>CM038682.1:264045192-265245192 GCA_021605205.1 Aegilops longissima | reverse complement strand
TAGCATGTACACGTACGTACAACGGCCAGGGTGCAAGAAAGAAAATACGGCCATGTATGTGTACATACGGGCGGGGTCTCGAATGCCTACTCGCGCATATGTACGGCGAGGGCTCGTTGACATGGCTGGGCGGAATGGAGAAACAGCGTCGTCGTCATGTTCATGGGGAGGCAACGGAATGCGTGGTGGTGTTCATCGGGAGGCAACGCGGCTGGGTCGGAACGGAATGCGTGGTCGTGTTCATCGGGAGGGCTTGGACGGAAGAGGCGATGGAAACGAGGCCTGGCGTACCGCACAACGGAGGAAACGGACCTCCTACGGTCGAAACGGGGGTCCTGTTGATCGGGAGGGGTTGGCGTACCGCAAAACAGAGGAAACGGACCTCCTACGGTAGAAACAGGGGTCCTGTTGATCGGGAGGGGTGTGGCATACTGCAAAATGGAGGAAACGGACTTGTGTTGGAGCGCTACGGTCGAAACGGGGGTCATGTTCATCGGGAGGGGTGTGGCGTACCGCAAAACGGGACTCCACGGTATACTATTCATCTCCACCGTCTACCCCCTCCAGCCTCCACGAGCTACTGTTCATCCACTGTCGACCCCCTCCAGCCTCCACGGGCTCCTGTTCATCCAGCCTCCACCGCGCTACTCCACCGCCATCGCTCAACCACCCTCCGCCGTCTCACTGCTCATCCAGCCTCCACACCACGGGTCCTGTTCAGCCACCCCTCCACGGGCACCCTCCACCGCCTACTATTCATCCTGCCCTCCACACCACGGGTCCTGTTCATCCACCCTCCACCGCTTCATCGATCATCCAGCCCTCCACTACACCACGAGGTCCCGTTCATCTAGAGGCAACGCCACCGCCATCGCTCATCCAACCCCCCGCAACGCCACTGCTCATCCCATCGATCGGCTTGATTAGCAGCAAGAGCTGGCGAATCGCCGATCGGGTTGATTAACAGCCATCGATCGATCGCCGGGTTCAATAACGCGAGCTCGCAGCGGCAATCGCCGGGTTCGATTAGCCCAACGCCTCGCCGGGTTGATTAGAGCCAACGCCACATACACGCTGCAGACGCTTCACGAGAGAAACTTCGCATCGCCGCCCCGACCTCCCACCATAACGGGAACTCCCCAAATTTTCCTCCCCTCGCTTCTACCACGGTTTTTTTCCGTCATGGACGGCCCAAAGAATGTCATGCAGCTGCGTCTCCGGCCTGCCCAGGACGAAAAGCCCATTTTCTGTCATGATTTTTGGTCATAGAAGTAGGAGCCCACCACATCTATGATGATACTGGGTTTTGTCACAATTATCGTCATAGAAGTGTCATATGTATGACAGAAAAAAATTTCGTTCGGCCCAAAATGTCATGGATGTGTCTTTTTTTTGTAGTGCTAGCACCAATCCCGGACTTTGGGACAATAATTGGATACAAGAGATGAAATAGGGTTTGGAGATGAGATGGTGCTGGTGAAGATGTTGATGGAGATTGCCCTCTCCCGATTAGAGGAGCGTTGGTGATATTGATGGCGATGATTTCCCCTTCCCGGAGGGAAGTATCCCTGGCAGAACAGCTCTGCCAGAACTCTAGATTGGTTCCGCCAAGGTTCCGCCTCGTGGCGGCAGAGTCTCGTCCCGAAAAGTTCCTTCTTGTTTTTTCTCATCGAAAGACTTCATATAGCAGAAGATGGACGTCGGAGACCAACCAGGGGGCCCACGAGGTAGGGGGCACGCCCTAGGAGGGGGGGCGCGCCCCCCACCCTCGTGAGCAGGGTGTGGGCCCCCTGTACTTCATCTTTGGCGAGGATTTTTCTTTATTTATTTTAAGATATTCCGTGGAGTCTCAGGACTTTTGGAGTTGCACAGAATAGGTCTCTAATATTTGCTCCTTTTCCAGCCCAGAATTCCAGCTGCCAGCATTCTCCCTCCTTATATAAACCTTGTAAAATAAGAGAGAATAGCCATAAGTATTGTGACATAACATGAAATAACAGCCCATAATGCAATAAATATCGATATAAAAGCATGATGCAAAATGGACGATTACAGCTGGGACCGGCGCTACTAATAAGCGCCATAGCTAACGATCGCAGATAGCGCTGTTGTCCCACGCTACTACTATACATGAATAGCTGTAGCGCTCTTTAGAAAAGGGCGATGCTGATATTATCTGCAGCTATTTCATCGGGAAGCGCCATCGTAAGGCGGCGCCATCGCTAAATCCCCGCTACTACTAGTTTTATTAGTTTTTCCTGCATATTTGTTTTGTATTTGAATAGGCTTTATACAATAATCTTTAGCATATCATACACATACAAATGTAATCATAGCATATACATACAATTAGTCTCATCAAATCATGTCATGATCATAATCATCATCCAACACAAAGTGGTCTCTCGTCATCATCTCGAAAATAGCGATACAAGTCTCGACACTTGCAAATACATTGTCATCCATCTAAACAATGATATACGCGATAAGAGCTATCACTTTGAGTACATGAGTTCAGATCCTCTCTCGCATTAGCGTGAACCTAAACTAACTACTGCCTGTCGCTCGTAAACGGAAACCGGTACACTGGCCTCGACACTCCGCCACTTGTCGTATATATACTCCTGGCATAGCACTTCTTCGCCATCTATGATCTATGCACCTGCATCGTCACATGAGTCGATGATATGCAACATATATAATTGAGCTATAGAAAAAGACAGAGTTGGCAAAAATAGAAACAACATATCATAAGCATAAATAACAAAGTTCATCGTACCCCAAAATTCCCTAACTAGAGTGATTTTCGCTAGTCGAGGAGGAGGACGGTTTAATTACATCACAAATAAAGTTTCACCGTGCATAACTCAAAGTTTTGTCATACAGAAAGTATGGACTAAACGGACACATTGTCATATATCGACAATCACTCCAACATGTCGTTCCATCCATCCAAGTGAGAGAGATAGTCCTCGAGCTTAGTGAAAGTCTTCATGTCGAGACGCTGAGAGGCTATCCATGTTCGGACGCATTCCCGTGACATTTGTCCTTCTCCGTAGAACATCCCTGTTTATCCGACGACCTCCTTCATGATGATTTGGGCAAGTTCACGCTGGATGTTATAGAACTCAGCTCGAAGTCGATGATCCTCGATATCTCCTATGTCCTTTGCCCATTGCAGAATATGGGCATCGCCGGATCTAGGTGACATGCAAAGGTTCTGGTGATCTCGTCTGTACTCCGCATGTGGTGTAGGACATAGAATCCACCATTAAGAGAATCATTTGGTTGCTGGATGCACCAGAAGTCGGTCTTATGGCCGAAGGCGACCCTGCCGCCCCTTCTCTTCTTGTCCCTGACCTCTCCACCCCTTGCTTGGTAGTAAAACATAGCACTGTCGAGAACATCCTTGATGTGGGTGTAATCCTTTTTGTGACTGTTCTTCGACGAGTCCAAGTAAAGAGCGTGGGAGAATCGGGGGTAGAGGATGATGAGGATGGCGCGCCCGCCGCTACGCAAAATAAGTACACCTCAAATTAATTAGCCTCCACCGTGCAAATGAATGATTGAAATCGAAGGAAGGATAGCAGCGCGGATGACTTACACGGGATGATAAGGCACGAGAATCGCCCCCTTGTCCTTATTGGCGAGCATGAAAATGACGATGTAATCCCTCGCGTATTCACGGTGCTTTGCGCAGACTCCCAAGAAGCCCTCGTGCATGTAGTACGGGTCAGCGACACAGATATGAGATATCTGCTCAACCCCGATGATGTAGTTCATGTGCAAGGCATAAAGGCGGACAAACGTAAAATCCAGCTTCTTCACATGAAACATGTCGAATATGTAATCGAATCGGAGGAAGAACTTATCCGCGGGGAAGCTGTCGACGTACGACATTTGCCGCGGAATGTTAACCACGTAGAGTGGGTATCCTGGATCTTTCGAGGCGATGAGGCCTTTCTCTACCCGCAGCACATCATCATGAAGTCTCCTTAGATCGCCGAGTCTGACCCGTAGTGCTGTTGCAGGTAGGATTGGTTGACCGGGGATATGCCATTTATCCGCATCGGGGATATCTATACGGTCCTGAAGCCGAGGCTGCTGGATCATAGAATCAGCTTTTTTGCCTTTCCTCGCTCTCTTCCTAGACTTCTTTACTACCGGAAGGTCGTCCATAATACGTTGAGACGACAATTCAGGCACCGACTCATGACGCTCAAACCCTGAGGAGGCGCCAGTATAGACATATTGTTCAGCGCCATCATCGTCCTCACCCTCATCCATGGCGACGTCATCAGCGACTAATGGAGCCTCCTCCTTACTCCGTCCGCTATCACCCAACCCGACACCCGACGCTAATTGGGTAGGTGGGGTGTTGATGTTCATACCTTGCTGAGGCTGCATGCTCGTGGGTGTGCTCCCAGCCGCCTCCAGACGAAGCAGACTCTTTGGCCACTACAGGACCCACCCATTGCAACAATCACCAAGCCGCCGCGGTGTCTCATCATCACCCCCCACTAGTATTGGAGGAGGCAAATTCTCGTGGCCCGGTTTAACACTGGCCACGGAAACCTTGAAGACGTTCGGGGGGATGGGCCGGCTGTGGAACAATGGTTCCTTCGGCTCCATTATCGTCGCCTTCCCCACGTCCACCTTCATGTCGCCGACGGTGTACAATATGGTGCACGGGGTTTCGTCGGCCTGCAAAGAAAAGTCTGCGACGTGAGACATCCGAAAGGCAACGAAAACGGGAGATTATACATTTATATTGAAGGGGGCCGGTGTGACAGATACCGTGAGGCTGTCGAGCTCAGCCAAAGACGAAGCACCGCCGAGCACGTCCGGTGCGGGAGCCGGTGCGGGAGCAGGTGTAGCTGCAGGTGCTGGTGCAACGCTAGTCGAGCTGCTCCCCACCAAGAAGTGAGCAAGGGGAAAGTCCGATGCATTTTTTTCTGGATTTTGCTTGGTCCAATTGAAAACGGCCGGAACCAAGGAAATAGAAATATCTACAGCCACCTGTTTTGCGGTAGCAACCGCTGTTGCGACTGTCTGAGTTGATTTCTTCTCAACCGCAATCTCAACCTTCTTGTCGATGTTTTCTTCATTTAACCTCCATCTTTCCTTTCTCTCCTCCATGGTCTCACAGTAGTACTTCTTCCACGTGGCGCCGTCTCCAACACCGTGCACGCGTCCATACGACTGTCGAGTATCCACCGGTTGCCGTTTCAATATGTTCAACGCCCGGTTGAATGGAGTGTCCCACTTGGGCCTTGCCAATGCCTCAGACGACGAGTCTCTTTCGGCCGCAATCCTGTGCTGCTCTCTCTGCAAAAGGCACAAGGATCGTTTACAAATATGACTAACGTGTGCAGTCGAATTGATCAGAAACTAAAATTACCAGCAGTCTCATGAACTCCGTAATGACCGGTTTTGTCTCGTAAACCTTCTTCACTGGGTCCCAACGGTGCCGGGCCCTGAGGACGTCATGCTCCTGCGGGACACTGAACTCCGCCAATGGGTCTGGGACCTCTTTCCGCCATAACCACGGCTTCCGAGTTGGTGGCTCCCAATGTTCCTCTCTTGAAGCCCCTTCATGTACTTAGACTTTTTTTGGCAGCTTCGGCCTCGCAAGCCTCCTTGAATATTTGAAACTGCTCTTCCTTGATTGTCGGATTATCCTTTACAATCTCGGAGTAGGGTTCCTTCTTGTCGATGATCTTTGCTTTCGCTCGATTTTTCCAGGCGGCCAACGCGTCGCTAAACTTGGTCATGGTGTGTTTGTTTATCTTCTTCATTGCCGGGTCCTCATCTGGATCTTCATAATCCTTATCATTCCATCCCGGGAACAATAATATCTGGTGAAACTTCTTTAGGAGGGAGCTCCTCATATTTTCTATCTTCTGTAGTTTCTCATCGTTGATGGTGGCGGTTGTCTGTACGATGCAGCCTATTTGATTGCCGTAGCACGAGCGTGCTTCCTCGGGCGCCGTTGGCTCAAAATTGCCATCGTCCACCTCTGTGACCACCAGTCTAGTAGTCCTGAGTTTGTTAGGAAGCCGTTGCCTCTTTGCTTTCGGTTCTACACCGGCTCCGCTCCCCGAGGCAGCGCCGATCTCGCCTCAGCGCCGGTCTCGATGCGTCTCGAGATCGAGCGCCGGTCTCAGCCCAAAGACCGGTCTGCGTGTCGGTCTCATCCCGATGCCACCAGTGGGCCCAGCAACAACATCAGTTGATCATCGGCAAGGCAAAAAAATTCGTCTGCCGCCCGGTAGACGTCGTCGCAATCACCAGAACCCTGTCCTTCATCGTTGCTAGCCATGTTTCCTATGATTAAATCTAGTCAATTAATTCTAGACCTAATAAAATGAATAATTACATAAAAAGGCCTATTGTTTTGCAGGAACGTTGACTCCTTCCTGGTGCGGCAAATCCCAGACACTCGATATGTCCTAGTTTGTAGCACAAGTCATGCCGAAATTCACGGAAAATTTCGGCATGACCTTTGCTAAAAAGTGGAAAAATCGAGAACCTGAAACTTGCCGGAACGGAAATGAATAAACATTCCGGCATAACATATATAGGCCACTTAGCTTCATTGAAACAACAAAGCCACTTGGGCACAAACAACATGACCACTTCAATGAAAAGATATAATCAACAATAAAAGTCTAGGAAGGGATCATCTTTAAAATAAAACTTGCCTAAATAACCTAGATAATTAACCTAATTAAACTAGTTAACATGACTAGTTCTCTGTCAAAGCCCTAACTAAATTCTTGCACTAACCTAGATAATTAACCTAATTAAACTAGTTAACCTAACTACTTCTCTGTCAAATCCCTAACTAAATTTTTGCCCTAACCTAGATAATTAACATAATTAAACTCGCTAACCTATGCATGAGAGAGAGAGGAGGGGTGGGGGCTTACAGAGGATGGCTCCGGTGGTGGCGAGGGAGGCGGTGGTGGCGACGGAGGCAGGGGCGTCTCCGGTGACAGCGAGGGAGGCAGTTGTGGCGAGGGAGGATCCGGTGGCGTCGACGGCGGCTCCGGTGGCGTTGATGAGGCCGCGCGGCTCTGTGGTGTTGGGGGCGGCTCCGGTGGTGTCGATGGCGCACAACTCTGGTGGCTCCGGGGCGTCGACGTCGGCAGGAGACGGCGGCGAAGTGGGGCGACGGTGAATCGGGGAGACGGCGGCGGGGTGGGTTGAGAGATTTGGGGGCAAGTGGTGGCCCAGGGGAAACGGTTTTTTGGTTACGTCAAAACTAGCGGTAGCGCGTTTCACAAAACGCGCTATAGCTAAGGTAGCTATAGCGCTTTTTCCAAAACGTGCTACTGCTATACCTATGTAATTTTCTCCCTTTTTTATTTCCTTTTCTGTTTCTATAGCGGGGGTCCTGGAAACGTGCTCCAGCTATGTTAGCTATAGCGCCTCTTACTAACACACGCTATAGCTATGCCTTTCTCTGTTTTTTCTCTTTTTCATTTATTTTGCTTTACATTTTATTTTTTTCTTTCACCTTTTTCTGTTTCTTTCATTTTCATTTACTTTTCTATTTGGTTTTCATTTTATTTTATTTCCATTAGCAGTAGCGCTTCATCGAAAGCGCTGCTACTCATGCCCTAGCGGTAGCGCTTCGCAAGCCCGCCATCGTTATGCGAGCCCATCGCTCCACCAATGGGAATATTAGTAGTAGCGCTTTTACGGCCACACGCGCTACTGCTACAATACTATCTGCAGCGCAGTTTATTCTGAACCGCTACTGCTATCTAGCACTAGCGCCCTTTTTGAGCCGCGTTGTTGCTAAATTTCTGTGTATAAGGTTTTCCCTAGTAGTGCCAGTTTATCATCAAACTCCACCCCCCTGAGCTGCCAGCCACCACCGGTCGAACCGCCAGCCCCCGCCGCCCTTGGCCGCCCGCCCTCCCCGGGCCACTCACCACCGCCGGTCCGCCCGCACCGCCATCCTCTAGCCCCCCACCGAAGCTTTTCTCCGGGGATCCCCACCCCAACGCCCAATGAACGCCCCCCAACCACCGGTGACTACCAACCAGAGGTCTCACGACTTCGAATACCCACCGACCACTAATTTATTACCATTTATGTCCTTCAGATCTGCTACCGACGGTGGGCCCTATGGTAATGTGCGCTGCTGAATGTGGACCGTTTGACCGGTCAATTGATCGTGTTATCAACAAATTACGGAGCTGTATGGTGAGCCAGTGACCGTATGATCACCCTAAAATGTACTCATTTTTTATTAACACAGTACAAACTCAAACTATCATTTCTTTCTTTCATATACGGGCTGTGGTGGGCCCCACGATTCACGTGCCCGATGGTGCAACACTAGTTGCACCGCGTGGGAACGCTTGGTAGTCAATTGATTGTGTCATCAACAAAATATGGAGTTGTACGGGTGAGCCAGTGACCATATAATCATGATATGTATTTGTTTAACACGGTACAGATGCAAGGGCTCATATATACGCGCAAGCACTCACCGCTATAAATGCACACACGCGAACCCTACCCCTATGAGCACCTTCGAGAGAGTGGGCCAGCATATATGATCTTGAGATTTTACGAAGTCATCATAGGTGCCTCGTAGTCGAGTGGAACGTCTCCTCCCACTAAACGTACATCACCGGAAAATACTGAAATTAACACAAGATAAATGCGAGCACCGGGACTTTAATCTTGGTGGGCTCGAGAAACCACTGTCCAATAACCATCCAACCACATGTTGGTTAGCACGACAAAATGTATGTGGTGACCATGATGAGCTTATTTTGAAGTCTAGTGACCATATCGTGCTTTCGCTTCAAATACAATGACCGTAAGTGTTGTCACCAAAATACGGAGCAGGCATCAAATGCAAAGTCCGTCAGTGTCATCAACAAAATATGGAGACGTATCGTGAGCTAGATACCATTGTACTATTGTATATGCTTATTTTCTTAGTGGCCGATTGCGTGTGTGGTGTGGTGGGCACAACATTTTTAGTTGTGGTGGGTCAACATGAGGACTCATGGGTCGGTTCCATCCTTCGCCACATATAGATTGGACCGAGACATGTTATACGAAGACCCATGTGGAGGACTCGGCGTACAACACGAAGCTACCAGAGTCGCGGAGGACTCTATCCCCACTGGTGATAAGCTGACTATATATGGTTTGTAACCCTAGGCCCTTAGTATGTTATACAAGCTTGGTGGCCAGTTCGTCGATAGAATACACACACGCACAATGCCTGGTATTCACGTGTACTTTGTACACACCCCTATCACTAATATCTGATGCAGGAGTAGGCTCTTTCTTCAAGCGCAATTGAATTCTAGCATGTGCATGTGTTTATTTCATATTATTCCATAGAGTGAGAGCGGTTTGAAATACAGGCAATGGATGCTTTCGCAATTCATATATAAACATTAATTAGTGCACTCCATGTTGTTAGTGTGAAGCACTTTATACATTTTCCACTTGCGTGGATACATTCCAAATTGCTAGCTACGAAATAGAATACATGTCGAATTCAACATAAAGGGGGTTTCGAAGATTCGAATTCATAGGAAGTGCATTCATCTATTTGAACCCGAGATAATGGCATTTGTAAATTAGATGTAAAAGGGGGCATCAATCTTTGTTGTGAGTTTGAACATGCTATATATATTCATAGCATATCTAATTTTTTTTCTGCAACCAAGGAGATTATATCTGGAACCATGCATGAGCTGAGGTAAGTTGCATATTTTTTAATATATACTCATGTACAATGTATATTCAAATGTAACCCCTCCATTCCAAAATAATCGTAGCTTTAGCATTTTCAAGAGTAAAGATTTGTGAAGTTTGACAAATCCTGAAAGTTCAATTCAAGAGAACCGAAAACGTTAATGCTTCTGCTCCGAAATATTGAAAGAAACGCCAAATAGGCCTCTGGTCACCCGAAACCGCGCGAGACTAATGTTTTGGCGGTAGGAAATTACTGTACTGACTCTGGACCGTCTAGCCTATCAGCCCGATGTCCAAAGGTCTAAACCGGGTAAGTTTGTAACTTCACCAAGATGCCAATCTCAACCGCCTCCGAGAAGCATTCATACGCCGTGGGCGCCTACCGATGCGCTCGGCCGAAATCTATCCCACCCACATTTGGGACACCTGACATGACTGTCCTACCCCCAACCCGCAATATGTCCGAAATTTTAGATGGGGGCAAAGTTTGTAACTTTCCCCAAATTTCAAACAAGCGCATCTCAAACCGAAACATTACTCCCCCTTAGTTCCCCGCCTCCCTCTGTTTCCCCATTCATACTCCGTGGGCGCGAAAACGCCCTCTCCACCAGCCGCGAAACCCCAGCCTCCTCCGTCCTCCACCCCATAGCGGCCAGTCCACCGCCGCCCTCCTCCATCACGCCGGAGCCGGTACCCCGACGTTGTCGTCCAACGCAACCGCAACCGCAACACCCTCAAGGACTTAGCAGCTGAAGCCGAGGTAGAGCTGCCTCCACGACGCCGACGCTGACATGCGTCATACCAGAACCACTCCGACCACGATGTCCTGCGCCTCACTGCTGCGGCTCCACCGCCGCAACCGCCCACCGCACCGGAGCTGTTCCTTCACACCGTCGTTCGCCGCCTCGGATCTGCTTCCCGCCGCCCGACATGACGGCCCGCACCACACTCAACAACTTGGCCATGGGTTCGTCCAAGGCTGCACCGTCCTCCACAACTTCCGGTTTCCGGCGAACAACAAGAAGATCGTCGGAAAAATGAAGGAGGACACAAGATTGCCAGCAGAAAGAGGTACTCCTCTTCCCTTATTTATGCAAATCTTACGTCTCTGCACACCGTATTCATCCCACTAAAGATAACTAGTTGGCGCTTCCTCGCATCTTCTTCGTGATACTAAATGCACAAGGTTTCCTCCCTTTACTATTTCACCTTTGCTAGAGGTCAAGAGTCCCTTTGGATTTCAATTCAGGTCGGTCGAACTGCAATTAAAAGAAGCAGCACCCGCTTAGGCGCGCGCAGAGCACCTAGTCCGCCTGCTCGCCGGGAAGCGGCGATCGGTGTCTATCATAGGGTGTGGGCGCAGGAGCTGCTTGCGCCCGATCTGGAGGTCGGCGGGCATGAATGGATGGTCGGGCGGTGCCAAGCAATGGTGCGGTGAGGTCGAGGAGGGCGCAGCGGGGAGGAATATTGGGCCGGTGGTCACTGGCGTTTCGAGGAAGATCGCCAACACTGACTGGCTGGAGGTAGATGAAGGCGATCTGCCAATTCTTTGTACATCGGACGGTGCAGAAAAAAATGGACTGGCCTATTTGCTTTCAGTCGATTGTTATTTTCATATAATCTTGTAGTAATTTAGTGCGCCATGCATGTTGTAGAGCTATCATATGTCTCCCGTCATTTATTTCTCACCGACCTGCTATCTGCTACCTTTACACTGTACTAATTGTGCACACACTTCACCCATACTCACAGTATTGTTTTTTATGCATGGGTATTTCAGACTCTGACGCAGTGTTAATGAATTCAGAAAATAAAAGATGAAGTCGCTCAAATGTAATTCAAGATAAGCACTAAGCGCCCAGCGCTCTAACGGGTGCAAATGTCGCATTGGAGCGAGAAGCATAGCTCTGCGATTGATGATCTCAATTGCCACACACAACCATCCTGTGTGCTTGCCGTAACTGCTTATGCTGTCAAATGTGGTTGCATGTTGCATATGGTGTCTAGCTTGTATTGCTTCCAATTTGGTTAAATTGCATCTGCTTACTTTACACATTATACCTTTGATAATGACATGCCTTCCTGTTTTTGATACATACTACATATGTCTATTAACCATGTTTGTACATCAAACCAATGCTCTTTTGTATCCCTCGTCAATCACTTATGATGAGACAGTCACCCGAGTGGGTTACTGTGAGATGCCCTACTCGTTTAAAGAGTGAAGTGTCATCCTCCCCACATGATTCTCAAGAAACAGCAAGGCTAAATGAAGATAGTCAACGTAGCTCTCTATTTGATCACCGCAATTCCTCCACACCACCATCGCAGGTGCTTGCTCTTACTTGGCAGTGTGATATGTGGTTGCATGTTGCATATGGTGTCTAGCTTGTATTGCTTCCAATTTGGTTAAATTGCATCTGCTTACTTTACACATTATACCTTTGATAATGACATGCCTTCCTGTTTTTGATACATACTACATATGTCTATTAACCATGTTCGTACATCAAACCAATGCTCTTTTGTATCCCTCGTCAATCACTTATGATGAGACAGTCACCCGAGTGGGTTACTGTGAGATGCCCTACTCGTTTAAAGAGTGAAGTGTCATCCTCCCCACATGATTCTCAAGAAACAACAAGGCTAAATGAAGATAGTCAATGTAGCTCTCTAGTTGATCACCGCAATTCCCCCACACCACCATCGCAGGTGCTTGATCTTACTTGGCAGTGTGATATGTGGTTGCATGTTGCATGTGGTGTCTACCTTGGAATGCTTCTAATTAGGGTAAATTGCATCTGCTTAGTTAACACATTGTACCTGTGAATATGACATGCCTTCCTGCTTTTGGTACATACTACGTCTTTCTATTAACCATTTTCTTACATCAAACTACTTTTCTTGTGTATCCCTCATCAATGCTCCTAATTTGTTAAATTGCATCTCCTTAGCTTACACATTATACATGTGAATATGATACGCCTTCCTGTTTGTGGTACATACTACATCTGCCTATCACACCATGTTCTTCCATCAAACTACTGTTCTTGTGTATCCTACGTCTATCGCTTATGATGAGACAGTCACGTGCGTGGGTTAATATGAGACGCAATACTCTTATAAAGAATGCAATTTCATCCTCTCCACATGATTCTCAAGAAACAGCAAACCTAAATGAAGATATTGAACGTAGCTCAGACTGAAGACCGACTTCCCTACACCACCATCACAGGCGCTTGCTCTAACTTCGCAGTGTGATATGTGGTTGCATGTTGCATACGGTGTCTAGCTTGTAATGCTTTTAATTAGGGTAAATTGCATCTGCTTAGTTTACACACTATACCTGTGAATATGACATGCCTTCCTATTTTTGGTACACACTACATCTATGTGTTAACCTTGTTCTTACATGAAACTACCTCTCTTACAGATCCTGCATCAATCACTTACGATGAGTCACCTTTATTCGTTGCATATTGCATATTATTTCTAGCCTGTTGCCATGTATTGCTTCTAATTTTGTCAAATACATTTGTTAGGGCACCGTTTTAATTTGGCAGAGTGATATTGGTTTCATCTTTCATATGGTTTCTAGCTTGCATCGATGCTAACAAGTTCAAGAACCTTGTGCTTAGTTTACACTTTATACATCATACATGTCAATATGTCATGCCGTCCTGTTTTTCATACATATTCCATCCTCCTATCATGCGGCTGCCTTACATGAAAGTAGTGTTCATCAGTATAATGCATCAATGAGTTCTGAAGAGCAAATTTTATTCCTTTTTCTTGTGGGTTTGACTTGACAAGACAAAATCAAGAAAGAGGAAGGAAAAGAGTAAGGAAGGCGATGATGGTGGTCCTCTGCAGCAACGTAAACAGAGCATCTGTACAGATTCTCCTTGTACTAATAGTGCATTACAAGGTCCATGTCACGCCCAATATGCGACCCTATCCAAAAGGAACTCGAAGGTCCCACCAGGGATAGACCCGCATATTGAAACGCTTTTGCAAGGTGGATATCATTACATCAACATTACATAATAGTGGGGATACATCCAATACATACAATGTCACATGAATACCACAATACATCATATACAAGATCAACATCCGACTACGGATGAAACATAAACAGAAGCCCAAACGACATCCACCCTGCTAGCCCAGGCTGCCGACTTGGAACCTATCCCCTGAACGAAGAAGAAGCAGAAGAAGAACTCCAAAACAAGCAAACATCGTTCTCGCGTCAACTAGTAATGATCAAGAAGTGATCCTGAACTCCTACTTACGTCAGACATAACCCAGAAAACGTGTTCTCCTCTCGATCAACCCCGAAAAGAGACACTCACGGTTACGCACACGGTTGGTGTATTTTAGAAGAGTTTGCTTCAAGTTTACTACAACCGGATATTAACAAATTCCCATCTGCCACATAACGCGGGCACGGCTCTCGAAAGTTTATACCCTACAGGGTGTCCCAACTTAGCCCATGATAAGCTCTCGCGATCAACGAAGGATATTCCTTCTCCCGGAAAACCCGATCAGTCTCGAATCCGGCTACAAGACATTTCGACAGCAATAAAACAAGACCAGCAAAGCCGCCGGATGTGCCGACAAATCCTGATAGGAGCTGCACATATCTCGGTCTCGTGGCACACCGGATGAGCCAGACGTCGGGTTGGCATAAACCCTGATTGCCCAGGGGGCGCCGGACATCGCTCGGTTTGGACCAGCACTCGAAGGAGGACTGGCCCGGGGGCTAAAATAAAGATGACCCTTGGGCTCCGGACACCCAAGGGAAAAAGGGCATAGGTGAGGCAAATGGTAAAACCAATGTTGGGCCTTGCTGGAGGAGTCTTATTCAAAGCGAACTGTCAAGGGGGTCCCATAAATCACCCGACCGCGTTAGGGACACAAAATCCGGGAACATAATACCGATATGACGGAAACTAGGGCGGCAAGAGTGGAACAAAACACCAGGCATAAGGCCGAGCCTTCCACCCTTTACCAAGTAAATAGATGCATTAATAATATAAGATATATTGTGATATCCCAACAAGTAAACATGTTCCAACAAGGAACAACATCTCCATGTTCCAACAAGGAACAAACTTCATCTTCACCTGCAACTAACAACGCTATAAGAGGGGCTGAGCAAAGCGGTAACATAGCCAAACAACGGTTTGCTAGGAAGGGTGCAAAAGGTTAGAGGCTGACATGGCAATTTGGGATGGCTTGATAAACAGGTAATAGGTAGCGCAGCATAGCGATAGAACGAAGCAACTAGCATAGCAATGATAGTAGTGAGATCCAGGGTGAAGGTCATCTTGCCAGAAATCTCGCAAGGAAGAAGAACGAGTCCATGAAGAAGATGAAGCCACGAAGATTTAACCAAGCGTGAGCGAACGAATCCTCACGATCGCAACGAAACAGGAACTAACAAGAAGAAGCACACAACATAGTAAACACACCACACATGAACATGACAAGATGCACAACAAACTTGATGCATGACAAATCTAGATGAAGCTACTCATGGCAAGAGATGATGCAAACAAGAGCAACACATCAAAGCAAGTTTAAATGAGGCCGGAAACAACAGAGAACAATTCCGGTAAGTCCTGATATGCAAATTTCGAAATTGGTCCAGATCTGAGTAAACTTTATGTTCAAGTGGTTAAACAGCAAGTTAATATGCACCACGATGATCTACACGAAATTCTAGTCAAGTTACATATAAAGTTCATTTACTTCGGAGCTACGGCCTAGAAGATATGAGCAAAACAAGTTAAGCATGGCATTGATGCAAAATGCATACAAACATCAAGCAACCACCTCAAAACAAGGATGCAACATGATAATATGAAACTACATGCAAAATCAAGCAAGTTTCATATAGAGCACACTCAAAACGGAGCAACGGTTCAACACATACACACAATACAAGTTTAAGGGACAAACTGTCCAAAACAGCAACTAGGCATATTGCAAGCATCAAAACAACATGCTACAGGACCTCAACAAGAAAACAAAAGACATGGGCATGATGTACTGGTAAAGCACGACAAAATTTGAACACTGAGCTATCTCCAGAAATCTGTAGAACATGCTCAAAAGGACATGGCAATATTGCAAATAATAACAGTTTCAGACTTTAGCAGAAATAACATCAGGTTTCAATATTTAGAGCTATGAAATAACATGTTACAAGAACTTAACATGGAAAACAAAGGCATGGAATAAAACTACTAAATGCATAGAACAAAAGTCCTTTAGTGACCATGAGCCAAAAAGGATCACAAAATATGATGGCACCCATGTAAACATGGCAAGTTATATTACAGATTCATACATGGCAGGAACAACAATAAGTAGGCATGTTGGTGAGCTTGAACCACTCACCACAGAGCAATACATGGCATGGCAAGGCTACTCACAGTAAGAAGACATGGCATAGAAGCTATACATGGCAAGAAAAACAACATAGAATGCTTGAATCAACTACAACAACCTTGGCAAAATTGAATAACATGTAAACAATCTGCCAGGAAACATTTTATAGAAAAAGTAGAGCTCGAATGACTCAAGCTATGGCACTCCATAATTGCAAACAAGGGCATGGATGGATAGATAATAACCATATATTCAAAACATCCTTACTGAAGTATCTCACAATAAGCATGGATCTCTCGGTAGCATCACGTTAACATGGCATAAAAATATCAGCAGAACAGGGGCTGAAATCAGCAACATCATGAAGCCTAGTTTGCATGCTTGTGCTAGTCACCACAGAGATCACAAAGTACATGGCATACACCCCTGTAAAGATGGCATCGCATATTACAAAACACATGTAGGACTCAAGTTCATAGGGTGCACACATCAATCATGGCAAAAATGACAAAAGTGCATGTTCTGATAAGAATATGAAACTAACATCACATAGCACTCTTCTAACAGCATTTCGGGCATCAAGATGAGCTCAAATGAAAATGATGCAATGGAATGAAATTATGTACTCGACGAGACGAACAGTTTGACATATTACATGCACGAAACAGAGCAATATGCAGAGAGTTATGGCATGATGAATATGGCATGATAATGACAAAATGTCTCGGGACTTAGGGAAAAACAGAGGGGGAGGAAAGTCAACCGGATCTGGATCGGGGCGCGGAGCTCGAGGATCGCCGGAGAACTCGCCGGAGTTGGGGGAGAGGCAGCGGCCGGACTCGGGGAGGTCGAGGGGCGTCGGATCCGGCCGGTCCTTCGCCGGATCTGGCCGGAGACGGGGCCGGCGGCGAGGCCCGAGGCGGCGGGGTGAGGAGAGCTCGGGGAGGTCGGCGGATGGCGCGGAGGCCGAGGCAGCGGAGGCGGTGACGGCCGGGCGGAGCGGCCGGGCGCACCGGAGGGCGAGGGCGGCGGCGCTGGCGGGCGGCGACGGAGGCCGGCGGCGGCGCTGCTGGCGGCGCGGGCGCGGCACCATGGAGGCGGCGGCGGAGACTCATGTGGCGGCGGCCGACGAGGACGCGAAGCGGCTGCGGCGCGGCGACGGGATCGGCGGCGGCGCTGGCCAGCCACGGGCCCGGCGGGTCGGCGGCGCTGGGCGGCGGCGGCTGCCACGTGGCGGCCTCTGATTGGGCAGGGCGCGGCGGCTGGGTTTCGTCCGGCGCGGACGGACACGTAAGGCGCGGAGAGGAGAAATTTTAGGGTTTCATCCGCGAAAATTTCGGGGGAGGCACATATTTATAGGTAGAGGGAGCTAGGAGACTCCAAATGAGGTGCGGTTTTCGGCCACGCGATCGTGATCGAACGGCGGAGAGCATGGAGGGGAGTTTGCTGGGTTTTGGGCCACTTTGGAAGGGGTGTTGGGCTGCAAAGAGAAGGAGGCTTTCGCGGTTACCCGGTTAACCGTTGGAGTACCAAACGACCTCCAAATGGCACGAAACTTGACAGCGGTTCACGGTGCTATACCAAGGCCGCTGGCAAACCTCGGCCATTCCGAGAAAGTTTAACACCCGCACAAGAAAAGAGGTAAAAGGGGGCGCCGGGAGACATAGGAGTGCCGGATTGCAAAACGGACAACGGGGAAAATGCTCGGATGCATGAGACGAACACGTATTTAAAATGAAATACACATGATGACATGATATGAAATGCAGATGATGACATGGCAAAGTGCAACACGCAAGCAAATGACATGGCAAAGACGGCGAATAACTGACAGACACCTGGCGCATCGAATCCGGGGCGTTACAACACTCCTCCACTAACAAGAGATCTCGTCCCGAGATCTTAGGACCGAGACGGAAGAGAAAAAGGATGAGGTGAAACAAAAACTCAAAGAAGAAGCAAGGAATCGAGAGCACTTGAGAAGAAGAGAGGAAAGACTAGAATGACGAAAATCGAAAGCTCACCGAATCAAATAGACTATGAAAGCACTCGTTCTAACCGGAGTGGTTAGAATGAGAAAAGAAACGAATAAGACTGGAACGATTTAGGCAGCACTCCGGCTGAAACATGGAGGAATAGAACATGAACTTAAGAAGATGGAATGAAACTTGATGAAGACATGACACAAAACCCTCCGGAAAGAATTGAAAGAGTTGAATGAAAAGAACGGAGAAGAAAATGACAACTTGTGCCACGAATGGAATTGAAAGCAACCTTAGAAGAAGGATTGAACGGAGTTGTCGAGAAAATCAACGACGAAAGAATAAGCTTGTTGTGGACTTATAGGTAACATCTCAAGATCATAAGGTGATAACCTGCCACAAACGAAAATGATTGGATAGCTGAGAAGAACGAAGAAATGCAAAACTTCATTTCAAAAGAATATGGAGAATTAAATGCACTTCGAGACGCGAGAAGAAAAGATACTTGAACTCCGCCAACAAAATCTTGATGAACTCTTGAAGAAATGAATTAAATCATGAAGAACCACCATGAAGAACTACGGTGACAAAAGGATGATGAGATAAAATTGAAGGATGAAAGAATAAGATGAGCATTGCGATGATTTAGACGGAGGTTCCGACGAGATGGTCGAGTAAATTTGAACTCCGGAAAAGAAAAGATGAAAAGACTTGGAACTAGAATTTATTCCTCACGAACAAACTCTGAAGAAAAAGATTAATCACTTTGATAAAAATAAGATTTATTGTATGCTTAACCTTCATCAAATTAAATTGATGACAAGCAATGGATTTTGCATACTACTTATTCTCGATGAAAAGGATTGAGAAGTGACATATCGCAAACTTGAGAAGGTCTTCATGAACCACCGGTAGGATTGGAAAGAACGAATGAATTAAAATGATAATCAAGGAAAAGAATCTTGAATGAACCACCGTAAGAATTCGAAAATGACTGATGAAAGAGAATGAATCACCGGGCAGAATTAGAGAAGCACGGAGATACTTGAGGGAATTAAAATGCAAGAGAACAAAGAGATCGCGAACTGATAGAAGAATACTTGAACGAAGCACCGGGATAAATAAAGAACGATAACTGGAATGATGACCTCCGGTGAAAAGAAACGGAAAAACAACTCCAGACATACTCCGGATGGGTAAAAAGAATAGGTGACAAACAGAATAATATGAGAGGATAACATGAAGCTAGAACCATGAAACTTCGAGAGAACAGACAAGATTTAGAGGAAAGACTCTTCTTCGGTCTTCAAATGACGACGAGAAACACCACAAAAATTACTGGGATACTCCGGGAGCATGAAAAACGAAGAGGTTGAGCCAACAATGAAATGATTCGAAATCGATCTTGGAAAAAGGCATGTGACTGATGAAATTCATTCTTACGTCAAACTTGAAAAGAATTGGGAATAACTCCGGGAAAATCAGAAGAGTCAGGTAGGATCCTGGGAAAAGACCTGTGGGTTAGGGCCCACTAAAGGAAAGCACCGTTGGAAAGGATTGTTGAAGAGATAGATGATGCACCGGAACAATTGAAATATTAGAATGAGGTTATAACCTCGAATTAATTCAAACATAGACGAATCTCCTGAGATGTGTTGAACACTCCGGAAGGATAAACTGGCGAGAGGCGAACGAGCAGGGAAAATACTTTAACCAAGGAAAAGAATGTGATCAACTCGAAAAGCTTGACTTGAGTGCACCGAAAAAAGAAAAAGGATGAAGAATGATGAACGAGACGAGAATTCACCGGTTGAAATAATTGAGGGAAGACTCCACACGAATGAAATTGATGGTCGGAAGAAACTCGAACTCCGGGAATAATAGGGTGGGAGGGCGGGAAAACAAAGACAACTTGGAAGGGGAAACCGACGAATATCTTGAAGAGAAAACACTGGTTGAAATCATTGAGGAAAGAAAGCAAAGACTTCGCACGAGTAGGATGGATACTCAATTACGGACTCCGGTTCTGAGAAGAAGAAGGGTGGGCGGGTGGGAAAGAAAACAACTGAGGATTGAACTTGACAACGATGAAGAGGCTCGAGTCAACTAGACGAGAAATGCACCGGATGAAAAGAGCTGAGAAACAACTACCGGAAAAACCAACTGCGTGATCCTAAAGAAAAATTTGAAGGGGAAGAGGAGTAATTCAAAACACCTACGTCAAGATTCCTCACCAGAGCGACGAAGGGGCTGAGGAGTAAAAAGAATTCCTACTCTCCGTTATAACTAGACTCCGAAAACAGTTTTCTTCTAGACTCAACAACGGCCCAAACTACACGATCAATCAAGGGGGATCCTAAGGTCGGTCAAGGCTCTGATACCAACTTGTCACGCCCAATATGCGGCCCTATCCAAAAGGAACTCGAAGGTCCCACCAGGGATAGACCCGCATATCGAAATGCTTTTGCAAGGTGGATATCATTACATCAACATTACATAATAGTGGGGATACATCCAATACTAACAATGTCACATGAATACCATAATACATCATATACAAGATCAACATCCGACTACAGATGAAACATAAACAGAAGCCCAAACGACATCCACCCTGCTAGCCCAGGCTGCCGACCTGGAACCTATCCCTTGAACGAAGAAGAAGCAGAAGAAGAACTCCAAAACAAGCAAACATCGCTCTCGCGTCAAGATCATCGCAAACCTGTACCTGCAACTGTTGGTGTAGTAATCTGTGAGCCACGAGGACTCAGCAATCCCATTACCATGGGTATCAAGACTAGCAAAGCTTAAAGGGAAAGGAAGGGGTAAAGTGGTGAGGTTGCAGCAGCGACTAAGCATATGTGGTGGCTAACATACGCAAATGAGAGCGAGAAGAGAAACAAAGGAACGGTTGTCAACTAGTAATGATCAAGAAGTGATCCTGAACTCCTACTTACGTCAGACATAACCCAGAAACCGTGTTCTCCTCTCGATCAACCCCGGAAAGAGACACTCACGGTTACGCACACGGTTGGTGTATTTTAGAAGAGTTTGCTTCAAGTTTACTACAACCGGATATTAACAAATTCCCATCTGCCACATAACCGCGGGCACGGCTCTCGAAAGTTTATACCCTGCAGGGGTGTCCCAACTTAGCCCATGATAAGCTCTCGCGATCAACGAAGGATATTCCTTCTCCCCGGGAAAACCCGATCAGTCTCGGAATACCCGCTACAAGACATTTCGACAGCAATGAAACAACACCAGCAAAGCCGCCCGGATGTGCCGACAAATCCTGATAGGAGCTGCACATATCTCGGTCTCAGGGCACACCGGATGAGCCAGACGTCGGGTTGGCATAAACCCTGATTGCCCAGGGGGCGCCAGACATCGCTCGGTTTGGACCAGCACTCGAAGGAGGACTGGCCCGGGGGCTAAAATAAAGATGACCCTTGGGCTCCGGAAACCCAAGGGAAAAAGGGAATAGGTGAGGCAAATGGTAAAACCAATGTTGGGCCTTGCTGGAGGATTCTTATTCAAAGCGAACTGTCAAGGGGTTCCCATAAATCACCCGACCGCGTTAGGGACGCAAAATCCAGGAACATAATACCGATATGACGGAAACTAGGGTGGCAAGAGTGGAACAAAACACCAGGCATAAGGCCGAGCCTTCCACCCTTTACCAAGTATATAGATGCATTAATAATATAAGATATATTGTGATATCCCAACAAGTAAACATGTTCCAACAAGGAACAACATCTCCATGTTCCAACAAGGAACAAACTTCATCTTCACCTGCAACTAACAATGCTATAAGAGGGGCTGAGCAAAGCGGTAACATAGCCAAACAACGGTTTGCTAGGAAGGGTGCAAAAGGTTAGAGGCTGACATGTCAATTTGGGATGGCTTGATAAACAGGTAATAGGTAGCGCAACATAGCGATAGAACGAAGCAACTAGCATAGCAATGATAGTAGTGAGATCCAGGGTGACGGTCATCTTGCCTGAAATCCCGCAAGGAAGAAGAACGAGTCCATGAAGAAGATGAAGCCACGAAGATGAACCAAGCGTAGACGAATGAATCCTCACGATCGCAATGAAACAGGAACTAACAAGAAGAAGCACACAACATAGTAAACACACCACACATGAACATGACAAGATGCACAAAAACATGATGCATGAAAAATCTAGATGAAGCTACTCATGGCAAGAGATGATGCAAATAAGGGCAACACATCAAAGCAAGTTTAAATGAGACCGGAAACAACAGAGAACAATTCCGGTAAGTCCTCATATGCAAATTTCGAAATTGGTCCAGATCTGAGTAAACTTTATGTTCAAGTGGTTAAACAGCAAGTTAAGATGCACCACGATGATCTACACGAAATTCTAGTCAAGTTACATATAAAGTTCATTTACTTCGGAGCTACGGCCTAGAAGATATGAGCAAAACAAGTTAAGCATGGCATTGATGCAAAATGCATACAAACATCAAGAAAACACCTCAAAACAAGGATGCAACATGATAATATGAAACTACATGCAAAATCAAGCAAGTTTCATATAGAGCACACTCAAAACGGAGCAACGGTTCAACACATACACACAATACAAGTTTAAGGGACAAACTGTCCAAAACAGCAACTAGGCATATTGCAAGCATCAAAACAACATGCTACAAGACCTCAACAATAAAACCAAAGGCATGGGCATGATTTACAGGTAAAGCATGACAAAACATGAACACCGAGCTATCTCCAGAAATCACTAGAACATGCTCAAAAGGACATGGCAAGATTTCAAATAATAACAGTTTCAGACATTAGCAGAAATAACATCAGGTTGCAATGTTTAGAGCTATGAAACAACATGTTACAGGAACTTAACATGAAAAAAAGGCATGGAATGAAACTAATAAATGCATAGAACAAAAGTCCTTTAGTGACCATGAGCCAAAAAGGATCAGAAAATATGATGGAACCCATGTAAACATGGAAAGTTATATTACAGATTCATACATGGCAGGAACAACAATAAGTAGGCATGTTGGTGAGCTTGAACCACTCACCACAGAGCAATACATGGCATGCCAAGGCAACTCACAGTAAGAAGACATGGCATAGAAGCTATGCATGGCAAGAACAACAACATAGCATGCTTGAATCAACTACAACAACCTTGGCAAAATTGAATAACATGTAAACAATCTTCCAGGAAACGTTTTATAGCAAAAGTAGAGCTCGATTGACTCAAGCTATGGTACTCCATAATTGCAGACAAGGGCATGGATGGATATATAATAACCATATGTTTAAAACATCCTTACTGAAGTATCTCAAAATAAGCATGGATCTCTCGGTAGCATTACGTTAACATGGCATAATAATATCAGCAGAACAGGGGCTGAAATCAGCAACATCATGAAGCCTAGTTTGCATGCTTGTGTTAGTCACCACAGAGATCACAAAAATACATGGCATACACCCCTGTAAATATGGCATGGCATATTACAAAACACATGTAGGACTCAAGTTCATAGGGTGCACACATCAATCATGGCAAAAATAACAAAAGTGCATGTTCTGATAAGAATCTGAAACTAACATCACATAGCACTCTTCTAACAGCATTTCGGGCATCAAGATGAGCTCAAGTGAAAATGATGCAATGGAATGAAATGATTTACTCGACGAGGCGAACAATTTGACATATTACACGCACGAAACGGAGCAATATGCAGAGAGTTATGGCATAATGAATATGGCATGATAATGATAAAATGTCTCGAGACTTAGGGAAAACAGAGGGGGAGGAAAGTCAACCGGATCTGGATCGGGGCGCGGAGCTCGAGGATCGCCGGAGAACTCGCCGGAGTTGGGGGAGAGGCAGCGGCCGGACTCGGGGAGGTCGAGGGGCGTCGGATCCGGCCGGTCCTTCGCCGGATCTGGCCGGAGACGGGGCCGGCGGCGAGGCATGAGGCGGCGGGGTGAGGAGAGCTCGGGGAGGTCGGCGGATGGCGCGGAGGCCGAGGCCGGGAGGCGGTGACCGGGCAGGCGGAGCTGCCGGGCGCGCCGGAGGGCAGGCGGCGGCTGGGCGGGCGGGCGGCGGAGGCGGCGAAAGATGCTGGGCGGCGCCGGGCGCGGGCACCTGGAGGCGGCGGCGGAGACCATGGTGGCCGGGCGAGGACGCTGGCGGTCCTGGCAGCCTTGTGGCGCGGGATCGGGCGGTGGCGTGGCGCTGCTGGCGCATGAAGCAGCCACGGGCCCGGCGGGCGGGCGGCGCTGGGCGGCGGTAGTTGCCACGTGGCGGCCTCCGATTGGGCAGGGCGCGGCAGCGGGGTTTCGTCCGGCGCGGACGGACACGTCCGGCGCAGACGGACACGTCCGGCGCGGATAGGAGAAATTTTAGGGTTTCATCCGCGAAAATTTCGGGGGAGGCACATATTTATAGGTAGAGGGAGCTAGGAGACTCCAAATGAGGTGCGGTTTTCGGCCACGCGATCGTGATCTAACGGCGGAGAGCATGGAGGGGAGTTTGTTGGGTTTTGGGCCACTTTGGAAGGGGTGTTGGGCTGCAAAGAGAAGGAGGCTTTCGCGGTTACCCAGTTAACCGTTGGAGTACCAAACGACCTCCAAATGGCACGAAACTTGACAGGCGGTCTACCGGTGCTATACCAAGGCCGCTTGGCAAACCTCGGGCCATTCCGAGAAAGTTTAACACCCGCACAAGAAAAGAGGTAAAAGTGGGCAACGGAAGACATAGGAGTGCCGGATTGCAAAACGGACAACGGGGAAAATGCTCGGATGCATGAGACGAACACGTATGCAAAATTAGATACACATGATGACATGATATGAAATGCAGATGATGACATGGCAAAGTGAAACACGCAAGCAAATGACATGGCAAAGACGGCGAATAACTGACAGACACCTGGCGCATCGAATCCGGGGCGTTACACCTATCATGCGGCTGCCTTACATGAAAGTAGTGTTCATCAGTATCATGCATCAATGAGTTCTGAAGAGCAAATTTTCTTCCTTTTTCTTGTGGGTTTGACTTGACAAGGCAAAATCAAGAAAGAGGAAGGAAAAGAGTAAGGAAGGCGATGATGGTGGTCCTCTACAGCAACGTAAACGGAGCATCTGTACAGATTCTCCTTGTACTAATAGTGCATTACAAGGTCCATGTCTCCTCTCCACTACTCCACCATCCAAGGTGCTTGCTCTAACTTGGCAGTGTGATATCTGGTTGCATGTTGCATATGGTGTCTAGCTCGTATTGCTCCTAATTAGTGTAAACTGCATCTGCTAAGCATACACATGATACATGTGAATATGACACGCTTTCCTGTTTTTGGTACATACTATATTTGTCTATCACACCATGTTCTTACATGAAACTACTCTTCTTGTGTATCCTACATCAGTCACTTATGATGGGACACCTTTAAGTTGGTAGTGTGATATTGGTTAGCGTCTTGAATATGATTTCTAGCATGTATTGCTTCTAGTTTGATGAACGCCACCTATGACGAGACAGTTTTAACTTGGCAGAGTGATATTGATTGCACCTTCCATATGGTGTCTTGCAGTGTTTCTAATTTGTTGAAGTGCCTTCTGCTTAGTTACCACATGATAGGTTTGGATATGTCAAGTCATCCATTTTTTCGTACATATTCCATCCTCGTATCATGACTTTGCCTTTCATCAGAGTAGTGTTCGTCAGTATCATGCATGAATGAGTTCTGAAGAGTGAATGATATTCCTTTTTCTTGTCGGTATGACCTCACAATGCAAAATCAATAAAGCTGAAGGAAATTGGAAAGGCACTGGATTATGGTGGTCCTTCTGAGCAACTGAAACAGAGGTTCTCTACAGATTCTACTCCGCCATCCTCCCAACAAGATTCGCAAGACAACGCAAGGCTAGACAGTCAACGTAGCTGTGTAGATGATGAGCACATCTCCCTACTCCACCATCACAGTGCTTGCTCTAACTTGGCACCATTATATGTGGTTGCATGTTGCGTATGATGTCTAGCTTGTATTTCTTCTAACTTTGTTGAATTGCATCTGCTTACTTTACACATAATGCATGTGAATATGACATGTGTTCCTGTTTCTACATCAGACTACTATTCTTGCATATCCCGCATCAGTCACTTATGATAAGGCACCTTTAAGTCGCCACAGTGATATTGGTTGTGTCTTGCATATGATTTCTAGCATGTACTGCTTCTAATTTGTTGAAACGCCATATAGTTTGAACTTGGCAGAGTGATATTGGTTGCATCTTTCATATGGTGTCTAGCTTGCAGTGCTTCTAATTTGTTGAAATGCGTTCTGCTTAGTTACCACATCATAGGTGTGAATAACTCACACCATCCTGTTTTTCATACATATTCCATCCTTGCATCATGTGTTTGCCTTTCATCCGAGTAGTGTTCGTCAGTATCATGCATGAATGAGTTCTGAGGAGCGAATTTTATTCCTTTTTCTTATCGGTTTGACTTCATGATAACCCACAAGTATAGGGGATCGCAACATTTTTTGAGGGTAGAGTATTCAACCCAAATTTATTGATTCGACACAAGGGGAGCCAAAGAATATTCTCAAGTATTAGCAGCTGAGTTGTCAATTCAACCACACCTAGAAACTTAATATCTGCAGCAGAGTGTTTAGTAGTGATAGTGGTGGTAACGGTAACAAAAGAGTAGTGCGAGCAATAATAAATATTTTTGGTATTTTGTAGTGATTGTAACAGTAACAACGTGAAAGTAAATAAGCGGAAACCAGTATATGGAAAGCTCGTAGGCACCGGATCAGTGATGGATAATTATGCCGGATGCGGTTCATCATGTAATAGTCATAACATAGGGTGATACAGAACTAGCTCCAATTCATCAATATAATGTAGGCATGTATTCCAAATATAGTCATACGTGCTTATGGAAAAGAACTTGCATGACATCTTTTGTCCTACCCTCCCGTGGCGGCGGGGTCCTAATGGAAACTAAGGGATATTAAGGCCTCCTTTTAATAGAGAACCGGAACAAAGCATTAGCACATAGCGAATACATGAACTCCTCAAACTATGGTCATCACCGGGAGTGGTCCCAATTATTGTCACTTCGGGGTTGCCGGATCATAACACATAGTAGGTGACTATAGACTTGCAAGATAGGATCAAGAATTCACATATATTCATGAAAACATTATAGGTTCAAATATGAAATCATGGCACTCGGGCCCTAGTGACAAGCATTAAGCATAGCAAAGTCATAGGAACATCAATATCAGAACATAGTGGATACTAGGGATCAAACCCGAACAAAACTAACTCGATTACATGATAAATCTCATCCAACCCATCACTGTCCAGCAAGCCTACGATGGAATTACTCACGCACGACAGTGAGAATCATGAAATTGGTGATGGAGGATGGTTGATGATGATGACGGCGACGAATCCCCCTCTCCGGAGCCCCGAACGGACTCCAGATCAGCCCTCCCGAGAGCTTTTAGGGCTTGGTGACGGCTCCGTATCGTAAAACGTGATGATTTCTTCTCCTCTATTTTTTCTCCCTGAAAGAAAATATATAGAGTTGGAGTTGGCGTCGGAAAGTCTCCAGGGGGCCCACGAGGTAGGGCGGCGCGCCCTAGGGGGGGGGGGCGTCCCCACCCTCGTGGACAGGGTGTGGGCCCCCTGGACTTCATCTTTGGCGAGGATTTTTTATTATTTATTGTAAGGTATTCCGTGGAGTTTCAGGTCATTCCGAGAACTTTTGTTTTCTGCACATAAAACAACATCATGGCAATTCTGCTAAAAATAGCGTCAGTCCGGGTTAGTTCCATTCAAATCATACAAGTTAGAGTCCAAAACAAGGGCAAAAGTGTTTGGAAAAGTAGATACGACGGAGACGTATCAACTCCCCCAAGATTAAACCCTTGCTTGTCCTCAAGCAATTCAGTTGACAAACTGAAAGAGAAAGAAAAACTTTTACAAACTCTGTTTGCTCTTGTTGTTGTAAATATGTCAAGCCAGCATTCAGGTTTTCAGCAAAGATTATAACTAACCACATTTGCAATAATTCTCAAGTCTCATAATTACTCATATCAATAGCATAATCAACTAGTGAGCCATAATAATAAATCTCAGATGACAACACTTTCTCAAAACAATCATAATATGATATAACAAGATGGTATCTCGCTAGCCCTTTCTGAGACCGCAAAACATAAATGCAGAGCACCTTTAAAGATCAAGGACTGACTAGACATTGCAATTCATGGTAATAGAGATCCAATCATAGTCACACCCAATATAAATTAACAGTGATGAATGCAAATGACAGCTGTGCTCTCCAGCTAGTGCTTTTTAAAAAGAGGGTGATCACTCAACATAAAAGTAAATAGATAGGCCCTTCGCAGAGGGAAGCAGGGATTTGTAGAGGTGCCAGAGCTCGGTTTTGAAATAGAGATAAATAATATTTTGAGCGGTATACTTTCATTGTCAACATAACAACTAGGAGATGGCGATATCTTCCATGTTACACACATTATAGGCGATTCCCAAACAGAATGGTAAAGTTTATACTCCCCCTCCACCAACAAGCATCAATCCACGGCTTGCTCGAAACAACGAGTGCCTCCAACATACATCAGGTCCCAGGGGGAGTTTTGTTTGTAATTAATTTTCATTTAGTTTGCATAAAGCATGGGACTGGGCATCCCGGTGACCAGCCATTTTCTCGCGAGTGAGGAGTGGAGTCCACTCCTCTTCAGAATAACCCGCCTAACATGGAAGATAAGGGAAGCCTTGGTTGATACATGAGCTATCCGAGCATACAGAACATAATGTTTATTTGAAGGTTTAGAGTTTGGCACATACAAATTTACTTGGAACGGCAGGTAGATACCACATATAGGAAGGTATAGTGGACTCATATGGAATAACTTTGGGGTTTAAGGGATTGGAGGCACAAGCAGTATTCCCGCTTAGTACAAGTGAATGCTAGCAAAAGACTGGGAAGCGACCAACTAGAGAGCGACAACAGCCATGTACATGCATTAAAATTAATAAACATTGGATGCAAGCATGAGTAGGATATAATCCACCATGAACATAAATATCGTGAAGGCTATGTTGATTTGTTTCAACTACATGAGTGAACATGTGCCAAGCCAAGTCACTTAAATCATTCAAAGGAGGATACCACCTCATCATACCACATCATAACCATTTCAATAGCATGTTGGCATGCAAGGTAAACCATTATAACTCATAGATAATCAAGCATGGGACAAGCAACTATGATCTCTAATTGTCATTGCAAACATGTTTATTCATAACAAGCTGAATCAAGAACGATGAACTCATCATATTTACAAAAACAAAAGAGGTCGAGTTCATACCAGCTTTTCTCATCTCAGTCAGTCCATCATATATCATCATAATTGCCTTTCACTTGCACGACCGAACGGTGTGAATAATAATAAGAGTGCACGTGCATTGGACTAAGGTAGAATCTGCGAGCATTCAATAAACAGGAGAAGACAAGGCAATATGGGCTCTTGGTTAAATCAACAATAATGCATATAAGAGCCACTTCAACAATTTATTCATGGTCTTCTCCTATCGACCCCCAAAGAAAAGAAAAGAAATAAAACTATTTACACGGGAAAGCTCCCAACAAGCAAAAGAAGAACGGGAAATATTTTTGGGCTTTTTCTTTTTAACTACTACTACAGCAGAAAAGTAAACTACTACTATTTTTTTTTTGTTTTTCTTAAGGTTTATCAAACTCACAAGAAGAAAATAGGAAAAAGAAAGTAAACTAGCATGGATATTACAGTGAAAGAGTATGAGCACCGACATCTAGCAATGAGTGTGTGTGAACATAAATGTAATGTCGGTGAGAAATACATACTCCCCCAAGCTTAGGATTTTGGCCTAAGTTGGTCTATTGCCAGGGATAGCCTGGCGGATACCCGTAGGTCTAGTTGGGGTCGTACTGCGACGAAGAATAGCCGGGATCATACTGTGATGAAGAAGACTCTGAGTGCCACTGGCTGACAGTCATCTCTGGATCCCAAGAATAAACAGATTGTCGTGGAGGCTCATCTTGTGGTTCCGCTTCCGGGGCTGGTGCAGGATTCTTGTAAGCTTGGACGGCAGCCCACGTAACGAGATAAGGCCCTACAAAATTAAACAAAGAAGGAGCAGGCAAGGTAATAGTTTCCGGATGATGTTTATGAAAGAATAATTTATATTTGAGCTCTCCATTCCTGCCCTTAACAATAAAATCATGCGCTAGCATACTCTTATAATCTAGATAAGCACTAGGCAGCAGTTTTTCTTCTTTCTCATAATGCCTAATAGCTATGTTAAAGTGTGCAGCGAGGCGTGAAGCATAAATGCCTCCAAAGATGGGGCCCTTAGTACGGTTCAGACTTAACCGTCTAGTGACAATTCCGCCCATACTAACAGTGATATCGCGGTATAAACCATGGAACAAAATAATAATATCAGGAACACTAAGGTTCCCATAGTTCCTGCGACCAATCAAGCATCGAGTAGCAAATAAGGCAAAATAGCGTAATACAGGAAAATGTATGCTAGTGATTCTTGCATCAGAAACCTTCCTGGTTTCTCCCACAGAGATAGTGTTAATGAACGCCTCCACCTCATTACGGTGTGGTTCATCTAAGGTACCCTCAGGGGGTATGTTGCAAATCTTGCAAAATTCAGCTAATGGTATCTTCTTAACAACATCATATAAATGAAACCCTACTGAAGGAGGTGATTCCTAAGGGAAAAAGTAGAAGTTTTGCACAAAAGTATTTGTGAGTAAGAGATACTGAGGACGTTGGTCGTGGACGAGGTTGGTGAGGCCAGCATTCTCAATGAATGAATGGAAATCCTCATAAATCCCGGCCTCTCTCAAGAAATTATCAGAAGGCCATTCACACGGCCGGATCTCCGCGGTACGAGGCAAATTATATTTGGGCCTCTGAGCTTCTTCATTTTGTTTCTCCTTCGAGCTTCGGCTCGATGAGCCCCTCAAAAGTCTCTTCATTATTTTCTGAAATAATCTGAAATTTTTAGTAACTTGAAACAAAAGTAAACCAACTTCGATAAAACTGATAGCAACTACTCCTACAAGTGCCTAGAGCCTATATCAAGCATTAGAACTACTTGGAACCATATAAATTTGACATGCAAGCTCAAGAACATGGTCTCCTATGCAGTACAAATTTGCAAAGAATAAATCACTAGAACAAAAACTAATTGGACCAATGGAGGAGTCACATACCAAGGAGCAATCTCCCCAAGCAGTTTTGCGAGAGGTGCTTTGAGCAAGGAGATCGAAAATCACAACAAAGGTGGCTGGAACTCGTGCTTGAGTTGTTTTTTCGGTTTTGTGTGAGGAAGAAGAAGAGGATGGGTGCAGGAATGAGTGGAGGAGGGCCACCGTGGGCCCACAAGGCAGGGGGCGTGCCCAGGGGGGTAGGGCGCGCCCTCCACCCTCGTGGCCAGGTGGCAGCTCCCCCGCGGTAATTTTTGCACTGAAAATCCTCAAATATTCCCGAAAAAATCATATTAAATTGGCATGGCATTCTGAGGACTTTTATTTTTGGGATATTTTTATATTGCACAAATAAATCAAGAAACAGACAGAAAAATACTACTTTTACTTTATTTCAACTAATTAACAGAAAATATATAGAGGGTACAGAAGGTTGTGCTTCTAGTTTCATCCGTCTCATGCTCATCAAAAGGAATCCACTAACATGGTTGATCAAGTCTTGTTAACAAACTCATTCCGATTGACATGAAACCGGAGAAATTTAGAATAACACTAGGTTACCTCAACGGGGATATGCACATCCCCTATAATAAGTATATCATATTTCTTCTTGACAGTAGGAAGAGGAAATTCAAAACCTCCAAATATAATTGATGGAATTTTTCCAATAGAGTTGATACTGTGAACTTGAGGTTGTTTCCTCGGAAAATGAACCGTATGCTCATTACCATTAACATGAAAAGTGACATTGCCTTTGTTGCAATCAATAACAGCCCCTGCAGTATTAAGAAAAGGTCTTCCAAGAATAATAGACATACTATCATCCTCGGGAATATCAAGAATAACAAAGTCCGTTAAAATAGTAACGTTTGCAACCACAACAGGCACATCCTCACAAATACCAACAGGTATAGCAGTTGATTTATCAGCCATTTGCAAAGATATTTCAGTAGGTGTCAGCTTATTCAAATCAAGTCTACGGTATAAAGAGAGAGGCATAACACTAACACCGGCTCCAAGATCACATAAAGCAGTTTTAATATAATTTATTTTAATGGAGCATGGTATAGTAGGTACTCCTGGATCTCCAAGTTTCTTTGGTATTCCACCCTTAAAAGTATAATTAGCAAGCATGGTGGAAATTTCAGCTTCTGGTATCTTTCTTTTATTAGTAATGATATCCTTTATATATTTAGCATAAGGATTAGTTTTGAGTACATCAGTCAATCGCATACGTAAAAAGATAGGTCTAATCATTTCAGCAAAGCGCTCAAAATCCTCATCATCCTTTTTCTTGGATGGTTTGGGAGGAAACGGCATGTCTTTCTGAACCCATGGTTCTCTTTCTTTACCATGTTTCCTAGCAACAAAGTCTCTCTTATCATAATGTTGATTATTTGATTGTGGGTTATCAAGATCAAGAGCAGGTTCAACTTCTACATCATTATCGTTACTAGGTTGAGCATCATCATGAACATCATCATTAGCATTTTCACTAGGTTCATGTTCATTACCAGATTGTGTTTCAGCATCAGACATAGCGATATCATTTGGATTATCAGGTGGTTCAGCAATAGGTTCACTAGAAGTTTGCTTAGTTCTATCATTTTTCTTTTTCTTCTTTTTAGACGAACTAGGTGCATCAATATTATTTCTCTGAGAATTTTTCTCAATTCTCTTAGGGTGGCCTTCAAGATACAAAGTTTCCTGAGTCATTCTACCAGTTCTAGTAGCCACTCTAACAGCATAATCATTTTTCTTACTATTCATTTCATCAAGCAATTCTTTTTGAGCTTTTAGTACTCGTTCCATCTGAGTGGTAACCGTAGAAGCATGTTTGCTAACAAGTTTAAATTCACTTCTAATATTAGCCATATAATCACCCAAGCGTTTAATCATATAAGCATCTTGTTTTAATTGTCTACCAAAATAAGCATTGAAGTCTTCTTGCTTAAACATAAAGTTATCAAACTCATCCAAGCACTGACTAGCAATTTTAGTAGGAGGGACTTCAGCTTTATCATATCTATAGAGAGAATTTACCTTTACTACCTGTGTCGGAATATCGAGGTCTGGAGGTTCTTCAGTAAATAAAGAATTGAGATCATATGTTTCTTCAACAGGCGGTAAATTAAGACCATGTATTTCTTCAATAGGAGGTAAATTCTTAACATCTTCAGCTTTAATACCTTTTTCTTTCATAGATTTCTTTGCCTCTTGCATATCTTCGGGACTGAGAAATAGAACACCTCTCTTCTTCGGAGTTGGTTTAGGGATAGGCTCAGTAATTGGAGCAGGAGCTGGCTCGGGGGCTGGCTCAGGAGGTGCCCAATTATTTTCATTTGTCAACATATTATTCAATAAAATTTCAGCTTCATCCAGTGTCCTTTCCCTGAAAAGAGAACCAGCACAACTATCCAGGTAATCTCTGGAAGCATCGTTTAGTCCATTATAAAAGATATCAAGTATTTCAGGTTTCTTAAGAGGATGATCAGGCAAAGCATTAAGTAACTTGAGAAGCCTCCCCCAAGCTTGTGGGAGACTCTCTTCTTTAATTTGCACAAAGTTGTATATTTCCTTTAAAGCAGCTTGTTTCTTATGAGCAGGGAAATATTTAGCAGAGAAGTAATAAATCATATCCCGGGGACTACACACACAACCAAGATCAAGAGAATTAAACCATATCTTAGCATCACCCTTTAATGAGAACGGAAATATTTGAAGTATGTAAAAGTAGCGAGATCTCTCATCATTAGTAAACAGGGTGGCTATATCATTTAATTTAGTAAGATGTGCCACAACAGTTTCTGATTCATAGCCATGAAAAGGATCAGATTCAACCAAAGTAATTATATCTGGATCAACAGAGAATTCATAATCCTTATCGGGAACACAAATAGGTGAAGTAGCAAAAGCAGGGTCAGGTTTCATTTTATCTTTAAGAGATTCTTTGTTCCATTTAGCTAATAACCTCTTGAGCTCATATCTATCTTTGCAAGCTAAAATAGCGGCAGAAATAACAGTCATATCTTGAGCTCATATCCATATCAAAAACATAACCCTCAGGAATAACAGTCATATCTTCATCATCACTTTCATCATTATAATCAGATTCAATAATTTCTTTCTCTCTAGCCCTAGCAATTTGTTCATCAAGAAATTCACTAAGGGGCACAGTATTATCAGGCATAGAAGCAGTTTCATCATAAGTATCATGCATAGCAGAAGTGGCATCATCAATAACATGCGACATATCGGAACGAATAGCAGAAGCAGGTTTAGGTGTCGCAAGCTTACTCATAACAGAAGGTGAATCAAGTGCAGAGCTACATGGCAGTTCCTTACCTCCCCTCGTAGTTGAGGGATAAATTTTTGTTTTCTCGTCTTTCATGTTCTTCATATTGTCCAGCAGATATAAATCCCAAGTGACTCAAAGAATAGAGCTATGCTCCCCGACAACGGTGCCAGAAAAAAGTCTTGATAACCCACAAGTATAGGGGATCGCAACCGTTTTCGAGGGTAGAGTATTCAACCCAAATTTATTGATTCGACACAAGGGGAGCCAAAGAATATTCTCAAGTATTAGCAGCTGAGTTGTCAATTCAACCACACTTGGAAACTTAATATCTGCAGCAAAGTGTTTAGTAGCACAGTAATATGATAGTGGTGGTAACGGTAACAAAAGAGTAGTGCGAGAAATAATAAATATTTTTGGTATTTTGTAGTGATTGTAACAGTAACAACGGGAAAGTAAATAAGCGGAAACCAGTATATGGAAAGCTCGTAGGAACCGGATCAGTGATGGATAATTATGCCGGATGCGGTTCATCATGTAACAGTCATAACATAGGGTGATATAGAACTAGCTCCAATTCATCAATATAATGTAGGCATATATTCCAAATATAGTCATACGTGCTTATGGAAAAGAACTTGCATGACATCTTTTGTCCTACCCTCCCGTGGCAGCGGGGTCCTAATAGAAACTAAGGGATATTAAGGCCTCCTTTTAATAGAGAATTGGAACAAAGCATTAGCACATAATGAATACATGAACTCCTCAAACTATGGTCATCACCGGGAGTGGTCCCGATTATTGTCACTTCGGGGTTGCCGGATCATAACACATAGTAGGTGACTATAGACTTGCAAGATAGGATCAAGAACTCACATATATTTATGAGAACATAATAGGTTCAGATCTGAAATCATGGCACTTAGGCCCTAGTGACAAGCATTAAGCATAGCAAAGTCATAGCAAAATCAATCTCACAACATAGTGGATACTAGGGATCAAACCCTAACAAAACTAACTCGATTACATGATAAATCTCATCCAACCCATCACCGTCCAGCAAGCCTACGATGGAATTACTCACGCACGGCGGTGAGCATCATGAAATTGGTGATGGAGGATGGTTAATGATGACGACGGCGACGAATCCCCCTCTCCGGAGCCCCGAACGGACTCCAGATCAGCCCTCCCGAGAGCTTTTAGGGCTTGGCGGCGGCTCCGTATCGTAAAACGCGATGATTTCTTCTCCTCTATTTTTTTCTCCCCGAAAACAATTATATAGAGTTGGAGTTGGCGTCGGAAGTCTCTAGGGGGCCCACGAGGTAGGGGGGCACGCCCCCCACCCTCGTGGACAGGGTGTGGGCCCCGTGGACTTCATCTTTCGCGAGGATTTTTTATTATTTATTGTAAGGTATTCCGTGGAGTTTCAGGTCATTCCGAGAACTTTTGTTTTCTACACATAAAACAACATCATGGCAATTCTGCTGATAATAGCGTCAGTCTAGGTTAGTTCCATTCGAATCATACAAGTTAGAGTCCAAAACAAGGGCAAAAGTGTTTGGAGAAGTAGATACGACGGAAACGTATCACTTCACAATGCAAAATCATTACAACTGAAGGAAATTAGTCCGGCAGTGGATGATGGTGGTCCTTCGGAGCAACTCAAACAGGGGGTCTCTACAGATTCTACTCTGCCATCCTCCCAACAAGATTCGCAAGACAACACAAGGCTGGACAGTCAACGTAGTTGTGTAGATGATGAGCACATCTCCCCTACTCCACCATCACAGGTGCTTGCTCTAACTTGACACTATTATATGTGGTTGCATGTTGCGTATGATGTCTAGCTTGTATTGCTTCTAACTTGAATTGCATTTGCTTACTTTACACACAATGCCTGTGAATATGACATGTGTTCCTGTTTCTAGAACATACGTGTACATGATGAGCACATCTCCCCTACTCCACCATCACATGTGCTTGCTCTTACTTGGAACTGTTATACGTGGTTGCGTTTTCCGTATGATGTCTAGTTTGTATTGCTTCTGATTATGTTAAATTGCATCTGCGTAGCTTACAAATTATACCTGCAACGATCACTTACCCATAAGACACATTTAACCCATAATGTAGGTTGCATCTTGCATTGTCTTCTAGCTTGTACTGCTTCTAATTTCTTGAAATGGCACTTGCGACGAGATACTTTTTACCTGATAGAGTGATATTGGTTGCATGTTCATATGGTGCCTAGATTTCATTTCTTCTAATTTTGTTGAAATGCCTTCCGCCATCGTTTTTTCATACATATTCCATCCTCCTATCGTGACGTGTGAATATGAAGCGCTGTCGTTTTTGTATATATTCCATCCTCCTATCCTGCGCTTGCCTTACATCAAAGTAGTGTTAAATCGTATCATGCATCAATCAGTTATGCAGAGCTAATTTTATTCATCTTCTTGTGGTTTTGACTTCATAAGGCAATATTAGAAAATAGGAAGGAAAAGAGTAAGTTAGGGGATGTTGGTGGTCCTCCGCACTGACGCAAACAGAGACTCTCTAGATTTGCCACAGCTACTGCTAATGAAGTTGAATTCCCAAGTCTACATGATGAGTTCATCTCCCGTACTCCACCATCACAGGTGCTTGCTCCACCATCGCAGGTGCTTGCTCTAAGTTGACAGTGTGATAATTGGTTTCATGTTACATATGTTGTCTAGCCTGTATTTCTTCTATTTTGATTAAATTGCACCTGCTGAGTTTATACGTTATACATGTGCATATTGTGACACCCCAAAATTTCAACCTTGTTTTATTAATTAAAATTTTGCCAGGAAACTAAAACTTATATTTTCTGGATTTCCTTTAGATTTCAGAATCATTCTCTTTCTTATTATTATGGAGTTTTTACCCCAAGTGAAAACTTTTCAGTCAATATTGGACTCATTTTCCCCTCTTAAGAAAAACAATTCTTTTATTAGTAGGATTATTTATACAATTATTTTTCCCTCAGTTTTATTTCTCTAAATTGGTTTTTCATAAGTTTTAGGGTTCTGTTTGCACTGCAACCCTTTGATAAATTTATTTAAAAATCCCACCAAAATTTAGAGATGTCATGTGATGTTTTTAAATAACTTTTATGCAAAAATATATTTCATTCTTTGGATATTTTGAGCTCTACATCAAATTTTCAAATCTGGTCCAGTGGGCAATTTTGCACTACAACCTATTTAAATATTTCTTTAAAACTCCCACCAAAATTAGGGGATGTCAGTAGGAGCATATTATCCCACTTTATGCAAAAAACCAGTGATGTTCCTTGAAAAAAATGAGTGAATCAACCTCTTTTTCATTCTGTTCCAACTTGATGATTTGTACTACAACTATATTTTAACTTGCTCTTTTTGTTGTGATTCCTTTTCCTACTTATAACCCATCCTACAATACCCTTAAGTCCAGGAGGTTGGAATCATTGGAGCAATTCTAGTACTTGCAATCATGCCCTATTCTTTCTGTCCAAAACTGAAGATTTGCAAAACTTGCACTAGCAAGTTTCTTCTTTTGCCCAAATGACCTTACCACTCTCTTTTGCATCCAAAGAGGCACTAACCTGGAGAATTGGGCCACTCCAAGAAATGCCTAAGATCCCTTGGCATTTTGTCAAACACCTTATGGGCATGATCAGTTTTGACATGAAGTTTAGTTTACAATATGAACTTGAGCCACTGACCCAGCAACCTTGTCCACTAAGCTACTAGCTACTCCTAACCTAGATCTGCTAATTGCCAGCCTCACCCAAGCCCTGTAGCATGCCTTGGCATTTCGTCGAGCAGCTAGCGTGCGTGCTCTGGGCGCGCCCAAAGCGCACGTTTTGCACGCGCGTGCACCGAGCCGTCGCGTCTCGCCCCGCACCTGCTCTGGCCCTTGGCCAACCGCAGCCAGCACGCCACGTCTCCTCCTGCACCGCAAAGCCACCCCGACCACCCCTGGCACCACACAGCGCCACCGTCAGGTCGGCCGTGGCGGCTAACTGACGGCCGTATGCAGGCCCCGGCCGTGTCGGCGCCGCCCGAGCCACCCAGGCGCACCAGCTGCCCTCAGGTACAGCACGAGCTTATCCGCAAGTCGTCCTCTAGCTCGCGTCGCCGCCACGTCGCCCTGCAGCACAGAATGGCGGTTCGCCGTTGTCCTAATCGCCGGCCGCCTCGGGACCGACCTCCACCGCCTATATAAGGGCCCCAGAGCTCAACCGAGTCCTCAAGTAACCTCAAGCTATCCCCCTAGAGCTACCATGGCCAGCAGTCGAGGAGAGGAAGGCCGTCTTCCCCGACTCCGGCCGGTTCGGCCGCCGCCAAGTCCCGGCCGATTTTGTTGCAACCAAAACCCCTCCCGTCCATCCAGTGCCACCGCCCGACCCCATGTGATCATGCGGAGCCTCCCATTACCTCAGCCCCGACCGAGAGCCACCATAGCCCAGAACCCCAAATCCACCCGAAGCCTCCTCCGCCGCAGAGCTCGCCGCCGGCGACTCCTTCCACCCCCGACGACCCAACGACTACCGGGAGGACCGCCCCGGTCTGGCGGATCCATCCCTGCCCTCCAGAGCCCGCGAGGAGCCGCCGCTCGCCGGCGTTGATCGCAGGAGTCCCCGCCTCTGTTCGGCCAGAGGAGGAAGGAGGCGGGGGAGACCGATGAAACCTGACCAGTGGGCCCCCTGGACCCACTGTCAGTGACCCTGCTCCGGTCCATGTGGGTTAAGTGAAGACGTAAATCTCGAAGTACGTCTTCGACGTGTACTGGTTCGAAACGTTTTTCTTTTTCTTTTTTCTGTTTTATTTAAAATCAGAATTTGACTAAACTTTGACTGGCTATATCTTTTTAAATAAAACTCCAAATGAGTTGATTCTTTTTCCTACCTCTCTCAAATTTAGTCTAGTTTATTTTAAGATTTATTTGAAAAAAATTCAGACAACATTTTTGCACTCTTTTGAAACTATGTGTTAATTTGAATAATTTCAAAAATAGGTTTTGAAGAAGAAGGCAATTTTCAAATAGGCACCCCACTTGCATACCCTTGAAGGCAAGCATTCTGAACCCTGGCATAATATTTTTGTGTGTGTTGGTTGACACGATTATAACACCGTCTTAATCCGGAGAACTCGTTATTTTAAGTAGTGACGCGCTCATTTGCATGAATGCATTTTGGTAATTTCCTTGCTATTGGAAATGGAGATATTTGTGATGGTAATCGTCCTCATATGCCTTGCATGCATGCCGGAAAAGAATCCGGGAAAGCCCCTGCCTTGGGTAGGCGTGAGCTTGTCGCCGGTCTCCGTCCGGACGGTTATGTCCGGTATGGCATAGTGAGGTATAATGAGTGGTGATTTCGTTGGTTGAAATATATATTGGTTACACATATCATGCACGGAATTTATAATCCTCCTAAGTCGACCGTAGATCGAGTCTTGTTCCAGTAACCCCCGTACTTGTTCGTACTACCACTTGCCTTGCTGCAGGTAGGGTGCGGTTCAGTAAGTTGTCAACCCCTTTCTTGGCACACACCGTACAGAGAGGCCACGGTGGAAGATACCGACTGCAGCCGGTAGGCAGGCCACTTGGTCCGGGGACATGGGTGTTTCCGGTAGGGACCGAGAGGGGGGCACCCCTTAGAGCGCGCGACATAAATTTGATCCCATGCTACGCGAGGTTGTAGCCTCCCCACTTAGAGTTTTACTTGACAGGTGTCGTGGGTGATTCCAGACACCGGTAAGTTAAGCTGGTGTGTGCAAGTCAGGTGTGTTTTCAATTAAAAGACCATAGACGGAATTAGTCCCGATGGACTAAAGGAATGCGTTGCTCGTGGGTAAAGAGTACACCCTCTGCAGAGATAATATCTATTCGAATAGCCGTGTCCATGGTTAAGGACTACAGTGTGGGTCGGGTCAAGTGTTGGTCTTAGTGTCGGTCTTCGGAGGAGAAACTACTAAATCAGAAAATTGATTATGACCGGTGACATATGAGGATTATGATTATTATTATTGTGGACTAACTATTCTCATTACTTGATTTATTGAGTATATGGGACGGTTCTACCTCCTGGATATTCACTGTGATTATTTATAAGCCCTTTAGGTGGTGTCGCTCAGACGCCCGACTGTGGCATTCTTGCTGTTTACCTTATAAGCCCTTTATGTGGTGTCGCTCAGACGCCCGACTGTGGCATTCTTGTTGTTTACCTTATAAGCCCTTTTATGTGGTGTCGCTCAGACACCCGATTGTGGCATGCTTATTGTTTACATTATAAGCCCTTTATGTGGTGTCGCTCAGACGCCCGACTGAGGCATGCTCGTTATTTACTATCCTTTCGGGGCGTCGCTTCAGACACCCGATCGGTGCATTTTATTACTACCCTGTTATTGCATATTTATATTGTATATAAATAACCTGCTTGCATGCATCGGGGATATTATTTTTATGACTGACGTTGTGAGCATAAAATATTTTAGAGCATGATTATCGGTTGTTATATTATACCCGTGTTCATAATGTTTGTGAGTACATTCAAAGTACTCACTGGCATGTCCCTAGCTATTGTCTTGGCCAGATTTCTTGCTTGGAGAGGAGCGTTGCGATGACGGCCCCGGAACCTAAGCAATGGTGATAGCAGCCTCGCGAAGATAGGAGTTAACCTGGTCAGCTGTTCCTATGGGAAATGGAGTCCCATAACGCTGATTATCCACAAACCGCTTCCGCCATCAACCACTAGAAACCATTTGTTGTACTCATAGGCCAGAATGGTCTTGTACTGCATATTTTGTATTTTTCTTGGAATTTCTGTATCAAGTTGGTGCCTCATCAGCTAACAGTAATCCTGGGGCTGGTGAGCACAAGGGCCATTTTCTGGGAAATCAATACCCTGGAAAACCGGTCGTGACACATATGACATGGCTTTCTGTGTCTAGAATACACTGCATCTATCTATCATACCATGTTCTTACATCAAAGTACTGTTGTTGTGTATCCCGCATCAGTCACTCATGATTGGACGCTTTTAACATGGTAGTTTGATAGTGGTTGCATCTTGCATTGATTTCTATGTTGTACTGCTTCTAATTTTTTGAATTGCCACTTATGACAAGACACTTTTAACTTGGCGGAGTAATATTGGTTGCATCTTTCATATGGTGTCTAGCTTGCATTACTTCTATTTTCTTGAAAATCCTTACGCTTAGTTTGCACATCGTAGCTGTGAATATGTCATGCATTCCTGTTTTTCTTACATATTCCATCCTCATACGGTTGTCTTACATCAAAGTATTGCTTGTGCAGTATCATGCATCAATGAGTTTCAAGAGTGATTTTATTATTTTGTATTGTGGGTACAGCTTGAATGGCAAAGTCAAAAAGAGCAAGGAAAATAATATAGTAGGGTCTTGTTACTCGTCGGGTGAAACGGAAAAGGTTATGCCGTCGAGATTCTGCTGGTACTTATAGTGCGAGAGAAGGTCCAAGTCCACCGGCTAAATCTACAAACACAGTATCACCTGCTCCACCAGCTGTAGCATCCGCTTCAACTGTACCAGCATCTCAACCAGTTACTCGTTCGTTTGCTCCGGAACTGGTTAGTTCCCAAGCTGCCTTCACACCTAACACTACTTCTGAAGCACTACTGACACAACAAGACTTGGCAAGATCGGATGAACCTCATGAGCATCAACACCAAGACGGTACCTGACCGAGTCAAGTTGCAGTTGCATGCTCCTTTATATGTACTCTCACAGTTTGATGTACACTAACACTTTCCATGTTCGTTTTTGAACTAGCACCACGGCGCAAGCGGAAACAGACATCAGGGATAATGCTTGACAGATTAACAAAATCTAAAGGATGAAGAATGGAGATCCATTTTGACGCAGGTTTAAAAAGGCCACGTGATGCTACAGTGTCAGCCAAGTTAGTATCAACGGCAGCCATTGCCGTTAGGTGTCATGCACGTATCCTCCCAACGTGGATCCAGTACAGGAATGAGAAAGACAATACCCAGTTTAACACCTTCCTTGACCATTTATCCGTAAGTAATGTTATTCATCGCAATTAGTAATATTGTCTTGCTCTATCTCATACTTTCTAGCTTCCTCCTAATAAGACTCACATTCTTTTTTCAACAGATGAGGTTCAAGTTGGATCCAAAAGGTGATGCAACTAAACAAGCATGCACTCATGTTTTTCACCGCTCTCACGACGAAGATCGGTACCACCTTGAAAATCTCACTTTGAAGGCAAGGCTAACAATGAAATCGCCCAAACATCTCCAATGGAATATATTACAGATGAAGATTGGACATCCCTTGTTAAACACCGGTCCGATCCAAAGTATCAGGTAGGCTATATGTATTTGATCAGACCACATATTGAACTTGTATTTATGTATGTGCCTTACAAGTATATCTTATTCTAGGCTAACTGTTTGAAGAACAAAACTAACCGTTCTAAAGTGAAATTCCAACAGACAACAGGATCTCGTAGCTATATTGCACACTGCGAGGCTCTTGTAAATAGCTGCTACTTCCTTCTTTTTTGTGCCATATTATCGTATCTATATTGACTTGTTCCAAATACGAGGAAAGCCGTGCGGACCAAAAAGAACTGAACCGAATGCGTGCAAATCTTCAAGGATTGCCACACCAGCAAGATGAAGGGCATGAGCACAGCAGTTCAAGCCATTTGTTGTAAGTCCTTACTCCTCCTGCCTTGAACTGATTGGTACTGTGATGTGTTCATTTAACTACTTGGTTTGCAGCCAATGCCGGTTAATCTATTCACTTTTATTCACAGTTGTCTTAACGTATCATTTCAGCTTACATGGTTTAAAATAGATGAAGGATATTCTTTTGGTCTTGATCTGTAATCTAGTTGTTATGTTCACGTGCGCACACAATGATAAAATAGCCTGTTTGTTTTATATCTTTTTTCCCATGATATGAATGATGTCATACTATGTTCATCCTACTTTAAATCATGTCTCTTTATCCTTAGATGTCAACGAATGTGAGGAAATAGACAATACAGTAGGCATGCTACATGGACATATGTTCCGAAAGTGATTTTATTATGTAGTTGGCACTACAATACATGCTAATGTATTATAGTAGTTCACCAAAATAAGTTATGTATAAACGTTTAACAAACTTTGTTTGTTTTTGTCTCATTAGTAACTTATCTGGTACACTAATCTACAAGTTCAAACTTTCTGGAAGCTATGGAACAAATGATTGAACAGCCACAACCACCTGAAGGTGACGAGGCTACTACAGGCACAATGTCACCTCTTGCCGCAGTGAGTCAGTATCTCTCCACTAACAGTGCAAAAAGCACCTTTCTGCATAATTCTGGGTTGGTTGTCAAGGTAACCTCGTCCAAATCGCCTACTGAACATAATCTTCCTGCTAGACAGAGTGATATATCTGTGCTCCAGACACAAGTCCAATCCCTAATGGACGTTATTTCAGAAACAAGAATAGTGGTTGAGAAATGTCGTCAAGATATGAATGGTTTTGAAACCAGACTATTAGACATTCGCTTCGTTGTTCAAGAGCAATGGCGGAAAAAAGGTGGAGATCGTGCTGCTCCATCAGATTTGTGACGCCCGGATAATTAAGCTACATTAACTCTCTACTAATGATGCCATGACACCTCGGTTACTGTTGCTAACCTCGCAATGATTCGAAACCTTTTCAAATTCAAATTCAAATTAATGTCAAACGACAAAGTTTTCAAAATATTAAACTACAATGTTCGGGGTGTGCAGTTAAATGCCTGGGTAACTATAATAAAGCAAAAACATTTTTATAAAATGCCTACATGATTTAAAATGAAATAAAACAGAAAATAAAAAAGAAAATACAAAAACAGAAAACAAAGCTAAACAAAAAAAGAGAACCCCCATCGGGCCAACTGCCCAAAGAGCCACCAGAGCCGCCCACCAGCCGCACCCATATCCCCCACTGCTCCCGAAACCCTAGAGCCCCACCCCACTTCCCCCCACGATCCCACCCTCCCTCCAACACACACGGGAGAGGCGACGACCCCATCGCTCTTCCCACTCTCCTCGCTCTCTTCCCCACCCGAGGACCCGATCTGGATCGGGCCGCCTCGCCCGTTCCGGTGACCTGTCGGCCCCGACGCCCATCTCCACCACCACGCCGTCGCTTCACCGTCCCCGACGTCGTCGCGTGCCACCGCTCCGACCGCACCACCGGCGCCCTTCCGCCTCCTCGAGCCCGCATCGCCACCCCCCTGGAGGACGACCTCGCCGGACGTCCTTGCCGGCCTACCTCCTCCTCCTCGCCGGCCTGCACCTCGTCACCACGTCGCTGTCGTCTCCGTCTCCTCCCCGCGCCACACTGCCACGATCCCTGCATCCCGCAGTGAGCCCCGACTCCTCCTCCCCTCCTCTGTCTCACGCGCTCACATGGCGGTCGCGCGCCAGCTGCTGCTGGCGGCGCTCCGTCCGGCCGCGCCACTTGCGCGCACCCTGCTCCGCTTACGCCGGCCGCGCCTTCCCGCAATGCCTCGTCCGCCTCATCGTCCCCCTGGCTGCTCGTCGGCTCTCGCACCGCCACCTCGCACCGCTGCCGCCCTGCTCGCCATGACGGACGCGCGCGCCCTCTTGGCGAGCCGTCACACGCTCCGCTATTGCCGGCATCGCTTGCCTCCGGCGCGCCGTGCATCACCGCATGCCCCGCCCGTTCGCGCCTACTTTGCAACCACCCTGGCGCCGGCCACAACGCCCGCACACCGGCGCCCATTCAAGCTAGCGCCCGCGCGCCCGTTAACCCACCATGTGTGGCCCCTAGGGCCAATGACAACTGGGGCCCGCCCCAGAACTTTTCTTAAAAAACAGAATTTAGAAATATAATAAATAATTAATTAATAATAAAATTAATTAATTATTAGCTAATTAACTACATAATTAACTTAATTAATTCTGATTAAACTAACTAATTAAGATTAATTAACCTAATGACTAATAAACCTGATTAACTACTGTTAATTAACTAACATAGTATGACAGGTGGGACCCACGCGTAAGTTTGACTAAGTCAACAGGACATTGATCGCTAATCTGACCTCTTTGGTCGTTGTTGACCGGTCAATGGCCCCATCTGTTAGTTTAACTTAGTCAATCCTGTTGACAGTGATGTCAACATGACATCATGCTGATGTCATTAATCCAATTTCGAATTAAATTAAAGGATAAATTAAATTCCAGAAATTAGTAAATCTTTAGAAAATCATATCTTTTAATCCGTAACTCGGATTAAATTATTTTCAACATGAAAGTTGCTCAGAACGACGAAACTAATCCGGATACGCAGTCCGCTCGCCCGCCACACATCCCTAGCATAGCAAACCTGCAACATTTCACCTCGGGTTCATCTGTCCGAAAACGCGAAACACCAGGGATACTTTCCCGGATGTTTCCCCCCTTCGCCGGTATCACCTATACCTGCGTTAGAACACGTCTAGCTCTGCCTGTTGTCCTATTATGCACTCTCTTGCTATGTATTTACTATTTCTCCCCCCTCTTCTCTTCGGTAGACCCCGTGACGATGTTGATGCCCCTGTGGTCGACTACGTCACCGACGACCCCTCCTTCTTGTCTGAGCAACCAGGCAAGCCCCCCCCCTTGATCTCCAGATATCGCCTATTCTTTCTCTTTACTGCTTGCATTAGAGTAGTGTAGCATGTTACTGCTTTCCGTTAATCCTATCCTGGTGCATAGCCTGTCCTTGCTACTACTGTTGTTACCTTTACCTGCAATCCTACATGCTTAGTTTAGGGTGCTAGTATTCCATCTGTGGCCCAACATTCTTGTCCGTCTGCCTTGCTATACTATCGGGCCATGATCACTTGGGAGGTGATCACGGGTATATACTTATATACATAATACATGATACATGTGGTGACTAAAGACGGGTCGGCTCGTAGGAGTACCCGCGAGTGGATCTTTGTGGCGGAGCGACAGGGCAGGTTGATACCACCTAGGAGAGAGGTGGGTCTGGCCCTAGTCAGTGTCCGCGGTAACATCATTAACATGCTTAACAAGATCTTGGTATTTGATCTGAGTCTGGCCATTTGGTCTATACGCACTAACCAACTACGTGGGAAAGATATGAGCACTCGGCGTCGTGGTATCCGCCGAAGCCTTCGTGACGCCAGCGACTGAGCGGCGCGCGCCGGATTGGAACGTAAGCCTACTCTTATATTAAGGGCCTAGTTACGCTTCGGCCGCGTTATAGCGTCTTGGTGTGCTATGGGAGATGGGCCTGCACCCATGGCGCTTAGGTTTAGCCCGCGTGGTGACCTCTCTCTGTTGTGCCTAGGTGGGGCTGCGACGTGTTGATCTTCCGTGGCCGGGCATGACCCCGAAATGTGTGTCCGGCCAAATGGGATCAAGCATGTTGTGTTATGTGGTGCACCCCTGCAGGGAAGTTAATCTATTCGAATAACTATGATCTTGGGTAACAGGACGACTTGGAGTTGTACCTTGACCTTATGACAACTAGAACCGAATACTTAATAAAACACACCCTTCCAAGTGCCACATACAACCCGGTGATCGCTCTCTAACAGGGCGACGAGGAGGGGATCGCCGGGTAGGATTATGCTATGCGATGCTACTTGGAGGACTTCAGTCTACTCTCTTCTACATGGTGCAAGGCGGAGGTGGCCTGAAGTGTAGTCTTCGACAGGATTAGCTATCCCCCTCTAATTCTGGCATTCTGCAGTTCAGTCCACTGATATGGCCCTTTACACATATACCCATGCATATGTAGTGTAGCTCCTTGCTTGCGAGTACTTTGGATGAGTACTCACGGTTGCCTTGTTCCCCCCTCTTTCCCATTTCTCTACCCGATTGCTGCGACCAGACGATGGGGCCCATGATCCAGACACCACCTTTGACGATGACTCCTACTACACCGGAGGTGCCTACTACTACGTGCAGCCCGCTGACGACGACCAGGAGTAGTTTAGGAGGATCCCAGGCAGGAGGCCTGCGCCTCTTTCGATCTGTGTCCCAGTTTGTGCTAGCCTTCTTAAGGCAAACTTGTTTAACTTATGTCTGTACTCAGATATTGTTGCTTCCGCTGACTCGTCTATGATCGAGCACTCGTATTCAGGCCCTCGAGGCCCCTGGCTTGTAATATGATGCTTGTATGGCTTATTTATGTTTTAGAGTTGTGTTGTGATATCTTCCCGTGAGTCCCTGATCTTGATCGTACACGTTTGCGTGCATGATTAGTGTACGATTGAATTGGGGGCGTCACAAGTTGGTATCAGAGACGACTGCCTGTAGGAATCCCCCTTTCGAACTCCTTGGCCGAAGTCGAGTCTAGGCATTGCAAATCTTTTACTAACATGGCTGTGTGTCTTACGGGCACACGTCGCCATCGGGTGGTAGTAGGATCTTTTACTCCTTGGCCTATACTCTGGGACTCTGACATCTTTTCTATTCGGGTTAAATGATTTTGCTAAAATCTAACTCTAGGTTCTCGTTACCACCTCCTGTCGGAGAGCCCTTTAATTACGGATGATCGACTACTTCAACAGAAGATTCTGACAATACTCTCGGATGTTCCCTCGATACCTTGTGCCATCCCTCTTGCAATTCCATTCCATCGATAAACCCCAATGGATAACCAAGTACAATTGCCATTCATGCAATTATTCCCCGTTGATCTTGTTATTACAAGATACCCCGACTTTCTCTCTAATGTTTCGAGAATATGTTGTGCCTACTGCCTTGAAGTTCTTGCCACATGAATATCCCTACGGATAATTTCTCGCACTTACCGATTATCCACTCATCCCCAGTTGATTCATGTATGTCACCAATCTTTGAAATACCATTCCATCTTCCAAAAATCCTCGGAGCCTATTGCTCTTGAAATTCTTGCCTGCTTACATTTTGGTTAATCCCATAAGTCTAGTAATTTTATTGGCATCCTTTGTCACTATCATTTAAGTCCATCGATTCTATATGTGTGCGAATGCACACAATCATCAGTTGATCCTTATAAATTATCTTTCCGGCTCAGACGTCTTTCGAACATGAGCTGGCTCTCGGCTAATCAGATTGCCATCGATTGTACCCCTAAGTCTATTCAACTTATCCATCCTTGATCAGAGCATTTTCTCCTGATCCCTTGATTTAAAAATCATAATTCCTTTGCTATTTAAATGTTGAATTATTCAGATGTTCTATAAACCGATGCATTTGCATTCTTTTTTCCTCTGATTGGGTATCGATACTCACATCAGCTCCATTGTGGATCGCCATATCCACTGTTGGATTATTGTCCGACAATGTCCTTCATAATTAATCACCTTGTGAGTTCTTTCTCCGATACATAATGCCTTTGGTAAATTGTATCCTCTCCTTTTTGCCAACCATGCTCTGCTTTCGAGCTGGTGTTATCTACTCTTGAAGCTTGTGGTATATGTTCCCAAGAAGCCCCGATGGGTTGAACCAATGCCTTCCCTAATCTGTGCAAACCTGAAAGATTTCACGGGGCATATTTATCTGGTATTGCACCAGGTAAAACATTCAACAGCTAATGTCATTTTTGAAATACAAGGGGTGAATGAAGGTTATGCATTGAGGAAGTGGGAGTCGACCTTGAACCTTGCGTTCATGCCCATGGACACGATGTAGATCTTATCATTAAAGCTTCTCTTAAATTAATTATTCCTTTGGTATAAGTTCATCTTATATCTAGGATCTGGCCTTTTTCAATCGTGGTTCCGACCATGTTCTCCTTTAAATAACATTTCTCGTGCAAGTTTAAGCACTTGTCTTCTGCGGAGTAATACCCCAGTCCAACCTCTACTTTGATTTGTCGTCGAGTATTACCCCCCTGGTATCTCAAGATTATCACGGAACTGCATAACTTCTTATGGGTTCTTCATCAAGTGCTACCTTCTCATTGATTCCAATTTTTCACGGGCTCTGTGTTATTTAACACTCAAATACATCGATAACTGACTCGAGTCTGCATCGAGATTAAACAACTCTTGGTAACCTTCATTACTTACGAGTTTGAACTCAATCACGTCATTCCTAGGCTGTTTGGCTATATCCTTGTCGTGTCGATTTTAACTGTGCTACCTGGTCCTTCTTCCCAGAGCACAATTTTTGACGATGAGATAACCTTATGTCGATCTTACTCGTTGTATCATTTCGCCTTGAACACCAAGCTTGATTTCGAGTTTGTGTCATACCCTTGGTTCCGATAACCTTTCGCCTCATCATTCCTTTGACTTGATGTCGGCGCCAGACGATTACATCTTCATGAACTCTCTCGAGAAATGTGTCGTGATCATCAACAGCATTATGAGCTTTTCCAGGATATCAATCGAATCCATGATGAGAGATATCATCCTTTCCCCCTTGATGATTGTGTTAACATCGACAACATCCTTGCATTTCCGCAACACAAAACTGGTTCACAATTTGTGTTATACCTTAAGTTCCTTGCTATCCAACAATTGTTCTTCTTTACCTTGGAACATTACCATCTTTTATCTCTAGAAGGTTGTGAGAATTTCACCACCTCTTAAGAATTCTTGGTATAATAATACTTCTCGCCATCGCCATTAATTCTTGGTCCCCGTGTCGATTCTAATCGGAATACCGGCAATTGTACTTTGAGGTGTGAATTCAAAACTTCTAGCATCCCTATTGCTTGAAGTGAATGATCGATAGTTTCATTCTAATTCTTTTGTTCATTAAGTCACCATTTTAACATTGTTCGTGCGACCCAGCCCATATTTCGGGTGCACCTTTCAACCAATGTTTAAATGGGTATGTTTCCTCGAGCATACCTCATTGTATCATTTTAGCTGACAATTGTCATCCCCTTGTTCACCTAATCGTGGAATCCATCCTTTGGAAATCTCGATGATTTGTCGTTGAGTCCATCAGCCACCTCCTTATCCTCTCCTTGGTTTACTGATGAACTCTTGTTTCGGAACTCGGCTCCATAGTTCATTTCCTGAGAATCTTATAATGTCTTCTCGTCATTTTGTCGCACCTTGTCTTCTCAGGCATCCTGAGCCTAAGGTATCCTCACACCAATTAGATCTGAATCTCGGTCAGATATGATGGTTGGAACATACTTTCAAGACTTATAACATTGGTCCTCTTATGACTCGGTAAGGTGATGTCATGCCTAGCACACCTGGCCGGAGGAGCTAGTGTTATAGTTTCCTTTTTAACAAGGTTAACCATTCTTCCATGAGGAAATTGAATGACTTGTTTAATAAATTTTTCCTGATGGATCCTTTGTGTATCCAAGGTCTGATCTTTGCTTGAAAACCTTGTCCATGCTATCTCAAAGCATGTCTGTGATACTCCGATCTTCGTTAAGAACATTTGAAACAAAATGTTATGTTTTCTTTATCAATTATCCAAAACACCGTTATATGGGTTTTGTCATCAAATTCCTCTCCCCTTACCTAAGTGGTTTCTACTTTCTATCCCGTCGTGGAAATCTTGCTCTGCTTGTCCTTGGGAAGGGTATACCCCTGGTATATGTGTCAAACACATTTTCCTTTCCATTGTTCTATCTGATCTGATGATCACATTTTCCTTTCCATTGATTTGTTTAACCTTCCTTGTGATCCATAGGATCTATGCAGTAATATTATTCTGCTTATGTAAACACCTTGGTGTACAACCGTGTCAGTAAGACCATGTTGAAATTGTCGATAGCATTCCGGTCACCATCGATGGACGAGAACTTTGCCTATTGGTCCACCTCGTTCAACGAGCGGGAAAATGGTTCTCTTCGTCTCTCGCCCTTGGTACCGACATTGTTGCCAACATAACTGATAGGCTACCCTATGACATGCCTTGCTATTGTGACCGTGCGAGATGTCACCGCTCCTATTTTTAACCCACATGGTGGGCTCATAACCCACAGTTCCACAGGATCGAGACCTGACTCTCCTGTACACCCTGTTGTCAAAGTTATTCCTCGCGCTTGACTTTGTAGGTAACTCACGCTCCACCTGCCTGTTGATCTATTCAGGTATCAGATGCAATGCTTATTCACATTGCTCTAAACCCCTTCAACACTTCGTTTCAGGAATCGAACGATTGCCAGCCCGCTCGAAACTTCCAATGATACCTCCTTACTTTGCTCTCGGTATTTTCTTAAGTTTTAATTCGAGAGTTACTTTCCGCCACCTTCCCCGATGTTAACTACCAGGTAGTCAACCTTGCAGAGGTCTGTTCTTACAGAATGCCCACCCTTTATTCTTTCGTAAGTACGATGGAGTTCCTGAAGAAAGGGCGCCGACTTCATCATGATGACCTGAAGCAGAGAAATGAAGACATCAATGTATTGGACCGGCCTCTTCGAGAAGAGCAAGCCAGGATGAGAAGACCCGCTAGATTCGTTACCAAACCTTCCCCCCTTACCCCCGCTCCTAAATCTCGGGACGAGATTTCTTGTAGTGGAGGAGAATTGTTACGCCCTGATAATTAAGCTACAGTAACTCTCTACTAATGATGCCATGACACCTCGGTTACTGTTGCTAACCTCGCAATGATTCGAAACCATTTCAAATTCAAATTCAAATTAATGTCAGACGACAAAGTTTTCAAAATATTAAACTAAAATGTTCGGGGTCTGCAGTTAAATGCCTGGGTAATTATAATAAAGCAAACACATTTTTATAAAATGCCTAAATGATTTGAAATGAAATAAAACAGGAAATAAAAAAAAGAAAATAGAAAAACAGAAAACAAAGCTAAACAAAAAAGAGAACCCCCCCACTGGGCCAACCGGCCTAGCAGGCCACCAGGCCGGCCCACCAGCCGCGCCCATATCCCCCACTGCTCCCGAAACCATAGAGCCCCACCCCACATCCCCCCACGATCCCACCCTCTCCCTCCAGCGCCGTCACAGGAGAGGGCGCACGACCTCATCGCTCTGCCCACTCTCCCCTCGCTCTCTTCCCCCCACCGAGGACCCGATCTGGATCGGGCGCTCCCCGATCCCGGTGACCCCGTCGCCCCCGACGCCCATCGCCACCACCACGCCATCGCTTCACCGTCCCCGACGTCGTCGCGTGCCACCGCTCCGACCGCACCACCAGCGCCCTTCCGCCTCCTCGAGCCCACATCGCCACCCCCCTGGAGGACGACCTCGCCGGACGTCCTCGCCGGCCTGCCTCCTCCTCCTCGCTGGCCTGCACCTCGTCACCACGTCGCGGTCGTCTCCGTCTCTCCCCGCCCCCATCGCCCGATCCTCGCATCCCGCAGTGAGCCCCTCTCCTCCTCCTCCTCATCCCACGCGCTCACAGCGGCGGGTCGCGCCTGGCCCGGCAGCATGGCGCCCACGCGCCGCGCCACTGCGTGCGCACCCGCTCCGCTTACGCCTGGGTCGCGCCTTCCCCATGGCCTCGCCCGCCTCACGCGCCCCCACACGACCGCTCGTCGGCTCCGCGACCGCCACCTCGCACTGCTGCCGTCCTGCTGCGCCATGACGGCCGCGCGCTCGCGCCCTCCCTGGCGAGCCTCGTCACTGCCGCTCGCTGTTGCTTTGGCATCGCTTGACCTCCCGCTCAGTACATCATCATGACCCCCGCCCGTTCGCCTCCACGGCAACCACCCCGGCGCCGGCCACAACGCCTGCACACCGGCGCCCATTCGGGCTAGCACCCGCGCGTCCGTTAACCCACCCTGTGTGGCCTCTAGGGCCAATGACAAGTTGGGCCCGCCCAGAACGTTTCTTAAAAAAGGAATTTAAAAATATAATAAATAAATAACTAATAATAAAATTAATTAAATATTAGTTAATTAACTAGATAATTAACTTAATTAATTCTGATTAAATTAACTAATTAAGATTTGTTAACCTAATGACTAATTAACTACTGTTAATTAACTAACAGAGTATGACAGGTGGGACCCACGCGTAAGTTTGACTAAGACAACAGGATTGTTGATCACGATTGACCTCTTGTTGATCTTTGTTGACCCATCAATAGCCCCATCTGTCGCTTTGACTTAGTCAGATCCTGTTTGATCTGCTGATGTCAACATGACATCATGCTGATGTCATTAATCCAATTTCGAATTAAATTAAAGGATAAATTAAATTCCAAAAATTAGTAAATCTTTAGAAAATCATATCTTTTAATCCGTAACTTGGATTAAATTATTTTCAACATGAAAGTTGCTCAGAACGACGAGACGAATCTGAATACGCAGTCCGTTTGCCCGCCACACATCCCTAGCATAGCAAACCTGCAACATTTCACCTCCGGTTCATCTGTCCGAAAACGCGAAACACCGGGGATACTTTCCCGGATGTTTCCCCCCTTCGCCGGTATCACCTATCCCTGCGTTAGAACACGTCTAACTGTGCCTGTTGTCCTGTTATGCACTTGCTTGCTATGTATTTACTATTTCTCCCCCCTCTTCTCTTTGGTAGACCCCATGACGATGCTGATGCCCCTGTGGTCGACTACGTCACCGACGACCCCTCCTTCTCCAGATATCGCCTATTCTTTCTCTTCACTGCTTGCATTAGAGTAGCATAGCATGTAACTGCTTTCCGTTAATCCTATCCTGATGCATAGCCAGTCCTTGCTACTATTGTTGTTACCTTTACCTGCAATCCTACATGCTTAGTTTAGGATGCTAGTATTCCATCTGTGGCCCTACATTCTTGTCCGTCTGCCTTGCTATACTATCGGGCCGTGATCACTCAGGAGGTGATCACGGGTATATACACATATACATAATACATGATACATGTGGTGACTAAAGACGGGTCGGCTCGTAGGAGTACCCGCGAGTGGATCTTTGTGGCGGAGCGACAGGGCAGGTTGAGACCACCTACGAGAGAGGTGGGCCTGGCCTGGTCGGTGTCCGCGGTTACATCATTAACACGCTTAACAAGATCTTGGTATTTGATCTCAGTCTGGCCATTTGGTCTATATGCACTAACGAACTACGTGGGAAATATATGGGCACTCGGCGTCGTGGTATCCGCTGAAGCCTTCGTGACGTCAGCGACTGAGTGGCACACGCCGGATTGGAACGTAAGCCTACTCTTGTATTAAGGGGGCTAGTTCTGCTTCCGGCCGCATTCGCAACGTGCAGGTGTGCTATGGGTGATGGACCCAGACCCCTGTGCGCTTAGGTTTAGACCGGCGTGCTGACCTCTCTGTTGTGCTTAGGTGGGGCTGCGACGTGTTGATCTTCCACGGCCGGGCATGACCCCGAAATGTGTGTCTGGCCAAATGGGATCAAGCATGTTGGGTTATGTGGTGCACCCCTGCAGGGAAGTTAATATATTCGAATAGTCGTGATCTTGATGAACAGGGCGACTTGGAGTTGTACCTTGACCTTATGACAACTAGAACCGGATACTTAATAAAACACACCCTTCCAAGTGCGGATACAACCCGGTGATCGCTCTCTAACAGAGGCTGACGAGAGGATCGCCGGGTAGGATATATGAGTCAGTTTTCGGCTTTCTCTCTTGAGGTGCTCGCCTGCGGCGAACCGGGGCACAATCGCGATGATAGTTCTCCTGGTGCCGCGTTAGCCGTGAAAGCGGGCGTAAGGCAGCAAAACACAGTGAGCCAGGCAACCCAACATCTAACCAAAGACATGATTCGGAGCTGATGCATATAAGGCCTAACTCGAGGCGGAATACTCCCTAAGGTATTTGGTCTTTATGAAAATGGGCAGAATAATGACCTAAGCCCCTGATGTCCAGGTACGCGCAAAAATTCTGGTGCGGCCAATGCCAAAACGCCAGCCTCCTCCTCGGTTATAATAAGGAACCGGGGATGTATATCAACAAGAGAGCAGTAAAAAGGTTTACACGGGTCTTAATCTGAAAAGAATCCTTGCAGCGGGTCCCTCGCGCGTCTGCGCTTTGTGTCTCTGTTGTGCAGTATCACGGGACGGGTGCAGCACGTTGTTCATCTGTAAAAGAGAGGAACTTAGTTTAAAAGAAAAAAGATCGTGCAAAAGATGTACTTAATATTAAATAAACAGAGTATGGTTTGAAGAAAAGTTGAGCTTTATTGTCTCTTGGTACACATGCATGCAGGGGTGTGCCGCTAGTAGGCGCCGGACTCGTCTAGCCGTGTCCGGGTTTTGGACGACCAATTCTGGTTCTTTGCCTAGCAGAGCCGGATAGCTGTGGGGCTGTCAAGGCAGTCTCCCGTTCTTCCGTGCTCGAGTAACACTTAATACTTCCTTTTAGCGAGATGATGCCGCGTGGACCGGGCATTTTAAGTGTTAGAGATGCATAATGCGGTATTGCGTTAAAGCGGGTGAAAGCTTGGCGTCCCAATAGTGTGATGGCTACTTTTAAGCGGGCGATATGGAAGAGTAACCTTCGCGGACGGAAGTTGTCGGATGAACCAAACACAACTTCTAGCAGTATGGAGCCCGTACAATGGGCATATGGGCCTGGCATTACTCCTTTAAATGAGGTGTTGCTATGGCGAATTTTGGTTGGGTTTATCCCCATCCTGCGGATTGTGTCCTGATATATCAGGTTTATGTCACTGCCACCATCCATGAGGACTCGTGTAAATTGGAATCCGTCGATTATAGGATCCAATATCAGGGCAGTCCATCCTGCGTTCCGGATATTTTCGGAATAGTCCTGCTGGTCGAAGGTGATTGGTTTTGACAACCAGTGTGCGGCGCGCCTTTTGGTGGGTGCCGCTCTGTTTTTCCCTTTGATCACGTGAAGTGAGTTTAGTATTTTAACCTCTTGTGGGAAAGTCTTTTGTTTTCCGGGGCTCTGCTTGTGGTGCTCGTCGTCATCTTCACTTGGTGTGTCGAGCCCCTTGTGTTTGGCATTCAGTCTGCCGGACTGTTTGAAGACCCAACAATTTCGGTGGGTATGGTTAGCAAGCCTCCCAGGAGTACTGTGGATTTGACATATCTTGTCTAGGATTTTGTTGAAGTTGGATAGCTCATCGCTATTGTCCTTAAGGGGCAGTTTTTTGTTGTTCTGCCGTGAGCTTTTGAATCCGGCGTTGACTGCCGTGCTCTTTGGACTGTTCCTTTTAATCCGGGCGCTGGTCCTTGTTGCGCCGTGGTTTCATTCCATCCCTGATTTGGATGTACTTGGGTCGCTGGTGCTGCATCTTGCTAGACAGCTATACTCTCCCGTGCAAAAGCGGGTCATGAGGCTTGTTAGTGCGGCCATTGTTCTTGGCTTGTCTTGGCCGAGGTGTCTGGCGAGCCATTCGTCTCGGACGTTATGTTTGAAAGCCGCTAAAACTTCGGCGTCCGGACAGTCGACTATTTGGTTCTTTTTAGTAAGGAACATGTTCCAGAATTTCCGGGCTGACTCTCCGGACTGTTGAGTTATGTGACTTAGGTAAATGCATCCGGAGGCGGACATAAGTCCCTAAAGTTTGCAGAAATGCATCCTCGAGCTCTACCCAGCTTCCAATGGTATTTTCGGGGAGGCTCTTAAGCCAATGCCGAGCTGGCCCTTTGAGTTTAAGGGGTAAGTATTTTATGGCGTGGAGATCATCTCCTCTAGACATGTGTATGTGGAGGATGTAATCCTGAATCCAGACTCCAGGGTCTGTTGTTCCGTCGTATGCCTCTATGTTTACAGGTTTGAATCCCGCTGGAAATTCATGATCCAGCACCTCATCGGTGAAACATAGAGGGTGTGCGGCGCCCCTATATTTGGGTGTGCCGTGATCTTCGGAATTTTGGCATATTGCATTGCTTTGATGAGCATGCTTTCTTGGCCCATAGATGGACCTAACTGGGCCATCCTTTTGATGAGAATCCTTATGCGGATCGCATATTGGCTTGTGTGCGGCACCATTCGCCACTCTCTTTTTGCCATGAGGTCGTCCATCCGACCGGGTGGCCTTCTTGCTTTTTAATTGTGGGGGCTCTAAGGCCTCCTTGTCGAATCAGGCGGTAGCTTTCTTTTGGGTAGCTCTTTGTTGTGTTGTCACCGTACTTGTCTGCGGTGCTGAATACTTTGCTCCATCTGATCCTGAGTGCATCTTCCGCTGTTTTGAGCTTCGCTTACCTTTTTCAGGCTCTGTGCGATGGCGGCGAGCCTTTACGGAGGTCGTTTTGCTCCAATAGTTTGTCCGGCGTCGAGATCGTCCGGACTGTTGTCTTCGCCGGGGACAGATTGTTTATCAAGTTGTCTTGTTAGGACGATTGCTCAATAGCTTGTTCGTTGTCCACGGTTCGCCTGCTCTATGGCTGGGTCTTTGTTGGCGGGACTTTGTTGGCGTTTACGTTGCCATTTTGACTGCTTTTAGAGGATTTATCGCCGTAGCGTCCCGTTGTTCCTCGTCTTCATTTCCTTTAGGTGTATCCACCATGTATACATCATGAGATGAGGTGGCTGTCCAGCATCCTAGAGGTGCTGGCTCATTGTTGTCTCCTACATAAATCGTCCATACCGTCGATGTCTTGAGTCAAGTCGAGCACGTCGTGTAAACTTTCGGCGGTGCCTCTGAAGTGGGTGGTGGGTGGGCGTTGAATTTATTCATCGTCGCATCCCAACCTTCTGACCGTAGTCCGGCCAGGGCTCTCCGGATAAAGAGAGAGACTTTATGAATTCAGGATGTCGCCAAAGGCGAGTGCTGAAAGATGTTCCCGACCGTGAACTCCATGACGGCGCCCAATCGGGTTCGATTGGCAGAACGCGGAGGTTGGAGTCGGAGAGGAGTCCGGCACCACGAGTCAAGGTCTTCGCAAAGACAGGGATGGAGTTCGGCTCGTTAAATGCGTAGAGATTGTAGCCCCGGCGGTGTCCAACCAACCGTCCTCGATCGGGAATCCGCTCCGGATTAAGGGTCGGGCGGATCTTGGTGCGGCCTCAGGGCACTTGTCGACTGCAGAGCTAGATCATGCCCATCGAGATAGTGCGCGCGCTGGCTGCGGTTGAATCCGTCGAAGATCAAGTCTCCGCGGATATCGGCCGTATAGTTCAAACTTCCAAATCTGACCTGATGGCGGGCGTAGCTTCGATCTGCTCCGGATGGCCAAGCAAATTGGCCCGCGATGCAAAGCGCCCGAGCGAAGATCTGTCCGGGAGAAAAGTCTCACCTGGACCGACGCGTCGTTGTTGATGATCAAAGGAGCCATCGGACCCTATCGGTGGCGACTACAGAAGAACTCTCAATGAAAGCACCAATGTCGGTGTCAAAACGGCGGATCTCGGTAGGGGTCCCGAAGCGTGTGCGTCGGCGGATGGTAACAGGAGACAAGGGACACGATGTTTTACCAGGTTTGGGCCCTCTCGATGGAGGTAATACCCTACTCCTGCTTGATTAATATTGATGATATGGGTAGTACAAGAGTAGATCTACCACGAGATCAAGGAGGCTAAACCCTAGAAGCTAGCCTATGGTATGATTGTTGTTCGTCCTACGGACTAAACCCTCCGGTTTATATAGACACCGGATAGGTTAGGGTTACACAGAGTCGGTTACATGGTAGGAGATCTACATATCCGTATCGCCAAGCTTGCCTTCCGCGCCAAGGAAAGTCCCATCCGGACACGGGACGAAGTCTTCAATCTTGTATCTTCATAGTCTTGGAGTCCGGCCGTGACAATAGTCCGGCTATCCGGACACCCCCTAGTCCGGGACTCCCTCGGTAGCCCCGAACCAGGCTTCAATGAAGATGAGTCCAGCGTTGATTGTCTTCGGCATTGTAAGCGGGTTCGTCTCAAATTCCATATACTTGTCGAATAGTGTCCGGCTTCGATAAATGCTGCTCTCTTGGCTTCTCGCCCAATAATGGCCATCTTCACGTGTTTGAATGAATCACGAACAGCCAGGGTATTTTACAATTACCCCCTAGCGGCATAAATGAGCCGCCCATATAAGGAGCAGGATCCAGATCTGAGTCACACCATCCCCCCTTTGCAAGCTTTCATCAGGCGCCTCGACCAAAGCCCATTCCATCATGGACGGTCGACGCGGCTCCTCTTCTCGCTCCCGGCCCTCGGCCAGAAATTGGGAGAGATGCTCGGTCCGCATAGCGAGCTAGTTATACTCAAACCAAGGGATTTCTTCCCGGCCTTCTTGGTTCCGTTTGAGCGGACTTGCCACCTACAAGGGCGGAAAGCAAGCGGAGGCGTCCCGATCCCTCTAAAGGAGGCGGGTATGCTTCATCTCTTATCTAGTAGAGGCCTCGATTTCCCATCCATCCATTTCTCCGGGGCTCTTGGAGTTCTACAGCCTCAATTGCACCACCTTACTCCTACCTCCATCCTGCACATCGCGGGCCGTGGCCCTTCTGCGAACTATTCTTGGCGTCGAGGCTCATTTGGATGTGGAAGATAATATTCTGCCTAGTACCCCGTTCTCATGAGGTCAATATATCAAGTGGGCGAGCCGAGCAATGGCGCATCCGGGACGGATACCTATCCGGAACCCCAAAGAAAGCGTCTGAAGCTGGCCTTGAGCGGTTTGACATGGAGGGCGTCCCGCTGCGGATCCTGTTGGATCGGCCTTCGGAGTTCAACAATGCTCCTCTGAAGAAGCGCCTAAGCTGGCGCCCTTGGAGCCCGGAGAAGATGGCCGGTATGTCCGTTGTTGATGAGCGAATAAGATTCTTGGCTCATGCGGATTGACCATGACAGAGTCATGGCAATCTGCATTATGAGAGAAGTGCAGCCGCTCCATCGGGGCCACCCATGTGGGACTTCAGCGGGGAGGGCGATGCCACCGCCATGGCCGCAAAGGGCGGGGATCGGTCACGGGTGGTGAAGATCTTATCAGCCATGTACAAAGGAGAGGAGGAGGATTTCCTCCGTCTCAACCCTTGAAGAGTTTTCTTGAATAATCCTCGAAGCTGGGTAAGCAAACATCTTTGTGACTGTCGATCCATGTTCCCGTAGTTAAATATCTCATTTCATGGTTTTTGCGCGAGACTGCGCGGTTATGGAGAAGATACACAGCCCGCCCCACAACCCAGGATCCGGAGCGGTCCCTCGATCCGACCTCGAGAGGATCCGGATATAAAGGTGGAGTTGATCGGGGTATTCTACCAACTTAGCATCGACAATGCGTTGAGTCGCCATCTGGTGATTACCGGAATACTTCGACCTCACGAGGTAAATGGGACCGAGATCCCAAAACCACGATAACGACCCATCCATGCTTATTTTGATCACCATATACCAATGGTGCTTAGCGGTACCTTCGAGGAGGAAGCCGAGCTGCGGTGGCTGGCCAACAAAGGCAGTCGCATTGAGGTAAAAAAAAGTGCGTTCGGATCGAAACTCCGCCATAGCGGTATGGCATGTCACCATACTCCCGGATTGATTCCTGAAGGCGTACTAACGCTGATACCCTTTTCGGGAAAAAGAGCGCTCGCCGGACTGAGTCCGGGGAGGTTGCCGATCGAACCTTCACCGGACAGGCTTAGCCGGGTCCGGAGGCTGAGGCGAGCACAAGACGTGCGTCGGATGCTCCTCCAACAGAGGATGCCAACAGGTTGTGCGCCACCAACTCCGAGGTGGAGGCGCGTTGAACCCACAGCGCCGCCGGACAGTTCTTCGTGGCGTGTTTCTCCCAAGAGGCCTTGAATGCCTTTGATTAGGAGATCGCACCTCCGTGCCGCTCAAGATGGACTAGCCAGAGCATGAGAGCGTATGTGAAGGACATACGGGTAAGTAAATTTGACAGTTTTATATGCGATGGCCCCGAGACTTAAAATAGTTAGAATAACTGATTTAAGGATCATTTGTCATCTTGAGATCTTCTGAGAAGAGAATACCCATTGTCGGGGCTTGAAGAGTGCAAAGCCCAACTTGAGGCCGCACTAGCCGCTTCTGAGGGGAGCTCTGAGGCCCCATCTGGTAATATCGTTTCAAAGATAAATCATTTAGGAAGTGCGGCGGGTGTGTAAAGCGACAAAAACATTGCAGATGGCGCGGACTAGATCCGGACAAGCAACAGCTCTTCGCCCGTTAAAGGCGGCGAGAGCGTGCTTACGAAGTGCGGCAGGAGAAGAATAACCTCAAGAGCGCCAACACTAAGCTGGGTGAGGAACGAAGGACGTTCGTGCCCGATTATCGACTCATAAAAAGGAGAATTGGCGGCCGTCGCGGCATTTTCGATAAGTGCTTGGCGAACATTGAAAGAGTTCGGCGAGGAAAGGCGACTAACATAAACATGTATGTAGGTTTGCTCACAGGTCGTCCTGAGGAGGAGATGCCCAACTCTTCGGGTGATCTCCTTCCGAATTCGTCAGCTACTGCAGAACAGTCCGGCAGGTGATGAAAGGCATCGGCCAGGCCTTGTGGCCATCTATCTCCTGCCGAGGGCATTGGGGAGCTGGCGGGCGGCTTCAAGGGACGGCGGCGCTTCCGGCTATGGAAGATGTCGGCCTGCCGTCGAGGCGCCCGGAGGCTGGGCCATGGTGAAGCAGCGGTACAGGTGACCCAAACCACATGGCCGAGGTCGTGCACTGTGGGGCGGATGGGATGGAGATCCCTGTAAAGCAGTGTCACGGCCAAGTAGAATTGGCGCCAAGTATTCCCAACAAGATTGTAAATTAGATATCCTATTAGATGGCATTGAGGAGGAATACAATGAGTCGAGTTGACTATGTAAAAATATGACATGAAAGAAATGTCTTCTAGCCGGATTGTAGATCATTTGTCGTAGCGGACCTTTTCGCTTCAACCTCTGTCGGGGAAGCTGATCGTGACCCACGAACACCTATGGGACCTGGCGGACCGAGTCCCTTGTGGTTCGATGGGGGGCGGAGATTGCACAAAGAGCAGATCGAGGCGATGCATACGAAAGCAGATTTACCTAACTTGAGCTCTCCGGAGAGATAATACTCCTACTGCTGCTTGGATTGATTATATTGTGTTCTTGCTAGGGAGCAATGAGGCTACAAAACCTAGCCCTGAGTGAGTGTGGTCTCGAATGAGTCGAATGAACGAGCAGGCGAACCGAACCCTTCTCGTTGCACGTGGGCCTCCTTTTATAGGCTCAAGGGGTCACCACAGTTAAGTAGACCAGGTAAAACAGGAAAAAGCAGTAGTTGGTACACGCCTTATGCGGTGTCTGATGCTCTATACCTAACTCTGACGGCAAGGGACAAGATAAATAAATGCCCATCCACATCGCTGAGCGAGGCAATGAGGGACCGTCAAGTGCACCACCGTTTGCCACGATGGTAATCTTGTCGGCGCCCGCTTATCGCTGCTCCCCGGCTGGCTGCAGCCTCTTGACACGCACGCTGGAATGGACCCATGGCGACACGTTGGTGGATGAGCTGGAAGCGGAGATGAAGAGAGTTGCTTGACGCGGCTGATTCCTTGTCGCGGCAGGAGCTTGTAGCTCACCAAGCCTTCGACAAGCTCCTCTTGCCGGGGTCTTATTCCTTCGTGCCTTGAGTGGCCTTCCCGGCAAGCTCCTCTTGCAGGGGCCTTGAATACTTTGTTCTTGAATGGCTCCAAAGGAGCCGCGGAGGACCTTGGCGGTCACTAAGCCAGCCCTGCCGCGGGGTGCTGCGACAGCCCGTGCACGAGTTCGGGATACTAGGGTACCCCTACTCTAGTGCACCGACAGGAGCCCCCGGGCCTGGGCCACACACGGCACCGAGCTTTGTTGGGCCAGGCCCAAAACAGTGCATGGGCACGCGCGGCCTAGATCGCGCAGTTATTCGCCTCGGACCCACCATGTCCCCCACGAACGGCACGCTCCGGACGTGGCGTCGTGGGAGAGATCGTGGGGGCTTTCTTTAATGGGAAGCGGGCGCCCGCCCCTCTCCCTCCTTATAAGCAGGGAAGCAGGCAGGGCCGCCCTGCCATTGCTGTCACATCTCAGAACCACCGCCGCTCCCCCTTCTTCTCGAGTCCAAAGAGGCGCCCCCCCCATTTCCACCGGCGCCACCAGCGCCCGTCAGTTCCTCCACCACCTCCGCCATGGCTCAAAGCCGACAAGGGCAAAGGGGTGAAGTAGGCAGGCGCAGCGGCTCGCATGGCCTGCGGAAGGGCGGGCCCTCTTGACCCCTGCCGGCGAAGGGCTGCGAGAGCTGTATTACCTCTTACAGTCGGCGGAGCGGGTGCACCAGCATGACGCGGTGATCTCCGCCACATCCAGAAAGTTTCCGTCGGGTACCCCTTCTTCGCTTTTCTTCCTCTGCGGGCTCTGCCGCCCTTTTCAATTCTTTTGCGGCGTCATGAACACATATGGCCTCCGCCTCCTCGATTTCACCCCAACGTTGTCCGACAATGGCGGTTTCGCACACCTCTGCGAGAACTTTGTCGAGTCCACCCAAATGTAGCACTTTTCGCCACTACTTCATGCCCGTGTTGAGAGAGGAGAGCCGCTTGCGGAGGGATTGCATGGATCTCCAAGATCGGCAAGAAGGAAGCATATCTTGACGGAGAGCTGCGCAGCAAGTGGGAGGTGGAGAGCCGATTGGTGTTGGATCATAGAGGAGGACCCGAGCCTTTCACTGCCTGCGCCAAACTCCCATAGTCTTGCGGCAGCGATTTGAGCAACTTGGCGCGGAGGATGCCAAGTTGAAGATTGCCGTGACCGGATCTTGCGCCTCGGGCATGCGGGCTTACCGTAGGAGCTGTTGGCTGTGGTTTCCTTCGCTGCCGCATTGTGCCCTTGCAGGAGAGGAGGAGGCCTGCTTAGAATTCCAAAGCGGCGGACATCATGAGGTTGCGCCGGGCCTCAACTGGAACTTTACTGTCTTGGAGCTGGATGCCATGCTGCGAGAGCTGTTCAATCCTGATGCAGATCACCCCGAGTGGTTCATGTTGCTGAGGGGAGTTGTCCCTTTGTGCAACAACTCGTCGCTTGACCGCATCCGCGCGATGATGCCGTTGTGCGATTCCCATGGAATCGTTCCAACAACAAGAGCCCGCCCGACGACGTCGTGCAGCAGTTCTTCGACAACTTGGAAGAAGTGCCGATCCGCGCCGACGAGCAAAAGTGGCTCACCAGCGACACCGAACAAGGTTGGAGGCGGCGAAGCTGCTGCCGCCGGCGTGTTTGATTCACCGTCGAGGAAGCAGAGGCAGCCGGCGGCAAGCCTTGCCGATCGAGAGGTTGCGGCAAGGAGGAGCAGGCCGAGCCCGGCGCTGAGCGAGCGAGCCTGCGAGGCGCCTCCCCTCCGCCTTCAAGTAGCTTGCCGCGGGAGGAGCCCAGGCCCAAGAAAGCGCCTCCATAAGACCGGGAAGTGGCGGGCGGCAGACAGACCCAACAGCCGCCTCACCGCCCGACGCGCTCCACTGCGGCAAGCAATGTTGCCGCGGCAGCGCCTCATGCCGCCACAGCAACGGGAGCGGGGCCTTCTGGAGCCACGGCCCCTGCACCCGCTAAGCGTCCGAGGGATCCTACTCCTCCAGCTCGTCGCACCGGAGCGGAATTTGACTTCTCCGCTCTCAGCTTCGAGGAGGAGGAAGAAGAAGAGTAAGATCTTGTCGTTGCTACTTGTAATTCTTCAATTTACTGCTTTATCTTGTATCTGACTTGCTTCATTCTGAGCTCTTTCCTTTTTCAGGACGCTGGCTCAGAGGGCCTCGAAGAGCCAAGACTCCGTGGTGGTCATCGAGCCAGATCTCCCGTGGCGGCAGGAGGCACGTCTGAGACCCGTTCTGGACCGGCAACCCTTCTTGAGCAGCCCCAGCACAGCCCCTAAGCGTAAGTATTTGGTTTATTTCTTACGGTTAGGTGTGCATGGGTGCTCCTTCTTCTTGATATCGACTTGTTGACTTGTGTAGGAGCAGAGCAGCCTCATCAAGAGGCCCGGAAGTCACCCGAGTTCATGCGCTTCAACCCGCTGCCAAGGGAGAATTCTCCGGCAAGGGCGCTCTCCGGCAAGGATGCTTCTCCGACAAGGGCAGCGCCGGCGACCCTCGGTGGTGGAGACCGCGACTACAGATCCCATGCGGTAATCTTCTTGACTGAAAATTTCCTTGGGTTCCTTTTCTACTGTTCTTCTTTTGAACATTTGGCTTATTTTTCTTTCTTTTTTTATTGTCGGACCCATCTGCGGAGAGCCGATGGAAACTGAGGTTGCCGGGAGGAGGAGCGCTTGGCAACAATGACGACGCCGCCAACATGGAGGAGGAGGCCGGCACCGCTGTGTCCGCCGGCGAGGAGGCCGCCAAGGCTCTTTGGCGCAGAGGCTGGGAGGGGTCTGGTGATCGTCTTGGCGACCACGAGGCCTTGAGGCGCCAGCTCGAAAGTCCCAGCCGGCGCCTATCGAAGGCCGCGGCGGTGTCTTCATCAAGCTTCCATGGGCGTCGAGCTCCAGGGCGCCCGGTCGAGGAGAGACCTTCGACGAGGCTGCTGCTCGCCTCCGCTAGGCTGTCACTAGTTAACGTGCCAAGCAGCGGCAGTGGCGGAGTCGAGGAGGAGCTCTTTGAAGAAGCTGCTATCGCTCTCTGCGCCGACAAGCTAAGCTGGAGTCCAGGGAAGCACTTGTCGCGAGGGGGGAGCTGACATGCGCATGGAGAAGCGCCAGAAGAGCTCGGCGCCAACAAAGAGACTCTCCGGGACATAGCAGAACCGCGGGAGCAACTCTCCGAAGAGCGAACGGCCTTCATCCTGGAGAAGGCCGAGGTCGAGGAGCAGCAAAGGCTTGCCGGCGAGAAGCTCTCTTGGCAAGAAGGTGAGCTGGCGCAGCGGAAGATCAACCTCGACAGCTATGAGGAAGATCTTGCCGCGCGCGAGCAATCCATTGGCGGAGCATCCAAGGAGGCAAAGGACGCCGCCGCAGCTGCCGTGGCTGCCAAGAAGGAATTAGAGACGAGGGTGGCGCAGCTGGAGGCCACCCTCCAGAAGAGCGGCGAGGAGGTCACCGGGCTGAAGCGCGAGCGCGAGAAGGACGCCTATACTCTTGGTGAGTTGCAGGGTCGTTTCGCTGAGAAGATCAAAGAGCTCGACGCCGCCAAGGACTCCATGGCAGATCTGGAGCTGAAATTGACCACCTTGACGGAGACGCTGGACGGCGCCAAGGAGTGGGAAGCGGGCTTGCTGGAGAAGATCAAGGCCAACGAGGAGCTTCTGGCAAATGCCGTGACCGCCCAGGATACTCTCAGAGACAGCGTGATGCAATGGACGGAGGGTCTTGTGGATACCGCCGCCGCCATCCACAATGAGTTGATGGAGCTAGGGATGGTGGACCTCGGGTACTCCACCGACGAGCGCCTTCAACCCAGCGCCAAGCTCAGCTTGTTCTTCAAAGGCGTGTTGACGGGTCTCCAGCGGCTCCGGGAGGAGATCCCAAAGCAGCTTGCCGACGAGTCGCGCCAAATCTGCGCCGGGGCTCTCCAGAAGGTGCTGATGAAGGTGGCCTTCCGCAACCCAGGCGTCAGCTTCGCCAACGTCCTCAAGTCCCTGCCTCCAACTGCCGACGTTGAAGCGCTCAAGGCCCTTGTCGCACCCATCGTGGACAGGGTGGCGGAGTCAAGAGGGTTGATGGCGACCCGCGTGGACTAGGCCGTCAAGTTTATCTTTCCTTGTCGCTGCAGATCATGTTTAGGACAATTTATTAGATCTGCGACAAGTCATTTTTGTAATATATTCTATCTTAGGCAACGATTGCAATGTTATTTCCTTTACTTGATTCCTTGCTTTGTATGTTTGTGCCCTACGCTTTTAGGGAACTTGTCGGCGTGGGCACCTTTGCATGAAGGCTGAGTGAGGAACGTCAGCAGCCTCGTTTGGCGATGCCGCCTCCGACAAGCAACCTTGTCGCAACTAGTTGCAGCACACTTAAGTTGTTGAGCGGACTCGAAACAAAGTAAGGGCGCAAACTAGCCACGAGTTGGTTCCTCCGCGCACAGGTTTTCCATACAAAGTACTATCGTTCGAGGAAGATAACTTAAAAATTTAAAAACTGATTGCTCAAACTTTGGCAACTTAGCTTTTCTGTCGTTTGCTTCCCGGCAAGGCGATACTTCCTCGAGCGACACTTGGTGGCCCACACCATTATCTTCTCCTTCCCCCCCGGCTAACTTGTGGGCGGATGAACCTTCCTTTCTTATGAAAAGAAATAAGAGAAAATAAAGTTATGGAGCCTAGTGGCTCGTTATCGCTTACCGAGTGTGGATGCTGCACAAAATGTCAGATAATACATGCAAAATAATGATGAAAGCATGAAATTGACAAGTTGTGCGCAACACATGAGCTTCTTGATCGATGCATCGGGTCTGCGCCGGCTTTGTACAAAGGATTACATGCAACAGCGGCAAGACTTGTACAAAGGGTGGTTGCGGAATGGGTTCCAAGCAACGCGCCTATCGGTAAAACTTACGAAGATGCTCTATATTCCAGGAGTTGCTCACGGAACGCCATCTTGGTCTCAAAGCGGACAGCGCCAGAGCCTAGTGACTCGTTTACCCGATAAGGGCCTTCCCACTTTGGCATCAACTTGTTGGAATTCTTGGCGGATTGACGCGCGAAGAACAAGGTCGCCTTCCTCGAAGCTTCTGGCACTAACTTTGCGGCTATGGTAGCGGCGCAAAGCTTGCTGGTAACGAGCAGCTCGTACAGCAGCCTGAAGACGATCCTCCTCAAGGAGCAGCGCGTCATCTTGTCGCAGCTGCTCTTGCTCAAGCTCATCATAAGCGAGCACTCGAGGTGACCCGTATACGAGTTCCGTGGGGAGAACTGCCTCTGCTCCATAGACTAGAGCGAAAGGTGTCTGGCCAGTGGCTCGATTTGGCGTCGTCCTGATTGACCAAAGAACCACCGGCAGCTCCTCAATCCAGTTTCTTCCGCACTTGCGCAGCCTGTCGAAAGTTCTGGTCTTGAGTCCTCGCAGCACTTCAGCGTTTGCCCTCTCTGCTTGACCATTGCTCCTCGGATGAGCAACAGAAGCAAAGCAGACCTTGGCGCCAAGATCTTGGACGTATTGCATGAAGGTGCGACTCGTGAATTGTGTGCCGTTGTCGGTGATAATCCGTTAGGTATCCCAAAGCGGCAAACAATTGACCTAAAGAACTTGATTGTTGTCTGCTGTCACCTTCCTCATCGCTTCCACTTCGGCCACTTTGTGAACTTGTCGATTACAGCGTACAAGTACTCAAAGCCCCGACAACTTCGGGGAAGGGGCCGAGGATGATGAGCCCCAGACCGAAAATGGCGAGACAAAGGGATCGTCCGGAGAGCTTGAGCTGGCTGGTGTATCTGCTTTGAATGGAACCGCACGCTTCACACTTGGTACTTGTGCGGTTGCATCTGGAGGGCTTCGGCCAGAAGAAACCTTGCCGGAAAGCTTTGCGGCAAGTGCTCTTGCGCCAATGTGGTGACCACATATGCCTCCATGTATCTCGCCAACAGCTTACATCCATCTTCCGGCAAATACACTTCAATTTCACTCCGTTGAGTCTTCTTACATGCGAGGATGTTGTCAACAAACTAGTACATACTTGACTGCCGAGCTACTCTTTCTGCTTCTTCTTGCTCTTCGGGAAGTTCTCCTGTCTGAAGGAAATGGACGATCTGCTGCGCCCATGTTGGAGCTTGCGGCTCGACAACAAGGACTAAAGGCACATTTGCCGCTCTTGGGAACATCAGCTTCCACGGCAAGAACCTGCGGTTCGGCGGAGCTTGATGATCACCGGCAAGCTTGCGAACAAAACTTGTCGGGGCGTCTGCTTCAACGAAGCAAACCCTAGGGCTTGTCGGAGCAGCATGCTCCTCGGCGATATCTGCGTTGATTTTGGGGACCTTCTTGGCGGCGGCTTGAGGAGCTCTGCGGAAAGTAGTCACCAGAAACCAACTTCCTCTTCTTGCTTTGTCCGGTTGATGGTGTTACAGTTGGTTGAGTCAGCTTGAGCACAAAAATCCCTGGTTCCACAGGTAACTTGAGTGCAGCACACTTTGAAAGGACATCAGCAATATCATTCTGAGCTCTTGGAACATGTTCCATTTGCAGGCCTTCAAAGTGTTCTTCTAGCTTTCTCACTTCATCAACGTAGGCTTCCATCAACGGACTCTGATAATCGTTGTTTACTTGGCGGACGACAAGCTGCGAGTCACCCCTGACAATAAGCTTCTTGATCCCAAGGTCCCTTGCAATCCACGAGACCGGCAAGCAAACCTTCATACTCTGCGGTATTATTTGTTGCTTGCTCCTTGGGAAAGTGCATTTGGACTATGTATTTGAGGTGCTCTCCGGTGGGTGCGATAAGCAGCACGCCGCACCGCGCTTTGCAGCGAGAAGGCACCATCAAAATACATCAGCCACTCTTTATTTGCCTCCTTGGCGGGGATGCTCGTCTGGAATTTCTTCATCTTGCGTTGGCGTCCACTCTGCTATAAACTCTGCCGTGCTGCTGCTTTGGATAGTTGAAGTGCTTTCAAACTTGAGGCCAAAGCTTGACAGTTCAAATGCCCACTCAACAATCACTGCTGTTGCTTACGGATTTTGCAATATCCTCTTCAGCCGGAAAGCGAGTTACAACTGTTATCTCATGTGCTTGGAAGTAATGGCGCAGCTTTCTCGAGGCCATGAGGAGGCGAAGCAATTTCTGCACACGAGTACCTTGACCTAGCCCCTGCGAAGGGGCTGACAAAGTAGACTGGGCGCTGCACCATCCTTTTCTGCATCTTCTCACAATCCTGCGCAGATCCGTCCTTGTCGGGACCAGAGCTTGTCGGTGAAGCCCCCTGCTTGTCGCTGGATGCATCTGCCTCGGTCGCCGGCTCATCATGTGCCTCCCTTTCCGCTACTCACGCAGCACTAACCACTTGATTGGTTGCCGCTATGTACAGCAACAACTTCTCTTGTGGCCTAGGTGCGACAAGTATTGGAGTGGAGGACAGGTACCTCTTTAAGTCCTGCAGTGCAGCCTCCGCTTCGGGAGTCCATTTCATTGGACCTACCTTTTTCAAGATTTTGAAAAATGGCAGGGCGCGCTCAACTGACCTAGAGATAAACCTGCTGAGAGCAGACACACAACCGGCAAGTCTTCGAACATCCTTGACGCGCTTTGGTGCTTCAATCTGCTCAATGGCTTTGATCTTGTCGGGATTGGCTTCAATTCCCCTCTGAGACACGAAGAACCCGAGAAGCTTGCCGGAGGGAACTCCAAAAACGCACTTCTCGGGGTTGAGCTTGAGGTTGATCTTGCGCAGATTTGCAAAGGTCTCATCTAAGTCTTGAACCAGAGTTGCTTTGTCCTTGCTTTTGACCACTATGTCATCCATGTAGGCTTCTACATTTCTGTGCATTTGGGGCTCAAAAGCATCATGGACTACTCTTGCAAATGTTGAACCAGCATTCTTCAAACCGAAAGGCATCCGTATGAAACAGTATGTGCCACATGGTGTAATGAATGCGGTTTTTTCTTCATCCTCTTCTGCCATGAAGATCTGATGATATCCTGAATACGCATCAAGGAATGAAAGCAAGTCACATCCAGCCGTGGAGTCAACAATCTGGTCGATGCGTGGCAAAGGAAATGGGTCTTTGGGACAAGCTTTATTAACATCTGTGAAGTCAATACAAAGTCTCCATTTCCCATTTGCCTTTCACACAACTACCAGATTGGCCAACCACGTGGGATGGAGTACTCCTCTAACAAGGCCTGTTGCCTCCAACTTCTTGATCTCTTCTGCTATGAATTCTTGGCGCTCCACTGCCTATTTCCTGACTTTTTGCTTGACGGGCCGCGCATGAGGACAGACAGCTAAATGGTGCTCAATTACTTTCCTGGGAACGCCGGGGATGTCGGACGGTTGCCATGCAAACACATCGACATTCGCCCGCAGGAAAGCAACGAGCGCGCTTTCCTATTTAGGGTCAAGCGTGGCCCTGATGGTGAAGGTACCACCAGCGTCGTCCTCCTTGGCGAGCACCTTCTTGGTCTTCGGTGGAGCTGCCATCATCTTCTTGCACTTGCCGGTGGAGCTCGATGGTGCGTCTTCGACGGTAGCGCAGCACTCCGAAGAGGTGCGCTTGCCGGAGTGGGCATCAGAGCTCTTGCCGGACAAAGTGGTTTTCTTCTTCCCCCCGGGAGCTTCAGCGGCAAGTGGTTTGCTATCTGTCGTAGCTTCTGCGGCCCGGTAAATCTTGTCGGCGCAGATAAGCGCATCCTTCTTGTCGCCATGTACAGAAATGACGCTTATCGGGCCGGGCATCTTGAGCAGATTATATGCATAATGAGAGGCTGCCATGAACTTGGCGAGTGCTGGACGGCCAAGTATCCCATTGTAGGGCAATGGGAAATCAGCAACGTCGAATGTGACCCTCTCGATCCTGAAGTTTAGCTCAACGCCAAATGTTACCGGCAATGTGATCTTCCTTTCGGCTTGCTCCTTCTGGGTTGATTCCTTGGAAAGTGCCGGTCTCTTGAGCTCATTGTCGAGGATTTGAAGCTTCTGGAGCACTGCAGAGGAGATCAGGTTCAAGCCGGCCCCGCCGTCAACCAACATCTTAGTGACCTTGAGGTTGCGGATGGCTGGTGAGACCAACATCGGCAAGCACCCGACCGCAGTTATGCGATCAGGGTGGTCCTCAATATCAAAGATGATGGGCGTGCTGGACCACTTTAGAGGCCTGCGTGACTCTACGGATGGCTCTGCTGCATTAACCTCCCGCATCCATTGCTTGAGTTGGCGGTGTGAGGTATGCAGAGAAGCACCACCGTCAACGCAGAGAACCTCCGTTGCCTTCTGAAACTCCTGCTCATCAGCTTCATCATCTTCCATATCTTCATCATCATCTTCGTCTTCATCCTTATCGCGGCCGTGGGGAGGTCTGTCTCCTTGCCGCTGCTTGGCCTTGCCACGGCGTCCTCCTCGGCCGGGTCTCTTCTTGCTTGCTGCCCCAACACCTTCCTGGGCCTTCTCCTTGTCTCGCCGCTCGTACTCAGCCTTCTACTGTTCTACAAGCTGCTCGACTTTCTTGCAGCTCTGGAGGTCGCGGCCCTTGGTGCGGTGAATCTTGCAAGATCTTGCTTGTTGGAGCTGTCTGCTTGTCGGGCCGCCACAGCTTGGCGGTCGGTGTCGGCGGCAACCTCCTTGCCGGAGCCACCAACCTTGGCCTTCTTGGCGCCGCCTCCGTTGCCGGACTGCTCGACAACTAGTACCTCTTTGCTCTTCTTCTTTCTGTTATTCTGCCGCCGGCTCTTCTTTGCCGGGGCGGTCTCCTCACTGTCAGATCCTGCTCCAACGTTCTCTCCTGGGAGTCTTCATCCTTCTTCAGCACGTGCACACTTGTCGGCCAAGGCATACAGCTCACTGACGTCCTTGACTTTGCACATCGCCATCTCCTCCCTCATCCTGCGGTTCCGCACGTTCTGATGAAACACGCTGATCACCGCGGCAGGGTGGACATCTGGGATGTTGTAGTGCACACGGCTGAATCTCTGGATAAACTTGCGCAGGAACTCTCCTTCCTTCTGGGCGAGCAGGTGAAGGTCACTCTCTTGGCCATGAGGTTTGTGGCCACCTGTGAAGGCGCCGACAAACTGATGGCACAAATCTGCCCAAGAAGATATGGAACTGTCCGGCAAGTGCATGATCCAAGATCTGACATTTGGCTTGAGCACCAGAGGGAAGTAGTTGGCGAGGATCTTGTCGTCTGTCCCCCCGCAGCCTGCACCGCAATGGTGTAGATGCTGAGGAACTCCGATGGATGCGTCCTGCCATCATACTTCTCTATCACATCTGGCTTGAAGTTTTTCTTGTCGGGCCACTGGACTTGCCGCAGCTCACGAGTGAACGCAGGGCAACCTACGGCGTACGGAAAGTCACCTGGTTCCCCTGGCGCATGCTTGTCAACAGCGGGCCCAGCGCGTTGGTCAGATTGGCCGCGCTTCTCTTCGGCGCTCGATGCAGGTTCGAGCGTCTTCTTGTTGATGTTCTTGAAGAACTTGGCATTGATCACGGCGAGTTCGTGGATCCGATGACGCGGTGGAGTCGCTGTCGAGGTGGATCCCGAGGAGCTGGTGATCTTGGCCTTCGGGAAGGGGAGTGCATGGTGGTGGCACCCCCGCAGGTCTCATCGCCACCGGCTCGTGCCTTGTTGCCGTGCCGCGGCTGCGACGTGCTTGGTTGCCGCGGGACGTCGCCGTTGGCAAAGCCGATGAGACTCTGGATGGTGGCCCTCCATTCGTTGACCTTGTCGGCCGTCGGAGGGTAGTCTAGAAGCAGTTGAGCTCTCGCCAAGGCTTTTGCTGGAGTGGTAGGTGGCAATGGCGTACGGAGCGAGGAACGGGATGTGCTCGGACTTCTAACCAAGTTAGGAGGAGCAGCATCCGTCAAACGACAATACTCGCTTCGTACCAGCATCTTTGGCGTGCATGCGGGTCTCGAGGGCCTCGGGATCCTCCAGCTTGGCCTTGATCCAACGAGCGTATGGCGCTGCGAGCACCATGACGCTGTCGGTCCCGCTCCTCTTGAGAAGGACGCGGTACGTATTCGGACGCCGAAGCCTGCGCCGCCTTGTCCATGGACCTGGCAGCGTCGTGGGCTCCCTCGACGACGCCCGTTCCTCCGCCAATGTCTTCCCCACCACTCGTCAGCTCCGGTGGTGGTGGGTTTGACGCGGACGGCTCTGCTGCCGCCGAAGCCTTCTTCTTCGGTGGTATGTTGACGAAGATGATGAAGAAGTTGCTCGTGTGAACGCCGGATCAGGTTCACACAGCCTCGACGCCCCCTACCTGGCGCGCCAAAGATGTCGGGGAAGCTGATCGTGACCCACGAACACCTATGGGACCTGGCGGACCGAGTCCCTTGTGGTTCGATGGGGGGCGGAGATTGCACAAAGAGCAGATCGAGGCGATGCACACGAGCGGATTTACCCAGCTTCGGAGCTCTCCGGAGAGATAATACTCCTACTGCTGCTTGGATTGATTATATTGTGTTCTTGCTAGGGAGCAATGAGAGCTACAAAACCTAGCCTGAGTGAGTGTGGTCTCGAATGAGTCGAATGAACCGAACGAGCCGAACCGAACCCCTTCTACGTTGCACATGGGCCTCCTTTTATAGGCTCAAGGGGTCACCACAGGTGGCAAGTAGACAAGGGTAAAACAGGAAAAACAGTAGTTGGTACACCGCCTTGTACAGTGTACAGTGCTCTATGCCTAACTCTGACGGCAAGGGACAAGATAAATAAATGCCCATCCATCGCTGAACAAAGGCAACAGGACCGTCAAGTGCACCACCGTTTGCCACGATGGTAATCTTGTCGTGCCGCTTATCGCTGCTCCCGCTGGCTGCACAGCCTCTTGACACGCTGCGCTGGAATGGCCCCATGGCGACACGTTGGTGGATGAGCTGGAGCGGAGATGAAGAGAGTTGCTTGCATGCACAGCGCCTTGCCGCTGATTCCTTGTCGCGCTTGGGAGCTTGTCGCTCACCAAGCCTTCCGGCAAGCTCCTCTTGCCGGGTCTTGTTTCCTTCGTGCCTTGAGTGGCCTTCTCGGCAAGCTCCTCTTGCGGGGCCTTGAATACTTTGTTCTTGAATGGCTCCAAAGGAGCGCGGAGGACTATGGCGGTCACTAAGCCAGCCCTGCAGCTGGGTGCTCTTGTTGCCGTGCGAGTTCGGGATACTAGGGTACCCCTACTCTAGTACACCGACAACCTCCGAACCCAATAGTCCGGAGTGTGTCCGAATACCTTCGTGGTTATATAAGAACCGTGGTATGCATGGAGACAAGGCGTAGGGGTCATTATTGCTGTATCAGACAAGTGCCCAACTAGTTATGTTATATTACATGGGTAGTAAGAAACATCTTCCAAGGAGAATAGTTCCGTTAAGGGTTCCTTTCGCTGGGATGCATGCCCTAAAGTGCATGTCAAGGCTGCTATGAAAGCAGAAAATCATCTGGGGGCAGATGGGTAAAAAGTTAAAAATCATATTTTAATTCACCGACCGAAATTCCCTTAAGAACGCTAGCTTTCGGCTTCACCCAGTCTGAGGTACACATCCGGCTGACCCGGCAGTAACAATCGCAGAGGTGCTCCCTTTACCACCTGGCTGAACAATTGGGAACGTAGGGGTAAGCACAGGAGTCAGGCAACCCAGCTTGGCCAAAACTTGTCACGACCGGTTTTCCAATAAAAATATTTATTGAGAAACCGATCTTTTAATCCCAGTGTGAAGGAAATTCCTCCGTACTGGTAGACAAAACTTGATACAAATAAGCCAGTAGTACTTAATATATTACAGGGTCGAGCAGAGGTTGCTCAACAATTATTACAAGCACGCCAATAATTACACATAGAGGTGGGTATGACACAGCAGTGTGGGGTGGCTTACTACTGACTCGAGATAAAAGTGATTGGTGATATATCACAGTGGATTGGTTAATATGACTACTAAACTGGCGGCTCATCGAGCGTCGAGGTGAGGCTCAATGAATTTATTTGGGTAGCGGAAGCGTATATAATACAATGGCCAAATCCAGGGTCGCACGAGACTGATTGGGACTCCTCTAGGCATCAGACTCGCTATCGAACTCTTCATCCATGAGATCGCCTTTGTCAGCATCTGGCCAAATCAACAAGCCAGGTGAGTACTTTGAAAGTACTCGCAAGACAGTTCGGACAATAGATATCAAAAAAAATGCATGCATGAATGCGTCAACAGTAATTTAACAATGCACATTCAACTTAGTATAACAAGGTAAGTAAAAAGGGAGTCGGCGGTAGTCCGCTCGAAAACCCAATAAAATAAGCTGAAAACCGATCGGGTGTCTGAAGCGACACCTCGAAAGGTGAACAAATAAGTAAAACATGCCGCAGTCGGGCGTCTAAGCGACACCACATAAAGGGCTTATATTGAAATAAAATACATGCATGCCACAGTCGGACGTCTGAGCGACATCACAGAAAGGGCTTATACCCAAAGTAAATAATAATGCCGCAGTCGGACGTCTGGGCGACATCACAGAAAGGGCTTATATCAAAAGTAAATAATAATGCCGCAGTCGGACGTCTGGGCGACATCACAGAAAGGGCTTATATCAAAAGTAAATAACAATGCCGCAGTCGGACGTCTGGGCGACATCACAGAAAGGGCTTATATCAAAAGTAAATGATAACAATGCCACAGTCGGACGTCTGAGCGACATCGCAGAAAGGGCTTATATCAGAAGTAAAAGACAATGCCACAGTCGGATGTCTGAGCGACATCGCAGAAAGGGCTTATACCTATTATTCATAACTTGCAAGAATTAATGCTCACCGGTAAATATTCAACATGTGATAAATAACGGGTTAGTCCATTCACCGGAATAAACGTTAACCGGACTTAATACTCATGTGGCTCACCAGATTTTTTGTCACCAAGACTGACTCTTGACAAGATAAGATAAACATAGAACTTGGATATGGATAAGATGATTCGAGAGAATTATTGAACTCTGCAGAGTTTGTACTAGAAAGCCCACAGCCAACGGATTTCCGTAGTCGTGAAGGACTAGTTCTGTTTACGGTGTTTCGGAAGAAAGCACATCTAACAAGTACACACCCATCCAACCTCACGGTGTCAGGGATCACCCTAGACATCGTTCAAGCAAAACTTTGAGACGGGGAGATCCCAATCTCGAATAGCATGGGATCAAATTTATATACGCGCGCTCTAAGGGGTGCCCCTCTCTCAGTCCCAACCGGAAACACCCATGCCCCCTGACCGGATGATAGGCTTTAATCCAGAGCCATGGAACCCTCATCCCGGCCTCTCGATTTGGTGTGTACCAGGAAGCGGTTTGCAACTTACTAAGCCGTATCCCTTGCGGAAAACGTGTGGTAGTACGGGAGGGTAAACGGACGGAACTGGACTGATTTATGTTGACGCTGGGTCAACGGTCAGGCATAAGACTGGCATGCTACAACACTGCCATCTTACCCATTTCCATGCCAACTCATGGCCGTGCAACTAGTTTCCAACAACTCATGGATTTCCGAAATTCACTTGTCTCAACTTTTTACATGATAAAACTATCATCGAGATGCTCATGAACATGCCATGATCCTAATATATGCAAAAACATGCCCAAACACTCATCATATCAAAATTTCAAACATGCTTGCCTGGTTCGGAGTAGTCGGGGCCTAGCTCGGTGAGATTCGCGGTTCCGTCACCTCCTTCAGTATCTACGTCATTCAAAAATACACGCACTAACGTAAATACCATGGGGTGCAAAAATATGTTCCAAATATTTTCAAATAAATCTGGTAAAAAACTAGACAAAATTTGGAAGAGGACAGAAAAAGAATCACTCCAAAATCCTTTTCTGTTTAAAAGTTATAAGAGTTTTGGTCCAAGGACCTTTCTGTAATGAAATAGAAAACTCTCAGGGGTCTAAGCGGAAAAATCCAGAAAACGTTTCAGATTAGAAAGCGCCTTTGCCAGAATACGCTTTCGGAAAACGGTTCGAAAAAAAGAAAGGAGAGGCTGACGGGCGGGTCCCACCCGTCCGGTTTGAACATTCAAAAGAGGCGGCAGAGCTTCGTCGGTGCCCGAGAGCCGCGGTGGTCGCCGGCAGCGATCCACGGCGAGGCAAGGGGATTGGGGGTACCTCTGTGATCAGCGCACCCTTCCTCGTCGGTGGGTGGTGGTGATGGTCGCCGGCAAGCACCACGTCGACGGCAGCCCTTGCTCCGGCGGACGGTGGTTCGGGAAGTCGTGGGTCTTGTCGGAGACAGCTGTTGAGGTCAAATTGGAGTGGGGTTTAGCCTCCTAGAGGAGCCATGAGGCTACGGGCAAGCCCAGGGCGATGGAGAAGCTCTCACCAGCTAGAACGCTGCCGGAGCCCGAAGCGGACGGAGGTGGCCGGAGTTGAGGGGGAAGGGCCCCTCGAGGCTCTTCCAGTGGCTGGGCGGGATCTGGTGAGGTGGTGGAGGTCTGCGGGGTTGAGAGCGAGCTCGGAAGCGCTATATATATAGCCGGCCCAAGGCGCTTGCAGAGAACGGGATAAGTCCGGCGAGCGATTACGGCGGTGCGGTGGCGGGACGGTGGGTTTAGGAGCTTGAGCATTGACTAGACAGAGCACTGAGTCCATTATGGTGCCTAACTCAACGAGGTCGTGGTGGTTACGGCCTGTCCCCGACGGAACGGCCGTGCGGCATGTCGGCGGCAGAGGGCGCGCCCCGTGTGTGCCAGGCCACGGCGACGTGCTGCATGCGTGCGCTGGCAAGGGAGATGGCCACGCAGAGCTCCCAAGTAGCGTGGGCGGTGCCGCAGGGTGCCCCCCTGTTGGCCGCCACGGGAGGTCCCGACGCCGCGGAAGACGCCGACCCGGTCGGGCCATGGTGCCACCGACGCCAAGAACCGGCCAAGTGCCCGTGCGGCGCTCTGGACAGGGAGGAGGAGTCATGCGCAAAGCGCCAAGTGCACAGTTGACAAGTGACCAGCCTCTGATGAAACTGAAATTATGAAAGTCTGAATTTTTCTGAAAGTGCAAAGTGACAGTGCATGCTAGGTGTTCGCCAGAATGTTTTCGGCATGTGGGGATTTTTCCTTGAGCTGATTTTTGGTGGAGTGGCTTCTCATTGCAACTGGAGGTTGCCTGAATTTTGGTGGAATGTTTGGAGAAGAGGATATATGAATTTCACCAAATTTGAAAAATCTGGTCCAAACTTGCAGAAGCTGAAATTTGAAAATTTTGAACAGAAGAAGAGTAGATCTTGATGGTTCTAGGTTGTGGGTGCTAGGGACTATCCAGAGAAATTGATTTGAGACCAAAGCTCAAAGGCATTAAGGTACTTGCTTTGCAATACACCTATGTTCAAAAATATTGACAGACTTGTTTTGGGAAAAGAAACAAATGAAATAAATTCAGAAATGAGTTGGAACTGTTGTGACATAATACTTCGATTGCCCCAAAGTGGAAGGAGGGTTTTTGGGAGGTTTTACCATATGAGGCATGCTAAAATCATGAGTGGTTTTTTCAATATAAGAGAATACTCAAAAACAATTCCAAGGGTTTTCTTTTTAAAAGAAAAATAAATTTCAAAAATTAAATTTGAGAAGGAGAGAATCAGAAGAAAGGTTTTTAAGTAACCAACACGATAGTTGAAGAAGATGCCAAAATAGAAACCTTGCCAAAGGGGAAAAAGTTTTGAGAGAGATTTTTGGAAGGGTTTTTAAATGATTCTTCTACAGGACTAATAAAGTTTTTGAAGAAAACCAACTAAAACTTTTGGAGTGTCACAACACCTACCCCCTTAGGAAAAATCTCGTCCCCGAGATTTCAGCTGATTCTCAAATAAGTGTGGATGCTCTACTCGAAGAAAGTCCTCTCTTTCCCAAGTGGCTTCACTCTCGGTGTGATTGCTCCACTGAACTCTGAAAAACTTGATGGTTTTCTGTCGGGTCCTCCTTTCAGACTCCTCTAATATTTTTACTGGATGTTCCCGATAGGTGAGGTCTGGTTGCACGTCGATGTTTTTATGGGGTACTTGCTTCTCTGGGTTGCTTGCGCACTTCCTTAATTGGGAGACATGAAACACGTTTTGGATATCAGATAATTCTTCGGGTAAGTCTAGCTGGTAGGCTACCGTGCCTCTTCGTGCCACTATGCTGAATGATCCAATGAATCTTGGTGCTAGCTTCCCCTTAATCTTGAATCGTTGCAGGCCCCTCATAGGAGATACTCGTAGGTATACAAACTCATCGGGTTCGAAACTGATCCCACGGTGTTTCTGATCATAATAACTATTCTGTCGGCTTTGAGCTGTTTTGAGTCGGTCCCTGATTAGCTTGACCTTTTCCTCGTCTTCTTTGAGCATGTCTGGGCCGAATATATGGCTATCACCGGTCTCTGACCAATTTAGCGGGGTACGACATCTCCGCCCGTACAAGGCTTCAAAGGGTGCCATCTGTAGACTGGCCTGGTAACTGTTGTTGTATGCAAACTCTGCGTATGGCAAGCTTTCCTCCCAACTGGTTCCATAAGTGAGGACACATGCTCTCAGCATGTCTTCTAGGATTTTGTTTACGCGTTCAGTTTGTCCGTCAGTCTGGGGGTGGTATGGTGTACTGAAGGCTAGCTGAGTTCCCAGAGCCTGTTGCAGGTGATCCCAAAATCTGGAGATGAATTGTGTGCCCCTGTCAGATATTATAGTCCTTGGAACTCCATGTAAGCAGACGATACGGGAGAGATAAAGCCTGGTAAGCTTCTGAGTGGTGTGAGTTGTCTTCACGGGGATGAAGTGTGCTACTTTAGTCAGTCTATCAGTGATGACCCATATGGCATCATGTCCGTGTCATGACCGAGGTAGTCCAACAATGAAAACCATTCCAATCTCGTCCCATTTCCATTCGGGTATCTTATTTGGTTGCAATAGTCTGGCTGGCTTCTGGTGCTCGGCCTTGATGCGTTGACATGAGTCACAACATGCAATAAACGTGGCTATGTCCCTTTTTATACCGTGCCACCAAAATGTTTCCTGAAGATCCTTGTACATTTTTGTTCCTCCAGGATGGATTGAATACGGGGCGGTGTGGCCTTCAGCTAAGATTTGCTGTTTAAGGTCATTGATATTTGGTACGCAAAGTCTATGTCCGTACCACAATATTCCTTGCTTATCGATAACGAATTCTGAGGCCTTGCCCAAACTTACTTTCCGTTTTATGCCTTCAATGCTGGGGTGCCCATGCTGAGCTTCTTTAACTTTCTCTATCAGGGTAGGCCGTATTTCCAAATTCGACACACTGCCTTCGGCAACCATCGCCAAATTGAGTTTAGCAAATTCCTGCCGGAATTCGGGTTTCAGGTTTGGTAGGTTGTCGTTGTTCGGACTGGGGTTCCGACTTAGAGCATCTGCTACAACATTTGCTTTGCCTGGACGGTAGTGGATCCCGACATCATAATCCTTCACTAATTCCAACCAGCTTCGTTGCCGTAAATTCAGTTCCGGTTGTGTGAAAATATACTTGAGGCTTTTATGGTCTGTGTATATTTCACAACGATTTCCAAGTAAAAAGTGTCTCCATTCCTTGAGTGCATGAATAACTGCTGCCGATTCCAGGTCATGAGTAGGATAATTTTCTTCATGCTTGCGAAGTTGTCTGGAGACATATGCGACTACCTTGCCTTCTTGCATCAATACGCACCCGAGCCCCTTTCGGGATGCATCGCAATATACCTCAAAATTCTTGTGTACGTCTGGCACAATCAATACTGGTGCTGTTGTTAATTTCCTTTTTAGTTCTTGGAAACTTTTCTCGCAAGCTTCCGTCCATTCAAACTTCTTGTCTTTCTTGAGTAATTGCGTCATCGGCTTTGCTATTGTGGAAAATCCTTCAATGAATCTTCGGTAGTAACCTGCCATTCCCAGAAAACTTCGCACGTCTGTAACGCTGGCTGGTGGTTTCCAGCAAAGTACGGCCTTGACTTTTTCCGGGTATACGGCAATACCCTCTTGTGTCAGTACGTGGCCCAGAAACCTACCTGTCTTAGCCAAAATTCACACTTTCTGAACTTGGCGTATAATTGATGTTTCCTGAGTTTTCCTAGTACAATTCGGAGATGTTCAGCGTGCTCTTCTGGTGTCTTGTAGTATATCAGAATATCGTCGATGAATACCACAACAAACTTGTCCATAAATTTCATAAATACTTTGTTCATGAGGTGAACAAAATATGCGGGGGCGTTTGTCAGTCCAAATGGCATTACTGTGAACTCATACAATCCGTATCTGGAGGTGAATGCCGTCTTGGGAATATCTTCTGTGCGCACTTTTAATTGATGGTATCCCGACCTTAAGTCAATTTTTTAGAACACCTTGGCTTGAGCGAGCTGATCAAACAAATCATTAATTCGCGGCATCGGATATTTGTTCTTGATTGTGAACATGTTTAGTGCTCGATAGTCGATACACAATCTCAGTGTTCCATCCTTCTTTTTGGCAAATAAGATTGGTGAACCCCAAGGTGAGGAGCTGGCTCGTATATATCCTTTGTCCTGTAATTCTTTTATTTGTTTCTTCAATTCTACCAATTCAGATGGTGCCATTCTGTACGGTTTCTTGTATATGGGGGCGGTTCCGGGTGCTAGCTCAATGCTGAATTCTATCTCTCGGTCTGGTGGCATGCCTGGTAGTTCTTCGGGAATACGCCGGAAATTCACATACCATCGAACCTTGCTTAATTCAGAAATATCCACCTTGTTCAATCTTGGTTGCGGGATATTTTTCTTTCCTTGGCTGAAACTTTTATGGTCTTCCCGTGGTGGTGGGTGAGAATCACGGTCCGGTTGAAACAGTCAATAAAACCCTTGTTGGTGGTTAACCAATCCATCCCTAGGATGACATCCAGCCCTTTATTTTCCAACACGATAAGATTTGCGTGAAACTTCAATCCTTCAAACTCAGTATTCACTCCTTGGCAATAACTCTGGGTAACTTGCTTAATCCCAGGGGACTTGACGATCATAGATTTTTTCCAAAGGGAGCATCGAAAAATTATTTTGCAAGGCAAAACTTTTTGAAACAAATGAGTGAGAAGCTCCAGAATCAAACAAAACCATGGCATGTATTGTGTTGACAGGAAACGTACCGAGTACGATATCCGGGGCATTCTGCGCTTCCTCTTTCGTCACGTGGTTCAGATGACCCTTCCTGTGGTTGTTATTGGGGTTGAAATTGTTTCGCTTGGGTGCTGAATTATTGCCACCGTCGTTCGGCTTTGGGGTCGAGTTCATTGGGTTGGGACACTGCTTGGCATAGTGTCCTTGTTCTCCACAAGCGTAGCAAGTAACGCATGGGCGATATGTGAACTCCTTGTCCCTCGCATGGAAATTCTTGACTGGGCGTGAGACGTTTGTCGTGGGTTTGTGTGTCCCACCTTTCTGAAAATCCATCTTGCTTCGATGGTTGCGAGCAAGATTAGTATGGTCCCTTTTTCGCTTGCGGAAATCCTCCAGGCTGCGTCTCTCATTTTCCAAGGTAATGGCCTTATCCACTAGTGTCTTGAAATCTGGGAAGGTGTGTACAACCAGTTGGCATTTAAGTGCGGGCGCCAGACCGTCTAGGAATTTCTCCATCTTCTTGCTTTCAGACATACGCTCTTCGTTGGCGTAGCGAGATAACAGAGTAAATTGACTGTTGTATTCTGACACTGTCATGGTCCTTTGTTTGAGGTCATCAAATTCTCTCTTCTTGATCTTCATAAGACTTTTAGGAATATGTGCCCCACGAAAACCTTCTTTCAAATCCTCCCAAGTTATATTGTTTTCGTTGGGGTGCATGTGTAGGAAATTTTCCCACCACGATGCAGCTGCTCTAGTGAGATAGTGCGGTGCATATAGTACTTTCTCGAGGTCTGAACACTGTGCAATAATTAATTTCCTTTCCATGTCTCGAAGCCAGTCTTCGGCCTCAAGAGGTTTGTCAGTATGGGAAAATGTTTGGGGACGCGTCTTACGTAGCTCGGATAACTTGGGTTGTTGCTTGACATCGCCCACGGTGATTTCCCATATTGATGACTTGGTTCATTATTTCCTGATGTTGTTGCTGACTTTGCTCATAAAGGCGGCACATTTGGGAAAGTGCTGTTTCACTGTCCTGTTGACTTGACTGCCCCTGTGTGAAATTGTTGCTGGGTTGTGTGTCATAATTTTGCTCTGGCGGAGTTGGCATGGAGCACGTCCAAGGACGAGATATTGTTCACTCTAGGGACATATTTTGTGAAACTCATAAGAAAAGAAATTTGGGTCACAAAAGTCAATAAATTCAAGAAGACGGAAGAAGTCTTAAATGCTCCAAGATTTTTCAAGAGAATAAACGTTTGCGCACGGAGAAGGACTGCTCATTACATATCTTACACGCAAGCAGTAATTATACAATACATCACTCAGGATATGTGTACATATCCTGACATGTTATGGTGCACTTCTCCAGTTCCTACATGATGCGCAAGCAAGCTACTTCTCACAGCCTATGTACATATAAGCATATCATACAGAGCAGTACAACGCATGGCGGCTAAGCGTACTCAGTCGGAGGAGATGGTGAGGATCTCCTTTGCCCTGCCGAGGGTGAGGCGCAGAGAAGCTGGGGACTCAACCTCCTCCTCGCTAATAGGCTCCAGACGTGAAGTGCTGCGCTGAGTGGATGGAGCGGGTGCCCTATGTGGAACAACACGGACAGGAGTGGGCGCCATGGGTGGTGCAGAGCGGACTGGTGTTGGCGCAATAACTTGGTTGAATTCTTCGGTGGATGGCAGGCGACGAGCAGTGGCGGGGGTGGTAGGTGCATAAGATGCTGAGGACGAGACGAAAGTCAGTGGCGGTGCCGTGTGCAGGAGCTCCCTCCTGTTTGGCGGTACAGCCATGGACTGAGTCCATGTGGGCAGCCATGAAGTCATCCACCAGGTTGTCGAAGTCTGCCTCCAGAGCCCGGAGATACCCGACGAGCATCTCAAAAGCCTCGTCTCGCTCCCCTCTGGGGCAAGAGTATGAGTAGTGGCAGGCGTATGGCACGTGGCATGGAAGGTAGCGGTAACGATGAGTCTGCATCGAAGGAAGGACTTCCCTGAGACGAGCTATCGCCTCACGGGCTGCCATCTGCATAGCATGCTTCTCCATAGGCTTGGCTCTTCCCAAGAACCGGAAGCGGCGTAATTCAACACACCCTCCCTTGAATTGCACCGCGGCCTGGTGCATGGTCAGACGGTCGTTGATCTTGTGCTGATAGAGTGTGAAGACTGGGTGCATGGATGGCCCCATCGCGACCTGGACGATGAAGGAGAGAAGCTTGACAAACTCATCGGGCTCGTTGGCGAACATCTGAGACTCGCAGTTGTTGCCGGCCATCTACAAAAGTAGGCAAAATTTCTGAATGGTCAGATCATAAATTTATGCTGACTGTCAGAAAATCACTACATTTGAAAAAAAAATGAATCAGTTCTGTTACGCTAATAACCGATTAGCACTCGAGCCTAGTGGTTTCCTACAGTCAGCCTGGCTCTGGTACCAAGCTTGTCACGACCGGTTTTCCAATAAAAATATTTATTGAGAAACCGATCTTTTAATACCAGTGTGAAGGAAATTCCTCCGTACTGGTAGACAAAACTTGATACAAATAAGCCAGTTGTACTTAATATATTACAGGGTCGAGCAGAGGTTGCTCAACAATTATTACAAGCACGCCAATAATTATACATAGAGGCGGGTATGACACAGCGGTGTGGGGTGGCTTACTACTGACTCGAGATAAAAGTGATTGGTGATATATCACAGTGGAGTGGTTAATATGACTACTAAACTGGCGGCTCATCGAGCGTCGAGGTGAGGCTCAATGAATTTATTTGGGTAGCGGAAGCGGATATAATACAATGGCCAAATCCAGGGTCGCACGAGACAGACTGGGACTCCTCTAGGCATCAGACTCGCTATCGAACTCTTCATCCATGAGATCGCCTTCGTCAGCATCTGGCCAAATCAACAAGCTAGGTGAGTACTTTGAAAGTACTCACAAGATAGTTCGGACAATAGACATAACAAAATGCATGCATGAACGCGTCGAGAGTAATTTAACAATGCACATTCAACTTAGTATAACAAGGTAAGTAAAAAGGGAGTCGGCGGTAGTCCGCTCGAAAACCCAATAAAATAAGCTGAAAACCGATCGGGTGTCTGAAGCGACACCTCGAAAGGTGAACAAATAAGTAAAACATGCCGCAGTCGGGCGTCTAAGAGACACCACATAAAGGGCTTATATTGAAAGAAAATACATGCATGCCACAGTCGGACGTCTGAGCGACATCACAGAAAGGGCTTATATCCAAAGTAAATAATAATGCCTCAGTCGGACGTCTGGGCGACATCACAGAAAGGGCTTATATCAAAAGTAAATAATAATGCCGCAGTCGGACGTCTGGGCGACATCACAGAAAGGGCTTATATCAAAAGTAAATAATAATGCCGCAGTCGGATGTCCGGGCGACATCACAGAAAGGGATTATATCAAAAGTAAATAACAATGTCAGCAATGGACGTCTGGCGACATCACGTAAAGGGCTTATATCAAAAGTAAATGATAACAATGCCACAGTCGGACGTCTGAGCGACATCTCAGAAAGGGCTTATATCAGAAGTAAAAGACAATGCCGCAGTCGGACGTCTGAGCGACATCGCAGAAAGGGCTTATACCTATTATTCATAACTTGCAAGAATTAATGCTCACCGGTAAATATTCAACATGTGATAAATAACGGGTTAGTCCATTCACCGGAATAAACGTTAACCGGACTTAATACTCATGTGGCTCACCAGAGTTTCTGTCACCAAGATTGACTCTTGACAAGATGAGATAAACATAGAACTTGGATATGGATAAGATGATTCAAGGGAATTATTGAACTCTGCAGAGTTTGTACTAGAAAGCCCACAGCCAATGGATTACCGTAGTCACGAAGGACTAGTTCCGTTTACGGTGTTTCGGAAGAAAGCACATCTAACCAGTACACACCCATCCAACCTCACGGTGTCAGGGATCACCCTAGACATCGTTCAAGCAAAACTTTGAGACGGGGAGATCACAATCTCGAATAGCATGGGATCAAATTTATATCTCGCAGCTCTAAGGGTGCCCCTCTCGTCCCAACCGAAACACCCATGCCCCCTAACCGGATGATAGGCTTTAATCCAGGGGCATGGAACCCTCATCCCGGCCTCTCGATTTGGTGTGTACCAGGAAGCGGTTTGCAACTTACTAAGCCGTATCCCTTGCGGAAAATGTGTGGTAGTACGGGAGGGTAAACGGATGGAACTGGACTGATTTATGTTGACACTGGGTCAACGGTCGGGCATAAGACTGGCATGCTACAACACTGCCATCTTACCCATTTCCATGCCAACTCATGGCCATGCAACTAGTTTCCAACAACTCATGGATTTCCGAAATTCACTTGTCTCAACTTTTTACATGATAAAACTTTCATCGAGATGCTCATGAACATGCCATGACACTAATATATGCAAACATGCCCAAACACTCATCATATCAAAAGTTCAAACATGCTTGCCTGGTTCGGAGTAGTCGGGGCCTAGCTCGGTGAGATTCGCGGTTCTGTCACCTCCTTCGGTATCTACGGCATTCAAAAATACACGCACTAACGTAAATACCATGGGGTGCACAAAAATATTCCAAATATTTTTCAAATAAATCTGATAAAAAACTAGACAAAATTTTGAAGAGGACAGAAAAAGAATCACTCCAAAATCCTTTTCTGTTTAAAAGTTATAAGAGTTTTGGTCCAAGGACCTTTTTGTAATGAAACAGAAAACTCTCAGGGGTCTAAGCGGAAAAATCCAAAAAACTTCTCAGATTAGAAAGCGCCTTTGCCAGAATACTCTTTCGGAAAACGGTTCGAAAAAAAAAGAAAGGAGAGGCTGACGGGCGGGTCCCACCCGTCAGGTTCGAATATTCAAAAGAGGCGGCAGAGCTTCGTCGGTGCCCGAGAGCCGCGGTGGTCGCCGGCGGCGATCCACGGCGAGGCAAGGGGATCGGGGGTACCTCTATTATCAGCGCACCCTTCCGCGTCGGTGGGTGGTGGTGGTGGTCGCGGGCGAGCACCACGTCGACGGCGGCCCTTGCTCCGGCGGACGGTGGTTCGGGAAGTCGTGGGTCTCATCGGAGAGAGCTGTTGAGGTCAAATTGGAGTGGGGTTTAGCCTCCTAGAGGTGCCATGAGGCTACGGGCAAGCCCAGGGCGATGGAGGAGCTCTCACCAGCTAGAACGCTGCCGGAGCCCGAAGCGGACGGAGGTGGCCGGATTTGAGGGGGAAGGGCCCCTCGAGGCTCTTCCAGTGGCTGGGCGGGATCTGGTGAGGTGGTGGAGGTCTGCGGGGTCGAGAGCGAGCTCGGAGGCTCTATATATATAGCCGGCCCGAGGCGGTTGCCGAGAACGGGATAAGTCCGGCGAGCGATTACGGCGGTGCGGTGGCGGGACGGTGGGTTTAGGAGCTTGAGCATCGACTAGACGGAGCACTGAGTCCATTCTGGTGCCTAACTCAACGAGGTAGTGGTGGTTACGGCCTGTCCCCGACGGAATGGCCGTGCGGCATGTTGGCGGCAGAGGGCGCGCCCCGTGTGTGCCAGGCCACGGCGACGTGCTGCATGCGTGCGCTGGCAAGGGAGATGGCCACGCGGAGCTCCCAGGTAGCATGGGCGGTGCCGAACGTTGTTGTGCCATAGGGTGCCCCCCTGTTGGCCGCCACGGGAGGTCCCGACACCGCGGAAGACGCCGGCGCGGTCGGGCCATGGTGCCACCGACGCCAGAACTGCCAAGTGCCGTGCGGCGCCTCGACAGGAGGAGGAGTCATGCATAAGCGCCAAGTGTACAGTTGACAAGTGACCAGCCTCTCACGAAACTGAAATTACGAAAGTCCTAATTTTTACGAAAGTGCAAAGTGACAAGGCATGCTAGGTGTTAAATGATTGTTTTCGGCATGTGGGGATTTTTCCTTGAGCTGTTTTTGGTGGAGTGGCTTCTCATTGCAACTGGAGGTTGCCTGAATTTTGGTGGAATTTTTGGAGAAGAGGAGATTTGAATTTCACCAAATTTGATAAATCTGGTCCAAACTTGCAGAAGCTGAAATTTGAAAAATTTGAACAGAAGAAGAGTTGATCTTGATGGTTCTAGGTTGTGGGTGCTAGGGACTATCCAGAGAAATTGATTTGAGACCAAAGCTCATAGGCATTAAGGTACTTGCTTTGCAATACACCTATGTTCAAAAATATTGACAGAATTGTTTTGGGAAAAGAAACAAATGAAATAAAATTCAGAAATGAGTTGGAACTGTTGTGACATAATATTTGGATTGCTCCAAAGTGGAAGAAGGGTTTTTGGGAGGTTTTACCATATGAGGCATGGTAAAATCATGAGTGGTTTTTTCAATATAAGAGAAGACTCAAAAACAATTCCTAGGGTTTTCTTTTTAAAAGAACAATAAATTTCAAAAATTAAATTTGAGAAGGAGAGAATCAGAAGAAAGGTTTTTAAGTAACCAACACCATAGTTAAAGAAGATGCCAAAATAGAAACCTTGCCAAAGGGGAAAAAGTTTTGAGAGAGATTTTTGGAAGGGTTTTTAAATGATTCTTCTACAGGACTAATAAAGTTTTTGAACAAAACCAACTAAAAATTTGGAGTGTCACAAAACTTAAGTCATATCGATGCATATAATGGTGAATAAAAGGTACATGCGGAAGTTTAACACATGTGCTGGGCATGAAGCCCGTATAAATAAGCTTCTATCAAAGAAGCCCCCAGGTATAATGAGCGTGGGGAGCGCGTCAAGTGTGTGCAGAAAAAGCGCAAACGAGCCTCTAGAGGATACAAGAAGAAGAAGGAGGAAGGAGAGAAATAAAAGACAGCAAAAAGAAAAAATAAAGAATGCAGACGGAGGAAGGAGACGAACTTGGAGTCCGCACTTAGGCGAGAATCTTCGTGAGACGGGCTGCGCTCCATGGGTTCGCTCGAGTCGGTTATCCGATGCGTTTGCAGACGGTATGTCTCGCCGGTCGGGACCTGGTCGATGATGAAGGACCTTCCCATTTGGGCTTGAGTTTGTCCTTTTCTTGTCCGCAGCGAGAACTAGTTCGCCAACGTTATAAGCTTTGGCCCGCATTTCCTCGCTTTGATATCTCCGAGCCTGCTGTTGATAGAATGTGGAACGAAGCTTTTGCCACGCCGCGCTCCTCCTCCAATGCGCCCAACTGTCCTGCCGATCGAGCTCGGCTTTCTTTCTTCATACATGCGTATGCGAGGTGAGTCATGTATTATGTCGCAGGCAAGACCGCCTCTGCGCCGTACACCATGAAGAATGGTGTAAACCGTAGTACGATTCGGCGTGGTCCGCAGCCCCGAGTACAGTAGTCGAGCTCCTCGACCCGGCGTGTTAGATTCCTTGAGGGATCGCACTAGTCCGGGTTTAATGCCGCCATGATTATACCGCTTGCCTGCTCGACTTGGCCGCTGGTTTGAGGGTGATAGATCGAGGCGAATCGAGCTTGATGCCCATGTTTTTGCACCATGATTTGACCTCATCGGCCGTGAAATTGGTGCCATTGTCGGTGATGATATCTTGTGGGGATACCGAACGTGCACTACCCCGATATGAAGTCTATCACTGGTCCGGATTCGCCGCTTTAACTGGTTTGGCCTCTATCCATTTGGTGAATTTGTCCACCATGACCAATAGGTATTTCTGCTTGTGGGTTCCTCCCTTGAGGGGTCCAACCATGTCAAGCCCCTGCACTACCTAATGGCCAGGTGATGGGTATATTTTAAGGGCGGTGGGTGGCATGTGGCTTTGGTTAGCAAAAGCTGGCAACCGACGATCGTTGGACTAAGTCCTGCGCGTCTGCCTGGGCCGTCGGCAAATAAAATCCTGTACGGAAGGCCTTGCCTACAAGGGCCCAGGCTGCGGCGTGGTGCCCACCCAGTCCGGCATGAATTTCAGCCAGGAGGTTTCGCCCTTCCTCTTCGGAGATACACCTTTGAAGGACTCCGTAGTGCTTTTCTTATAAAGCTCTCCTCATGGACTTTATAGGCTTTAGAGCCTGCATTATGCAGCGAGCCTCATTTTGGTCTTCGGGGAGTTCCTGCCTAGTTAGGTAGGCTAGGAATGGTTCCGTCCACGCGGCGATAACCGCCATTATTTCGTGAGCAGAGGGTGTTATCGCGGGGGCGGAGCCTCCGGTTGTGTCAGAGTGTTCGGCGTCAGGCGGTGCGGTTGGGTCCAGATTGTGATTGCCGGACTCCCCCTCCCATAGTACGGATGGCTTGAACAGCCGTTTCAAAAACATATTGGGTGGGACGGCATCGCGTTTTGCACCGATGCGTGCCAATATATCCGCCGCCTGGTTGTTATCCCGGGCTATATGATGAAATTCGAGCCTTCGAACCGTGCTGACATTTTTAGGGCCGCATTGAGGTATGCTGCCATTTTCGGATCTTTGGCGTCAAAGTCTCCCTTTATTTGAGATATTGCAGAGTTTGAATCCTCGCACCTCTAGGCGCTGAATGCCCATGGAGATCGCCATCCGGAGGCCGTGCGTATGGGCCTCGATTCGCCGCGTTGTTGGAGTCCGTATACATTATCTCAAGGACGATTGGACTGTGTCCCGGTTGGGGACGCCAGACGATGCCAGCCCCAGTGCCAGCCAACATTTTGGAGCCGCCAAAGTGCATGATCCAATTGGAGTATGCGCCGCACTTTTTAGGGGGTTCGCCACCATTCGCCACGAAGTCGGCCAAAACTCGCGATTTGATAGCTCGTCGTGGCTTATAAGTTATGTCGAATGGAAGGAGCTCTATGGCCCATTTAGCAATCCGGCCCGTCGCGTCGCGGTTGTTTATAATGTCGTTAAGAAGTACTTCGGAGGCTACCGTTATCGAACACTCTTGAAAGTAGTGTCGCAGCTACCGGGATGCCATGAACACCGCATATGCGAAAGTTATTTGAAAGGTTGGGGAGTTTAGTCATAGATGAGGTTTCCTCATAGATGAGGTTTAGTCCGCTGCCGCCATCCATGAGTACCTTAGTAAGGCGAAAGCCGTCTACTATCGGGCTGAGAACCAATGCGGCCGGTGCCCGGCAGTTCGAATTTAGGTTCGCCAACGGCATTGAAGGTAATAGCCGTGTCACCCATGGATTAATTGTTGCTACTTGGTAGGCTTCGCAAGGTTATGGAGTTGTCGTTTTGCATGTTATTTGATGCGAAAGTCTCAAGACTGTTAACACCGTCTTGGTGTTGCTGGGCTGGGATTCTGAAGCTAGAAGCTCTTCGCCACTTTTGGCCACCGTCAGAGTATCCAACATGCTCAAGGCTATGAGTTGGAGTGGCGCCTCGTGCTATGAATTTTGCAGGTCCGCTTAGCCAACCCTCCAAGACGGTTATGCACTTTAGGGGTTTTGGTTTTTGGTATTCACCTGTGTGCTTGATAATGATGCACCCTTTTGTTCCGGACTAGGGATGTATTCGGGCCGGATTATCCCAAAAGTTACTTTCGCTTCCAGCGCCTCCATCGCATAGTACTTTTGTACTATGGTCACCAAGTCAGCAAAGCGTGTAATTTCGCGACGACTTATGGCGCTTAGGATTCCTTGTCCGTGCAATTATTGCAAAAATTGGGATTGTGTCCTCCTCTCGGCAGTCCTTTATCCTGTTCATAACTGGAGGAATCGCCCAAGAATGATGTATTGTTTCAGCAGGCTCTTGCCGAATTCGAGAGATCGCCAATGTTTGGGTGGGTGGTGGCACTAAATCCGAACCCCGCCCAATTTAGGATTCAAGGGTTAGAAGTTTCAACTCGAAATTTGGATTTTGAGTGCTATCCAATGAGTCCGGCCCGCCGCCTGACTTTAGGTTCAGGGCTTGATCGACATCCATCCCTCCGCAGGAATCCGACATGGAGGGATCGGGAATCCGGACGTAACTATTCCTTAAGGTAGAAGAAGAATCGCCGCATTGCTCCTCTATCACAGCAACATGATGGGTAGCCTGGGGAGAGTTGATCTCTCTCAGATCGGTTTTAGGCCCGATCCGGTCGTAATCTGTGGCGACTCCCAGGGCGGTGATGCGATCCAAGAGCTCGTTTATGGAGGAGAGCTCGATCGGATCTAACTATTCGGCAAGTTCCGAACTAACATGGAGATTGGTTTCGATGACTCGAGAGGTCATCATCGGCGCGGTGGCCGAACTAGCGGTCATGAGAAAACCACCAAGCCGAAGAGTCTGACCAGTGGCCAAGGCTTCTTTGGGGATGGTATTGTCTTTAAAGACGAGACGAGGCATCCTACCTGACGGCGACGGCACAGAGGAACTCTCAATGAAAGCACCAATGTCGGTGTCAAAACCGGCGGATCTCGGGTAGGGGGTCCTGATCGTAAGGCCTAGGCGGATGGTAACAGGAGACAAGGGACACGATGTTTTTACCCAGGTTCGCCCTCTCGATGGAGGTAATACCCTACTCCTGCTTGATTAATATTGATGATATGGGTAGTACAAGAGTAGATCTACCACGAGATCAAGGAGGCTAAACCCTAGAAGCTAGCCTATGGTATGATTGGTGTTCGTCCTACGGACTAAAACCCTCCGGTTTATATAGACACCGGATAGGTTAGGGTTACAGTAGTCGGTTACAATGGTAGGAGATCTACATATCCAGATCACCAAGCTTGCCTTCCACGCCAAGGAAAGTCCCATCCGGACACGGGACGAAGTCTTCAATCTTGTATCTTCATAGTCTTGGAGTCCGGCCGTGACGATAGTCCGGCTATCCGGACACCCCCTAGTCCGGGACTCCCTCAATTATGCTATGTGATGCTACTTGGAGGACTTCAGTCTACTCTCTTCTACATGCTGCAAGACGGAGGTGGCCTGAAGTGTAGTCTTCGACAGGATTAGCTATCCCCCTCTTATTCTGGCATTCTGAAGTTCAGTCCACTGATATGGCCCTTTACACATATACCCATGCATATGTAGTGTAGCTACTTGCTTGCGAGTACTTTGGATGAGTAATCACGGTTGCCTTGTTCCCTCTTTCCCATTTTCTACCCGATTGTGCGACAGGACGATGGAGCTCAGATCCAGACGCCATCTTCGACGATTTACGACTACTACTAATCGGAGGTGCCTACTACTACGCAGCAGCCCACCGACGATGACCAGGAGTAGTTTAGAGGATCCCATGCAGGAGGCCTGCGCCTCTTCGATATGTATCCCAGTTTGTGCTAGCCTTCTTAAGGCAAACTTGTTTAACTTATGTCCAGACTCAGATATTGTTGCTTCCACGACTTCGTCTATGATCGAAAGCACTCGTGATTCGAGCCCTCGAGGCCCCTGGCTTGTACTATGATGCTTGTATGGCTTATTTATGTTTTAGAGTTGTGTTGTGATATCTTCCCGTGAGTCCCTGATCTTGATCGCACACGCTTATGCATGATTAGTGTACGATTGAATCGGGGCGTCACAAGATTCTACACTGAAACATTAGCACTCGTGTCAAATGATCTCGTGCTTCTATACATCCGATGGTGCTTTTATCCGAAGGATGTAAACTTTATGCCAACAGCCTTTTGTTGTATGGTTGGTATTTATTTTTTTGTGATACAACATTTATGATGCTGCCTCAGGCTGCAGTAATTACTTACACTATTTTTGTATAGTGTAGGTTTATCTTAGTAATGTATTCGCCGAAAGCTTCAGAGGAACCCAACATGCCAACATTCGCCGGGCCTATTCCAATTGGGCTAAAACGATTACGGGCCGAATTGGCATGTAGCCCATTTAAAAATATTTGGGCTTAAATCAGCATAAGCTTTCATATTTTTCTCGTAGCTCGTGCTCATAGTGGGCCTTTAAACAGCCTAAACATAATTTCGCCCTCGGTAAAAATAGGTCGCTTACAGTTGTAAATATCTCGAGCCCATAAAAACATGGGCCTTTAATAGACCGAAGTGAGATTGGGCCCTGATTGTGCCAAATAACCCACTGAACTTAGCAGGCCGAAATGGTGGCCCATTTACGATGCGGATCTTTGACAGGCCGAAATTCGGACGGGCTGTAAATGCACCGACCTAATACACAGGCCTTTAACGGGCTGGAACTTCGGTCGGGCTAGATTATCGTCATTTTTATATGGGCCCGATATGACGTTGGGCCACATATGGCCCATGGTTTATGTTCGGCGTTAACAGGCCAAAAATGACAACAGGCCTAAAGTGTCCCAAAGCTATAGTGGGCCTCTAACAGGACGAATGTCAGACATGGCCGAATATGACCCAAATCCTTCACGGTCGTTTATGGGCTGAAAGTTTCGATGGCCTGTAAATGGGCCCAAATGAAGCCGGACCTTTAACAGGCTGAAAATACACCGGGCCGTAATTCGGCCCAATTACTTAGTGGACTGTTAACGGGCCAGAAGTGACCATGGGTCGCGTTGATGACAAGTTTAGGACAGGCCGTTGACGGGCCGATTTGATAGAGAATATTGGGCCTTTAGCTGGGCCGGCCCATTATGGTCTGCAAAATCTTGTGGGCCTTTAGCTGGGACGGCCCATTGTGGTCTGCAAAATCTTGTGGGCCTTTATGTCACGCCCAATATGCGACCCTATCCAAAAGGAACTCGAAGGTCCCACCAAGGATAGACCCGCATATTGAAACGCTTTTGCAAGGTGGATATCATTACATGAACATTACATAATACATAGGGATACATACAAAAGGGCATACAATGCCACATGAATACAACATCACATCATACAAGATCAACATCCGAATACGGATGAAACATAAACAGTAAACTCAAACAATATCCACCTCGCTAGCCAAGGCTGCCGACCGAACCTATCCCCGATCAAGAAGAAGCGTAAGAAGAACTCCAAAGCAAGCAAACATCGCTCGTGATCATGATCATCGCATAACCTGTACCTGCAATCGGTGGTGTAGTAATCAGGAGCCACGAGGACTCAGCAATCCCATTACCATGGGTATCAAGACTAGCAAAGCTTAAATGGGAAAGGAAGGGGTAAAGTGGTGAGGTTGCAGCAGCGGCTAAGCATATATGGTGGCTAACATACGCAAATGAGAGCGAGAAGAGAAACAAAGGAACGGTCGTTAACTAGTGATGATCAAGAAGTGATCCTGAACTCCTACTTACGTCAGACATAACCCGAAATCGTGTTCTCCTCTCGATCAACCCCAAAAGAGACACTCACGATTACGCATTACGGTTGGTGTATTTTAATTAAGATCAACTTCGGGTTTTCTACAACCGACATTAACAAATTCCCATCTGCCACATAACCGCTGGCACGGCTTTCAAAGTTTATACCTGCAGGGTGTCCCAACTTAGCCCATGATAAGCTCTCGCGATCAACGAAGGATATTCCTTCTCCCGGAAGACCCGATCAGTCTCGGAATCCTGCCACAAGACATTTCGACAAAGAATAAAACAAGACCAGCAAAGCCGCCCGATGTGCCGACAATCCTGATAGGAGCTGCACATATCTCGTTCTCGTGGCAACACCGGATGAGACTAGCTACGAGTAAAACCAACCCTCAAGTTGCCCCAAGGTGGCCCCAGCAGTAGCTCGGTTCGAACCAGCACTTAGAGAAGCAATCGGTCGGTGGGGCTAATAAAGATGACCCTTGGGTTGGCCGACCCAAGGAAGGGTATAGGTGGTGGTGAGGCAAATGGTAAAACCAAGGTTGGGCCTTGCTGGAAAAGTCTTATTCAAAGCGAACTGTCAAGGGGTCCTATAAATCACCCGACCGCGTTAGGGACGCAAAATCCGGGAACATAATACCGATATGACGGAAACTAGGGCGGCAAAGTGGAACAAAACACTGGCATAAGGCCGAGCCTTCCACCCTTTACCAAGTATATAGATGCATTAAATAAATAAGATATATTGTGATATCCCAACAAGTAAACATGTTCCAACAAGGAACAACATCTCCATGTTCCAACAAGGAACAAAACTTCATCTTCACCTGCAACTAACAACGCTATAAGAGGGGCTGAGCGAAAGCGGTAACATAGCCAAACAAGGGTTTGCTAGGAAGGGTGCAAAAGGTTAGAGGCTGACATGGCAATTGGGATGGCTTGACAAACAGGTAATAGGTAGCGCAGCATAGCGATAGAACAAAGCAACTAGCATAGCAATGATAGTAGTGAGATCCAGGGTAGCGGTCATCTTGCCTGAAATCCCGCTAGGAAGAAGAACGAGTCCATGAAGTAGAACGAACGGGAGTAGTCGAACGAATCCTCACAATCGCAACATTACCGGAACCGAGAAGCAACACCGGAAAGAAACAAACAACATGGTAAATGCACAAGCATAAACATGGCATGATGCACAATCAAGTATGATGCATGTCCGGTTTAATGAGGCATGGCATGGCAATATGCAACAAACAATACTACCAATTAAGTGGAGCTCAATATGCAACGGGTTGCATATTGACAAAACACCACATTGACATATTTAGTTTAATCTCGTTTAGGTACTCAACAATATTAAATGTTTTTAAACATGGCAAGGGTGAAACATAATTAAACTAACTATTTAGGCAAGTTTAAATGAGGCCGGAAATAAGAAACAACAATTCCGGAAAATCCTCATGAGCAATATTTTAGATTCGGTACTGTTCTGTCCTAAAATATATTTTAATGTTGTTAAACAGGAAAATAAAGTGGACCATGTTAAACTAGGCATTTTTCTACCCCATTTACATATAAAGAACATTTAATTCCGAGTTACGGTTATTTAGTTATGAAATAAATAATTTTAACATGGCATATTAGCAAATTTAAATAAACAGCAAGTTAAACATTTTAAACATGGATGGAAATGACATATTATTAATCTACACAATTTTCTGAGCATTTTACATATATAAATCATTTTATTAAGATGCATGGTTTATTAGTTTTTAGAAGCATGAAGTCTAGGGGGTTTCTGCAAATCTGTAATTACTGGATAAATAGACAAAATCACAGCGCAGGAAAAAACCCTACGCGGGCCGAATCTGGCTGGATGCCCAATAGAGGAAAAAGGCCGGGGCTGCTCACCAGGCCACTTGGGCCGGCTCGGTGGGAGAGGCAGGCCGGCAGGGCGCTGCTGGGCCTGCTTGCTGGTGGCCCACGCGGCTGCTGAAGCTGGGCCAGGGGCGTCGGCTGGCTTTGAGGTCAACGCGCGACGACGCGGATGAGCGGGCGCCGCCCCGAAGCAGAGGACACAGCGGCGGGACTCGGGCGGGCGATGGGGATCCGGCAACGGTGAGGTAGATGCGGACGAAGTGGCCATCCCGGCGAAGAAACGAGCGCGGGGTCGGGCGCTGCTGCGGGGTGCTCGTCTCCCGTGCGGCTTGAGCGTGAGGGGGTTCAGGAGGTCGAGGAGGCAGGGGCGTGGTGCAGTAACTTCAGACAAAGCCGGGCGCGGGACTGAAGGCAGCAGCAGGGTCCGGCGAGGCAGGGGACTCCGGCGGAACGGCAGGGATGGAGCGGACGGTGAGGTCGCCGGGGCCCTGGGCGGTGGAGGCGGCCGGAGGAAGCGGAGGCGAGGTTCGGCGTGGGGCGGTGCGGACTTGGCGAGAGGAGGTCGAGGATGAGGCGCGGGAGAGCAGAGGGGTCTGCGTGCGGCGGCGTGTCGAAGCAGAGCCCGACGGGGAGGTCTCCACGGCAGAAGGCGAGGCCGGAGGGGTACGGAACGGACGGGTCCGTCCGGGAACAGGGCGGAGGCGGGCTTGGCGTCGAGGAGCTGTAGGCCATGGCGACGACACGGTCCTGTTCAGGGAGAGAGAGAGGGTGAAACACGGGAGAGAGATGGGGAAAAAAGGGAAGGGGAGCAGGAGAGACGGCGAGGGAGTCTGGCCTGGCGATTGCTGCTGGCTGGAGCTCGACGGCGTCGGCTCGCCGGCCGGCGCGGCGGGGCGGACGGGGTGCTCGGGGAGAGGGAGGTGAGGTGGCTTGGGGAGGCAGAGATGCTCCTTGAGGATTGGGTGGAGGAGGTAACCGAGGAGAAGGGGATCGGGGAGGATCCCGATGTGTGATTTGAGTGTGGCGGCGGTCAAGGAGGAAGGATGGGACATCTCACCTAGTTTTTAGGGTTGCCCCATTATATACGCAGGTGGATTAGACTAGGGGTATTTAGTCCCTCCGATCGAAATCAAACGACCGAGAATAAGTAGGTTAGGGAGTCCAATAAACAAAACGGAGATGTTTTATAGGCGTTTAGATGATCCGGATCCATCGGTAACGACAGCACCGGTTCGGTTCGGGAAGATTTTGACGCCGAAAGAGGGGTCAAGGAGAGGGGTCCATGACTGAAGAGAGATATGGCGGTCCAATGAAGAGGAACGAGAACCCGTTGACTCAAACGGTCACTGAAGGCAAGGGGGGACGCGCAACTACGAACTAATGCAATCTTTATGAAAACATGCAAATGCAATGCGCATGATGCCATGAGATGAAATGCACGACAAAGAACACAAAGCAAAACAAAAGACAAAACCCAACCACGGAGAAAATAAAAATAACACATCTCCGGAAAAGGCAAGAGTTGGAGTTACGAATATGGAAAGTTGTATCCGGGGCGTTACACTTTAGCTGGGCCGGCCCATTATGGTCTGCAAAATCGTTTGGGCCTTTAGCTAGGCCGGCCCATTATGGTCCGCTAAATTTTGTGGGCCTTTAGCTGGGCCGGCCCATTATGGTCCGCTAAATCTTATGGGCCTTCGGTTGGGCCGACCCATTTAAACTTTGTGGGCCACTTTTGGGCCGGTCCACGTGTCAACATATCATAGGCCCATCTCGACTGTTGGATGAGTGATACCTGTGCCAACGCGGAGCTGACACGTGGATCTGTCAGCCAATGAGAATTTTACACATGGTACATCGGCATTGGTCGTGGCTGTTAACGGGTTATCGGATCCAAAATCTGACCCGATAGCTTAACGGTGTTCCGTTATGGTGGATGCCACGTGTCAGTCACCCTTGACGAAAGCACTTCTGTGACGCGCTATTTATCGTCATGGAAGTGGACACTTCCGTGATGATAATTTTGGCAATGTCATGTTACACTTCTACGACAGCACAGGTATGACTATCTTGATTCTGTCATAAATTTGTCATGGATGTACATGCATGACAGAAAACGCGACCTACTGTGACAAACACATATCATCACGGAAGTGTATTTTTTTGTAGTGTATAGAGATAGATATGAACTATGTGTACTATATGAACTCAAATTCAATTTTTTGAATACACTTGATGTTGATTCCAAATAATAGTACATTTGATGTACTAACTAGATATTCATAATATAAATCATGTTCCATACGTACACCGTGTTTATCACACAAAGTATAGTGCCCCGCCCCCCTACATTATGACAAGTATTTTAGCCCTGAGTTGCAAAAGCCACACATTGGCCCAAATTATAATCAATGTTCTATATATTATATGTAGTACTAGCAAGATGCCCATGCGTTTCATGGAACATCAACATGATCAAGGGGATGCCTTATTTGCAAACATGGAGAGGGTTGTGGGTATCTTTTTTCAAAATTGCCATTGTTTCCTTCCTATCCGTCAGATATAAATCGGACGACCTATATTGCAGGATGGCGGGCACACCATCATCAACAACTCTGTTTTTTATAAGAGTAGAGATGAAATATATTATATGTAGTATAACATGTTCATAACCAAACCATGTATATCACCGTTATATATATTCACACAAGCGCCGGTTTAAAACACTATGCTAAATTCATCAAATATCCAAATTTGCTTTTTATAATGAATTACGATCTCTATTCGTCTTTTACACCCACACAATCCTCTTATCTTCGTAGCTAGCGCTAACTTTCTGTCGTGAATACACACGCCCGCATCCCTCTCACTGATGTCTACTATGCAACCTTCTTCTTGTAGATGTTGTTGGGCCTCCAAGTGCAGAGGTTTGTAGGACAGTAGCAAATTTCCCTCAAGTGGATGACCTAAGGTTTATCAATCCATGGGAGGCGTAGGATGAAGATGGTCTCTCTCAAGCAACCCTGCAACCAAATAACAAAGAGTCTCCTGTGTCCCCAACACACCCAATACAATGGTAAATTGTATAGGTGCACAAGTTCGGCGAAGAGATGGTGATACAAGTGCAATATGGATGGCAGATATAGGTTTTTGTAATATGAAAATATAAAAACAGCAAGGTAGCAAGTGGTAAAAGTGAGCGTAAACGGTATTGCAATGCTAGGAAACAAGGCCTAGGGTTCATACATTCACTAGTGCAAATTCTCTCAACAATAATAACATAATTGGATCATATAACTATCCCTCAACATGCAAATAAGAGTCACTCCAAAGTCACTAATAGCGGAGAACAAACGAAGAGATTATTGTAGGGTACAAAACCACCTCAAAGTTATCCTTTCTGATCGATCTATTCAAGAGTCCGTAGTAAAATAACACGAAGCCATTCTTTCCGTTCGATCTATCATACAGTTCGTACTAGAATAACACCTTAAGACACAAATCAACCAAAACCCTAATGTCACCTAGATACTCCAATGTCACCTCAAGTATCCGTGGGTATGATACGATATGCATCACACAATCTTAGATTCATCTATTCAACCAACACAAAGAACTTCAAAGAGTGCCCAAAGTTTCTACCGGAGAGTCAAGATGAAAACGTGTGCCAACCCCTATGCATAAGTTCACAAGGTCACTGAAACCGCAAGTTGATCACCAAAACCTAGATCAAGTAAATCACGTGATATCCCATTGTCACCACAAATAAGCACATGCAAGACATACATCAAGTGTTCTCAAATCCTTAAAGACTCAATCCGATAAGATAACTTCAAAGGGAAAACTCAATCCATTACAAGAGAATAGTGGGGGAGAAACATCCTAAGATCCAAATATAACAGCAAAGATTGCGATACATCAAGATCGTGCCAAATCAAGAACACGAGATAGAGAGAGATCAAACACATAGCTACTGGTACATACCCTCAGCCCCGAGGGTGAACTACTCTCTCCTCGTCATGGAGAGCGCCGGGATGATGAAGATGGCCACGGTGAGGATCCCCCTCCGGCAGGTGCCGAATAGGGTCCCTATTGGTTTTTGGTGGCTATAGAGGCTTGCGGCAGCGGAACTCCTGATCTAGGTTTCTTTCAGGAAGTTTTGGGTTATATAAGAGGTGTTGGAGTTGGGAACAAGTCAGGAGGGTCCCCGAGGCGGCCACGAGGCAGGGGGCGCACCCCCACCCTCGTGGTGGCCTCGGGACTCTTTTGGCCCACCTCCGGTATTCCGTGGGCTTCTTCTGGTCCAAAAATAATCTCCGTCAAATTTCAGGTCAATTGGACTCCGTTTGGTTTTCCTTTTCTGCGATACTCAAAAACAAGGAAAAATGTAAATCGCACTGGCTCGGGTTAATAGTTTAGTCCCAAAAATCATATAAAATATAAATGCATATAAAACATCCTAGATGGATAATATAATAGCATGGAACAATAAAAAATTATAGATACGTTTGACACGTATCAAGCATCCCCAAGCTTAATTCCCGCTCGTCCTCGAGGAGGTAAATGATAAAAATAGAATTTTTGATGTGGAATGCTACCTAACATATTTATCAATGTAATCTTCTTTATTGTGGCAAGAATATTCAGATCCATAAGATTCTTGAAATTTTTTAATATTGACATAAAAATAATAATACTTCAAGCATACTAACTAAGCAATTATGTCTTCTCAAAATAACATGGCCAAAGAAAGCTTATGTTTACAAAATCATATAGTTTGGCTATGCTTCATTTTCGTCACACAAGAATGCTCTCATCATGCACAACCCCGATGACAAGCCAAGCAATTGTTTCATACTTTAGTAATCTCAAACCTTTTTCAACTTTCACGCAATACATGAGCGTGAGCCATGGACATAGCACTATGGATGGAATAGAGTATATTGATGGGGGTTGTGTGGAGTAGACAAAAAAGGAGAAGGTCTCACATCGACGCGGCTAATCAACGGGCTAGGGAGATGGCCATCAATTGATGTCAATGTGAGGAGTAGGGATTGCCATGCAACAGATGCACTTGAGCTATAAATGTATGAAAGCTCAACAAAAGAAACTAAGTGGGTGTGCATCCAACTTGCTTGCTCACGAAGACCTAGGGCATTTGAGGAAGCCCATCATTGGAAAATACAAGCCAAGCTCTATAATGAAAGATTCCCACTAGTATATGAAAGTGACAACATAGGAGACTCTCTGTCATGAAATCATGGTGCTACTTTGAAGCACAAGTGTGGTAAAAGGATAGTAGCATTGCCCCTTCTCTCTTTTTCTCTCTTTTTCTCTCTTTTTTCTCTTTTCTTTTGGCGTTCTCTTTTTTTATGGCCTCTTTTTTCTTTTTATTTTTTATTTTTCGTTCGGAGTCTCATCCCAACTTGTGGGGGAATCAGAGTCTCCATCATCCTTTCCTCACTGGGACAATGTTGTAATAATGATGATCATCACACTTTTATTTACTTACAACTCAAGAATTACAACTCAATACTTAGAACAGAATTTGACTCTATATGAATGCGTCCGGCGGTGTACCGGGATGTGCAATGAATCAAGAGTGACATGTATGAAAAATTATGCATGGCGGCCTTGCCAAAAATACGATGTCAACTACAAGATCATGCAAGGCAATATGACAATGATGAAGCGTGTCATAATAAATGGAACGGTGGAAAGTTGCATGGCAATATATCTCGGAATGGCTATGGAAATGCCATAATAGGTAGGTATGGTGGCTGTTTTGAGGAAGATATAAGGAGGTTTATGTGTGATAGAGCATATCATATCACGGGGTTTGAATCTACTGGCGAAGTTTGCACCAACTCTCGAGGTGACAAAGGGCAATGCACGGTACCGAAGAGGCTAGCAATTATGGAAAGGTGAGAGTGTGTATAATCCATGGACTCAACATTAGTCATTAAGAACTCACATACTTATTGCAAAAATCTACAAGTCATCAAAAACCAAGCATTACACGCATGCTCCTAGGGGGATAGATTGGTAGGAAAAGACCATCGCTCGTCCCCGACCGCCGCTCATAAGTAAGGCAATCAAAGAACACCTCATGCTTCAAATTTGTCACAGAATGTTTACCATACGTGCATGCTACGGGATTTGCAAACTCTAACACAAGTATTTATCAAATTCACAACTACTCAAATAGCATTACTCTAATATTACCATCTTCATATCTCAAAACAATCGTGAAGTATCAAACTTCTCATAGTATTCAATGCACTCTAGATGGAAGTTTTTATTATATCCCTCTTGGATGTCTATCATATTAGGACTAAATTCATAACCAAAGAAAATTACCATGCTGTTTAGGACTCTCAAAATAATATAAGTGAAGCATGAGAGTTCATCTATTTCTTCAAAATAAAACCACCGCCGTGCTCTAAAAAGATATAAGTGAAGCACTAGAGCAAACGACAAACTACTCCGAAAGATATAAGTGAAGATCAATGAGTAGGTGAATAATTATGTAACTATGTGAAGACTCTCTAACATTTAAGAATTTCAGATCTTGGTATTTTATTCAAACAGCAAGCAAAACCAAATAAAATAAAATGACGCTCCAAGCAAAACACATATCATGTGGTGAATAAAAATATAGCTCCAAGTAAAGTTACCGATGAATGAAGGCGAAAGAGGGGACGCCATCCGGGGCATCCCCAAGATTAGGCTCTTGGTTATCCTTGAATTTTAACTTGGAGTGCCTTGGGCATCCCCAAACTTTGGCTCTTGCCTCTCCTTATTCCATAGTCCATCAAATCTTTACCCAAAACTTGAAAACTTCACAACAAAAAACTCAACAGAAAACTCGTAAGCTCCGTTAGTATAAGAAAATAAATCACCACATAGGTACTGTTTTGAACTCATTCTCAATTCATATTGGTGTAATATCTACTGTATTCCAACTTCTCTATGATTCATACCCTCCGATACTACTCATAGATTCATCAAAATAAGCAAACAACATAGTGAAAACAGAATCTATCAAAAACAGAACAGTCTATAGCAATCTGTATCAAATGTATACTTATGGAACTCCAAAAATTCTGAAATAAACTGTTGGACTTGAGGAATATGTCTATTAATCATATGCAAAAAGAATCAACCTAAAAGCGCTCTCCATTAAAAAATGGCAGCTAATCCCATGAGCGCTAAAGTTTCTGTTTTTTACAGCATGATCATAAAGACTTCACCTAAGTCTTCCCAATGGTTCTACTTGGAACAAACACTAATTAAAACATAAAACCACATCTAACCAGATGCTAGATAGATTATTTATTGCTAAACAGGAGCAAAAAGCAAGGAACAAAAATAAAATTGGGTTGCCTTCAAACAAGCGCTAACGTTTAACGCCCCTAGCAAGGCATGATGATTTCAATGTTGCTCACATAAAAGCTAAGAATTGAAACATAAAGAGAGCATCATGAAAAAATATGACTAGCACATTTAAGTCTAACCCACTTCCTATGCATAGGGATTTTGTGAGCAAACAACTTATGGGAACAATAATCAACTAGCATAGGAAGGCAAAACAAGCATAACTTCAAAACTTTAGGCACATAGAGAGGAAACTTGATATTATTGCAATTCCTACAAGCATATATTCCTCCCTCATAATAATTTTCAGTAGCATCATGAATGAATTCAACAATATAACCAGAACCTAAAGCATTCTTTTCATGATCTACAAGCATAGAAATTTTATTTCTCTCCACATAAGCAAAATTCTTCTCATTCAGAATAGTAGTGGGAGCAAACTCAACAAAATAACTATTATGTGAGGCATAATCCAATTGAAAATTAAAAAATCATGCTGACAAGTTTCATGGTTATCATTATTGTTTATAGCATACATGTCATCACAATAATCATCGTAGATAGCAACTTTGTTGTCATAATCAATTGGAACCTCTTCCGAAATAGTGGATTCATCACTAAATAAAGTCATGACCTCTCCAATTCCACTTTCATAATTATCACAATAAGATTCAACATCCTCCAAAATAGTGGGATCATTACTTCCTAAAGTTGACACTATTCCAAACCCACTTTCATCAATATAATCATCACAAATAGGAGGCATGGTATCATCATAATAAATTTGCTCATCAAAACTTGGGGGACAAAACATATCATCTTCATCAAACATAGCATCCCCAAGCTTGTGGCTTTGCATATCATTAGCATCATGGGTATTCAAAGAATTAATACTAACAACATTGCAATCATGCTCATCATTCACATATTTTATGCCAAGAATTCTATGTAATTCTTCTTCTAGTACTTGAGCATAGTTTTCCTTCCCATCATTTTCACGAAAGACATTAAAAAGATGAAGCATATGAGGCACCCTCAATTCCATTTTTTGTAGTTTTGTTTTATAAAATAAACTAGTGATAAAAAAAGAAACAAAAAGATTCGATTGCAAGATCTAAAGATATACCTTCAAGCACTCACCTCCCTCGCAACGGCGCCAGAAACTGCTTGATGTCTACTACGCAACCTTCTTCTTGTAGACGTTGTTGGGCCTCCAACTGCAGAGGTTCGTAGGACAGTAGCAAATTTCCCTCAACTGGATGACCTAAGGTTTGTCAATCCGTGGGAGGCGTAGGATGAAGATGGTCTCTCTCAAGCAACCCTGCAACCAAATAACAAAGAGTCTCTTGTGTCCCCACCACACCCAATACAATGGTAAATTGTATAGGTGCACTAGTTCGGCAAAGAGATGGTGATACAAGTGCAATATGGATGGTAGATATAGGTTTTTGTAATCTGAAATATAAAAACAGCAAGGTAGCAAGTGGTAAAAGTGAGCGTAAATGGTATTGCAATGCTAGGAAACAAGGCCTAGAGTTCATACTTTCACTAGTGCAAGTTCTCTCAACAATAATAACATAATTGGATCATATAACTATCCCTCAACATGCAACAAAGAGTCGCTCCAAAGTCACTAATAGTGGAGAACAAACTAAGAGATTATTGTAGGGTATGAAACCACCTCAAAGTTATCCTTTCTGATCGATCTATTCAAGAGTCCGTAGTAAAATAACATGAAGCTATTCTTTCTGTTCGATCGATCATAGAGTTCGTACTAGAATAACACCTTAATACACAAATCAACCAAAACCCTAATGTCGCCCAGATACTCCAATGTCACCTCAAGTATCCGGGGGTATGATTATACGATATGCATCATAGAATCTCAAATTCATCTATTCAACCAACACAAAGAACTTCAAAGAGTGCCCCAAAGTTTCTACCAGAGAGTCAAGACGAAAATGTGTGCCAACCCCTATGCATAAGTTCACATGGTCACTGAACCCACAAGTTGATCACCAAAACATACATCAAGTAGATCACGTGATATCCCATTGTCACCACAGATAAGCACATGCAAGACATACATCAAGTGTTCTCAAATCCTTAAAGACTCAATCTGATAAGATAACTTCAAAGGGAAAACTCAATCCATTACAAGAGAGTAGAGGTGGAGAAACATCATAAGATCCAACTATAGTAGCAAAGCTCGCGATACATCAAGATCGTGCCAAATCAAGAACACGAGAGAGAGAGAGAGAGAGAGAGAGAGAGAGAGAGAGAGAGAGAGAGAGAGAGAGAGAGAGAGAGAGAGATCAAACACATAGTGTAACGCCCGGATAATTAAGCTACAGTAATCCTCTGCTAATGATGCCACATCACCACGACTACCGTTGTTACTCGCGTTGTTTCGAAACCGGTTCAAATTCAATTTTCAAATGCAAGTCAAATAATTAAATTTTTCAGAAGGTAAAGTAAAAATGTTGGTTTTATTGTAAATAATCACTAAGTAATTTTAAAATAAGAACAAAAATCGTTTGAGGTAATTAGGTGCTCCTGACCTATTTAAAACAGGACCAAAATAGCCCCATATAGCTCATTTCTATTAAAAATAAAATCCTGGGAAGTCTTTTAAATATCAAACCTTTTGTGCAGCCCAAGTATAGTACCTAGTATTTTTGGGCCAAATTTCTTATTTAACTAAAGTCATTTGGTCTTACAAATAGATGTCTAACAGAGTAAAAAAGGATTAAAGAAAGAGAGGCAATATGTAACATAACACTGTGCACTCAGCCTGCTCGCTACAGGAGCCGGCCCAGCCCAGCTGACATCTCCTTCTACCTCCTATTCACCCTCGCGCCGTGGACGCAGGGCGTGCGTCCGTGACCAGGATCGCCACACGCCGTCCATCCGTTGCTTCCTGGCGTTTACTAGACCCCCTCGCTCGTTCTGCAAACCCTAGCCCACCGTTTTCCCCTCTCCATCCCTCGTTCTCTCCCTCTGCATCTCGTCGACCTGTCGTCGCCGTACACCGCTTGATCCCGCGGGCACTGGCACCCCCGAGCGCCGAGACCTTGACTACGAGGTGCGCCGTGCACTGCTTCTTCCTCATGGACCACCAGCTAGAGCTAGGAAGCTCTCCTCCGCCGGATCGCCTCGCTCCACCACCGTCGGCATCGCCACTACCGCCGCCTTGACCCGCAACTTCGGCGCCCCCCGACCTCTCCAAGCACGCCCCGACCTCACTGTGAGCCCTTCCCCCCCCCCCTCCCGACCGATTCCCCTCCTTTCCCCCTCGTATCCATCGCCGTAGACGTCGCACATCACAACGACCGGACTCACTGGAGCTCGTGCTCACAGCCGTTGAGCGCGCCCTGACCGTCTCACGCTTGCGTCGCCCGTGCCGGCAGCCCCCTCCCTGTGCACACACCGCGAGCCGCCGGCCCGCGCGTGGCCGTCCCTCCCGCTGCTGCCCCGCTAACTGCTGTTGCCGCTTCCACCCGCGCCTCGCCTCGCCGTGCTTCCTGCTGCTTGTCGCCGCCCGTTGCTGCGTGCGCTCGCAGCTGCTCCCACCTGCTTGCTACTGCTGTTGTTGATTCGTTGCTACCGCTACTGCTCTCTGCTCCTTGCCGCTACTGCTCCCTCCTCCTCCTTGTAGCGATGTTGCTTTGCTGCTACTACCCCCTACTCTTGTTACTGCTCTGTAGTACTCATGCCGCTGCTACTGCTGATGGCCGTGGTCGCGGCCATGGTCGTGTGTGTGTTCGTGTGTATGCACGGCTGTGCCACGGCCGGCCCTTATTTTTTTAATTAGGCTAGGCTTAATTAGTGGTACTAGTTTAGGTGCTAAGTTAGTCTAGTAGTAGATGACATGTAGGCCCCCATTAAATAAGTTAGGTTTATTTATTTGTTTAGGTAAATAGTCTAACATGTGGGCCACATCTGCCCTTTTGACTAGTCAAGTTGACTTGGTCAACTCAGAATAAACTAGATACAATAATTTCATAAAATCTAGAAAATTGTTTAAAAACTTTAAAAATTAATGTAAAATAAACCGTAGCTCGGATCAAAACACTTTGTACATGAAAGTTGCTCAGAAAGACGAGACGAATCCGGATACATAGCCCGTTCGTCCACCACACATCCCTAGCATAGCGAACATGCAACTTTTCCCCTCCGGTTCATCTGTCCAAAAACGCGATACACTGGGGATACTTTCCCGGATGTTTTTCCCCTTCACCGGTATCACCTACTACCGCGTTAGGGCACACCTAGCTCCGCGTATTGCCATGTTATGCTTTGTGATGCTATGCTTGCTTTATATTTATTGTTTCTTCCCCCTCTTCTCTCCGGTAGACCCCGAGACCGATGCCGCCCCTGTGATGGACTACGTCGACGACGACCCCCTCCTTGCCAGAGCAACCAGGCAAGCCCTGTTGGGGAACGTAGTAATTTCAAAAAATTTCCTACGATCACGCAAGACATGGTGATGGCATAGCAACGAGAGGGGAGAGTGTCCGCCCACGCCCTCGTGAGACCGAAAGCGAAGCGTTATAACAACGCTGTTGATGTAGTCAGACGTCTTCACGATCCGACCGATCCAAGCACCGAGCGACGGCACCTCCGAAGTTACGCACACGTTCAGCTCGATGGCGATCCCGGACCGATCCAGCAAAGTGTCGGGATGAGTTCCGTCAAGACGACGGCGTGGGAGCGATGTTGATGCTCCACCGACGCAGGGCTTCGCCTAAGCTCCGCGACGATATGACTTCTCCGCGCAGGCTTCGCCTAAGCTCCATGACGATATGACGAAGTGGAATATGGTGGAAGGGGCACCGCACACGGCTAAGGAAAGATCCGTAGATCAACTTGTGTGTCATGGGGTGCCCCCTGCCCAGTATATAAAGGAGCCAAGGGGTGCGGCCAGCCTTGGGAGGCGCGCTGGAGGAGTCCTACTCCCACCGGGAGTAGGACCCCTCTCCTAGTTGGATTAGGATTGGAGGAGGGAAGAGGAAGGCGCCGCCCCCTCTCTTGTCCTATTCGGACCAGAGAGGGGAGGGGGCGCAGCCCACCTGGCCGGCCCTTCCTCTTCTCTCTTATGGCCCATTAAGGCCCATAGTCCTCCCGGGGTTCGGTAACCTCCGGTACTCGCATAAATTCGATTTCACCGGAACACTTCCGATGTCCAAATGCAGGCTTCCAATATATCAATCTTTATGTCTCGACCATTTCGAGACTCCTCGTCATGTCCGTGATCACATCCGGGACTCGAACAACCTTGGTGCATCAATACTTATAAACTCATAATGAATCATCATCGAAGCGTTAAGCGTGCGGACCCTACGGGTTCGAGAACTATGTAGACATGACCTAGAACCATTCTCGGTCAATAACCAATAGCGGAACCTGGATGCCCATATTGGTTCCTACATATTCTACGAAGATCTTTATCGGTCAAACCGCATAACGACATACGTTGTTCCTTTGTCATCGGTATGTTACTTACCCGAGATTCGATCGTCGGTATCCAATACCTAGTTCAATCTCGTTACGGTAAGTCTCTTTACTCGTTCCGTAATACATCATCTCACAACTAACTCATTAGTTGTAATGCTTGCAAGGCTTAAGTGATGTGTATTACCGAGAAGGCTAGAGATACCTCTCCGACAATCGGAGTGACAAAACCTAATCTCGAAATCGCCAACCCAACAAGTACCTTTGGAGACACCTGTAGTACTCCTTTATAATCACCCGATTACGTTGTGGCGTTTGGTAGTACCCAAAGTGTTCCTCCGTGGCGGAGTTGCATAATCTCATAGTTATAGGAACATGTATGGGTCATGAAGAAAGCATTAACATACTAAGCGATCAAGTGTTAAGCTAACGGAATGGGTCATGTCAATCAGATCATTCAACTAATGATGTGACCTTGTTAATCAAATAACAACTCTTTGTTCATGGTTAGGAAACATAACCATCTTTGATTAACAAGCTAGTCAAGTAGAGGCATACTAGTGACATCTGTTTGTCTATATATTCACACATGTATTATGTTTCCGGTTAATACAATTCTAGCATGAATAATAAACATTTATCATGATATAAGGAAATAAATAATAACTTTATTATTGCCTCTAGGGCATATTTCCTTGATCTCCCACTTGCACTAGAGTCAATAATCTAGATTACAAAGTAATGATCCTCACACCCATGGAGTCTTGGTGCTGATCATGTTTTGCTCGTGGAAGAGGCTTAGTCAACGGGTGCGCAACATTCGATCCGTATGTATTTTGCAAATCTCTATGTCTCCCACTTGGACTTGGTCCCGAATGGAATTGAAGCGTCTCTTGATATGCTTGGTCCTCTTGTGAAATCTGGATTCCTTTGCCAAGGCAATTGCACCAATATTGTCACAGAAGATCTTCATCGGTCCCGATGCACTAGGTATGACACCTAGATCGGAAATGAACTCTTTCATCCAGACTCCTTCATTTGCTGCTTCGAAGCAGCTATGTACTCCGCTTCACATGTAGATTCCGCCACGACGCTTTGTTTAGAACTGCACCAACTGACAGCTCCACCGTTTAATAAAAACACGTATCCGGTTTGCGATATAGAATCGTCCGGATCAGTGTCAAAGCTTGCATCGGCGTAACCATTTACGACTAGCTCTTTGTCACCTCCATATCGAGAAACATATCCTTAGTCCTTTTCGGTATTTGGGATGTTCTTGATCGCTGTCCGATGATCCACTCTGGATTACTTTGGTACCTTCCTGCCAAGCTTACAGCTAAGCATATGTCGGTCTGGTACACAGCATTGCATACATGATAGAGCCTATGGCTGAAGCATAGGAACATCTTTCATTTCTCTCTATCTTCTGCTGTGGTCGGGCATTGAGTCGACTCAATCTTACACCTTGTAATACAGGTAAAAACCTTTCTTTGCCTGATCCATTTTGAACTTTTTCAAAACTTTATCAAGGTATGTGCTTTGTGAAAGTCAATTAAGCGTCTTGATCTATCTCTATAGATCTTGATGCCCAATATGTAAGCAGCTTCACCGAGGTCTTTCATTGAAAAACTTTTATTCAAGTATCCTTTATGCTATCCAGAAATTCTATATCATTTCCAATCAATAATATGTCGTCCACATATAATATTAGAAATGCTCTGAGCTCCCACTAACTTTCTTGTAAATACAGGCTTCTCCAAAAGTCTCAGTATAAACCCATATGCTTTGATCACACTATCAAAGCGTTTATTCCAACTCCGAGAGGCTTGCACTGGACCATAAATTGATCGTTGGAGCTTGCACACTTTGTTAGTACCCTTTGGATCGACAAAACCTTCTGGTTGCATCATATACAACTCTTCTTCTAGAAATCCATTCAAGAATGCAGTTTTACATCCATTTGCCAAATTTCATAATCATAAAATCGGCAATTGCTAACATGATTCGGACAGACTTAAGCATCGCCACTGGTGAGAAAGTCTCATCGTAGTCAACCCCTTGAACTTGTCGAAAACCTTTCGCAACAAGTCGAGCTTTGTAGACAGTTATATTACCATCAGCGTCGGTCTTCTTCTTAAAGATCCATTTATTTTCAATGGCTTGCCGATCATCGGGCAAGTCAACCAAAGTCCATACTTTGTTCTCATACATGGATCCCATCTCAGATTTCATGGCTTCCAGCCATTTTGCGAATCTGGGCTCATCATCGCTTCTTCATAGTTTGTAGGTTCGCCATGGTCAAGTAACATGACTTCCGAATAGGATTACCGTACCACTCAGTGCGTATTTTACTCTGGTTGACCCACGAGGTTCAATAGTAACTTGATCTCAAGCTTCATGATCATCATCATTAGTTTCTTCACTAATTGGTGTAGTTGTCACAGAACCATTTCTTGTGATGAACTACTTTCCAATAAGGGAGCAGATCTGATTATCTCATCAAGTTCTACTTTCCTCCCACTCACTTCTTTCGAGAGAAACTCCTTCTCTAGAAAGGATCCGAATTTAGCAACGAAAATCTTGCCTTCAGATCTGTGATAGAAGGTGTACCCAACAGTCTCCTTTGGGTATCCTATGAAGACACATTTTTCCGATTTGGGTTCGAGCTTATCTGGTTGAAGTTTCTTTACATAAGCATCGCAGCCCCAAACTTTAAGAAACGACAACTTTGGTTTCTTGCCAAACCACAGTTCATAAGGCGTTGTCTCAACGGATTTTGACGGTGTCCTATTTAACGTGAATGCGGCCGTCTCTAAAGCATAACCCCAAAATGATAGCGGTAAATCGGAAATTGACATCATAGATCGCACCATATCTAGTAAAGTACGATTACGACGTTCGGACACACCATTTCTCTGTGGTGTTCGGGTGGCGTGAGTTGAAACTATTCCACATTGTTTCAAATGTAAACCAAACTCGTAACTCAAATATTCTCCTCCACGATCAGATCGTAGAAACTTTATTTTCTTGTTACGATGATTTTCCACTTCACTCTGAAATTCTTTGAACTTTTCAAATGTTTCAGATTTGTGTTTCATTAAGTAGATATACCCATATCTGCTCAAATCATCTGTGAAGGTGAGAAAATAACGATACCGCCGCGTGCCTCAACATTCATTGGACCATAAACATCGGTATGTATGATTTCCAACAAATCAGTTGCTCGCCCATAGTTCAGGAGAACGGCGTTTTGGTCATCTTGCCCATGAGGCACGGTTCGCAAGTACCAAGTGATTCATAATCAAGTGATTCCGAAGCCCATCGGTATGGAGTTTCTTCATGCGTTTTACATCGATATGACCTAAGCGGCGAGTGCCACAAATAAGTTGCACTATCATTATCAACTCTGCATCTTTTGGCTTCAACATTATGAATATGTGTATCACTACTGTCGAGATTCAACAAGAATAGACCATTCTTCAAGGGTGCATGACCATAAAAGATATTACTCATATAAATAGAACAACCATTATTCTCTGATTTAAATGAATAACCGTCTCGCATTAAACAAGATCCAGAAATAATGTTCATGCTCAACGCTAGCACCAAATAACAATTATTTAGGTCTAAAACTAATCCGAAGGTAGATGTAGAGGTAGCGTGCCGATCGCGATCACATCGACTTTGGAACCATTTCAACGCAAGATCGTCACCTCGTCCTTAGCCAATCTTCGCTAATCCGTAGTTCTGTTTGAGTTGCAAATATTAGCAATGAACCAGTATCAAATACCAGTACTATGCGAGTATTAGTAAGGTACACATCAATAACATGTATATCACATATACCTTTGATCACCTTGCCATCCTTCTTATCCGCCAAATACTTGGGGCAGTTCCGCTTCAAATGTCCGGTTTGCTTGCGGTAAAAACACTCGATTTCAGGGCTTAGGTCCAGACTTGGGTTTCTTCTCTGAGCAGCAACTTGCTTGCTGTTCTTTTGAAGTTTCCTTCTTCTTCCCTTTGCCCTTTTCTTGAAACTAGTGGTCTTGTTGACCATCAACACTTGATGCTCTTTATTGATTTCTACCTCGCTGCTTTTAGCATTGCGAAGAGCTCAGAATTGTCTTAGTCATCCCTTGCATATTATAGTTCATCACGAAGCTCTTGTAGCTTGGTGGCGTGATTGGAGAATTCATCAATGACACTATCATCCGGAAGATTAACTCCCAGCTGAATTAAGTGATTGTTATACCCGGACATTTTGAGTATGTGCTCACCTTGTGAACTATTCTCCTCCATCTTGCAGCTATAGAACTTATTGGAGACTTCATATCTCTCAATCCGGGCATTTGCTTGAAATATTAACTTCAACTCCTGGAACATCTCATATGCTCCATGACGTTCAAAACGTCGTTGAAGACCGGTTCTAAGCCGTAAAGCATGGCACATGAACTATTGAGTAGTCATCACTTTGCTTTGCCGAGCGTTCATAACTTCGGCTCGGCATCTGCAGCAGGTTCTGTCACCCAGCGGTGCTTCCGGGCGTAATTTTTACGTGCAGCAATGAGGATAATCCTCAAATACGGACCCGTCCGTGTAATTGCTACCATCATCTTTCAACTTTGCTTTCTCAAGGAACGCATTAAAATTCAACGGAACAACAGCACGAGCCATCTATCTACATAAACATAGACAAGCAAAATACTAGCAGGTACTAAGTTCATGATAAATTTAAGTTTAATTAATCATATTAAAACCTCCCACTTAGGCAGACATCTCTAGTCATCTAAGTGATTACGTGATCCAAATCAACTAAACCATGTCCGATCATCACGTGAGATGGAGTAGTTTCAATGGTGAACATCAATATGTTGATCATATCTACTATATGATTCACGCTTTCGACCTTCGGTCTCGTGTTCCGAGGCCATATCTGTTATATGCTTGGCTCGTCAAGTTTAACCTGAGTATTCCGCGTGCGCAACTGTTTTGCACCCGTTGTATTTGAACGTAGAGCCTATCACACCCGATCATCACGTGGTGTCTCAGCACGAAGAACTTTTGCAACGGTGCATACTCAGGGAGAACACTTCTTGATAATTTTGGTGAGAGATCATCTTATAATGCTACCGTCAATCAAAGCAAGATAAGATGCATAAAGGATAAACATCACATGCAATCAATATAAGTGATATGATATGGTCATCATCATCTTGTGCTTGTGATCTCCATCGCCGAAGCAACGTCATGATCACCATCGTCACCGGCGCGACACCTTGATCTCCATCGTAGCATCGTTGTCGTCTCGCCAACTATTGCTTCTACGACTATCGCTACTCCTTAGTGATAAAGTAAAGCAATTACATGGCGTTGCATTTCATACAATAAGCGACAACCATATGGCTCCTGCCGATTGCCGATAACTTCGGTTACAAAACATGATCATCTCATACAATAAAATATAGCATCACGTCTTGACCATATCACATCACAACATGCCCTGCAAAAACAAGTTAGGCGTCCTCTACTTTGTTGTTGCAAGTTTTACGTGGCTGCTACGGGCTGAGCAAGAACCGTTCTTACCTACGCATCAAAACCACAGCGATATTTGTCAAATAGACTCCGCTTTTAACCTTCTCAAGGACGGGCGAGCCACACTCGATTCAACTAAAGTGAGAGAGCAGACACCCGCGGTCACCTTTAAGCAACGAGTGCTCGGGCGGTGAAACCAGTCTCGCGTAAGCGTCTGGCGTAATGTCGGTCCGGGCCGCTTCATCTCACAATACCGCTGAACCAAAGTATGACATGCTGGTAGGCAGTATGACTTGTATCGTCCACAACTCACTTGTGTTCTACTCGTGCACATGACATCAACGCATAAAACCAGGCTCGGATGCCATGTTGGGGAGCGAGTAATTTCAAAAATTTCCACGATCACGCAAGACCATGGTGATGGCATAGCAACGAGAGGGAGAGTGTCCGCGTACCCTCGTGAGACCGAAAGCGAAGCGTTATAACAACGCGGTTGATGTAGTCGACGTCTTCACGATCCGACCGATCCAAGCACCGAACGTCACGGCACCTCCGAGTTCTGCACACGTTCAGCTCGGTGATGATCCCGGACCGATCCAGCAAAGTGTCGAGGATGAGTTCCGTCAAGACGACGGCGTGGTGATGATGTTGATGCTCCACCGACGAGGGCTTCGCCTAAGCTCATGACGATATGACTTCTCCGGCGCGGGCTTCGCCTAAGCTCATGACGATATGACCGAAGTGGAATATGGTGGAAGGGGCACCGCACACGGCTAAGGAAAGATCCGTAGATCAACTTGTGTGTCATGGGGTGCCCCTGCCCCCAGATATAAAGGAGCCAAGGGGTGCGGCCAGCCTTGGGGGGCGCGCTGAGGAGTCCTACTCCCCAGGAGTAGGACTCCCCCCTCTCCTAGTTGGATTAGGATTGGAGGAGGGGAAGAGGGAAGGCGCGCCCCTCTCCTTGTCCTATTCGGACCAGAGGGGGCGAGGGGGCGCAGCCCACCTGGCCGGCCCTTCCTCTTCTCTCTTATGGCCCATTAAGGCCCATAGTCCTCCCGGGGTTCGGTAACCTCCGGTACTCCGATAAATTCGATTTCACCGGAACACTTCCGATGTCCAAATGCAGGCTTCCAATATATCAATCTTTATGTCTCGACCATTTAGAGACTCCTCGTCATGTCCGTGATCACATCCGGGACTCGAACAACCTTGGTGCATCAATACTTATAAACTCATAATGAACTGTCATCGAAGCGTTAAGCGTGCGGACCCTACGGGTTCGAGAACTATGTAGACATGACCTAGAACCATTCTCGGTCAATAACCAATAGCGGAACCTGGATGCCCATATTGGTTCCTACATATTCTACGAAGATCTTTATCGGTCAAACCGCATAACGACATCGTTGTTCCTTTGTCATCGGTATGTTACTTACCCGAGATTCGATCGTCGGTATCAATACCTAGTTCAATCTCGTTACCGTAAGTCTCTTTACTCGTTCCGTAATACATCATCTCACAACTAACTCATTAGTTGTAATGCTTGCAAGGCTTAAGTGATGTGTATTACCGAGAAGGCCTGGAGATACCTCTCCGACAATCGAGTGACAAAACCTAATCTCAAATCGCCAACCCAACAAGTACCTTTGGAGACACCTGTAGTACTCCTTTATAATCACCCAGTTACGTTGTGACGTTTGGTAGTAACCAAAGTGTTCCTCCGGTAAACGGGAGTTGCATAATCTCATAGTTATAGGAACATGTATGGGTCATGAAGAAAGCATTAACATACTAAACGATCAAGTGTTAAGCTAACGGAATGGGTCATGTCAATCAGATCATTCAACTAATGATGTGACCTTGTTAATCAAATAACAACTCTTTGTTCATGGTTAGGAAACATAACCATCTTTGATTAACAAGCTAGTCAAGTAGAGGCATACTAGTGACATACTGTTTGTCTATATATTCACACATGTATTATGTTTCCGGTTAATACAATTCTAGCATGAATAATAAACATTTATCAAGATATAAGGAAATAAATAATAACTTGCATATTTCCTTCAAGCCCCCCCTTTGATCATCTCGATATCGCCATTCCATTCTCTCATGCTTGCATTAGATTTTGCTACTGTAATTGTTTGCTCCTATTCTGATGCATAGCCTGCTTTTGTATCTGCTGTTGTATCTTACCTGCTTATCCTAAATTGCTTAGTATAGGTTGGTTAGTGATCCATTAGTGACCCCCACTTTGTACTTGTTGCCCCTGCTTCATCATCGAAGACCCAATCAACGGGATCGAAGACCAAGCCCCGACACCGCACATCACTTCCCCCTTAGTTGCTCGACACTACTAGGTTACTATCGAGTGCCGGGGGTGAAACCTCATCAGCATTTCTGATGTTACCCTGTAGTGTAGCTATTCGGTCGTGGTCACCGAGGGTGATTCCGCATTAACCACTTCCGATATGACTCTGTCGTGCAACCCCTCAAGTGTGAACCTCGAGGGTGGTCCCTCTTACGTTCACCTTGATGATTAAATCGAGTGGAATTCAACGGGGGTGATTCCTCGGGTTTTTCCCTTGATGTTTGGACACACGGTTACTATGGTTACTATGACTTTACACTGTACCATGTTACTAAAGACGTGTCAACCCTGAGGGGTACCCGCGCGAGCTTAATTGCGAGTGATGTGGAGACGGGTTGACCTGGAGGGTGCTCGCGAGATAATTACGAGGTGTGGTCGGGCATTCCTAGCCCTTGCCGCAAGTCCTCGAGACGGGGCAACGGGGTCACATCTTTCGTGATTCTCTACTTGTTACCGTGCGTTCCTAATCCACTATGATTTGGATATTTGATCCGAGGGGCCTCTGGCCTGATAGCACTAACCATCACGTGGGCATAGTATGGGCGTTCTGCGTCGTATACATCAGCGAAGCTTAATAGAGCGTCAACGGTCGAGTTGGCGGGCGCGGGTTGGACTGGTAGCTCCGCCTTTTAGGGAGGTAGCTAGGTCCGCTCACCGCCCATACAGCAGCGTCTGGGAGTTCCTAGGAGATGGCCCATGACCCTGAGGGCATAGGTTTAGTCCGGCGTGCTGGCCTCTCTATTAAGCCTAGGTCGGGTTGCGGTGTATTGTTTGGCGAGGCGGGCATGACCCAGGAAAGTGTGTCGGCGGATTTAAGCGGCGTGGTGGGTAAGTTGGTGCACCCCTACAGGGAAGAAAACATCTGTCGATAGCCTGTCCTACGGTAACGGACACTTGGAGTTGTATCCCGATCAATACAAATAGAACTGGATACTTGTGATGATAACTGGATGGTGATAAGAATTAGATTGTGATGACACTGGGTATTATGGCTCTGGGATTGCTTTCTCGCAGGGAGTCGAGAAAGGATCTCTGGCCGAGGTTGATAACACTACTACTACTTTACTTTATGCTACTCTACTCCCTCCTGTTGTTGCAAGATGGTGGTTTCTAGAAGATGCTAGTCTTCGATAGGCTAGGCTTTCCCCCTTCTCTTCTAGCATTCTGCAGTTCAGTCCACAGATATACCCCTTTTCATTGATACCGATGCATATGTAGTGTAGATCCTTGCTTGCGAGTACTTTGGATGAGTACTCACGGTTGCTTTGCTCCCCCCTTTCCCCTTTTCTTCTTTCCGGTAAATGCAACCAGATGCTGGAGCCCAGGAGTCAGATGCCACCGTTGATGCCTACTACTACGTGAAGACCGTCGACGACCATGAGTAGTTAGGAGGCTCCCATGCAGGAGGCCTTGCCTTTTCGATCGTTGTTGCTTTTGTGCTAGCCTTCTTAAGGAAAACTTGTCTAACACATGTCTGTATTCAGATAATGTTTCTTCCACTGACTCTTGTGTTTTCGAGCTTATGTATTCGAGCCCTCGAGGCCCCTGGCTTGTAATATAAAGCTTGTATTATTTTAATTTGTGACTAGAGTTGTGTTGTGATATCTTCAAGTGAGTCCTTGATCTTGATCGTACACATTTGCATGTTGGTATCGGAGCGTCACAAGTTGGTATCGGAGCCGACTGCCTGTAGGTAGCCCCGTTTCCAACTCCTTGGCCGAAGTTGAGTCTAATCATCCAAAACTGTTTTACTAACTTGGCTGTGTGGCTTACGGGCCCACGTCACCATTGTGTGGTATTGGGATCTTTTATTCCTCGTCTTTACTCTGGGACTCTGATCTCTCATCTATTCGGGTTAAACATTTTATTAACTTTGACAATAGGTTCTCGTACCCACTTCCTCCCGGAGAGCCCCGACATTTCTGATGATCGCTTGCTTCGCCAGAAGATTCTGCGGATACACCTCGATGTTTCTCGAGACCCTATGCCCGCTGCTTTGCAGTTCCCGACCATCAATAATCCCCATGAATAACATCCTTGTCGCTTGTACCTTCATACCCGGTTGCTCCTGTTATTACAAGATGTACTCTCCGTTCTTTCGAGAATCCTTTGTGCCTTCTGCTTTGCAGCTCCTTTTTGCACTGCGGATAATTCACTTAACCGGGGTCTGTTCATCCTCATTTGTTCATATGCTTTCCAAAATGCTTGGAAATACTATCTGATCTTTCGAAAATCATCTGCAGCCTATTGCTCTTGATTCTCCTCGCCTGCTTGCAGTAGGATTAATTTCATATGTCTAGCAATGTTCTTTCAAATTCTTTGTGATTGCCATTCTGTTCCTATGGATTCAACGTGTGAGAGAATACTCGCAATCATCAATTAATCCTTGGAAGTTTTCTTTCCGGCTCAGACATCCTTCCAGATATGAGTTGGTTCTTGCCCAATCCAGATTTGATCGGGCACACCTCTAAGTCTATTCAACTTACTCATCTTTTGATCAGAGCCTCTTCTTTTGATCCTTCGTCTTGAAATCATAATTCCTTTGTACCCAAGCATTGAATCATTCAGACGTTTCTATAAGCCGATGCCTTTGCATCCCCTTCTTCATCTGATTGATTACCGATACTCACATCAACTCTGTCGTGAATCGCCAGATCCATTGCTGGGTTGTTATCCGACAATGTCCTTCACATCCAAAGTCTTGTGAGTTTTTCCTTGATACAAAATACCTTCGGTAAATTGTATCATCTGCTTTGACTCCGATACTCTGCTTTTGAACTCGTATCTTTTGCTTGGTTGGTGGTTGTATACTATCGGGGAAGCTGATCATAACCCACGAACACCTATGGGACCGGCGGACCGAGCCCCTTTCGGTTCGGTGGGGGGCGGAGATGGCACGAAGAGCAGATCGAGGAAGCACCGAGCAGTTTACCTAGCTTCGAGCTCTCCGGAGATAATACTCCTACGGCTGCTTATGCGATTATATTGTCTTCTTGCTAGGGAGCACGAGAGCTACAAAACCTAGCGTGAGTGTCTCTAGTTTGAATGAGCTGAACGAACCAACCAGCGAACCTTTTCTCGTTGCGCATGGGCCTCCTTTTATAGGCTCAAGGGGTCACCAACAGGTGGCAGCGTAGACAAGGGCAAAATGGGAAAATGAGTTGCGGTTGGTACAGCTAATTTGTACAGTGTATTCTACCTAACTCGACGGCAAGGGACAAAAGCATTAAATGCCCGTCCATATCGCCCAAAGCAGTGCGAAAAGGACCGTCGGGCGCCACGCTTGCCACGATGGCACTCTGTCGCGCCGCTTACCGCTGCTCTCCGCTGGCTGCACTGACCTCTTGACACGCCGCGCTGGAATGGTCCCATGGCGACACGTTGGTGGATGAGCTGGGCGGAGATAAAAGAGGTTGCTGCGCTGGCAGCGCCTTGCAGCGGCTGAATCCTTGTCGCGCCCGGAAGCTTGTCGCTCACCGAGCCTTCCCGGCAAGCTCCTCTTGCCGGGGTCTTGTCTTCTATGTGCCTTGAGTGGCCTTCCCGGCAAGCTCCTCTTGCCGGGGCCTTGTCTTCTTGGCTTAAATACTTTGTTCTTGAATGGCTCCAAAGGAACCATGGAGGACCTTGGCGGTCACTAGGCAAGCCTTGCCGCGGGGTGCTGCAACTGCCCGTGCACGAGTTCGGGATACTAGGGTACCCCTACTCTAGTACACCGACAGGAGCCCCCGGGCCTGGGCCACACACGGTGCCAAGCGCTGTTGGGCCAGGCCCAAAACAGTCTGCAGACACGCGTGGCCTAGATCACGCCGTAACTTGCTCCGGACCCACCACGTCCCCCACAAACAGCCGCAGCGTCGAGCGTGGCGTCGTGGGAGAGATCATGGGGGCTTATTTTAATTGGAAGCGGGCGTCCGCCCCTCTCCGTCCTTATAAGCAGGGAAGCAGGGCAGGCCGCCCACCTCGCCATTGCTGTCCCATCTAAAAAACCACCGCCGCTCCCCTTCTTCTCTAGTCGAAGAGCAGCGCTCCGCCCCATCGCCACAGCGCCATCAGCGCCGTCGGTCTCCTCCACCGCCTCTGCCATGGCTCCGAGGCCGACAAGGGAAAGGCGTGAAGTCGGCCGCGCGCAGCGGCTCATGGCGCTGCGAAAAAGCAGGCCGTCTTCCCCCAGCTCGGCCTTAAAGGAGGCTGAGGAGGATACTACCTCTTACGGTCGGCGGAGCAGGCGCGCATCCGCGCGAAGAAAGTACTCTCCGCCGCATCGAGTTGGGTCGGCGGGTACCCTTCTTGGCGCTCTTCTTCTATTGTGGGCTCTGCCCGCCCTTCTCTGAATTCTTCTGCGACATCATGAACACCTATGGGCCGCCTCCTTGATTTCACCCCCAGCGCTGTCACGACCATGGCGGTTTCGCACACCTTTGCGAAAACTTTGTCGGAATCCACCAAGCGTAGCCCTCTTCCGCCACTTCTTCATGCCCAGCGTTGAGAGAGGAGAGCCACTTGCGGAGGATTGCTTGGATCTCCGGGATCGGCAAGAAAGAAGCATATCTGGAAGGAGAGCTCCGTAGCAAGTGGGAGGAGTGGAGAGCCGATTGGTGTTGGATCGTGAGGAGAACCGCAGCCCTTCACGCCCGTGCCAAACTCCCATAGTGCGCGGCAGCGATTGGAGCAACTTGGCGCGGAGGATGCTAGGTTGAAGATTGCTGTGACCGGATCCTGCGCCTCGGGCTTGCGGACTCACTGTAAGCGCGATTGGCGCGGATTTCCTTCGCCGCCGCGCGCCTTTGCAGGAGAGGAGGAGACCTGCTTGGGAGTTCCAAAATCGGCGGACATCATGAGGTTGCGCCGGGCCTCAACTAAATTTCACTGTCTTGGAGTTGGATGCGATGCTCTTGGAGCTGTTCAAGCACGCGCCGATCACCCAGTGGTTTAGGTTGCGAGGGAGTCGTCCCATTGTGCAACAACTCTTCGCTCGACCGCATCCGTGCCATGATGCCCTTGTGCGATTCACATGGGATCGTTCCAACCTGGCAAGAGCCTGCAGACGACGCAGCGGCAGTTCTTGATAACGGAAGAAGTGCCGATCCGCCCGACGAAAGCGAAGTGGCTCACCGCGACACCACCGCGCCGAGATGCAGCGCGCCACACGGTGGAGGAGGCGGCGGCTGCAGCTGCGGTGGCAAATTGGGTTCACTGTGGAGGAGGCAGAGGCAGCGAGGCGGCAAGCCTTGCCGATCGAGAGGAGCTTGCCGTCGAGGAGGAGCAGGCCGAGCCGAAGTTGAGCCGGCGAGTCTGCTGAGGCGCCTCCTCCACACCTTCAAGTAGCTTGCCATGGCGGAGCCGCAGCTCCACCAGAAGGTGTCTCCGGAAGGCCGGGAAGTGGCCAGGCGGCGGGCAGACCCAACAGCCGCAGCGCCGTGCAAGCAGCTCCTCCGCTTGACAAGCCTTTGTTGCAGGAGCACCCTACACCGCTACTGACAAGCGAGGCGGGATCTTCTCGAGCCACGCTGCCACCCCGCCAAGCGTTCAGAGAACCTACTCCGCCTCTTCGCACCGGAGTCGAGCCGGAATTTGATCTCTCCGCGCTCAGCTCCGACGAGGAAGAAGAAGAAGGGTAAGCTTCTATGTTGTGCTTATATTTCTTCAATTTGGTTGCTTTTTCTTGTATCTGATTTGCTTCATTCTGAACTCTTTCCTTTTTCAGGACGCTGGTCCAGAGGGCGTCAAAGAGAGCCAAGACCCCGGTGGTTGTCATCGAAGACGATCCCCCCGTGGCAATAGGAGGTGCGTCTGAGACCCCCTTGCCGGACCCGGCAACCCTTCCTCAAAGCAGCCCCCAGCACAACCCCCAGCGTAAGTACATGGTTTACTTCTTACGGTTAGGTGTGCATGGGTGCTCCTTCTTTGCTGATATCTGACTTGTTGATTTGTGTAGGAGCAGAGCAGCCTCATCAGGAGTGCCCGGAATCCGCTCCCGAAATACCATCTGCTTCAACTACGCCGCCAAGGGAGAATTCTCCGGCAAGGGAGCGTTCTCCGGCAAGGGATGCTTCTCCGACAAGGGAAGCCTCTCCGACAAGGGGCAGCGCCGGCGATCCTCCGGTGGTTGAGACCGCGGCCACAGATCCCATCGCAGGTAATCCCTTTGACCGAAAATTTCCCTCGGGTTCTTTTTCTTCTGTTTCTCTTTTCGAACATTTGCTTGACTGTTCTTTCTTTTTCTGATCGTCAGATCCATCTGCCGCAGAGCCGATGGAGATTGAGGTCGCCGGCGAAGAGGACGCGCGCGGCAACACTGACGACGTCGCCACCGTGGAGGAAGAGGCTGGCGCCGATGGGTCCGCCGGCGAGGAGGCCGCCAAGGCTACCGCCGCAAAGGCTGGCGAGGGGTCTGGTGATCGTACTGATGACCCTGAGGCCGCAGGAGCGCCAGGCGCTACGCCGACCGCCCCTCCGCCACCGGTGCAGCGTCAGGCTCCGAAGAGCCCCAGCCCGGCGCCTATCTGAAGGCCGGCGACGGCGTCTTCATCAAGCTCCCCTGGGCGTCGAGCTCCAGGGCGCCGGTCGATGGGGAGACCTTTGACGAAGAGCTGCTCGCCTCCGTTGGGCTGTCGCTGGTTGACGCGCCAAGCAGCAGCAGCGGCAAGTCTGAGGAAGAGCAACTGCTGGAGAAGCTGCTGTCGCTCTACCGCGCCCGACAAGCCAAGTTGGAGTCCCGGGAAGCACTTGTCGCGAGGGCGGAGCGGAACATGGAGAAGCGCAGAAGAGCTCGGGGTGCCAACCAAGAAGCTCTCCGGGCGTAGCGAGAAGAGCGGGGCGACTCGCTGAAGAGCGCACAGCCTTCATCCTTGAGAAGGCTGAGGTCGAGGAGCAACAACGGCTTGCTGAGAAGCTATCTGCGCAAGAAGGCGAGTTAGGCGCAGCGGAAGATCAACCTTGACAGCTATGAGGAAGAGCTTGCGGCGTCGAGCAATCAATTGGCGAGCTCTCAAGGAAGCAAAGGACGCTGTTGCAGCTGCCGAGGCCGCCAAGAAGGAGTTGGAGACTAAGGAGACACAGCTGGAGGCCAACCTCCGGAAAAGCGGTGAGGAGCTTGCTGCGCTGAAGCCTGGCCGAGAAGGGCGCCTACACTCTTGGCGAGTTGCGAGGCCATCTCGCTGAAAGGATCAAATATCTCGATGCGCCAAGGACTCCAAGGCAGATCTTGAGCTGAAGCTGACCACCTGATGGAGACGCTGGACGGCGCCAAAGCGGGAGGTGGGCCTGTTGAGAAGATCAAGGCCAACGAGGAGCTGGCGACAAGTGCCTGACGCCTGAACACCTTCGAGAGAGAGCGTGATGCCTTTGGACGGAAGGTCTTGTGGATACTGCCGCCGCCATCGACAAGGAGCTGATGGAGCTGGGGATGGTGGACCTTGGGTACTCTTCCGACGAGCGCCTCCAACCTAGCGCCAAGCTCAGCCTGTTCCTCAAGGGCGTGGTGACGGCTCTCCAGCGGCTCCGGGAAGAGATCCCAAAGCAGCTGGCCAAGGAATCGCGCCAGATCTGTGCGGGAGCTCTCCAGAAGGTGTTGATGAAGGTGGCCTTCCGCAACCCAGGCCTCAACCTTGCCGGCGTCCTCAGGTCCCTGCCGCCAGATGCCGATGTGGAGGCGCTCAAAGCCATTGTCGCACCCATTGTGGACAAGGTGGGCAAGATCAAGCGGGTTGATGGCGACCGCGTAGACTAGGCCGCCAATTTTATCTTTCCCTTGCCGCTGCTGATCATGTTTAGAACAATTTATTAGATCTACGACAAGCTATTTTTGTAATATAACTCTATCTTAGGCAATTATTGCAATGTTATTTCCTTTAATTGATTCCTTCCTTTGTATGTTTGTGCCTTACGCTTTTAGGGAACTTGTCGGTGCGGGCACCTTTGCTCTGGCCTGAATGCGAGCGTCGGCAGCCTTCTTTGGCGGTGCCGCCTCCGACAAACAACCTTATCGCAACTAGTTGCAGCTCACTTAAGTTGTTGAGCGGACTCGAAACAAAATAAGGCGCCAAACTAGCTACGAGTTGGTTCCTCCGCGCACAGGTTTTCCATACAAAGTACTATCATTCGAGGAGGATAACTTAAAAAATTTAAAAACTGATTGCTCAAACTTTGGCAACTTAGCTTTTCCGTCATTCGCTTCCCGGTAAGGCGACACTTCCTCGAGCGATGCTTGGCGGCCCACATCCTTATCTTCTCCTTCCCCCCCGGCTAACTTGTGGGCGGAGGAACCTTCCTTTCTTTGAGAAAGAGAAAGAAGAGAAAATAAAGTTATGGAGCCTTGTGGCTCGTTATTGCTTACCGGGTGTGGATGCTGCACAAAATGTTAGACAATACATGCAAAAATGATTATGAAAGCATGTAGTTGACAAGTTGCGCGCAACACATGAGCTTTACTTATGCACGGGGTCTGCGCCCGGCTTTGTACAAAGGATTACATGCAACATCGGCAAGACTTGTACAAAAGGTGGTTGCCGGAACAGGTTCCGGCAACCGAGCCTTATGGGTAAAACTTACGAAGATGCTCAATATTCCAGGAGTTGTTCACCGGAATGCCATCTTCGGTCTCAAGGCGGACAACGCCGGGCCTAGTGACTCGTTTCACCCGATAAGGGCCTTCCCACTTTGGCGTCAACTTGTTGGACTTCTTGGCGGACTGAGCGTGCCGAAGAACAAGGTCGCCTTCCTCGAGGCTTCGGGCACTAACTTTGCGGCTATGGTAGCGACGCAAAGCTTGCTGGTAGCGAGCAGCTCGTACAGCGGCCTGAAGACGGTCCTCCTCAAGGAGAAGCGCGTCATCTTGTCGCAGCTGCTCTTGCTCAAGCTCATCATAAGCGAGTACTCGAGGTGACCCGTATACGAGTTCCGTGGGGAGAACTGCCTCTGCTCCATAGACTAGAGCGAAAGGTATCTGGCCAGTGGCTCGATTTGGCGTCGTCCTGATCGACCAAAGAACCACCGGCAGCTCCTCGATCCAGTTTCTTCCGCACTTGTGCAGCCTTTCGAAAGTTCTGGTCTTGAGCCCACGCAGCACTTCAGCATATGCCCTCTCCGCTTCACCGTTGCTTCTCGGATGAGCAACAGAAGCGAAGCAGACCTTGGCGCCAAGATCTTGGACGTACTGCATGAAGGTGCGGCTCGTGAATTGTGTGCTGTTGTTGGTGATGATCCTGTTAGGAATTCCAAAACGGCAAACAATCGACCTGAAGAACTTATTGCTTGTTGTCTTGTCACCTTCCTCACTGGTTCCACTTCCGGCCACTTTGTGAACTTGTCGATCGCGGCGTACAAGTACTCAAAGCCCCGACAACTTCGGGGAAAGGGCGAGAATGTCGAGCCCCAGACCGAAAATGGCGGGATAAAGGGATCGTCGGAGAGCTTGAGCTGGCTGGTGTATCTGTTTGGAATGGGCGGCACGCTTCACACTTGGTTACTTGTGCAGTGGCATCCTAGAGGGCTGTCGGCCAGAAGAAACCTTGTCGGAAAGCCTTGCCGGCAAGTGCTCTTGCGCCAATGTGGTGACCACATATGCCTCCATGTATCTCTGCCAACAGTTTCTGTCCATCTTCCGGTGAATACACTTCAATTTCACACCGTTGAGTCTTCTTACATGCAGCGTCTTTGTCGACAAACTGGTACATACTTGGTTGCCGGGCTACTCTTTCCGCTTCTTCTTGCTCTTCGGGAAGTTCTCCTGTCTGAAGGAAATGGACAATCTGTTGTGCCCATGTTGGAGCTTGCGGCTCGACAACAAGGACTAAAGGCACATATGCTGCTGCGGGAACATCCGCTTCTCGGCAGAACCTGCGGCTCAGCGGAGCTTGATGTTCCCCGACAATCTTGCGAAGCAAAACTTGTCGGGGCGTCGCTTCAGCGAAACAAACCCTAGGGCTTGTCGGGCAGACTGCTCCTCGGCGTTTTGGAGTTGAGCCTAGGGATCTTGGCGGCGGCGGGGAAGCTTCGGCGGGAAGTAGTCACCGAAATCAACTTCCTCTTCTTGTTACATCCGAGTTGATGGCGTTACGATCGGTTGAGTCAGCTTGAGCACAAAATCCCTGGTTCCACGGAGTAACTTGAGTGCGGCGCACTTTGACAGGCCATCAGCAATATCATTCTGAGCTCTCGGAACATGTTCCATTTGCAGGCCGTCAATGTGTTCTTCTAGCTTTCTCACTTCATCAATGTAGGCTTCCATCAACGGGCTCTGATAATCTTTGTTTACTTGGCGGACGACAAGCTGCGAGTCACCCCTGACAATGAGCTTCTTGATCCCAAGGTCTACCGCGATTCTGAGACCAGCAAGCAAACCTTCATACTGTGCAGTATTGTTTGTTGCTTGCTCCCTGGGAAAGTGCATTTGGACTATGTACTTGAGGTGCTCTCCGGTGGGCGCGACTAGCAGCACGCCGGCACCGGCGCCTTGCAGCGAGAAGGCACCATCAAAGTACATCAGCCACTCTTTACTTGCCTCCTTGACGGGGATACTCGTCTCTGGAATTTCTTCATCCTGCGTTGGCGTCCATTCTGCTATGAACTCTGCCAATGCTCCGCTTTGGATAGTTGAAGTGCTTTCAAACTTGAGGCCAAAGCTTGACAGTTCTAGTGCCCACTCGACAATCCTGCCTGTTGCCTCTGGATTTTGCAATATCCTCTTCAGGGGAAAGCGAGTGACGACTGTGATTTCATGTGCTTGGAAGTAATGGCGTAGCTTTCTCGAGGCCATGAGGAGACCGAAAAGCAATTTCTGCACACAGTACCTTGACCTAGCCCCTGCGAAGGGCCGACAAAGTAAACTGGGCGCTGCACCATCCTTTTTCGCATCTTCTCGCAAGCCTGCGCTGAGATCCGTCCTTGTCGGGACGAGCTTGTCGGTGAAGCCCCACCTTGTCGCTGGATGCATCTGCCTTGGTTGTCGGCTCATCATACGCCTCCCTTTCCGCTACTAACGCAGCACTAACCACTTGATTGGTTGCCGCTATATATAGCAGCAACTTCTCTTGTGGCCTAGGTGCGACAAGTATTGGAGTGGAGGACAGGTACCTCTTTAAGTCTGCAGCGCAGCCTCCGCCGAGAGTCCATTTCATTGGACCTGCCTTTTTCAAAATCTTGAAAAATGGCAGGGCGCGTTCAGCAGACCTAGAGATAAACCTGCTGAGAGCAGCCACGCAATCGGCAAGTCTTCGTACGTCCTTGACGCGCTTTGGTGCTTCAATCTGCTCAATGGCCTTGATCTTGTCGGGATAGGCTTCAATTCCTCGCTGAGACACGAAGAACCCGAGAAGCTTGCCGGAAGGGACCCCAAACACGCACTTCTCGGGATTGAGCTTGAGGTTGATCTTGCGTAGATTTGCAAAGGTCTCATCTAGATCTTGAACAGAGTTGCTTTGTCCTTGCTTTTGACCACTATGTCATCCATGTAGGCTTCTACATTTCTGTGCATTTGCGGCTCAAAAGCGTCATGGACTACTCTTGCAAACGTTGAACCAGCATTCTTTAGCCCAAAAGGCATCCGTACAAAGCAGTATGTGCCACATGGGGTGATGAATGCCGGTTTTCTCCTCATCCTCTTCTGCCATGAAGATCTGATGATATCCTGAGTATGCATCAAGAAATGAAAGCAAATCACATCCAACCGTGGAGTCAACAATCTGGTCGATGCGCGGCAAGGGAAATGGCTCTTTGGGACAAGATTTCTTAACATCTGTGAAGTCGATACAAAGTCTCCATTTCCCATTTGCCTTGCGTACAACTACAGGATTGGCCAACCACGTAGGATGGAGCACTCCTCTGACAAGGCCTGCTGCTTCCAGTTTCTTGATCTCTTTTGCAATGAACTCTTGGCGCTCCTTTGCACGCTTCGACTTTACGCTTGACGGGCGCGCGATGAGGACAGACAGCTAGGTGATGCTCAATTACTTTCACAGGAACACGGGGATGTCGACGGTTGCCAAGCAAACACGTCGACGTTCGCCCGCGGGAAAGCAATGAGCGCGCCTTCCTATTTAGGGTCGAGAGTGGCACTGATGGTGAAGGTACCACCAGTGCCGTCCTCCTTGGCGGGCACCTTCTTGGTCATCGGTGGAGCTGCCATCGTCTTCTTGCACTTGCCGGTGGAGCTCGATGGTGCGTCCTCGACGGTAGCGCAGCACTCCGAAGAGGTGCGCTTGCCGGAGTGGGCATCAGAGCTCTTGCCGGACTTGGTCTTCTTCTTCCCCCGGGGAGCTTCAGCGGCAAGTGATTTGCTATCTGTTGCAGTTGCTGCCTCCCGGTAGATCTTGTCGGTGTAGATAAGAGCATCCTTCTTATCACCATGAACAGAAATTACACTTATCGGGCCTGGCATCTTGAGCAAGTTGTATGCATAATGAGAGGCTGCCATGAACTTGGCGAGCGCTGGATGACCAAGTATCCCATTATAAGGCAATGGGAAATCACCAACGTCGAACGTGACCCTCTCCGTCCTGAAGCTTAGCTCGCTGCCAAATGTTACCGGCAACGTGATCTTCCCCTTCGGCTTGCTCCTTCCCGGGTCGATTCCTTGGAATGTGCCAGTCTCTTCGAGCTCGTTGTCAGGGATTTGAAGCTTCTGGAGCACCGCGGAGGAGATCAGGTTTAAGCCGGCCCCGCCGTCAACTAGCATCTTGGTGACCTTGAGGTTGCGGATAGTTGGTGAGACCAACATCAGCAAGCACCCGACCGCAGTTATGCGATCAGGGTGGTCCTCACTATCAAAGATGATAGGCGTGCCGGACCATTTCAGAGGCTTGCGTGACTCTCTGATGGTTACTGCTGCATTTACTTCCGCATCCTTTGCTTGAGTTGGCGGTGTGAAATGCGAGAAGCACCACCGTCAACATGAGAGGACCTCTGTGGCTTCTGAAACTCCTGCTCATCGGTCTCATCATCTTCCATATCTTCATCGTCGTCGTCGTCTTCATCCTTATCGCGGCCGCGGGAGGTCTGTCTCCTTACATTGCTTGGCCTTGCGCGGCGTCCTCCCGACCGGGCGCTTCTTGCTAACTCCCCGGCACCTTCTGGGCCTTCTCCTTGTCGCGCCGCTCATACTCAGCCTTCGCTGTTCAACAAGCTGCTCAACCTTCTTGCAGCTCTGGAGGTCATGGCCCTTAGTGCGGTGGATCTTGCGATCTTGTTTGTTGGAGCTGTCACACCTTGTCGGCGGCCGCCACAGCTTCTTGGTCGGTGTCGTGGCAACCTCCTTGCGAGCCACCAACCTTGGTTTTCTTGGCGGCACCACCGTTGCGGACTGCTCGACAACTAGCACCTATTTGCCCTTCTTCTTTACATTGTTCCGCCCGGCTCTTCTTCGTGAGCAGCTTCCTCACTATCGAGATCCTGCTTACATATTCTCTCACGAGTCTCCTCCTTCCTCAGACGTGCACACTTGCCGGCCGGGGCATACAGTTCAGCGGCGTCCTTGACTTTGCACATTACCATCTCCTCCCTCATCCTGCGGTTCCGCGTTCGATGGAGCAGCGCTGATCCTGCGGCGGGGTGGACATCTGGGATGTTGTAGTGCACACGGCTGAATCTCTGGATGAACTTGCGCGAGGACTCTCCTTCCTTACAGGCGAGCAGGTGAAGGTCGCCTTCACGGCCATGAGGCTTGTGGCGCTGTGAAAGCGCCGACAAACTGATGGCATAGATCTGCCAAGAGGATATGGAGCTGTCCGGCAAGTGCATGAGCCAAGATCGACATTGGGCTTGAGTACCAGCGGGAAGTAGTTGGCGAGAATCTTGTCGTCTCGTCCCCTGCAGCTTGCACGCGATGGTGTAGATCTTTGAGGAACTCCGACGGATGTGTCCTGCCACCGTGCTTCTACGGCACATCTCGCTTGAAATTTTTCTTCTTTGGGCGATGGACTTGCCGCAGCTCACGAGTGAACACAGGGCAACCTATCGCGTCGGCAAGTCGCTGGTTCCCCTGGCGCATGCATATCGACGGAGGCCCCCAGCGCTGGTCGGATTGACGTCGCGCTTCTCTTGGCGCTTCGATCACGAGTTTGAGCTTCTTCTTGTTGCCGTTCTTGAAGAACTTGGCGCTGATCACGGCGAGCTCGTGGATCCGATGGCGCGGTGGAGTCAGCGTCGAGGTGGATCCGGCGAGTTGGTGACCTTGGCCTTACGGGTGGAGAGTGCATGGTGGTTGCACCCCACAGGTTTCGTCGCCACCGGCTCGTGCCTTGTCGTCTTGCAGCGGCAGCGATGTAGTTAGTTGCCGCGAGTGTCGCCGTTGGGAAAGCCGATGAGACTCGGATGGTGGCCCTCCATTAAATCGACCTTGTCGGCTGTTGGAGGTAGTCTAAAGCGATTGAGCTCGCCAAGGCTTCGCTGGAGTGGTGGGTGGCAATGGCGAGCGGCGCGAGGCGGGATATGTTCGGACTTCTAACTATGTTAGAAGGAGCAGCATCCGTCGGCGACCGTACCCGCTTGCGCCCGGCATCTTTGGCGTGCGCTGGTCTTGAGGGCCTCGGGATCCTCCGGCAGCCTTGATCCGCGAGCATATGGTACTATGAATACCATGGCGCTGTCGGTACGCGCCTCCACGAGATGGGCGCGGTGCGTGTCACAGACGCCGAGGTCTCGCGCGGCCTTGTCCTTGGACTTGGCAGCGTCATGAGCTCCCTCGTCGGCGCCCGTTCTTCCGCGGCGTCTTCCCGCCATCCGCTTGCTCGGTGGTGGCGGGATCGGCGTGGGCAGCTCCGCTGCCGCGAAGCCTTCTTCTTGGTGGCATGTTGATGAAGATAGCGAAGATGTTGCTCGTGTGAGCGCGGATCAGGTTCACACAGCCTCGGCGCCCTACGGGCGCGCCAAAGATGTTGGGGAAGCTGATCGTAACCCACGAACAGCTATGGGACGGCGAACCGAGCCCCTTCGGTTCGGTGGGGGCGGAGATGGCACGAAGAAGCAGATCGAGGCAAAGCACCTGGCAGTTTACCCGGCCGGAGCTCTCCGGGAGATAATACTCCTACTGCTGCTTGTCTGATTATATTGTCTTCTTGCTAGGGAGCACAGAGAGCTACAAAACCTAGCGTGAGTGTCTCTAGTTTCGAATGAGCTGAACCGAACCAGCCGAACCTTTTCTACGTTGCGCATGGGCCTCCTTTTATAGGCTCAAGGGGTCACCAACAGGTGGCAACGTAGACAAGGGCAAAATGGGAAAATGAGTTGCGGTTGGTACAGCTACTTTATGCGATGTATTCTACCTAACTCGGCGGCAAGGGACAAAAGCATTAAATGCCCGTCCATGTCGCCCAAACAGTGCGAAAGGGACCGTCGGGCGCCACCGCTTGCCACGATGGCACTCTGTCGGCGCCGCTTACCGCTGCTCTCCGCTGGCTGCCTGACCTCTTGACACGCGCTGGAATGGTCCCATGGCGACACGTTGGTGGATGAGCTGGGGCGGAGATGAAGAGGTTGCTGCGCGGCAAGCGCCTTGCCGCTGGCTGAATCCTTGTCGCGCCCGGAAGCTTGTCGCTCACCGAGCCTTCCCGGCAAGCTCCTCTTGTCGGGGTCTTGTCTTCTATGTGCCTTGAGTGGCCTTCCCGGTAAGCTCCTCTTGCCGGGGCCTTGTCTTCTTGGCTTAAATACTTTGTTCTTGAATGGCTCCAAAGGAACCATGGAGGACCTTGGCGGTCACTAGGCAAGCCTTGCCGCGGGGTGCTGCAACTGCCCGTGCACGAGTTCGGGATACTAGGGTACCCCTACTCTAGTACACCGACATATACATTCGTAAAAATGCCCCGATGGGTTGAACTTATGCCTTCCATAATCCGTGTGAACCCGAGAGTTCTCACGAGTCTTACTCTTCTGGTACTTCGCCAGCTAAATCCTCTGCATTACAATTTCATCAAAAAAATTAGGAGTGAATGAAAGGTTATGCATTGAAGAAGTGGGAGTCGACCTTGAACCCTTGTGTTCATGCCCATGAACCCGATGTAGAACTTATCATGGAAGCTGCTCATAAAAATATATTTTTTTGGTACAAGCTCATCTTGTATCTATGAATTGATCCTTTGCAATCATGGTTCCGACCATATTTCCTCCTCGATTCCATTTACCGAATAAGTTAAAAAAACTTATCTTTTGCAAATCATTCCCCCGCCCAACCTCTATTCGAATTTACCTTCTGGCATTACACCTAGTATATGATATTGGGAAGTTTTATACCCCATCACATCATTCCTAGCCTGATCGGCTATATTTTTTTATCGTGTCAACTTTAACTGTGCTACCTGGTCCTTATGCCTGGAGCAACTTTCAACGATGAGGTAAGCTTACGTCGATCTTCCTCATCTTATCATTTCACCTCGAACAACAAGGTTGACTTCGAGCTTGTGTCGAATCCGTGGTTCTCATAGCCTTTCACTTCATCGTTCCTTTTCTGCTCAATGGCATCTTCATAGAGTCTCTCGACAAAATCTGTCGTGATCACCGTCTACACTTTGGCTTCTTAAGAGATGTCAATTGAATTCATGGCTAGAAATACCATCCCTGCCCCTCGATGAATTGTGATATCATCGATGACATCTTGACTTTCTGCTAACACAGACTTGGTTGTGCTTGGTTATTCCTTACGTTCTGAGATATCTTGGAATTGTTTCTCGGTATCTCTTGAGATCTTCGAACCCAATCTCTACTTGACATCATATCATTGCAGCATCGAAGCATGACTGTGGTATTCTGAATATCAGCAACACCATCGAAAGCAAAATACAAAATGTTTCTCGTTCAACTACCCTCACACCGTTGTATGGGTAATATCACGATTCTTCCCTCTCCCCATTATCTAAATGCTTTTGAACTTGCTGTCCTATCATGTATATCCTGCTCCGCTTTCCCTTGGGAAGGATATACTCCCAACTCTTATGTGCAAACACATCTTCCATTCCTTTGGGTCATTTGATTCGATAATCATATTTTTCCTTTACATTGGTTTGCTTAACCCTTCTTCTGATCTATATGATATAAGAAGTAATAATTCCCTGCTTATGTAAACACCTCGGTGTACAACTCTATCATTAAGACCCTGTTACTATTGTTGATGACATTCCGGTAACCAACGATGGACGAGAACCTTGCCTATTGGTCCGCCTCGTTTAACGAGCAGGAAAATGGTTCTCTTCGTCCCTCGCCCTTGGTACCAACATTGTTGCCAACATAACTGACATGCTATCCTCTGACCTGCCTTGCTATCATGTTTGTGCAAACATCACCGCCCTTTCTACTTTTGACCCGCATGGTGGGCCCATAACCCAGAGTTCCACAGGATCGAAACCTGACTCTCCTGTACATCCCTGTTTTTCAAAATTGTTCCTCGCGCTTGGCATCTTATGTAAATCACGAGCCATCTTCCTAGTGATCTATTCTGGTATCAAATGAAATACTTATTCCCATTGCTCCGAACCCCCTTTCACCCTCTGTTTCAGGCAACGAACAATTGCCTACCCAGTTGAAGCTTCTTATTGCACCTTCTTACCTTGCTCTCGATGACTTTCTTAAATTTCAATTCGAGAGATGCCTCTATGCCACGTTCACTGAGATAACCCCCAGGTACCTATCTTGTGTTGAACTCCGTCTTTCTCCAGTCTTCCCCCCTTACTTCACCCCTTAAATCTCGGGACGAGATTTCTTGTAGTGGAGGAGAATTGTAACGCCTGGATAATTAAGCTACAGTAATCCTCTGCTAATGATGCCACATCACCACGACTACTGTTGTTACTCGCGTTGTTTCGAAATCGGTTCAAATTCAATTTTCAAATGCAAGTCAAATAATTAGATTTTTCAGAAGGTAAAATAAAAATGTTGGTTTTATTGTAAATAATCACAAAGTAATTTTAAAATAAGAACAAAAATCGTTTGAGGTAATTAGGTGCTCCTGACCTATTTAGAACAGGACCAAAACAGCCCCATATAGCTTATTTCTATTAAAAATAAAATCCTGCGAAGTCTTTTAAATATCAAACCTTATGTGTAGACCAAGTATAGTACCTAGTATTTTTGGGCCAAATTTCTTATTTAACTAAAGTGATTTGGTCTTACAAATAGATCTCTAACAGAGTAAAAAAAGGATTAAAGAAAGAGAGGCAATATGTAACATAACACTGTGCACTCGGCCTGCTCGCTACAGGAGCCGGCCCAGCCCAGCCGACATCTCCTTCTACCTCATGTTCACCCTCGTGCCGTGGATGCAGGGCGTCCGTCCGTGACCAGGATCGCCACACGCCGTCCATCCGTTGCTTCCTGGCGTTTACTAGACCCCCTCGCTCGTTCCCGCAAAACCTAGCCCACCGTTTTCCCCTCTCCATCCCTCGTTCTCTCCCTCTGCATCTCGCCGACGCTGCCGTCGTCGTGCACCGCTCGATCCCGCGGGCACTGGCACCCCCGAGCGCCGAGACCTTGACTACGAGGTGCGCCGTGCACTGCTTCTTCCTCATGGACCACCAGCTGGAGCCGGGAAGCTCTCCTCCGCCGGATCGCCTCGCTCCACCACCATCGGCATCGCCACTACCGCCGCCTCGACCCGCAACTTCGGCGCCCCCCGACCTCTCCAAGCACGCCCCAACCTCACTACGCCCCCCCCCCCCGACCGATTCCCCTACTTTCCCCCTCGTATCCATCGTCGTAGACGTTGCACATCACAACGGCTGGACTCACTGGAGCTCGTGCTCACAGCCATTGAGCGCGCCCTGACCATCTCACGCTTGCGTCGCCTGCGCCTGTAGCCCCCTCCCTGCGCGCGCACCGCGATCCGCCGGCCCGCGCGTGGCCGTTCCTCCCGCTGCTGCCCCGCTTACTGCTGTTGCCACTTCCACCCGCGCCTCACCGTGCTTCCTGCTGCTTGTCGCCGCCCGTTGCTGTGTGTGCTCGCAGCTGCTCCCACCTCCTTGCTACTGCTGCTGTTGATTCGCTGCTACCGCTACTGCTCTCTGCTCCTTGCCGCTACTGCTCCCTCCTCCTCCTTGTAGCGCTGTTGCTTTGCTGCTACTACTGCCTACTCTTGTTACTGCTCTGTAGTACTCATGCCGCTGCTACTGGTGATGGTCGTGGCCACGGCCATGGTCGTTTGTGTGTTCGTGTGTATGCACGGCTGTGCCATGGCCGGCCCTCATTTTTTTAATTAGGCTAGGCTTAATTAGTAGTACTAGTTTAGTGCTAAGTTAGTCTAGTAGTAGATGACATGTAGGGCCCCATTAAATAAGTTAGGTTTATTTATTTATTTAGGTAAACAGTGTAACATGTGGGCCACATCTGCCCTTTTGACTAGTCAAGTTGACTTGGTCAATTCGGATTAAACTAGATACAATAATTTCAGAAAATCTAGAAAACTGTTTAAAAACTTTAAAAATTAATATAAAATAAAACCGTAGCTCGGATCAAAAAACTTTGTACATGAAAGTTGCTAAGAACGACGAGACGAATCCGGATACGTAGCCCGTTCGTCCGTCACACATCCCTAGCATAGAGAACACGCAACTTTCCCCATCCGGTTCATCTATCCAAAAACGTGAAACACTGGGGATACTTTCCCGGATGTTTTTCCCCTTCGCCGGTATCATCTACTACCGCGTTAGGGCACACCTAGCTCCGCGTATTGCCATGTTATGCTTTGTGATGCTATGCTTGCTTTATATTTATTGTTTCTTCCCCCTCGTCTCTCCGGTAGACCCCGAGACCGATGTCGCCCCTGTGATCGACTACGTCGACGACGACCCCCTCCTTGCGAGAGCAACCAGGCAAGCCCCCCCTTTGATCATCCTGATATCGCCCATTCCATTCTCTCATGCTTGAATTAGATTCTGCTACTGTAAGTGTTTGCTCCTATTCTGATGCATAGCCTGCTTTGGTATCTACTGTTGTACCTTACCTGCTTATCCTAAACTGCTTAGTATAGGTTGGTTAGTGATACATCAGTGACCCCCACTTTGTCCTTGTTGCCCCTGCTTCATCATCAAAGACCCGATCAATGGGATCGAAGACCAGGCCCCGACACCGCACATCACTTTCCCCTTAGTTGCTCGACACTACTAGGTTACTATCAAGTGCCGGGGGTGAGACCTCATCAGCACTTCTGATGTTACCCTGTAGTGTAGCTATTCGGTCGTGGTCATCGAGGGTGATTCCGCCTTAACCACTTCCGATACGACTCTGTCATGCAACCCCTCAAGTGTGAACCTCGAGGGTGGTCCCTCTTACGTTCACCTTGATGATTACATCGAGTGGAACTCACCGGGGTGATTCCTCGGGTTTTACCCTTGATGTTTGGACACACGGTTACTATGGTTACTATGACTTTACACTGTACCATGTTACTAAATATGGGTCGACCCTGAGGGGTACCCAAGCGAGCTTAGTTGCGAGTGATGTGGAGACGGGTTGACCTGGAGGGTGCCCACGAGATAATTACGAGGCGTGGCCGGGCATTCCTAGTCCTTGCTGCAAGTCCTCGAGACGGGGCAACAGGGTCACATCTTTCGTGAGTCTCTACTTGTTACCGCGCGTTCTTAATCCACTACGATTAGGATATTTGATCCGAGGGGCCTCTGGCCTGATAGCACTAACCATCACGTGGGCATAATATGGGCGTTCTGTGTCGTATACATCAGCCGAAGCTTAATAGATGTCACGACCGAGCGCGCGCCTTGGTTGGACTGTAAGCTCCTGCCTTTTTAGGGAGGTAGCTAGGTCTGCTCACCGGCCGCCCGAACGCGTCTGTGAGTTCCTGGAGATGGCCCATGACCCTTGGGGGCATAGGTTTAGTCCGGCGTGCTGCCCTCTCTATTAAGCCTAGGTCGGGTTGCGGTGTATTGTTTGGCCGAGGTCGGGCATGACCCAGGAAAGTGTGTCCGGCCGGAGTTAAGAGAGCGTGGTGGGTAAGTTGGTGCACCCCTGCAGGGAAGAAAACATGTATCATAGCCTGTCCTACGGTAACGGACACTTGGTGTTGTATCCCGATCGATACAAATAGAACTGGATACTTGTGATGATAACTGGATGGTGATGAGAATTGGATTGTGATGACACTTGGATAGTATGGCTCTGGGAATGCTTTCTCGCAGGGAGTCGAGGAAGGATCTCTGGCCGAGGTTGATAACACTACTACTACTTTACTTTATGCTACTCTACTCCCTCCTGTTGCTGCAAGATGGTGGTTTCCAGTAGATGCTAGTCTTCGATAGGCTAGGCTTTCCCCCTTCTCTTCTAGCATTCTGCAGTTCAGTCCACAGATACACCCCTTTTCATTGATACCGATGCATATGTAGTGTAGATCCTTGCTTGCGAGTACTTTGGATGAGTACTCACGGTTGCTTTGCTCCCCCCTTTCCCCTTTTCTTCTTTCCGGTTAATGCAACCAGATGCCGGAGCCCAGGAGTCAGATGCCACCGTCGATGCCTACTACTACGTGAAGACCGCCGACGACCATGAGTAGTTAGGAGGCTCCCAGGCAGGAGGCCTTGCCTTTTCGATCGTTGTTGCTTTTGTGCTAGCCTTCTTAAGGAAAACATGTCTAACTCATGTCTGTATTCAGATAATGTTGCTTCCGCTGACTCTTGTGTTTTCAAGCTTATGTATTCGAGCCCTCGAGGCCCCTGGCTTGTAATATAAAGCTTGTATTATTTTAATTTGTGACTCGAGTTGTGTTGTGATATCTTCCCGTGAGTCCTTGATCTTGATCGTACACATTTGCGTGTATGATTAGTGTATGATTGAATCCATGGCGTCACACATAGCTACTGGTACATATGCTCAGCCCCGAGGGTGAACTGCCCCCTCCTCGTCATGGAGAGCGCTGGGATGATGAAGATGGCCACCGGTGAGGGATACCCCCTCCGGCAGGGTGCCGGAACAGGGTCCCGATTGGTTTTTGGTGGCTACAGAGGCTTGAGGCGGCGGAAATCCCGATCTAGGTTTCTTTCTGGAAGTTTTGGGTTATATAAGAGGTGTGGAGTCGCGGAACAAGTCAGGGGAGTCCCCGAGGCGATCACGAGGCAGGGGGGCTCGCCCAGGGGGGTAGGGCGCGCCCCCCACCCTCGTGGTGGCCTCGGACTCTTCTGGCCCACCTCCGGTACTCCGTGGGCTTCTTATGGTCCAAAAATAATCTCCGTCAAATTTTAGGTCAATTGGACTCCGTTTGGTTTTCCTTTTCTGCGATACTCAAAAACAAAGAAAAAACAGAAACTAGCACTGGGCTCTGGGTTAATAGGTTAGTCCCAAAAATCATATAAATGCATATAAAACATCCTAGATGGATAATATAATAGCATGGAACAATCAAAAATTATAGATATGTTGGAGAGGTATCACTCACCCTCCCTCAGCATTCTCTAGCTCCATCGCGCAAATTCGTCTTTTCACTTTAGGTCGTTCACCCATGGTGTGTGTAGGCCCCCCAGCTCCTTTCCGTCACATATCAGTCGATATGCCTCTCTAGCCAGATGTGCCTACCACAAACACAAGCTTCCCCTCTTCTCTTCTCACCGTCCATGCCTCACTCCCACCACTCTTTTCATCGATCTCGTACTCGCACACTCCTTCCCCCTCGATATAGTATGCCTCTCGTACCACCTCCTAGATGCATCCCTCTCTCTCTCTCTATCCTTCTCCCCGGGCCTTATTTGCTTATAACACATACATGCATGTATACCGATCGATCTCCCTACATATACCTAGGTCGAGTTTAACTATTTTCCCCCCACCCATCGATCGACATACCTCTAAAGTTATGTCTCTCCTTTCTCTGACAAAGCACGATTGATCTTCCTATGTAGTTACATCTGCTTACCACAACCATATCGTCCCCCTCATCATTCGTGCATGCCTCCTGACCCGTCTCTCGCACGCACGTGCACAGACAGGCAGCCATCCCCTCTCTTATTGATTTTGCAGGCGTGCCCTCCGTTTGTCTAGCAAGCCTCTCCTGCCATTTGTTAGAAGCAACTCCACTACCACCCCCTCCAACACTCTAGCTCTGTCTCTCTCCCAACCTTATTCCTCTTCTACACATAGGCATGGATGCCAATCGATCTCCCTTAATACACAGTGGCCTAGCTAGGGGGTGGCCAGGGTGGTCCACGGACCACCCTGGAATTTCCTATAGCTTGTATATAATGTAGTAAAAAAATATTTCTTTGAAAATAAATAAACTTATGTAAATATTTCTATTGATGGACCACCCTGGCTTATTGGGCTGGCTACATCACTGTTAATACATAAGGTAGCCTCTCTCCTCCTCCACAAATATACCAACCATTGTACCTCTATAATTAATTAGGCCTCCCCCCACCACACACCGATAGTAGAGCATTGTAGGTAGGTATACAAGGCACAGAGACAAACTGCACCTGTCCCCTCTCACGTTCCAGTAGGCCAGCCACTCTATATCTTTAACGTGGGCACACACAAATTCGATGCCACTCTTTATCGATCGCGCGCGCGCGCACACACACACATCATCCCTCTCTTCGATTCAATGGATACCTAAGCCGATGATACCTCCACTCTCTTCTCGTGGATCGCCCCCTCTATATATATATGATATATCCAGGACTCTATTTCACACACATTGCATATGTTACATGTTTTGATTGACCCCCCTTCCCCCGTAAAAAAAACACTCATGAGCCCACACACTATATCTCTCTACGTTTGTATCTCTCTCACACAAACCCACGTAGGTGGTGTGCGTACACGAAGAGAATAGGTGCATGTACTCACGCTTCATGCCCAGCCACACCCACGCAGGTACACGGTGGAGCTCATCTCTGTACGAAATGGCAGCCCACGTGCTAATTCGAACGCGTGCAGAAGTTGTTTACCTACGGAGGTCGTGTACCACGCGTGCACGAAACAAAGTTCGACTTGATGTGTTGGCACGTTATTTTTAAATAAAGTTATATCGCTCAATGGCACGTACACAAAATATTAAACGATTTTTATGGAGAAAAAGGTAGTCCGCTCCACTATATACAATCGAGCCTACCTGCCTGGGTTTGTCTCTCTTCAGAGTATCTGACACAAGGCGGCGGTGGCCTCTCTCTCTCTCTCACGTTGGTCACTAATCCGGCCGCATCCCTTCCGCTGGCGGAAAGGGAGGATGTGCATCATTTCTCCGTTCGACGGTGCTGAGGCACCACGTCCTGATCTACGGTACCCGCCATTCTCTCTGACCAAGCTCCGGCGTGGTAGGGCCTACGCCACCTGCTCGCTGCCGCAGTATGGGCAGACCCCGCCCACCGCCGCTCACCTAGTTACATCCCGACGACCCCCTGGTATCCCCTCCGGCCTTTCTCCATTGCGCGTCTTCCCACGTTGCTGCATGTGGAAAATCTTGCATGTGGATCTTCCATAGTTCTTTGCCCAAAACGTAGCTCGTCCGGCGTACTTTCCATATTGCAATCTCGTCCTCACACCGTTTTAGACAAACACAACTATGTTGTTATCTTCCCTTATTACATGGAATATGCTTATTTTTTGTCGGCGTATGTGTCTTCAACTCGTGTTATTGGCCAGTAGTTGTTTCCTTTCTACCTCTTTTTTGCAAACAGGGTTACCATTTCACCTCGTTGCTATTGCGACCTTTTGGTGAACTGCACAAATCACTTTTTTTCACAAGAGTGTTTTGTGCAGTTGTACTAAAAATGTCACACGGGCAACGTCTCTACATTTCAGTGTGACTGCACAAAGGGAGATTTCTTTTGCTCTATCCTCCTCATCCAACTCCGAGCCTAATCTTCTCCAACTATTTGCTTAACCTTCTCCAACTAGTTAGTCTTAAGAGAGACTGCAAAGGTGACCAGCTTCTATTTGTGTGTTTATTGTTTCATCAGCAGTCCTCTATTATCGTAATCACACGTAGTATCTTTGGAACAGGGATGCTCAACTCTATTTTAGTGGAACTGCACAAAATGATCGGAATGTTGCATGCACCAGACAGCTACTTTTTTTCCCAACATGACTTATTGATTTAGACAGAGCTGGGGGGATGTTGCTGCCAATGAAAGCATGGAACAATTTTAATTTAACACCTTCTCACAACTTTGTCTTGAGTTGTGATGTAAATATTAGCTCTGATCTGCTAATCATTGAGATGCATTAGCAAGGAAGTTAGTTTTTTATTGTTTCTGGAAGAGCATCGATGACAAGACACAGGAAACAAAAGCTGAAAGCTCATAGCATTGTACAATTTCATGTCGCTGGAAAACTATTTGCATAGTACGTCAATTATGTAAATAAATGCTGGAAGCTTGATAGCATTGCCAGAAGCCTCTTCAGCATCCGAGTCCATGTGCCATTCACAAAATTATACTCCTCCGTTCCTAGATATTTATCTTTTTACAAATTTCAAATGGGCATATTTTAGAGTGTAGATTCACTCATTTTGCTTCGTATGTAGTCACTCGTTGAAATCTCTAGAAAGACAAATACTCCGGAGTATATTTAAGAACCGAGGGAGTAGTGCACAACCGCATGGGAGACTCAGCCCGGTCGTTGCGCCGCATTAATAGTGAGTAATGAGCCATCAAATCATAAGCCTCACTTTTCCCACTATAAGTTGCTTGGAAGAAGCAACCATCAATACGCTCTTCTTTTGAATCCGCTCATACTACTCCATCTGTCACTGTTTATAGAGCGCGCTTCAAAAAAAATCTCTGGGACCTAGGCAACTAGCGATCGGCTTGAAAAATAGCATTGGTAGTTATAGCACGGCGTCTATTACTAGAGGAAATAATGCGTACACACATGCATGCAGTGCTTCCACCATGGGTACACACATGCATGCACTTACTCCACTCCGTAGTACATCGAGAGAAAATTGTGGACTTGATTGCGTTACGACGCCCTAATTAATTGAGCATTAAACCGTCGTCTAAAGTCTCTCTGGTGGTGGAAATGCATTGAGAGAAATGCATCGAATGAAACGCTACCGTAAAGCGTGATGAGGGAGGAGTAGTATGAAGGTGCAAAACCAAAATGCAGCGTATGGCGGTCGGTCAACGCACCTCATCTTGGCATATCACTGACATGTGGGACCGGAGTGTGAGCAAACCGATCTCAATTGATGGCAAAATGGCCAACCCGCCGTTCCTTGAGAGAGATGAGGAGCGAGAACACACAGATGGGCTCGCACGGAGGCCAAGATATATTCAAGCATGGTTGATCGATATCATCATTACATGTTCGATGTTTTTTAATACTATACTATTGGGCTGCCGTTTTCCACCCTTCTCCCGAATAAATGTGTACTTTATCAGAGATTAAAAAAATAGAGTACAGACGCTCCACCTTGCAGTTCTAGTAGTAGTACTACTCGTACTACTAAACCTTGCGCCTGGCTCTTCACCTCTTCGTGAAGTCGAACAATGATGGTACTCCACATGTTGCGTACTACAGTGTATGCCTTTGGCAATCTGACACCGAATGAACTGATGCATGTCCACCGCTTGGGCGAGGGCAGGTTGCATTAGTCAAAAGGCGTAAGCGAGCTTCACCTTGTCCTGCAAGCTTCTCCTCGTTCATGAGTTGTGGGACACACCAAAAAGTAGTGCTAGTCCATACTCCCTCCTTTCCGCTTAATATGGCTTAATCTTTTTTGCGGGTAAATGAGAGAGCTTTATTCATATATATAAGCATTCTTAGGATGATCAGCCAAGAGACTGGTCACTAGGAAGCGAGGTACCCCGCAAAAAAGAAGAAGGAAGCGAGGTGTTTCATCAAGCCAGCTCTCGGCCACATTCAAAGTGCAACAAGCACGGTTCGCACAAAGATGCACCGCAAGGTTTGCTGGCCTGTTTACATGCTGAAAGACAAAAAAAGAGGAAATATTACCGAGCGCTCCTATTTGTAACAGGATATGAGCAAGAATTAAGCAAGAATTATGGCGAGTGTTACATGCAATCAACTTCCATTAGCACATGCGAGAACCCTCGAAGAGAACCAAATGTGTTGAAGATTGCTTTATCACATTTTTAAAATATAATAAGAGTGCAGACACTCCTCCATCCGGTTCCTAGTAGTATAGCACGTACCTCTATAGTTGTAGTACTAGTACTAGTAAACTTTGCGCTTGGCTATTCGCCTCTTTGGGAAGTCGAACAATAATAGTACTAGTATAGTGTATGCTTCTGGCAATCTGACACTAAATTCACTGTTGCACATCCACCGCCTGAGCGAGGGAGAGCTTGCATTAGTCAAAAGTTTCTCCTTGTCCAGCGAGCCACCGCGCGCAAGTTTCTCCTTGTCCTGCGAGCCACCACGCGCAATCTTCTCCCGTCCTGCAAGCTTCTCCTTGTTCGGCAAGTTGACGGGACACAACAAAGTAATGCTAGTCCATACTGCCTCCTTTCCAGTTAATATGGCTTAATTTCAAACGAGATAAATACACTATCTGTCACTTTATATTTGTAAAAATACGGTCAGTGGACTTCATAATACACTCATTGCGCTCAATATATACATTTTCCGGTGTTTATATGGTCACTAGCTCACCCTGGCTGAGTATGTGTGTGCATGCACGTGTAGTTTGAGCACTTGAGCGTGACCATGTGTGTTCCATCGTGTGCTCGGACATTCATGCATTAGGGCGTCCGCGTTTTTGTGTCCATGTGTACTTGTGACTGTTGCATGCATGCACAAGGTTGTAGTCCCTCACATTCACATGTTCATAAGTCAATGCTTTGTCAAAACATTGCATGCAAGGTTTAATCATTCGTTGTTCACGCATGCATTCCCGATATTAATACGTTGGTAAAGACAATTTCTTGAGGAAGACGAGCCCATGAATTGAGTACAAAGGCTACCTATAAGACAGGACGGAGGGAGTACCAGTAGTGAACCGGAAGGAGGGGGTAGGTACTAGTAGTACAGTACTACGTAACAATGTGCAGTAACAAAATTCCTCTATGCGCATCCTGTCTACGTGTCATGCAAGAAAATAGAGATAAGTACAAGTGAGACTCAGGAACGGTCATGCACGTAGGGGGAGTACGTGTAGGGGCCACTAAGGAGCATTCAAATCACACAGTAAGTTAGTCGGAAGAAGCAACCATCATTTCACTCTTCAATGACACATACGCAATATAAAATGGTTGATATGGAGAGAAAAAGAAAACCACTATATATACACTAACAGGAGCCTATGCTACAAGCCTGCTTGCTTGGGTTGCTCTCTTCACAAGCATAAACGACAGTGGCCACACCGCTGATCACATATCCGGCCTGATCCCGCCGCTGGGGGAAGGGAACAATGTTCTGCGTAGACGCGGTCGACATCGGCGAGGGACAAAACCCACAGTCGGTGCGTCCCAATTGGGGGTCCCCGCGGTATGGGATGATGCCACGTCCCAACCGCCCTTCTAGCTACAGCCCGAGGTCCCAGGTAGTAGTACATCTTCCTTTTAGATCCGACTTGCTCCACTGCCACAGCTCCCCACGCAGCTCCATCTCCATGTCGATCTTTCTCTACTTCTACCGGCTTCTATCTGTGATGAGTTTATGTCTCATGAACTAGTGCTAGTACTATTATTCTAATCACACTTCTTCAATATCTTTGCCATCAGGGATGCTCAACTCGATTTTAGTGGAACTGCACAAAAGCATCGTATGGTCCGAGGGTGCCAGCCGTCTTTCCTTCGGCAGGTTCTACCTACCCAGGAAATTAAATCATCTTCAGGGTTTAGGGTTTAAGTCTTAGTGACCCCATCAGTAGTTTTTCTTTTGTACACGCTCTCACAACTTTTGTCTTTAGTTGTGAAGTAAAAATTGGTTATGAGCTGTGAATCATTGACATGCATCAGCATGCGTGTTAGTTTTCCTTTGTATTTGATGGAATGTTGTAACGGGGTAACCTTGGAGTAGGAATGAAAATGGTGTGGAAAGTTTCCGTTTTTTCGGAGAAAATATGGAAACGGAGAGAAACCAATGTTTCGTTTTGTTGGATCGCGCCATCGAGCAAAACCGACATTTAAATCACGTCTGTCGCGTTCGTGTCTCACCCTCCTCCATAGCTCCACCCCACACGGTCGCTCGGCATGCCACTCACCGCAAACGGAGTATACAATAACTTTCCCGCCTGCTTGTCGATGGATCACGCCATGGAGTACTAGAACTACTAGAAGAGATTGACGAGTTGGGGGAGGACAGCTAGCTGTAGCACGGACTCCCAAGAACTTTTTACATGCATGTCGTGGCCGGCTATTGTGACCTTTGAACGCGGAGCAGTCGTGTGCACCGGGAAGCAGTGCGGGTGATGCTCTCTCGGTCGGCGCGCCACTTCAATGTCGGCGCCAGTGAGAGGTCACGTCTGCTCTGGCCGGTCATGAATGCGCATCCTTGACCGTTTGAGGCGGGACGCGCTGCTGAGTGATGAAGAGGGTTCAGGTTGGTCAGGAGCGGTTGTGGCAGCGGTCCGGACGCCCACAAACAAGAGATGTTGTACGTTAATATTCCTACGTATATAATTAACAACGTAAATAATGTGCCAGTTGGACTTAAACACGGATATGCATGACTATGTCTATGTGTGTGTGTGCGATGACTCTCGTGACCTGGAAACGGAGGCATGTTTTCGATCGAGTTTTCTATCTTGGTCAGTTTTCGTTTCTTTTTTCCAGGAATGCGCGTATTCTATTTAAAACCACTGCTATGGAGAGATTTTTTTACTCCATTGTATATATAGCCTCTTGTTTGATAGGGTTTCTCGCGTCTCGCTCTCTCACCCTCTCCATATCAAAACAAGATGACTGTGTCCACTCTATCTCTCTCCTCACCGGTGGTCACAGATCCGGCTGAATCCCGTCCGCTGTGGGGGGTGAGGAGGTGCATCATTGACGTTGTCGCCGTCGGCGATGGAGGAAGCCGATGCGCACCGTCCTCTCGGAGCCGGCGCTGGCACGGACGAAGGTCCTCCGCACCCTTGTTCGCTGCCATCGTGTGGTCAGATCCCGCCCGCCCGTCTAAGCGACATCTCGCCCACCTGAGGTATAACTTCTTGCACTGGTCCAGCTCCCTAGGTCGCTGCATGCGGGTTTTCTTCTATGCGACTACTCCCCAGCTCCCCATGTATAGTAGCTAGGGTTCGTCGGCTGGTCCAACATCACCTACTATTATAGAGGAAATTCCACTCGAAAAGTTGTCCTGATTTATGCCTCGGTGGAGGTATACATGTTGTTTTGACAAGAAGTACATGGTGGTTGTGTGGTCATTGTCCATATGCTACTATTGCTGCTGCTAATCTAATACTATCACTGGTTAAATGAAGAAATGCTTTTTTTCTCGGGGATCCTGGTTTAGTTCCCATCAATATAATCATGATGCTTCTGTTGGTGTAAGTATTCATTAATTCTTATTGAGAATTCAGATGTCGTTGTTAATCTTGTACCACTGCCAAAACAAGTAACAACACTATATCCCTTTTTTATATTTTTGCAAACAGCGATGCGTATCTGTCTTCCTCAATTTTAGTGGAACTGCACAAAATTGGATGGCCATTGTTGTTCCGCCTCACTGTCCTCTGCCACGTGGTCCTTCCTTCCTCGAGCTTGATTAATGAGAAGAAACATACCACAGTGAGGATTTGTCGAACTTCATAGGTGCCTCACCAAAACTTGATGCCAAATGCATGACACATCACCAAGATGACCTATCAATGCTCATGGTTGCGTCTCATGGTTGCGTCGGCTGGTGAAGCTGATCGATTTTCAACGAAAAACAAGTTGTCTTCCATCAGTGCTCTTTGCTTGGTTGCGTTGGAGACGCAGTCATCTTTCACGTTGGTGCAATTTTATCACACAATTGGCTATGAACCAAATGTTTCTTCGAAGTAGGATCGACGTTGGTACTAAGAGCATAAGTTTTGTATTGATTTCTAAGCCTTCTCAGAACTTTGTCTTCAGCTCCCCTGTAATTTCATTTGTCCAGCTATTAACTTTGATTAAAAATATGGTGTGGACTAAAAACCCGGATGGACGTAGTAGCCCTCCATTTTTATTTACTCTGCATATTAGATTTGACTGAAGTCAAACTTTGTAAAGTTTGACCAAGTTTAGGCCGAACACAACAAACCATAATTATTGAGAGAGGGCAAACTATACATACTCTCAAACCTTTCCGATAATTGAAATTAAAATTCTTTATTTGTACACACTCTCACACATTTCCGATAATTTGGCGCATGTGTGGTTGTTCACTTAAGGGAGGGTAGTGTACTGCACGTGAAGGACAGGAAGTGCGACCAGGACGCGTGGATCGTTAGTTCATCGGAAGTACTAGTTTTCTTCATTGGTATGTTAAATAAATAGTTTCGTTTTGTACTTACACATTTTAAAACGATTGTTATGGAGAGAATAAGAAAACCACTCCACTATATATTAGTAGAATACACGAGTACTATATGGACGCAACTTCATTGACTTAGTGCACCTGCCTTTCGGTGTATGACAGGTGGGCCCAAAATGTGGCTGGCCCACCTGTCATATAGCCAAAAAGGCAGTCTTAGGCATCGGAGCTCGATCATGTCTACAATATATATGTACTACACTATATAAGCCAGAGCCTCAGTGCTTGTTCGCTAGGGTTTGCACTCTCCACACTCTCGCCACACTACATATATATACACACTGGAGGCTCGGCGTTCCTTTGCTAGGGTTTGCTATATTCACAGTCTCTCACCCTCTTCACCAGATCTAAACAAGACTGCGTTGTCCTCTGTCTCTCTCTCCCCCCTCACAGCTGGTGAAGGAGGCATCCGAATCCCGTCGCACCGGGAAGGGGAGGAGGTGCAGCGTTCACTCTATCGCCTTCGGCGAGGGAGGCAATCCACTGCCGGCTATGTTGTTCTCTTTCACCCAGCGCCTGTGCGGGAGGGCCACCGACCCATTATTCCTTGCTGTCGTAGGTAGTGTGGGCAGATCCGGCCTCCCGCCGCACCCCTTGCCACATCCCGACGACCCTAAGGTATAAGTTTCTTTGAAACCGTCATTGCTCTAGCTGCATGCAGATATTTTTCGATTCTGTAGTCGAATCCAGGTCTTGGTTCAAAGAGGAAAGAAGGGTGCGGTGGGGTGGAGCATGAATCTAGGACGTGGTTCAATGAGGAAAGGAGGGAGGGAAAGTAGTACAGACTAGCTATCTAGCCACTTTGTTGGTCGAAAAGGGAAAAAGGGGGTAACCCAGTACAAACATCGGTAATGAACCGATCTCTTTGTTGAAAAGGGAAAGAAACTGGGGGGTCGGGTAGTTTGTGCAGGACTAGATTTGCTGCCCTCACATAGGAAAAAGGTTCAAAGAGAACAAATATGGGACCAACGTAGATATGCTGCTTGGCTACATACTCTACATCACCCATTTATACGTGTGGACGCACATGGTGCTGGCATGTCCCATGTCCCATGTCACATGTCCCATACAACTATTTTGCTATTGTTAATCTAAGAATGCTGCTAGAAAATTGAAGCAATGCAACTGTTAAAAGTAAATTACATTCTTAACAAATGTTGTTTTAAGAGAATGTCTCTGTTAATATGAATCAATGCAACCGTTTTAGAAATGCTACTATCCTACTTTGTTTTCCATCAAGATAAGTTAGATGCTTCTTTTTGTCGCCGTTTGTTTCATCCTCATTTATTGGCCAGTAATTGTTTCCTTTTTTGCCTCTGTTAAAACAGGGATATCTATTCAACTTGTTGCTATAGCAAACTTAAACGTCACACCGGCGACTTTGCTTGATTTCAGTGCAACTTCACAAAACGATATTGGATTTCCTATTCGTGTTGGCATATTCATAGGTGATCTTGTGTGTGTCATGACAAGTTGGTACTTGCCTTCGTCCACATGATTGTGCAGTGTGTTTTGAGATGTTGTGCTACTTGTATTGGTATTGTTTTAAATAAATGTTGAATTGAAGCTATTGTATTGCTCTCTTTTCTCATTAAGTAGTGAACAAAAATGGTACCAACCCAGACATGATGCTTGTTGCTTTATTACAACAAACTCTGCATCACCCCCTTTATAAGTAGATGGACGCACATGGTGTTGTTTCACAAAAGGAGACCATGTATTCTCATATATGTCTCGGATTTATTTCAAGTCCTCCTCACAAGTTGTTTCAAATCTTGGTCAAGAAAGGTCAGTACCGAATTTCATCCACATGATGTTGCAGTATGCTTTGAGATGTTGTGCTACTTGTATTTGTACTGTTTTTGATAAATGTTGAATTGAAGCTATTGAACTGTCGTCTTTTACCATTAAGTGGGCAAAAATTGTTCCAACCCAGACATGATGCTTGTTTCTTTGTTACAACAAAACTCTGCATCACCCCCTTTATAAGTAGATGGAAGCACATGCTATTGTTGCGCCCACTCTCCCTATGATTTTTGTTAATCTAATGCCGCTAGTAAAATTAAGCAATGCCACTCTTAGAATTAACTACTGAATCTTAGTTCAAAACTGCAACACTTGTTAGGGATTGGCGGGATTACCATTTATGTGGCCGCATGTTTCATCCTCCTTTATTGGCCAGTAATTGATTCCTTTTTTGCCTCTGTTAAAACAGGGATATCTATTCAACTTGTTGCTATTGCGACATTTTGCTTCGCTTAATTTTGGTGGATCTGCACAAAATGAGACCGGATTTCCATATATGTGTTGAGATCTCTTTGAGATCTTCCTCACGAGTTGTTTCAAATCTTGGTCTTGAAAGGTCAGTACCGACTTTCCTCACAATTAACTACTGAATCTTAGTTCAAAACTGCAACACTTGTTAGGGATCGGCGGGAGTACCATTTCTGTTAGGGATCGGCTGGACTACATGTTTAAGAAATGTATTGTTCAGATAATGTTTCTGTCATTATATATTAGTTACAGTGTTTTACAAATGGCACTATCATGCTTTGTAGTTCTTTCTACATGTTTAACCAAGGTATTGTTAAGATAATGTCTCTGTTAAAATGAATCAGTCGCATTGTTTTAGGAATGGTACTTTTCTGCTTTGTTGTTCTTTATACATATTGAAACAAGGCATTGTTAAGATAAAGTCTGAGTTAATATGAATGAATCACACTGATTGAGAATTGCTACTCTCCTGCTTTGTTTCCCATTAATATAAGGTAGATCAGTAGATGTTTTTCTTCTAGGAGTACAATTCATCAACCGTTATTTCTCAGTAATTGTTTCCCTTATACCTATTGTTGCTTATAGGGATATCAAAATTAAAGTTCGGTTTTATTCCGACTTTGATTTTAGTTGAACTGCAGAAAAGGAGCCAATGTGTCTAAGGCAAACTGTTGCATTAGTGGGTCCAGTTGGTCTTACCACTTTGCAGAAAGAAGCAGTCACTGTTTGCGCTACATTACACAAGGAATGATTGAGAAGCTTTACAGAGTATTAGTAGATGCTGGAGACATGACTAGTCTGCAGAGAGCATAGGAAACTCTACAATACGTGGAGTACACTGGGAAAAAAGTGCCCAAACAAATACAAGAAGCCATGAGAGGACTCCAAGTCTGTCAATGTCATTCTAAGCAACAATGATGGGGCATCTGGGTATGGTAATATGTTTACCATACTTTCAGTTTGTTAGTCCACCAATTGGTGGGTTGACACTGGGGCCAATATTCATGTGTGTGTTGATGTGTCTTTGTTTTCTTGCAGCATATAAATATGAAATCCACAGGGATGCTCAGCTTGATTTTAGTGGAACTGCACAAAATTTTCAGATGGTTTGTGTCCTCCATAATACATCATCATGCACAATACATCTAATGGTTCTCTAATCATTCGTTGTCACCTTGAGCCACCAGACTATCAGTTGACCAACTGATGACAAACCCTGCCTGTTCCACAATCATAGGCATTACAAATTTTGAATGGGAAAAGCTTGTCAAAGTGTAATCATTGATGTTAGCAAGAAGACATTAGTTTAATATATTGGAATTGGAAAACCTTGTCAAATTTTGCTCATTGATGTTAGCCAGAAGACATGCATTTGATATTTTTGAGTGGGACGCACTTTGCTGTGAACAACATCTGTCGTTTTTTCCTATTCCTGTCTTCAGTTCATAAATATTTACTCTGCTGAGATGCATAGTCACATGAAAGCTAACTTATGTAAGGTATTTTAATAGTTTGTTCTGAATGTTGTCTATGTAATGCCAGGCCTTGTGAGTTTGATTGCAAAGTGGAGCTTGGAATGTTGTGGCATGCGGCATCACGAGCTGTTCACCGTGCCTCCTGAGAATAATGCTTCATATTGTTTTGCATGTTGAGCTAATGCCTGTGATTTGCATGTTATGAAGATCATCCTCTTCTGTTGTTTCTATGCTTAAGAAGTTCATTGTCTTATGTTTCATTCATAGCCTATACGACAACTCGGGTAGGTTATAGGTGAAACCATATGATCTTCCGACCAACTCATCTTAGGCCGTGAGTGGATCGTCGTTTTCCAACCAAAACCGCTTGTAAAACTGACGCTTGTAAATAAAAGCAGATGGTCTTGGGTGAAGCGCTTGGTTGGTCGATTTCGACTAGTAAAATATACACTGGTCTCTCAAATTACACATGTAACCCGCCGGTTTCACTTATAGACCTCGGGCCCTTGGTTTCATTACGCCTGTATTTTACGCGTTGTTTCCGATGACGAGTAAATTAAACTTGTATCTTAATACAAGTGTGAAATAAACCAGAGCTCCCAAGCGCGGCCTTACCGTTTCATGCCGTCTCAGTCTCTCGAAGGTGCTCATAGGTGTCTGATGATCCTGGCTTCCTGAATGAGCAGCGGGCGATGTATCAGACCATCCGTAGGGCCCGCGAGGCCCTCTTCGTCGTCCTTCGAGTTGTTTCGCTCGCCGTGGTGCCGAGGATTGTCAACATGGTCAATGAACATGAGGATTCAGGAGATGACTTTATTTTGACTTGATGAAAGTAGGGACCCACTAGGGCCATAGCCGTACATACGCAAGTGCCTCCTTATTATGTACAACTATATTTTTTTACTTCCTCCTGGTTTCCTGACGACACGGTCGAACACCATTGTCAACCTATGTAGTCAATAAAGGAAAGAATTGCACAAGGAGCGGCCGACAGCTGGGACCAAGCAGCTCGAGTACTATTTGTGTTTTTGAGGTGTGAGCACTGCAGAGTTTTTCTTGAGAGATGTTTTCATTGTTGTTCAGAGGAGATCTGGGTATTTACTGGGTGGGCTGTGGCCCGTCTAGCCCAGGCCAGATATCCAGCCCAGATATTAATTTTTTTTAAGCTGAATATGGCTAGCCTAGCTATACATTTTTTTGAGGAATACCCAGGCAAGGTCAACTTGTTATTCTCCGCCCCGCTGGGCTCCAAGGCTTAACAGGAAAATGGGCTTTAAGAAATATTAAATGGGATTTAATTATAAAAATTGGGTAGTAACTATAAAAAAATGCACCAAACATGTAATTAGTTTATAAAATATTGTTTTTGGATTTTGAAAATTTTAATTTGTTTCGTTGGATTTTTACGTAATACAAATTTATAGTGAAATTGTATTTAATCTGACTAGAAATTCCAGGATAAAAATATTCCGGATCCCATCAAAATGTGGGAAATTTTATTGAATTCTGTTTTGAACGGTTGGTTGAAATTATTAATCGTTATCCTAGCTAGAAAATGGGCTATCCTTTTAACAAACTGTAAATGGGCTGTAGTAAATTCCATTAGAATTCAAAAATGGGCTGTACATTCTTACAAATCGCAAATGGGCTATAAGTTCTCTGCCACACACTTGTGGGCCTACTAAGTTGACGCATTCCCTAAAAAAAGTAAGTTGACGCGTATGGAAGGCTTTGTCAACTTATAGTCAACACACGATTCTAGCAGCAGTGTCCATTGGATGTCCATCCAACGGATGTCATTCTTCTTCTTCAATCTTGGATATTCTAGCTTCAGCAACCCAAAAAATGATTCCTCCCCCTGACATCTGGGGCGCACCGTTTTGGAGGCTGACCTATGGGCCTACTAAGTTGACGCGTACCAAGGGCTTTATCAACTTAGTCAATATAAACGATTCTAGCTATAGTGACTGTACGATGTCCGTCCAACGACCGTCGTGCTTCTTCAACCTTTGGTCTTCTTGCTCCAGCCGCCCAAAGCAGCGCCGGTCGTGCCACCTGCTCCTGCCTCCCGTGGTCGGCTGTGCTACCGCGGAGGCCTCACCACCCCCTACTACTCCCACCGCTGGCCAGGCCATCCCTCTACTCACCCACACCCCCTGTTATTCTGCAGCGACGGCAGCCTCACACCGTAGCCGGACCAGTGAACCCTTGTACTCCTCTCCGCGTGGGCATCCACTGCCGCGTCTTCCCTGGCTCCGCATCGTTGATGTTTACTACACAACCTTCTTCTTGTAGACGTTGTTGGGCCTGCAAGTGCACAGGTTTGTAGGACAGTAGCAAATTTCCCACAAGTGGATGACCTAAGGTTTATCAATCCGTAAGAGGCGTAGGATGAAGATGGTCTCTCTCAAGCAACACTGCAACCAAATAACAAAGAGTCTCTTGTGTCCCCAACACACCCAATACAATGGTAAATTATATAGGTGCACTAGTTCGGCGAAGAGATGGTGATACAAGTGCAATATGGATGGTAGATATAGGTTTTTGTAAACTGAAAATATAAAAACAGCAAGGTAACAAGTGGTAAAAGTGAGCGTAAACGATATTGCAATGCTAGGAAACAAGGCCTAGGGTTCATACCTTCACTAGTGCAAGTTCTCTCAACAATAATAACATAATAGGATCATATAAATATCCCTCAACATGCAACAAAGAGTCCCTCCAAAGTCACTAATAGTGGAGAACAAACGAAGAGATTATGGTAGGGTACGAAACCACCTCAAAGTTATTCTTTCCAATCAATCCGTTGGGCTATTCCCATAAGTGTCACAAACAGCCCTAGAGTTCGTACTAGAATAACACCTTAAGATACAAATCAACCAAAACCCTTATGTCACCTAGATACTCCAATGTCACCTCAAGTATCCGTGGGCATGATTATACGATATGCATCACACATCTCAATTCATCTATTCAAACCAACACATAGAACCTCAAAGAGTGCCCCAAAGTTTCTACCGGAGAATCACGATGAAAACATGTGCCAACCCCTATGCATAGGTTCATGGGCGGAACCCGCAAGTTGATCACCAAAACATACATCAAGTGGCACGTGATATCCCATTGTCACCACAGATATTCACGGCAAGACATACATCAAGTGTCCTCAAATCTTTAAAGACTCAATCCGATAAAATAACTTCAAAGGGAAAACTCAATCCATTACAAGAGAGAAGAGGGGGAGAAGAAACATAGGATCCAACTATAATAGCAAAGCTCGCGATACATCAAGATCGTGCCAAATCAAGAACACGAGAGAGAGAGAGAGATCAAACACATAGCTACTGGTACATACCCTCAGCCCCGAGGGTGAACTACTCCCTCCTCGTCATGGAGAGCACCGGGATGATGAATATGGCCACCTGTAAGGGTTCCCCCCTCCGGCAGGGTGCCGGAACAGGGTCCCGATTGACTTTTAGTGGCTACAGAGGCTTGCGACTACGGAACTCCCGATCTAATCTCTATTCTGGAAGTTTTACGATACGTAGGTATATATGGGTGCAAGGGGTACGTCGGTGGAGCTACGGGGGCCCCACGAGGTAGGGGGCGCGCCCCCCACCCTCGTGAGCACCTCCCGTATCTTCTGACGTGGAGTCCAAGTCTCCTGGGTCTTATCCGGTGAGAAAATCACGTTCCAGAAAGGATTATTCTGTTTGGACTCCGTTCGATATTCCGTTTCTTCGAAACACTGAAATAGGCAAAAACATCAATTCTGGGCTGGGCCTCCGGTTAATAGGTTAGTCCCAAAAATAATATAAAAGTGGATAACAAAGCCCAATATTGCCTAAAACAGTAGATAATATAGCATGGAGCAATCAAAAATTATAGATACGTTGGAGACGTATCAGTCGTCCCCTTCCTATAGGCCTCGCCGTCGTCCACTGCCCAGGTGCTCTGGGCGCGGCGTGGTCAACGTGGTCAAGGAACGACATGCATCGGACGTGGACTGTACGTGGAGAGGCTGACAGCTGGGTCCATGGCCGCACACAAGGAAATGCCTCCTAATTACGCACAAAATAATGATTCCTCCACCTGACATCTGGGACCCACCGGAAGGGCCTCTGTATTTCGTGAAAAAAACATTCCCCCCGCTGACAGGTCGGACCCACCAGCTATATCTTCACACGCAAGGAAGTGCCTCCTTATTACGCACAAAAAAATGAATACTCCCCGTGCTACCTAGGACCCAGCATAGTGGGAGGCTGACTTGTGGGCCTACTAAGTTGACGGGGATAGAGGGCTTTGTCAACTTAGTCAATATGGACGATTCTAGCTCCAGTGACCGTACGATGTCCATCCAATGGCCGTAGAGCTTCTTCAACCTCTGGTCTTCTTGCTCTAGCCGCCCAAACAAGCGTCGGCCATGCCGCCGGCTCCTGCCCCCCGTGTCCGTCTATGCTGCCACCGCTGGCCATGCCATCCCTCTATACTCACCCACACCTCCTGTTATTCTCCGGCGACGGTAGCTTCACACCGCAGCCAAAGTAGTCAACCCACGTACTCCCCTCCACGTGGGCATCCACTGCCGCGTCTTCCCCGGCTCCACGTCGTCCCCTTCCCAGGCCTCGCCGTCGTCCACCGCCCTGTTGCTCTCGGCGCGACGTGGTCAACGAACGACTTCGATCGAAAGAGTACTGTACGTGGAGAGGTTGACAGCTGGGTCCATGGCACAGTAAGGAAGTGCCTCCTTATTACGCGGAAAATAATGATTCCTCTACCTGACAGCAGGGACCCACTGGACGGGCCACCGTATTTCATGAAGAAAACGTTTCCCACCTGACTGCTGGGACCCACCAGCTACATCTTCGCACGCAAGGAAGTGCGTCCATATTACGGGCAAAAAAAGATTCGCCCCCCTGACTGCTGGGACCCACCAGCTACTTCTTCGTACCCAAGGAAGTGCCTGATAGTCGGGACCCACCCGGTCGAAGCGTATGTAGCGTTGTCATTCTGGTCGTGAACGTGTACATACATACTGGTCGATCAGTCTGTCCGCAGGCTGCAGCGATAAACCGTGGCCGTGTAAGGAAGGGCACGTGTGGTAGTAGAGGCGCGCACGTGTGGTAGTAGAGGCGTGCACGTAGCATGTACACGTACGTATAGCGGCCAGGGTGCAAGAAAGTAAATACGGCCACGTACGTACATACGGGCAGGGTCTCGAACGCCTACTCGCGCATACGTACGACTAGGGCTCGTGTACATGGCTGTGGCTGGGTCAGAACGGAGAAACTGCATCATAGTCGTGTTCATGGGGAGGCAACGGAATGCGTCGTGTTCATCAGGAGGCAACGGAATACGTCGTGTTCATCGAGAGCCAACCGGCTTGGACGGAACAGCCGACGGAAACGAGGCCTGGCATACCACAGAACGGAGGAAACAACCTTGTGTTCGACCGGCCACAGTGGAAACGGGATCCTGTTCATTGGGTGGGGTCTGGCGTACCGCAAAACGGCAGAAACAGACCTCCTACAGTCAAAACGGGGTCCTATTGATCGGCAGGGGTGTGGCGTACCGCAAAACAGAGTAAACGGACTTGTGTTGGAGCGCTACGGTCGAAACAGGAGTCCTGTTCATCGGGAGGGGTGTGGCGTACCGCAAAACGGGACTCCACGGGATACTGTTCATCTCCACCGTCGACTGCCTCCACGGGCTACTATTCATCCACCTTCAACCTCCTCCAGCCTCCACCTGTGACTGTTCATCCATGGGCTCCTGTTCATCCAGCCTCCACTGCTCCTCCACTGGCTACTGTTCAGCCAGCCCTCTCCACGGGGTCATGTTCAACCACCCCTCCACGGGCTACTGTTCATCAAGCCCTCCATCGGCTACTTTTCAACCATCCCTCCACCGGCTACTGTTCAACCAGCCCTCCACGGGGTCCTGTTCATCCAGCCCTCCACGGGGCCATGTTCATCCACCGGCTCGATCGATCAGGGTACTATTCATCCAGCGGCAACGGCCTCTACTACCACGGGTTCCTGTTCATCCAACCCCCACCGGGAACTGTTCAGCTAAACCCCCCAACAACGCTCACTGTTCATCAAGGGAATGAGACAGCAGTATTCGATCCACTTCGGTTAGTAGCAGTAGCGAAGGAATCACTCGGGTTCAGTTAACAGCAAGGGATCGATCGATCGCTCGGGTTTAGTAATGCGTAGCCTCCAGTACAATCGCTCGGGTTCAGTTAGAGTCCAATGCCTCGCTCGGGTTCAGTTAGAGCAAACGCCTCGCACAGACGTGCGTACGTACGAGAGAAATGCGCATCGCTCGGCCCCCGACCACCCATCATAACCGGGAACTCCCCCGATATTTTCCTCGCCCTCGCTTCTACCATGATTTTCTCCATCATGGATGGCCCAAAGAATGTCATGCAGCTGCGTCTCCAACCCGCCCAGGACGAAAATCCCATTTTATGTCATGATTTTTTGTCATAGAAGTAGGATCCCACCACATCTATGATGATACCGGGTTCCGTCACAATTATCGTCATGGAAGTGTCACAAGCATGACAGAAAAAATTTCATTCAGCCCAAAATGTCACGGATGTGTCTTTTTTTGGTAGTGTGAGGCGGCATCTTCAGGCGTGTCCTATGAGGATTTCAGGAAGAGAGACTTCTTGCAATCCTTGCTACGATGTTCCTGCCCGGGCAAATCATCCATATCCTCATTAGCATGCTGATAGCCCGATTCTTCATATGGTTGACTCATCATATCTAAGTCACCCTCATATGCGTTTGTATTGAGGAAACCCATTGGGTCCTCCATCTCCTCTGTCTTATCATCCATTCTCTGTTCTACGGGACCGATTACATCAGCCAGTACTATTTCACCCCCTTCATCATGTCGTCCGCCACTCTCCATACATGCTTGTTGATGCGTGGTTATTGGTGTGCTCTCGGCCGGCTCCAGACGAAAAAGATTCTTCGGCCATAGCAGCACCCAACCCTTGCAGCTTCCAATCCGCGGCGAGGTCTCATCGTCCTCTCCCCCTAGGCGTAATGGAGGAGGAAAATCCTCGTGCCCCAATTTCACACACGATAAGGTAACCCTGAAGTGCCCAGCGGGCATCGGCTAGTTGTGGAACGTGAGATCCAAGGGCTTCGCTATCACCCCTTTCCCACGTCCACCTTCTGGACTTTGATCAAGTAGAGTACGATGCACGGGGTTTCGTCGGCTTACAAACACATGTCTGCGGCGTAAAACATCCTAAAGGCAATGGAAATGGAATATTCTAGATATATATGTTCATGCGACATGTAATTGCCGTGAGGGCGTCGAGCTCAGCCAAAGACAAAGGCCCACCTAGCGCGCCAGAGACTGAGGACGGGCTGCTATGAGCGGGTGCGAGTGTGAGAGGAGGCCCGGTAGCGTGACCAAGTGATGGTGCGGTGGTGTTGTTGTTCACGGAGTTTCTCGCGACGAAACTGGGCAGCGGGAAATCATGTACCGTCTTGTCTGGATTTTCCCTCATCTAGTTGATGAAAGCCGGGACCAAGTTAGTAGCGAAATCATTTCTGCAGGCAGTTACAGCTGCATTGACTGCCTGTTGTAGCAACTTAATTTTCTCCTCGTCTATTTGTTTTTTGCATCCTCAGCTGTTTTTTTCTCGAACGCAAGATTCACCTTCTCGTTGATGTCTGTCTGACTAAACATCTTTTTCTCCTTCTTGGCCTCTGGGCCCTCGTGGTCAAACACCTTCCACGTGGCGCCGTCTCCGGCATCGTGCACACGACCATATTGCGTCCGCTTACCCAAAGGGAGTCCCTTAAGTTTGTTCAAGGCCCGGTTGAGAGGGGTGTCCCACTTGGACCTCATCAGAGAAGTAGGGCTTTTGGCTGCAAGCTGGTGTTGCTTCTCCTGCAGAAGGAACGTGAACCGTTTAGGAATGTGTAGTCGACTAGATCTGGAGCTAAATGTAAGGTGGTAAAAGAACAGTAGTCTAATCAATCTCCTCGTGATCTGGTCCGTGTAAAAAACCTAATTATGTTCCTTGTCCCACTTGTAGCGTGCCCTGATGAAGTCACGCTCCAAGGGGTTGGTGAACTTCGCGAAGGGGTCTGGGAGACCTGCGGCTTCACGTTCTGCATCCTCCTTATCCCATATGGGCCTTTTACCGAGGTAGCCATGACTTCTGAGGTGATGCTTCCCCGTGTTCCTTTGCTGAAGGCTCTTGAATTTCGTAGCCTTAGCCTTGGCTGCCTTGGTAGCGCAAGTGTCCTTGAACTTTTTGAACTCCTCTTCCTTAAGTGTCGGATTTTCCTCCAGAATCTTGGACAGGGGTTCCTCAGCCTCAATAGCTCATTTCACCCTCCCTTTCAACAACCAACGTTGAACATTCCCATGGCGTGATTGTTAATATTTTTCATCCTCGGATCATCCCACAGTTGTTCTATGTTATCATCACGGTCGGGGAACTTGAATCTCTTGTGCAACTTCGTTAGGAGCAACTGCGTCAAATGTTCTTTACTCCTTAAGTCATCATCGTTGATGCTCGCACATTCCCGTAGGATGCATCGTACTTGGTTCCCATAGCACTTGTGAGATTCTTCCGGCTCTAATGGCTCAAACTTGCCAGGTGCCATCTTCGTGATCACCAGTCGTCCAATGCCTAGTTTGTTAGGTTTTCGTATCCTCTGCTTCTTCTGCTTCTTCTTTTCGGTAGCGGCTAATACGTCTCCAACGTATCTATAATTTTTGATTGCTCCATGCTATATTATCTACTGTTTTGGACCATATTGGGCTTTATTTTCCACTTTTACATTACATTTGGGACTAACCTATTAACCGGAGGCCCAGCCCAGAATTGTTGTTTTTTTTCCTATTTCAGTGTTTCGAAGAAACGGAATATCAAACGGAGTCCAAACGGAATGAAACCTTCGGGAACGTAATTTTCTCAACAAATATGATCCAGTAGACTTGGACCCTCCGTCAAGAAAGGAGGGAGGCGGCCACGAGGGTGGAGGGCGCCCCCCTAGGGCGTGCCCCCTGCCTCGTGGGACCCCCTTTGCTCCACCGACGTACTCCTTCCTCCTATATATACCTACGTACCCCCAAACGATCACAGACGGAGCCAAAAACCTAATTCCACCGCCGCAACCTTCTGTACCCACGAGATCCCATCTTGGGGCCTGTTCCGGAGCTCCGCCGGAAGGGGAATCCACCATGGAGGGCTTCTACATCATCACCATAGCCCCTCCGATGAAGTGTGAGTCGTTTACCTCAGACCTTCGGGTCCATAGTTAGTAGCTAGATGGCTTCTTCTCTCTTTTTGCATCTCAATACAATGTTCTCCCCCTCTCTCGTGGAGATCTATTTGATGTAATCTTCTTTTTGCGATGTGTTTGTTGAGACCGATGAAGTGTGGGTTTATGATCAAGATTATCTATGAGCAATATTTGAATCTTCTCTGAATTCTTTTATGTATGATTGGTTATCTTTGCAAGTCTCTTCGAATTATTAGTTTGGTTTGGCCTACTAGATTGGTTTTTCTTGCAATGGGAGAAGTGCTTAGCTTTGGGTTCAATCTTACGGTGTCCTTTCCCAGTGACAGTAGGGGCAGCAAGGCATGTATTGTATTGTTGCCATCGAGGATAACAAGATGGGGTTTTTATCACATTGCATGAATTTATCCCTCTACATCATGTCATCTTGCTTAATGTGTTACTCTGTTTTCATTAACTTAATACTCTAGATGCATGCTGGATAGCGGTCGATGAGTGGAGTAATAATAGTAGATGCAGGCAGGAGTCGGTCTACTTGTCTCGGACATGATGCCTCTATACATGATCATACCTGGATACTCTCATAACTATGCTCAATTCTGTCAATTGCTCAATAGTAATTCGTTCACCCACCGTAAAATACTTATGCTCTTGAGAGAAGCCACTAGTGAAACCTATGGCCCCAGGGTCTATACTTCATCATATCAATCTTCCATCACTTTATTATTGCTTTGCTTTTTACTTTTCCTTTTATTTTATATTGCATCTTTATATCAAAAATACCACAAATATAATCTATCATATCTATCAGATCTCACTCTCGTAAGTGACCGTGAAGGGATTGACAACCCCTATTCGTGTTGGTTGCGAGGAGTTATTTGCTTTGTGTAGGTACGAGGGACTTGCGCGTAGCCTCCTACTGGATTGATACCTTGGTTCTCAAAAACTGAGGGAAATACTTACGCTACTTTGCTGCATCATCCTCTCCTCTTCGGGGAAATCCAACGCAGTGCTCAAGAGGTAGCAAGAAGAATTTCCGACACCGTTGCCGGGGAGTCTACGCAAAAGTCAACATACCAAGTACCCATGAAAATCCCTTATCTCTCCCTCACTTCACCCTTGCCATTTTATTCGCCCTCTCTTTTCCGTTTGCCTTTTTCCCGCTTGCTTTTTGTCATGGCTAGTACTCTTTCTTCTCCGTTATCTCCCGAGAATGAAGTTCTAAATTTTAAGCAAAGGAAGGGAGAAAATCTGAAAGACGCTTGGTATAGAATTTGCAATGCTCAAAATATATCTACCAGGAAGCAATCTACTTCAGTTCTTCTTCGCAATTTTTATGCAGGTGCCAATCCTTGTTATAGATATATCCTTGATACCATTACCGGAGGGAATTTCTTGGGTAGCCATACTTTTGATTCTTATAATGCTATGATAGATTTGTTTGGCTCACCCCCTCTTTTGGTTAATGGAACTATATTAACTTTGGAACATGTAATGCAAAGACTTGAAATTATTGAAAATAAAGTTGCTACCGTTGAGTTAATTGAAAATCTAGATAAAAAGATCCACAATCAAATTACCCAATATGGATCTAAGGTAGGAGTAACTTTGAAAAATATTAAGGAGAAGGAACCCATAGTCAATGAGAGAATAAATCAAGATTCCACTAGAATCGATAAACTTGAGGGTATTATTACCAACTTGGGAACCGCTTTTTCCTCCGTAAAGAATACTCCAAGTCCTCCTACTAAAATTGCCAAGCTTATGTATGTTCCTAAAAATAAGGGTGAATCCTCTAGTAAGGAAACTGCGGATCTTAAATCTATAAGTATTCATCCCAACCTTTTTGCTATCATTAAGGAACCATTTGCTACAAATGAATTTTTTGATTTTGTACCTAAAAGTTTGATTATTACTAAAAACAAAGAAAATCCTAAGAAAGATAGATGCCTCATTTAAGAATTGCCTACCAAAGACGGCACTACCTAAATCTATCCTTGCTTTTATGCCTAGCTAGGGGCATTAAATGGTAGCGCTTGTTGGGAGGCAACCCAGTTTTTTTTTGTTTCTGTTTAGGAATAAATAATCCATGTACCTTCTGTTTAAGATGTGGTTTTATGTTTTAACTAGTGTTTGTGCCAAGTTAACCCTATAGGATCTTCTTGGATGATAGTTATTTGATCTTGCTTTAATTTCCAGAAACTTTGCGCTTAGTGCCAGAATTGTTAAAAATCACCAAAACGTGATAAAATACTGATTCCAATTTCTGCTGCTCAATAAACAAATTGCCTAGGTCGTCCTATATTGTCCGACTTTTTGGAGTTCCAGAAGTTTGCGTTAGTTACAGATTACTACAGACTGTTCTGTTTTTGACAGATTTTGTTTTTCGTGTGTTGTTTGGTTATTTTGATGAATCTATGGCTAGTAAAATAGTTTATAATCCATAGGGAAGTTGGAATACAGTAGGTTTAACACCAATATAAATAAAGAATGAGTTCATTACAGTACCTTGAAGTAGTCTTTTGTTTTCTTTCGCTAACGGAGCTCACGAGATTTCTGTTGAGTTTTGTGTTGTGAAGTTTTCAAGTTTTGGGTGAAATCTTTTGATGGATTATGGAACAAGGAGTGGAAAGAACCTAAGCTCGGTGATGACCATGGCGCCCCCAAGATAATATAAGGACACCAAAAAGTCAAAGCTTGGGGATGCCCCCGGAAGGCATCCCCTCTTTCGTCTACTTCCATCGGTAACTTTACTTGGAGCTATATTTTTATTCACCACATGATATGTGTTTTGCTTGGAGCGTCTTGTATGATTTGAGTCTTTGATTTTTAGTTTACCACAATCATCCTTGCTGTACACACCTTTTGATAGAGCCATATATGAATTGGAATTTGTTAGAATACTCTAGGTGCTTCACGTATATCTTTTGAGCTATATAGTTTTGCTCTAGTGCTTCACTTATATCTTTTAGAGCACGGTGGTGGATTTGTTTTAAAGAAACTATTGATCTCTCATGCTTCACTTATATTATTTTGACAGTATTAAATAGCATGGTAATTTGCTTAATAATCTTAATATGCTAGGTATACAAAAATAGTAAAACTTTCTTAGGAGTGTGTTGAATACTAAGAGAAGTTTGATGCTTGATAATTGTTTTGAGATATGGAGGTGATAATATCAAAGTCATGCTAGTTGAGTAGTTGTGAATTTAAAGAATGCTTGTGTTGAAGTTTGCAAGTCCCGTAGCATTCACGTATGGTAAACGTTATGTAACAAATTTGAAACATGAGGTGTTCTTTGATTGTCCTCCTTATGAGTGGCGGTCGGGGACGGCGATGGTCTTTCCTACCAATCTATCCCCTAGGAGCATGCGGCGTAGTGCTTTGGTTTTGATGGCTTGTAGATTTTTGCAGTAAGTATGTGAGTTCTTTATGACTAATGTTGAGTCCATGGATTATACGCACTCTCACCCTTCCATCATTGCTAGCTGAAAGTGCGTTATATCGACTAGAGGGGGGGTGAATAGGCGATTTTTATGAATTTTACAAATTCTTCACTGAGGAATTTGCTCGTGAGGAAATTCCTTAGAGAAGAAATACATGCAGCGGAATAAGTACTCAGAAGTAAGCATAACAGATTACAAGAATTGTCATCATGATGAAATGAAGACAAACACAGAGTCTTGAAAGCGTAATCACAGGATAACACAAGATGAAGACAAAGCGGTGAAGAAATTGAGCGAGGAAATTGAGAAAGTCTTGATCAAAGTCTTCAAACACAGATATGACAAACACTCAACACGTAATGAGGAAATGAAAGGTTGAGGAAATAGAACCGATTAGGTTGGTGAAGACAATGATTTGGTAGACCAGTTCCAAGCTGCTGTCTCGGTTATGCGTCTCGTTGGGCGGTGAGTATTTAAACTTCGAGGACACGCAGATCCGGACACCCGATCCTTGAGCACGCAGCTCGGGACACCAAGTCCTCACCGTATTCTCCTTGAACTAAGGTCACGCAGACCTCGTCCAATCACTCGTGGTAAGTCTTGAGCGACTTCCAAACCTTCACATACTTGGTCACCCGGCAATCCACAATTCCTCTTGGATGCTCTAGACCGTGGCGCCTAACCGTCTGGAAGAAGCACAGTATTCAAAGGTAAAAGCGTCGGATCACAGCGGGATCAATTTCTTGATGATGCTCAATCACTTTGGGTTTGTTGGGGTTTGGTTTTGGGTTTTCCTCACTTTGGGTTTTCCTCACTTGATGATTTTCGCTCAAAGTCCTCGGAGGATGGGTTGCTCTCAAATGACAAGTGTCAAGTTCTCTCGGGCAGCCAACCAACTAGTGGTTGTGAGGCGGCTATTTATAGCCTAGGGAGCAGCCCGACATGATAAGACATAAATGCCCTTCAATGATATGACCGTTAGGTGGATAAGATATTTTGGACAGCCGGTAGCAAGACGACAGAAGTCGGAATTTTGAACATCAAATTCCTCGGGGCTATCATGTTCCTCCTTTGTGTAGGCAATTCGCCTTTGGCGAATTCCTAACTCCTCGATCGAACAAATTCCTCGGTGACGGAAGAACTTCGTCTCATCCTTTGAAGAAATTGACTGAACTGTATGAGATTTCAAAGGCTTCACTCGAAGGATTGGTAGATGTAGGATTTTGAGTTGAGCATCAAATGGAAATTTCTCCTTAGTATTTCCTCGACCCCCTTTAACAGTACGGTGTTTCCTATGACTCAAGAAAGAGAAAATGAAACTACGAAAACAAAAGTCTTCACGCTTCATGTTCCTCATATGAATACCAAGTCTTCAAGGTCACACCAATTTCTTCACTTTCAAAGTCTTGAAAGTCTTGAATATCAAATTCTTGATTGAAGAAATTCATTTTAGGGTCGACTTTCTCTGTAAATATCAAACTCCTCATAGACTTATAGACCTGTGTACACTCACAAAAGCATTAGTTACTTAACCTATAAGTCTTCAATACACCAAAATCACTAAGGGGCACTAGATGCACTTACAATCTCCCCCTTTTTGGTGATTGATGACAACATAGGTTAAGTTTTCAACGGGGATAATTATATGAAGTGTAAATACTGATAATGAGGATTTTGATTGCAAGATATAGAAGAACTCCCCCTGAAGATGTGCATAGTGAGGAAATTGCTTTTGAGGCAATGCACTTTTGAAGAATTGAATCATGGAGAACTCCCCCTATATCTTGTAATTCATACACGCATTTAACATATAATATGAAGAATTTGAATTGCATGATGAAATATGGTGCTTGATGATATGCAGAGCATGCAAAATAATGCATAAAGAGTATCAGAGCCCAATGCGTATGAGGAATTTGAAACTTTTCATGAGTATCAGATCCCAAATGGATTTGAAGATTTTCACCGAGCTCATGAGGATCGAGAACATAACAAGGATCAGCATATCAACACTACGTAATCGAGCATAGAGCAAAAGCATAATGCATCAAAAGTATCAAAGCACCATCGGGTTTAAGATTACAACTCGATCCAATAAAAGGTTTGGAAGAGCGAGTTGTAACTTAATAAAATATTGTATATAGACAAAAGCGAGACCGCTTGAAGACTAACTCAAATTTCTCCCCTTTGTCATCGAATGACCAAAAGGATCGGCGAGGACTAACGCTCTTGAAGAATTTCAAGTTGAAGGCGGGCCTTGACATTATCGGGGTTGTTCGTTGAAGTAGGACCAGCAGCAGTGTCTTCCAAATCTTCATTTTCATCGATGTCGCGAGATGAAGAATAGGAGCTGGCCACTAAGGAAGGAACTTTGACCTTCTTGAATTTCTTGGAGGAGGTGCAGACCAGTCAAATTCTTCCTTGAGTCCCATTGATTTCAGTTCTTCTTCATTGTAGACATGTGAAAGAACAGCCCAGGGCGCTTGAAGGTTTCATGAAGATAGTAGTGGTTTTCTTCTTTGCATTGTGAGTTGAGGTCAGGTTGTAAAGAAGAGTGCCAAAGCGGCGTTTGACCCACTTGTGATTGCGATCAACCTTCCGATGAAGGCGAGGAGTAACTCACGATCAGTCATCACCACAGGTGCGATAGCTTGAGGACTATGCTTAATCGAGGTATTTCTTCTTTGAGTCATGTGTGGCGAGTCATCATTGGTGGAGTAGGATGCTGCTGCTAAACTGTCCATCCAATGGGCGAATGCCTTCATCTATCACAGCAGCAGCCTTTCCCTTTTCATCGGTGAGGCAATTGGCGTTTGAGGACTTCAATCGGGGCAGGTAGCTGCGGTGGTTCAAAGTGTCGACCTTGTAATTCGGTGAAGATCTTGACTGATGAATCTCATAATCCAAGGTGCATAAGGCTTCAGCTCAAAAGGTGACATGGCAATGTTGGCCAGAGTCCTCATGAAGAAATCATGGAAATTGACGGGAACGCCATGGATGATGTTGAAAAGCATATTCTTCATGATGCCAACGACTTCTTCATCGTTCGAGTCGTGGCCCTTGATAGGACTCATAGTCTTTGTCAGAATCCGATAGACTGTTCGAGGCACATATAATGATTCCTTGACGAGGAATTTGGTCCTTGGAGCTTGCCTTGGCTTCAATGGCTTCATCAACACTTGCATATAGTGATTTGAAAGTTCCTTTTCTTCATAGATGCGACGTGCACCATCAAGCGGAGGACTGAGTGGTAGGGCACGAAGCAATTCACTTCTTTGGAGCCTTGTAGTGAGTGTTTTCGGTCATCAATCCAAGACCCATGAAGTTACATCTTCAGCGTCTCGGTGATGTGAAGGTTGCATAGAACTGAAGAATTAGCTCTTCATTCCAATCACAAATATCAGTGCAAAAGTTTAGGAGACCTGCGTCGTGAAGAACACTTAGGACGGGCTCAAAGCCAGGCAGTGACTCCATATCCACATGAGGAATATGAGCATGATCGAAGATTTTGTCCTTGTTGAAAAGCACCGAGGAATAGAAGTTTGCTTGGTGGCAGTCGAGCGCCTCTTCCTAATCCGAGCAGAATCATAGGGATTATATTCGATGAAGAACACATGCTCAGCAAAGAAATCCTCAGCCTTGAAATTTTGCTTGGTCGAGAGCGGATTCTTACGCTTTGGGAGAGGGTGTCGATGAGTTGCATCACCACCTCGGGAATCGTAAGTTCAGGTTCTTGACTTGAGGAATTTCTTGGTCCTCAACTTGTGCGATCGAGGATTTTCAGCAGCAAGCAGCAGTTTCATCGGCGCTAGTGGCTGGAATTTCTTCATGCCGAGAACTCGTGGGTTGATTTTCTTGATGTCTATTTGGACGATGCATGCGGGGAGTGAGGAACTTGTTGAAGCGGGGTGAAGAGCGGAGTATTGGGATGTTGATTTTCCCAAAAGTCATCATTGATCCTGGAGTGGTGCATCAATATCCACATCTTCATTTTCAATTTCCTCGGTACCATCTTGAGGAATTTCATGGTCGATGAGGAATGGCTGGGGTTGAAGGATTGCTTCCACTTCAATTTCTTCATCAATTTTTTCGGCGTAGCGAGGAGATTGATGTTCTTCATCGAGATCGGTTGGGATCTCATATTATTCTCCAAAAGGAACTACTTCCTTTGATGGTATGGAGGAAATTGGAATAGCATCAATTGGGTTTTCAACAGAGCTGGTCATTGGCTTCATTTTCTTCGCGGCGAAGAATCAGCGCTGGTGATGCTTTCCTTTTCTTCACACAGCTCGTTCGCAGCCTTTGTTTTCTTCACATCGAAGCGGATGGAAGAATTGGAGTAGGAGTTGGCGCTGGAGGAGCTGAGGAATTTGGGGCAGTTTCTTGAGAGCAAGCGATGCGTTCCCTGTCTTGAACAATTTCTTGAGCGCACCACTAGTGGGTGCCTGGCAGTTTCTTCAATGGCTGGAATTTCTTCATCAGCCACGGAATCAGCATTTTCTTCATGAGCTGAGCTTGAGCATTCTTGGCATTTTCTTCATTAGGCTGAGCGGAGGCTTGACTGAGGATTTTCATGTTGCACTGGTGCAGCAGCAGTTGTGAGCTTCTTCGTCGGATCGATGAATCTGGTCTTGACTACTTGCCAATCAGCATAAATGCGTGTCAAAGTCCTTCTTGAGGTTCTGAATTTCAGTTTGGATTTGAAGGAGTTCCTCGGTGTCATCTTGACAACATTTTCTTGAGAACCTTTCCTTCTGTATTGAGCCTTCTTGATTTCCCTCGCCTTCTCGAACTTCCATTTTCTTCAGCTATGAAGTGAGTCAACATATGACTTTGACCAGGTGTCGGATGAAGATCGAGCGAGAGGGTATTGGGATCATTGTGCGGTCGATGAAATCGAGGACTTTCTTTGGGTCCAAAAGCGTGGCACAACTGTTCCCTTGGCTTTCTTGGCTCTAACTTGGCGATCTCGATGATTTCTTCAAGTTCTTCATCGGATGCCTCATCATCGAGATGTACGTGGACTACAAGCTGTTTCTTCCTTGGGCTGGGCGAGGACCACGTCCATTGTTGCTTTTGTCTTCAACAGTCGGGCGGATGAAGAATTGGGGCAGGTGAGGAACTTGCGAGATGCGTGAGGCAATTGAGAAACCAGCAGTCCTTTGACATGTGGCTAGGTGCACGAGAACCGAAGGTTTGGGCGGAGCGTTGAGGACTTTGATGGAACGATGGCAGTGTGAGAATTTGCACGGAGGGAGCTCTTTGAGGAACTTGGCCGTGAGGGCACAGATGAAGAAGCACTTGGCTTATTAGCAGACTTCTTTTGCATCGATTTCCTCGGTTTGACCGAGACCTCGATGTAGCAGCGGCGTGGCAGAATCCTCATTGAATTTCTTCACGCTTCCTTTGCTTGCTTAGCCAACTTTGCTTGGCGTTTAGCCCATTCATCGGAAAGTCCTCACGCGTTTGGCGCTAGTGGGATCAGCTATTTGGCCTGGTGCCAAAGGAGCTCTTGGGCATGGAGGATTTAGCGAATTTCTTCATGTACTTAGGTGTTACATATCGGTATTCCTTCCATTCCGTGCCCATCTCCGTTCAATCTTACGTATACACACCTTGCGTTGATTTTGCTTTCCTCATCGGTGTGCAATAGTCAGCATATATTTCCTCGGGGATTTGAATCTGTCATGACCTCGGGTTTCTTTCCTCCCTTCTGCGGCTTCTTACCATCGCCATTTTCTTGGTGAGGAAATTGAACAATTGAGTTCTCGAAGAAGTGTGCAGTTTTTCTTCGAGGAGCGCTGCAAATGAGTTAAGTTGATGAGAACCTAGGGATTCAGCAGCAGACATTTGTACTGTGAGCAGAGTATAGGTGCGAGGAATTTGAAGAGGTCATATCGTTCTCGGAGGGTTTTCAAAAGAACAAGTTTGAGGATTTTGACCAGATGAGCCTTGAAGAATTTCAATAAGCGTTCTTTTTCTTAGGTTCGAGTTGTATAGATCGAAGATCCACACAATTGAGGAATCTTGAAGAAAATCATTGCTTAGAGAAATGAGTCAAGAGATTTGAGGTGTTCATATGTGTGAAGAATTTGAAATAAACACCTTTGAAGAATTTGAAGAAAATTTGAGAATCAAAGCGAGTAAATAAAAGTAACTTTTAATTTACGAAGTGAAGAACACGACGAACTGAGATGAACAGTTTAGAAGTTCGTCGTTCAGATCTTCTCCGCCCTAACTTGGCAGAGAAATCAGCTACGACAGCGGCGGAGTGAAGAAATTCCACAGTCGGTAGCGATGCGTCGGCGAAGAGGTCAAAGCGGTGAAGCTTTTCCTCACGGCGACAATGGAGTAAGCGGCGGCGCTAGGTTTCGAGGAGCTCGGCGGGAGAGAGGTCGGCGAGTAAAATAGTGAGGAAGGGAGAGAGGGTATTTATAGCCACGGTGAAAAGCGGCTCGTCCAGAAGATTTAGAACGAACGTGCCTGACCGCTTCCTTCTCACGACATGTGTCACCCATGTCTTGTTAGTGGAGATCGTGTGCGATCGTGGGTGGATATAATAATGCATCGTGGGATGCGGAGCAGTTTAATGGTAAAATCGAAGTTTGGATAAGATTAGTTTAAAAGTTCCGTTCGCAATTTCTTCAGCTATCAAGGACACAAAGTGAAGAATTTGAGCGAGTTTCAAAGTAGAACGCACATGAAGAATTGTGAATGGATTGGGTTGAGTATAGCATAGAGGGAAGGTCGATCACATTCACTTAGCGAAAAAGCGACTTGAAGAAATAGCCATAAGTGAATGCTGTAGAGGACATAAATCCATATATATATATAGCCAATGAAGAAAGGCAGCGGAAGCAGTGAAGAATTTGCAAAGTTGAAGAATTTGAAAAACTGAAGAATTTGAAAAACTGAAGAATTTCAAAACTGAAGAATTTCAAAAGCGAGGAAAAACTCAAATTGAAGATTTTCAACTTTGGTGGTGGCGTGACCCATCGTATAAGAATGATGATTTCAGACACGCGTACAATTGTCGTAGGGTTACGAGAATCAAATTCTTCATTAATTTCTTCACATTTAGAGTGTTATTCTTCATTGATTGAAGAAAACGTTTCTTCATGTGTTGCACATCTAAGTCATCAATTTTGCATAAGTGTTAGGATGTGTGCCTTTTCAAAGAACGTTCGAAGATTCTAAGATATTTAGCTCACACGCAACTTGCTAAATCTCTTCTCATCCAAGGGCTTAGTGAAGATATCAGCTAGCTGTTCTTCAGTCTTCACATGCTCGATGGAGATGTAAGCCCTTCAACACATGATCACGAAGAAAATGATGGCGAATTTGAATGTGCTTTGTCTTGAGTGCTGAACTGGGTTGTGAGCAATCTTGATGGCACTCTCATTGTCACGATGAGAGGCACATTCTTCACGTTGATGCCGTAGTCCTTGAGGTTTGCTTCATCCATAGTAATTGAGCACAACACGAGCCAGCAGCAATATATTCAGCTTGCGGTGGACGGTGATACAGTTCATTTCTTGAGGACCAACGGACCAAAGATCGTCGAGAAATGACAAGTACCAGATGTTGACTTGCGGTCCACGATCACCAGCATAGTGAGAGTCAGAATATCAATGAGATCAAAAGTAGAGCCCTTGGGGTACCATAATCCTAGTGTTGGTGTGTGAGCTAGATATCGAAGAATATGCTTCACAGCCTTATGGTGTGATTCCTTGGTGTAGCTTGAAATCGGGCACACATGCAAACACTAAGCATTATATCTGGCCTAGATGCACATAAGTACAATAAAGAACCAATCATGGGCGGTATACCTTGTGATCGAAGTCAATACCATTTTCATCGATTGCATAGATGGCCATTTGTGGGCATAGGAATTTTGACGCCTTTGCAATCTTGCATGCGAATTTCTTGAGGACATCTTTGAGGTATTTCTCTGAGATATGAATATGCCATTGTGTTGTTGACGAATTTGAAGACCTAAGAAGAATTTCAACTCTCCCATCATAGACATTTGATATTCTTCACTCATCATATAGGCAAATTCATCACTATAACGTTGGTCGATACAGCCAAAGATAATATCATCAACATATATTTGGCACACAAACAGTTCACCATCATAAGATTTAGTAAAGAGAGTAGGGTCGAGTGAACGGGTGTGAAGCCATTCTTCACGAAGAATTCCTTCAATGTATCATACCACGCTTGAGGGGCTTGCTTGAGGCCATAGAGGGCCTTATTTAGTCTGAAGACTTTGTCGGGATTCTTTGGATCTTCAAAACACAGGGGTTGAGCAACATATACTTCTTCCTCAAGCTTACCATTGAGGAATGCACTTTTCACATCCATTTGATATAAAGTGATATTGTGATGGTTAGCATAGGCGAGTAATATCTGAATAGACTCAAGTCTAGCAACAGTGCAAAAGTTTCATCGAAATCAATTCCTTCAACTGCGTGTAGCCTTGAGCTACTAGTCGTGCTTTATTCCTCACCACAAGACCATTTTCATCTTGCTTGTTGCGGTAGATCCACTTTGTGCCAATGATATTATGCTTGCGAGGATCTGGACGTTTGACCAGTTCCACACGTTGTTGAGCTCGAAGCGATGTAATTCTTCTTGCATGGCCTGAATCCACTCGGCTCGAAATGCTTCATCTACCTTAGTGGGCTCTGTGATAGAGACAAAAGCATAGTGCCCACAAAAGTTAGATAAATGTGAAGCTTTTGAGCGAGTGAGAGGACTGGCGCTTCAATGTCATCGATGATCTTGTCAACTTGCACTTCTTTTGCAACGCGAGGATGAGCTGGTTGTCTTCGAGGAATTTGACCACTTTCCTCAGCACCATTTTCTTCATCATTATCTTCGGGTGCATCATCTCGACGTTCTTCGCGTATAGGAATGAATTCTTCAGCAGTTTCTTCAGTAGGAATGACATCCTCAGTTGCCTTGAGCCTGATGGAATCTTCAGGTGCTGGTTCGTCTAACACAGAAGGTAGGTGCTCTCTTTGCGAGCCATTAGTTTCATCGAACCGCACATCTACAGTGTCAACAATCTTGTGAAATGCGATGTTGAAGACTCTGTAGGTGTGCGAGTCCTTTCCGTAACCAAGCATAAAACCTTCATGTGCTTTCGGTGCAAATTTAGAGGTGTGGTGAGGATCTCTAATCCAGCATTTAGCACGAAGACTTTGAAATAACTTACATTGGGTTTCTTGTCGGTGAGGAGTTCATAGGCAGTCTTCTTGAAGAATTTGTGAAGATATACTCTGTTGATGATGTGGCATGCGGTGTCAATTGCTTCAATCCGAAGCGACTAGGCGTTTTGTATTCATCAAGCATAGTCGAGCCATCTCAACAAGAGTTCTGTTCTTGCGCTCCACGCGCCATTTCTTTGAGGAGTATAAGGGCAGATAACTCATGAGTAATACCAAGTTCATCAAGATAATCATCAAGACCGAATTCTTGAACTCAGTTCCATTGTCACTTCGATGTGCTTGATCTTCACACCAAAGTTGGTTGAAGCCCTCGAGGAAAATCGTTTGAAGATTTCCTGCACTTGATTTTTGTAAGTAACAATGTGTACCCATGTGTAACGAGTAATCATCAACAATAACAAAGCCATAAAGAGATGCATCATTAGTGACAATTGAGTAATGATTGGGACCAAAGAGGTCCATGTGAAGCAATTGAAGGGACGAGTAGTGGTCATGATAGTCTTATTTGGATGCTTGGCCTTGGTCATTTTCCAGCTTCACGGGCACCGCATAAGTGATCCTTGAGAATTTGACATTCTCAATGCCAATGACATGCTTCTTCTTCATGGCGTGTGCAAATTCCTCATGCTGCGTGACCAAGTCGTCGATGCCATAGCCAGCCTACGAAGCTTTTGCAAGTAGGCACACGGCTGGTTGTGGTCTGTAGAGAAATCAACAATATACAAGTCTCCTCTCCTAAAGCCTTGAAGACTTTGGAATTGTCGACTTCCATAATCACAACACAGCGATACTTGCCAAAGATAACTACCATATCAAGATCACAAAGCATTGAGGTGACATGAGGTTATATCCTAAAGACTCAACAAGCATGACTTTGTCCATGTGCATGTCCTTAGAGATAGCAACCTTACCAAGTCCCAATACGACTTTTGCCTTTGTCAAGAAAAATGATATGCTTGAGATGTGGCGGTGATAAGGGAGCATCCATCAATAGATTCTTGTCACCGGTCATGTGATTTGTACATCCACTATCGAGAACCCACTCGGTGGCTTTGGGTTGATCATCCTGCGGATGAATTAGTACAACTTACGATCTCATATACTTCATCGGTGAAGAATATGATATCAAGTTCATCAGATGAATTTCATCGACAAGTATTGAGATAAGCGGTGTGAGGGCGTGTGAAATGAAAGTTCATTTCATCATGATTAACTGCGTCCTTCGAGCATTTTATCGGGCCCCGACAAATTCTTGAGGCGTTTGAGGCACGCCGGAGACTGACCCTGCAGAAGAGATTAGTTCTTTTTCTTCACCACCCACATCTGAAGGGGTGGCAAAGAGTTCATCATTCTGCATAAGAGAGGTTAGGGTAAGCATATGAATAAGCAGAGAAATTCTTCGAGGACTTATGAACATATTGGTTTGAAGAATAATGCACATATTCATAGCCCTTAGCTCTACCTGCGAAGCGAGTTATTAGCACGATGATAATCATATGAGGACTTTGATCCTTTTGAGGAATTTGATCCACGTGAGAAATTTGGTCCGTATGAGGACTTGGATCCATATGAAGAATTTTGTCCATATGAAGAATTTGATCTGGGGTTCCTTTTCTTCACAGGTGGTGTCATGAGGACATTCACTGAAGACTTTCAAGACATTTCTTGGGAACCCAGATTTTCTTCATAGGGGACCGTTCTGCGATTAGTGCCAACATATCTAGCAAATACTTCACCATTCTGATTTTTGAACAGTTTATAGTTTGAGTCAAATGACTCATCATCGAATGAGAAATTCACATGTAAAACCAGATAAGGTAGATGGATCAAGCTGGAGGTCCCTTTGCAGCAACCCATGAGGTTTTGGGATCTTGCTCGGGCTTCGATCGTTCCATCAGCATTGAGTTTCCTCTCAAAGGCAATACCCTCTTTCCTAGGGTTCTGTTGAGGATCTGCTTTTAAGCACATCACAAAGAGTCGATGCCCTTTGAGGCTTTTGTACATGCCTGTCATGTACAATTCCTTCAGTCCTGCATCGTCAGTGATACTAGCAATGTCCTCATATGAGGAATTAGTGATAGTAGAGGCAGGTGAAGAATTTGTAACAGTTGAAGCATTTGAACATTCGGTGAAGAATTAGCGATTCACGTTCAATGCACTTTAAGCATGGAGGAACAAATTCTTCTTGAGAAGCGCTGATTTGTTGAGCAAGTAATGAATCGCGCTCCTTCGAAGATCTTCATAACTCGCTCTTAGCTTCTCAAGATCTTGCTTTCTTTGAAGAAATTCATAAGAAAGTTTCTCATGATCGAGATAAGAGAGTGTTATGATGACCTTGAAGGCTGTCAAATCTAGGTGAACTCTCTGAAGATTTTGATCGGGGCTTGAGTGCGATCCATTTCTTCACCTAACATATCATCACTCTTATCTAGCATGTTTTGAACCTTTTCAAAAGCCCTTTGTTGTTTTATAGCAATCTTAGCAAGTTTAGAGTAGCTGGGCTTGAGATCCTCATCGATTCATTTTCACTAGATTCAGAGGAGGTGAAATTGAGTACCTTAGCACCTTTGCCATGAAGCAATAGGTGGGGCGTAGTCATCATTTTCCTCATCAGGTTTGTCGGTGGAGTCAGTTTCTTGATGTTGAAGATGGACTTGCTAACATAAGCGATAGCAAGAGCCGGACTAGCCACACTAGATTCGGATTCTTGAGACTCCTCCTCTTCCTCATTTTCCTCGATTCAGCTTGAGTCCATTTCCTTGCCAATGAATGCCGAGCCTTTTGGAGCTGCTCTTCTTGTGAGAAGAAGGTTTTGAGGATTTTGATGATGAAGATTTTGATGATTTCTTCTTCTTCTTCACGTCATCAGAGCTGTAATCCTTGTGTTTCTTCTTTCTTAATTCCTTTTCCCACTGAGGACAATCTTGGATATAGTGACCAGGTTTCTTGCATTTGTGGCAAAGTCTTCGCTTATAGTCACTAGATGAGGAATCACTGCTTCTTGAGGATTTTCCAAAGCGACCACGTCTTGTGAATTTCTGGAATTTCTTCACGAGCGAGTGCTAGCTCTGGCCAAATTCTTGAGGATCTCCAAGGCTACTACCGATTCTTCACTCTGATTCAGATTCAGCCTTGGCCTTGAGGCACGTGTTTTTCCATAGCGAGAACCATAGAGATCTCTCTTTTGACAAGCTGGAACTTCGTGAGTATTTAGCCTTTCGAGGATATCAGCAGGATCAAGAGACTTGTAGTCAGCTCGTTCTTGTATCATCAGTGCCAGAGTGTCAAATGAGGAATCAAGCGATCTTAGCAATTTCTTCACCACCTCATGGTCGGTGATGTCAGTGGCACCCAGTGCTTGAAGCTCATTTGAGATGTCAGTGAGGCGATCGAAGGTTTGTTGAACATTTTCGTTGTCGAGTCTTTTGAAGCGGTTGAAGAGATTCCGAAGAACATCAACTCGAGAGTCACGCTGAGTTGAAACACCTTCATTTACTTTGGACAGCCTGTCCCAGATGAGTTTGGCAGACTCCAAAGCACTCACTCTTCCATATTGACCTTTGCTCATATGGCCACATATGATATTCTTTGCTTGAGAATCGAGTTGCTTGAATCTCTTCACATCAGCATCATTCGGAGAGGGTGTGGTGAGGAAACACCTTTTGTCACAACATACCGGAGATCGTTGTCAATTGCTTCAAGATGCATTAGCATTTTGTTCTTCGATGAGGGGTAGTCCGTCCCATCGAAGGTAGGACACCCTGCTGAGACCTTGATCATACCTGCGGTCGACATAACTAAAACTCCGGTGGTTAAACCAAAATCACAGAACAAGGGAGTACCTTGCTCGATACCAATTGAAAGTCGTTATATCGACTAGAGGGGGTGAATAGGCGATTTTATGAATTTTACAAATTCTTCTTCGAGGAATTTGCTCGTGAGGAAATTCCTTAGCGAAGAAATACATGCAGCGGAATAAGTACTCGAAGTAAGCATAACAGATTACAAGCATTGTCATCATGATGAAATGAAGACAAACACAGAGTCTTGAAAGCGTAATCACGAGGATAACACAAGATGAAGACAAGCAGATGAAGAAATTGGGCGAGGAAATTGAGAAAGTCTTGATCAAAGTCTTCAAACACAGATATGACAAACACTCAACACGATAATGAGGAAATGAAAGGTTGAGGAAATAGAACCAGATTAGGTTGGTGAAGACAATGATTTGGTAGACCAGTTCAAGCTGCTTTGTCTCGGTTATGCGTCTGGTTGGAGCGGTGAGTATTTAAACTCGAGGACACATGATCCGGACACCCGATCCTTGAGCACGCAGCTCGGGACACCAAGTCCTCACCGTATTCTCCTTGAACTAAGGTCACGAGACCTCGTCCAATCACTCGTGGTAAGTCTTGAGCGACTTCCAAACCTTCACATACTTGGTCACCCGGCAATCCACAATTCCTCTTGGATGCTCTAGACCGTGGCGCCTAACCGTCTGGAAGAAGCACAGTCTTCAAAGGTAAAAGCGTCGGATCCACGCGGGATCAATTTCTTGATGATGCTCAATCACTTTGGGTTTGTTGGGGTTTGGTTTTGGGTTTTCCTCACTTTGGGTTTTCCTCACTTGATGATTTTCGCTCAAAGTCCTCGGAGGATGGGTTGCTCTCAAATGACAAGTGTCAAGTTCTCTCGGAGCAGCCAACCAACTAGTGGTTGTAGAGGCGGCTATTTATAGCCTAGGAGCAGCCCGACATGATAAGACATAAATGCCCTTCAATGATATGACCGTTAGGTGGATAAGATATTTTGGACAGCGGCCAAGAAGACAGACACAGTCGGAATTTTGAACATCAAATTCCTCGGGGCTATCATGTTCCTCCTTTGTGTAGGCAATTCACCTTTGGCGAATTCCTAACTCCTCGGTCGAACAAATTCCTCATTGACGGAAGAACTTCGTCTCTATCCTTTGAAGAAATTGGTGAAGCTGTATGAGATTTCAAAGGCTTCACTCGAAGGGATTGGTAGATGTAGGATTTTGAGTTGAGCATCAAATGGAAATTTCTCCTTAGTATTTCCTCGACCCCTTTAACGAGACGGTGTTTCCTATGACTCAAGAAAGAGAAAATGAAACTACGAAAACAAAAGTCTTCACGCTTCATGTTCCTCATATGAATACCAAGTCTTCAAGGTCACACCAATTTCTTCACTTTCAAAGTCTTGAGAAAGTCTTGAATATCAAATTCTTGATTGAAGAAATTCATTTTAGAAATTCGACTTTCTCTGTAAATATCAAACTCCTCATAGACTTATAGACCTGTGTACACTCACAAAAGCATTAGTTACTTAACCTATAAGTCTTCAATACACCAAAATCACTAAGGGGCACTAGATGCACTTACACTAGCCTCTTCGGTACCGTGCATTGCCCTTTCTCACATTGAGAGTTGGTGCAAACTTCGCCGGTGCATGCAAACCTCGTGATATGATACGCTCTTTCACACATAAACCTCCTTATATCTTCCTCAAAACAGCCACCATACCTACCTATTATGGAATTTCCATAGCCATTCCGAGATATATTGTCATGCAACTTCCCACCATTCCATTTATCATGACACATTCATCATTGTCATATTGCTAGCATGATCATGTAGTTGACATAGTATTTGTGGCAAAGCCACCGTTCATAATTCTTTCATACATGTCACTCTTGATTCATTGCATATCCCGGTACACCACCGGAGGCATTCATATAGTGTCATACTTTGTTCTAGTATCGAGTTGTAATCATCGAGTTGTAAATAAATAGAAATGTGATGATCATCATTTTCTAGAGCATTGTCCCATGTGAGGTTAAGAAAAAGAGGTCAAAGAAGCCCAAATAAAAAAAAGAGGCCAAGGAAGCCCACACAAAAAAATGAGAGAAAAAGAGAGAAGGGACAATGTTACTATCCTTTGCCACACTTGTGCTTCAAAGCAGCACCGTAATCTTCATGATAGAGAGTCTCTTGTTTTGTCATTTTCATATACTAGTGGGCATTTTTCATTATAGAACTTGGCTTGTATATTCCAACAATGGGCCTCCTCAAGTGCCCTAGGTCTTCGTGAGCAAGCAAGTTGGATGCACACCCACTTAGTTTCTTTTGTTGAGCTTTCATACATTTATAGCTCTAGTGCATCCGTTACATGGCAATCCCTACTCCTTGCATTAACATCAATCGATGGGCATCTCCATAGCCCATTGATTTGCCTCGTTGATGTGAGATCTTCCCCTTTTTTGTCTTTTCCACATAGCCCCCATCATCATATTCTATTCCACCCATAGTGCTATGTCCATGGCTCGCGCTCATATATTGCGTGAAAGTTTATAGGTTTGAGATTATTAAAGTATGAAACAATTGCTTGGCTTGTCATCGGGGTTGTGCATGATGAGATGTAGCGACCAGACCTCAAACAGTCTGATCTCTGTGCTCAGTGTCATCCCTGGATCAGTAATGCTAACACCACACAGTACTCGGAGGATTTATAACAGAGTAGCAATCACACACTTATTACAATCGAATGTCTCAAGAGAGAGCTTAATAAAGTAAATATGGCTTAAGGCCATCTAAATCGATAATAAATGCGAAGGCTTGGAAGAATAAGCGAGTCCATCAACTCCAACGGCATCCTTGAGTATAGAACCACGACCTAAGCACCTTACTGTAAATGCGAAAAGTCGCAACATGAAGCGTTGCAGCCGAAAATGGGTCGACACATGGAATATGCTGGCAATGTAACACATAGAGAGATAATGGAATAAGCTATACTACATGCATATATGGCTGTTGGAAAGCTCTATGGTTACAGTTTTTGCGAAAAGCCAATTTTTCCCTACTGCAAAGGAATATTAACTATCATGGTGGTTGTGAAACATTGAGAATGGTTGACAGCATTCTCAATCCCAATTAAAGGTACTCATTAAAACCCAACAATATTAATTAAAAGTAACATGATGAGATTCACATGATATCCAAGTACTAGATACTCAAGATGTCCATAACCGGGGACACGGCTAACCACGATTAGTTTATACACTCTGCAGAGGTTTGCGCACTTTTCCCCACAAGACTCGATCGCCTCGTTTGATTTCTCTTTTACAAGGTGTTTGAGAAGCGGATGACCGAGACATAGTCTTTCGAAGCGCTAGCACCTTACATGTGGGTAGACCGTACCACCTACAACCCCTACATCTGCTAGCCTACCCGTAAGAGTTCGCACAACTTAATCAACTATGCCAGAGCCCATAATGGCTTGTGGCTGCACACGTAAGTTTCTAGCATGAACAATCTCATGATCCCTTAGAGCCTGGGTGGCGGTCCGAAGAAATACAGGCAAGTCCTGACAGAAACCAGGTGCCTCAATTCACCCAGATGTGTGTTTAAGTTGCCACCTTAGATAAACCATTAATTAACAATCTCACATCTGCCATGGATACACTCACCCAATCCACGTCTACTAGCATAGCATGGCAATAAGCAAACGCAGAAGTAACTCCCAAGGGTTTGATAATAAACAGGTAATAGGTACTACCTCAACTACTTCCCATCCCACAATTTAATTAGATCCTAATCATGCAATGTTTGAGGATTGGTCTGATGCATAAAAACTGGGTAGTAGAAAAGGTATGATCAAAGTGTTACTTGCCTTGCTGATGATCCGCGAAACCTAGAGACTCGAAGTAACAGACGGCGCACTCCGGGTATTCTATCGCAAACAAACAAAGAACCATACAATAAGTACTCATCTAATGCACAGGTAAAACTCAAATAGATCTAACCAGATAGTTCAACTTAAGAACTCCGCTTTGCAAAAAGAACCAAATCAAACGAAGCAACGAAAGTCAAACGGCGGAAGAAAACAGCTTCGTTTTACTAATCTGGATCTAGGTCAAATTTTACAGAAGCAAAAACTTGTTTAAGTAGATTACTCGGAAAGAGGGTTTTGAGGCGAAACTCTAGGCGCTTGAATCGCCTGATTCCGACAAACGAGCGAAAAGTTATACTAAAACGAAAATCGGATCTAGAATCGCGATCAGAAAAATCACGGATTAAATCCGAGAAAAAGAAAAAAACGACGAACAGATTCGTTTAAACAAACTAACAAACGAATGTTCGTTAATTAGTCTAAACCGAAAAAAATGATAAAAAAATTAAAAAAATAAAACAAAAAAAACCGAAGAAAAACCGCTCGGTTTTTTTAAAAAAAACCGCGCTTGGAAAAGGAAGCGGCGAACCTCGGCTGACAATGGCGGGATCCGGCGAGGCTCGGCGACGGCGCCAATGGCGGCGGCGGCGTGATCTGGATCTGGCGGCGGACTAGGGTTAGGGTTAGGGTTTTTTTTGGGTGGGCAGTGGGCGGGGGTGGGCTCATGTATGATGGCGGACGGCAGACTGGGGGGCTGGGTCGAGGCGCTTCTATAGGCGCCCGAGCGGAGTCCCGCTGAGTGCACGACCCGATAAGGCGGTCTGCGTTTTTTAAATAATTCTGCATGAAAAAAAAAAAAAAAATACTAAACGGACTCAAAAATCCCGAAATAAATTTTTCCGGCTTCTAAAATCAAGCGGATTTAATGAACATTTATTTGGGGTCTAAATGCAATTTTGAAAACGCAGCATTTTCCTAAATTCAAATAAAAAGGCGAAAAACTCCAAAATAAAATCTTATTTGATTTTATTATTAAATCTTCATTATTTCGTTATTTTGGGAAAGTCATTTTATTCCCTCTCTCATATTTTTGTAATAGAAATAATAGAAGATAAAACCAAATGATCCTTTTTTCAAAATTTGGGAAAACTCAAATATGAAAATAACGAAATTCCCAACTCTCTCCGTGGGTCCTTGAGTTGCGTAGAATTTCTAGGATCGAGCAAGAATGCAGCGAAAAAATATGATATGCAATGATGCTCTATGTATAACATTCCAAATTGAAAATTTGGGATGTTACATGAGAGCATTCTTGTGTGACGAAAATGGAGCATGACTAAACTATTTGATTTTGTAGGGATGAACTTTCTTTGGCCATGTTATTTTGAGAGGACATAATTGCTTAGTTGGTATGCTTTAAGTATTATTATTTTTATGTCATTATGAACTTTTGTCTTGAATCTTTCGGATCTGAATATTCATGCCACAATTAAGGATAATTACATTGAAATTATGCCAAGTAGCACTCCACATCAAAATTCTTTTTATCATTTACCTACTCGAGGACGAAAGAGGAATTAAGCTTGGGGATGCGATCGTCTCCAACGTATCTATAATTTTTGATTGCTCCATGCTATATTATCTACTGTTTTGGACCATATTGGGCTTTATTTTCCACTTTTATATTACTTTTGGGACTAACCTATTAACCGGAGGCCCAACCCAGAATTGCTGTTTTTTACCTATTTCAGTGTTTAGAAGAAACTGAATATCAAACGGAGTCCAAACGGAATGAAACCTTCAGAACGTGATTTTCTCAACAAATATGATCCAGGAGACTTGGACCCTTTGTCAAGAAAGGAGGGAGGCGGCCACGAGGGTGGAGGGCACGCCCCCTGCCTCGTGGGCCCCCCTTTGCTCCACCGACGTACTCATTCCTCCTATATATACCTACGTACCCCGAAACGATCAGAGACGGAGCCAAAAACCTAATTCCACCGCCGCAACCTTATGTACCCATGAGATACCATCTTGGGGCCTGTTCTGCAGCTCCGTCGGAAGAGGAATCCACCATGGAGGGCTTCTACATCATCACCATAGCCCCTCCGATGAAGTGTGAGTAGTTTACCTTAGACCTTCGGGTCCATAGTTAGTAGCTAGATGGCTTCTTCTCTCTTTTTGGATCTCAATACAATGTTCTCCCCCTCTCTCGTGGAGATCTATTTGATGTAATCTTCTTTTTGCGGTGTGTTTGTTGAGACTGATGAATTGTGGGTTTATGATCAAGATTATCTATGAGCAATATTTGAATCTTCTCTGAATTCTTTTATGTATGATTCGTTATCTTTGCAAGTCTCTTCGAATTATCAGTTTGGTTTGGCCTACTAGATTGGTTTTTCTTGCAATGGGAGAAGTGCTTAGCTTTGGGTTCAATCTTGCGGTGTCCTTTCCCAGTGACAGTAGGGGCAGCAAGGCACGTATTGTATTGTTGCCATCGAGGATAACAAGATGGGGTTTTTATCATATTGCATGAATTTATCCCTCTACACCATGTCATCTTGCTTAAGGCGTTACTCTGTTTTCATTAACTTAATACTCTAGATGCATGCTGGATAGCGGTCAATGAGTGGAGTAATAGTAGTAGATGCAGGCAGGAGTCGGTCTACTTGTCTTGGAAGTGATGCCTATATACATGATCATACCTGGATGCTCTCATAACTATGCTCAATTCTGTCAATTGCTCAATAGTAATTCGGTCACCCACCGTAAAATACTTATGCTCTTGAGAGAAGCCACTAGTGAAACCTATGGCCCCAAGGTCTATACTTCATCATATCAATCTTCCATCACTTTATTATTGCTTTGCTTTTTTACTTTTCCTTTTATTTTATCTTGCATCTCTATATCAAAAATACCAAAAATATTATCTATCATATGTATCAGATCTCACTCTCGTAAGTGACCGTGAAGGGATTGACAGCCCCTATTCGCGTTGGTTGTGAGGAGTTATTTGCTTTGTGTAGGTACGAGGGACTCGCGCGTAGCCTCCTACTGGATTGATACCTTGGTTCTGAAAAATTGATGGAAATACTTACGCTACTTTGTGGCATCACTTCTCCTCTTTGGGGAAACCCAACGCAGTGCTCAAGAGGTAGCAGTGGCATCGGCGCCGGTATCTTCCCCGCTGGTATCTTCCCCGCCGATACATTCCCCGCCGGTCTCGGCGCTGCCATCGGTGTCGGCGCCGTCGGTGTCGATGTCGGCGTCAGTACCATCATCGAGGCCGACCTGCAAACCTTGATGTTGCTTAGCAGACAAAAAGTCGAGGTACTCTTGTTCACCCTCATAATCCATCTCGTTTGCATCTTGGTCAGAAGCCCCGGTTTCTTCGTTGTTCGACATGTTTCCTATGATTAAGTCTCCTCGTTTAATTCTAAAACTATGAAAAAATGAGAAATGTCATAAAAAAAGATCTATGTTTGCCGGAATGTCGTTTCCCAGCAACTCCCGACACTCGATATGCCTACTATCTAGCACAAGCCATGCCAAAATTCACGGAAAATTTCGGCTTGACCTTTGCTAAAAAATGGACATATCGAGTGTCTGAAATTCACCGGAATGGAAATGAATCAATATTTCGGTGTAACATAGGCCACTCGGATCATTTACCCTGCAGATAATCATCATGTCCAAATGACATGTCCAAAACATCACATGTCCACATATCACATGTCCACTTCAAATTTGCATATAAAAGGAAGAAAAATATAGAACTTAAATAAAAATGCAAGAAGTCATAACAATATTTGAAAGTAAAATTCAGCCTACATAAATTTTGTTTAACAAGGGTTGTTGATTTGGACTATTGCTTAAACTAGTTCTGTTTTTTTAATACTAATTCTAATCAACTAACTAGCACTATAAAATTTAAATAGCAACAATTACTTAAACTAAAAAACCTTGCTAAATTCATAACTAAATAGATAACCTAATTAACCTACTGCCCTAACTAAAACCCAAGTAAATTAACCAAAGAACCCTAGCTAGTAGAGAGGAGGAGAGGTGGGAAACTAAAATTGCTTAAAATAATTTTATGAGGAAACCGCTACTGCTATCTTGACTAGCTGTAGCTCTTTTTCAGAAAAGCGCTATTGCTATAACCAGTACCTATAGCGGTTTTCCTGTTTGTTTCCTTCTATTTTCTTTTCCTTTATTTTCTCTCACTTTTCTTTTCTTTTTTTCCGAGAGCAGTGAACAAAGGGAAGGCGATATATATTGCATCATTTGACGGTTAAGTATGTATACACAATAGGAACATATATATTACATCATTGGACCAATGCATAATGGCTAAGAGTGTATACAAAATAGGAACATATATATTACATCATTTGACCGATAACATACGGTTCCTCAGCGTTGACGTTTTCGTTTTTGAGTGAGCTTCTTTCCCTTCTTGTTCGTTCAAGAATAATTGAGCCCCTCATTGTGACTTTTCCTTTTCCATGGAGTACGAATTTTCTTAGGTAATGTAGTATTGATTCTTGTTTTTACATATACATCGTCGTCGTCATCTTCCCTCATTGGGTTGTCGTACTGGTCGTAGTCTTCCTCGTTGGCGACTCCATCCATTCCAATATGTTCTTTTGCCTGTCCTTATGACAACACGACTGGGATTGCGCGGGTCGGTTATGAAGAAGCATTGTGTCACGTGCTTAGCGTGTACCCATGCCTCGTTTTTTGCGGTAGCGTTCACGGTAGAGCTCTTGGCGTCGGGTATAGTCATGGTAGTGAAATACCAGTTTTTCTCTTTCGACATTCTTAGCCCATCTGACACGGAACATCGTCGTGTTGTGCAGTCCAGAGTAGTCAAGCTCCCAGATCTCCTCGACCCTTCCGTAAAATCTCTCGTTGCATCGTTGTCGCTGCTGGTCATGCATTCCATCGTCACCCCTGAGTTCTGATCATCACTGTCCATATCTTTGGCCTCCGTAAAACGTGTATCTGTTGGTATCATATGCCTAATAGGTGACGAGGTTTGGTGAGAGGCCATGTGCTAAGGCGTATATGAGCAATCCGTCCTTAGAGCCCTCCTCCGGGAGATTAGCAATAATATGCTCTTTGAACCAATGCAGGAAAGTGGAGTTGTGCTCTATAGTAACTTCGGCGTCCGTTCTGCATACCCCCCGGTCACGATACTTCTTTGCGATAATTTCTTTGTGCAGTGCCATGAAAGGATCTACCTCGTCTAGGTGTTGTATCACTACCAAGTTTGCTCTATCAAAGTCCTTGCGTCGATCTGAGTATGCCACGTGCAGTTCCCTGCGACCGTTGGAGTGACCTTCTCCTTTGAGCCTCCCATCATTCTTGTTAACGGGCAAACCAACACCAACACCAGGCGGCTGGTCTGCGCCATATAGAAAATTCTCGCAGAAAGAGATGCACTCTTGTGTCAGATAGCCCTGGACAATGCTTCCATCCGGACGAGACATGTTACGAACGAATCCTTTGATGATCCCATTCATCCTCTCAAATGGCATCATGTTGTGCAGGAATGACGGCCCCAGGTCTATTATGTCGTCCACAATATGGACACACAGATGCACCATGACGTCAAAGAACGCGGGTGGGAAGTACATCTCAAGCTCATTCAGTATCACAACGATCTCTTCCTATAACCTTCAGAGCTGTTTCACACTGATCGACTTTCGAGAGATGACGTCGAAAAAGTTGCAAAGACCAATAAGCGTGTCACGGACGTGCTTGTCCATTATCCCTCTAAGGGCAACAGGTAGTATCTGCGTCATCATCACATGACAGTCATGGGACTTCATCCCGCTGAACATTTTCTTGTCTGTGTCTAGATATCTTCTTATCTTGCCATAGTAACCGGAATTAACTTTGACTCTGGTAAGTCACTTAAAGAATTGATCGATCTCAGCCTGATTTAAGGTGAAGCAAGAAGGGGGGGCAATAATCCTCTTCCTTTACTTTCTTTCCCTACTTCTCCCGCGCCTTTGTCTCCGTCTCTGTCTCGTCTGACTTTTTACGGGGCGGCATGTAGAGATCTTCCCTGATTTTCAAATCTTGCAAGTCTCTTGCCTTCGGCCCATCCTTGGTCTTATCAGGCATGTTCATCAGTGTCGCGAGCAAGCTCTCAAGGACATTCTTACAGATATGCGTTTGATCAATGATACGTCTCCGTCGTATCTACTTTTCCAAACACGTTTGCCCTTGTTTTGGACTCTAACTTGTATGATTTGAATGGAACTAACCCGGACTGACGCTGTTTTCAGCAGAATTGCCATGGTGTTGTTTTATGTGCAGAAAACAGGTATTCTCGGAATGACCTGAAACTCCACGGAACACCTGAGAAAAAATAATAAAAAATCCTCGTCAAATATGAAGACCAGGGGCCCCACACCCTGTCCACGAGGGTGGGGGGCGCCCCACCCCTCTAGGGCGCGCCCCCAACCTCATGGGCCCCCTAGATGCCCTCCGACGCCAACTCCAACTCTATATATTTGCTTTTGGAGAAAAAAAATCAGAGAAAAGAAATCATCGCGTTTTACGATACGGAGCCGCCGCCAAGCCCTAAAACCTCTCGGGAGGGCTGATCTGGAGTCCGTTCGGGGCTCCGGAGAGGGGGATTCGTCGCCATCGTCATCATCAACCATCCTCCATCACCAATTTCATGATGCTCACCATCTTGCGTGAGTAATTCCATCGTAGGCTTGCTGGACGGTAATGGGTTGAACGAGATTTATCATGTAATCGAGTTAGTTTTGTTAGGGTTTGATCCCTAGTATCCACTATGTTCTGAGATTGATGTTGCTATGACTTTGCTATGCTTAATGCTTGTCACTAGGGCCCGAGTGCCATGATTTCAGATCTGAACCTATTATGTTTTCATGAATATATGTGAGTTTTTGATCCTATCTTGCAAGTCTATAGTCACCTACTATGTGTTATGATCCGGCAACCCTGAGGTGACAATAATCGGGACCACTCCCGGTGATGACCGTAGTTTGAGGAGTTCATGTATTCACTATGTGCTAATGCTTTGTTCCGGTTCTCTATTAAAAGGAGGCCTTAATATCCCTTAGTTTCCAATAGGACCCCGCTGCCACGGGAGGGTAGGACAAAAGATGACATGCAAGTTCTTTTCCATAAGCACGTATGACTATATCTGGAATACATGCCTACATTACATTGATGAATTGGAGCTAGTTCTGTGTCACCCTATGTTATGGTGTTACATGATGAACCGCATCCGGCATAATTATCCATCATCGATCCGGTGCCTCTGAGTTTTCCATATACTAGTTCTCGCCTATTTACTTTCCGCTGCTCTATTACAATCACTACAAAATACCAAAAACATTACTTTTGTTGTCTTTACTTTTGTTACCGCTACCACCACTATCATATTACTTTGCTACTAAACACTTTGCTGCAGATAGTAAGTTTCCAGGTGTGGTTGAATTGACAACTCAGCTGCTAATACTTGAGAATATTCTTTGGCTCCCCTTGTGTCGAATCAATAAATTTGGGTTAAATACTCTACCCTCGAAAACTGTTGCGATCCCCTATACTTGTGGGTTATCAAGAACCTTTTTACGGCGCGTTGTTGCCGGGGAGCATAGCTCTATTCTTTGAGTCACTTGGGATTTATATCTGCTGGACACTATGAAGAACTTGAAAGACGCTAAGACAGCAATTTATCCCTCAACTACGAGGGGAGGTAAGGAACTGCCATCTAGCCTTGCACTTGATTCACCTTACATTATGAGTAAGCTTGCGACACCTAAACCTGCTTACGCTATTAGATTACGATATGTCGCATGTTATTGATGATGCCACTTCTGCTATGCATGATACTTATGATGAAACTGCTTCTATGCCTGATACTACTGTGCCCCTTAGTGAATTTCTTGAAGAACAAATTGCTAGGGCTAGAGAAAGAGAAATTGATGAATCTGAATAGGATGATGAAAGTGATGATGGAAATATGCCTGTTATTCCTCAGGGTTATCTTTTTGACAAATATTCTTCTTTAGCTATTTTAGCCTGCAAAGATAGATATGAGCTTAAGAGGTTATTGATTAAATGGAACAAAGAATCACTTAGAGATAAAATGTAACCTGATCCTGCTTTTGCAACTTCACCTATCTGTGTTCCTGATAAGGATTATGAATTCTCTGTTGATCCAGATATAATTACTTTGGTTGAATCTAATCCTTTTTATGGCTATGAATCTGAAACTGTTGTGGCACATCTTACTAAGTTAAATGATATAGCTGCCCTGTTCACTAATGATGAGAGATCGCGTTACTTCTATATAGTCAAGATATTTCCGTTCTCATTAAAGGGTGATGCTAAGATATGGTTTAATTCTATTGATCCCGGTTGTGTGCGTAGTTCCCATGACATGATTTATTACTTCTCTGCTAAATATTTCCCTGCTCATAAGAAACATCTGCTTTGAGGGAAATATACAACTTCGTGCAAATTAAAGAAGAGAGTCTCCCACAAGCTTGGGGGAAGATTCTCAAGGTACTTAATGCTTTGCCTGATCATCCTCTTAAGAAACCTGAAATACTTGATATCTTTTATAATGGACTAACCGATGCTTCCAAAGATTACCTGGATAGTTGTGCTGGTTCTTTTTTCAGGGAAAGAACACCGGATGAAGCTGAAATTCTATTGAATAATATGTTGACAAACGAAAATAATTGGGCACCTTCTAAGCGAGCCCCTGAGCCAGCTCCTGCTCCAATTATTGAGCCTATTCCTAAACCAACTCCGAAGAAGAGAGGTGTTCTATTTCTCAGTCCCGAAGATATGCAAGAGGCAAAGAAATCTATGAAAGAAAAAGGTATTAAAGCTGAAGATGTTAAGAATTTACCTCCTATTAAAGAAATACATGGTCTTAATTTACCGCCTGTTAAAGAAGCATATGATCTCAATTCTTTATTCATGGAAGAACCTCCTGATCCTGATATCCCGACACCGGTAGTAAAGGTAAATTCTCTCTATAGATATGATAAAGCTGAAGTCCCTCCTACTAAAATTGCTAGTCAGTGCTTGGATGAGTTTGATAACTTTATGTTTAAGCAAGACGACTTCAATGCTTATTTTGGTAGACAATTAAAAGAAAATGTTTATATGATTAGATGCTTGGGTGATTATATGGCTAATATTAGAGGTGAACTTAAACTTGTTAGCAAACATGCTTCTATGGTTACCACTCAAGTAGAACAAGTACTTAAAGCTCAAAAAGAAGCGCTTGATGAAATGAATAGTAAGAAAAATGATTATGATGTTAGAGTGGCGACTAGAACTAGTAGAATGACTCAGGAACCTTTGTATCCTGAAGGCCACCCTAAGAGAATCGAGCAAGATTCTCAAAGAAATAATATTGATGTTCCTAGTTCTTCTAAAAAGAAGAAAAAGAAAAATTATAGAACTATGCAAACTTCTAGTGAACCTATTGCTAAACCACATGATAATCCAAATGATATATCTATGTCTGATGCTGAAACACAATCTGGTAATGAACATGAACCGAATGAAAATACTAATGATGATGTTCATGATGATGCTCAACCTAGTAATGATAATGATGTAGAAGTTGAACCTGTTGTTGATCTTGATAACCCACAATCAAAGAATCAACGTTACGATAAAAGAGACTTCGTTGCTAGGAAACATGGTAAAGAAAGAGAACCATGGGTTCAGAAACCCATGCCCTTTCCTCCCAAACCATCCAAGAAAAAGGATGATGAGGATTTTGAGCGCTTTGCTGAAATGATTAGGCCTATGTTTTTACGTATGCGATTGACTGATGTGCTCAAAACTAATCCTTATGCTAAATATATGAAAGATATTATTACTAATAAAAGAAAGATACCGGAAGCTGAAATTTCCACCATGCTTGCTAATTATACCTTTAAGGGTGGAATACCAAAGAAACTTGGAGATCCCGGAGTACCTACTATACCATGCTCCATTAAAAGAAATTATATTAAAACTGCTTTATGTGATCTTGGAGGCGGAGTTAGTGTTATGCCTCTCTCTTTATACCGTAGACTTGACTTGAATAAGTTGACACCTACTGAAATATCTTTGCAAATGGCTGATAAATCAACTGCTATACCTGTTGTTATTTGTGAGGATGTGCCTGTTGTGGTTGCAAACGTTACTATTTTGACAGACTTTGTTATTCTTGATATTCCCGAGGATGATAGTATGTCTATTATTCTTGGAAGACCTTTTCTTAATACTGCAGGGGCTGTTATTGATTGCGACAAAGGCAATGTTACTTTTCATGTTAATGGTAATGAGCATACGGTACACTTTCCGAGGAAACAACCTCATGTTCATAGTATCAACTCCATTGGAAAAATTCCATCAATTATATTTGGAGGTTTTGAATTTCCCCTTCCTACTGTCAAGAAGAAATATGATATACTTATTATAGGGGATGTGCATATCCCGGTTGAGGTAACCTAGTGTTATTCGAAATTTCTCCGGTTTCATGTTAATCGGAATGAGTTTGTTAACAAGACTTGATCAACCTTTTTAGTGGATTCTTTTTGATGAGCATGAGATGGATGAAACTAGAAGCACAAACTTCTGTACCCACTTTATACTTTCTGTAATTTAGTAGAAATAAATTAAAAATAGTATTTTCTGTCTGTTTCCTGGCTTATCCGTGCAATATAAAAATATCCCACAAATAAAAGTCCTCAGAATGACATGCCAATTTAATATGATTTTTTCGGGAATATTTGAGGATTTACTGTGCAAAAATTACCGCGGGAGGAGCTGCCACCTGGCCACGAGGGTGGTGGGCGCCCCCCCCCCTCTAGGGCACGCCCCCTGCCTCATGGGCCCACGGTGGCCCTCCTCCACTTATCCCAGCACCCATCTTCTTCCTCTGTCTCAAACAAACCCCAAAAACCAACTCAAGCACGAGTTCCAGCCACTTCTGCTGTGATTTTCGATCTCCTTGCTCAAAGCACCTCTCGCAAAACTGCTTGGGAAGATTGTTCCTTGGTATGTGACTCCTCCATTGGTCCAATTAGTTTTTGTTCTAGTGCCTTATTCTTTGCAAATTTGTGCTGCATAGGTGACCATGTTCTTGAGCTTGCATGTCAAATTTATATGGTTCCAAGTAGTTCTAATGCTTGATATAGGCTCTAGGCACTTGTAGGAGTAGTTGCTATCAGTTTTATTGAAGTTGGTTCACCTTTGTTTGAAGTTACTAAAAATTTCAGATTATTTTAGAAATAATGAGGAGACTTTTGAGGGGTTCATCGAGCCGAAGCTCAAAGGATAAACAAAATGAAGAAGCTCAGAGGCCCAAATATAATTTTCCTCGTACCGCGGAAGTCCGGCCGTGTGAATGGCCTTCTGATAATTTTTTGAGAGAGGCCGGGATTTATGAGGATTTCTATTCATTAATTGAAAATGCCGGCCTCACCGACTTCGTCCGTGACCAACGTCCACAGTATCTCTTACTCACAAATACTTTTGTGCAAAACTTCTACTTTTACCCTAAGGAATCACCTCCTTCAGTAGAGTTTCATTTATATGACGTTGTGAAGAAAATGCCATTGTCTGAATTTTGCGCAGTCTGCAACATACCCTCTGAGGGTATCTTAGAGGAACCACCCCGTAAGGAGTTGGAACCATTTATTAAACTTATCTCTATGGGAGAAACCAGGAAGGTTTCAGATGCGAGGAACACTGGCATACATTTTCCTGTGTTACGCTATTTTGCCTTATTTGCTAGTCGATGTTTGATTGGTCGTGGGAACTGTGGGAACTTTAGTGTTCCTGATATTATTATTCTATTCCATGGTTTATACCGCGACAACACTGTCATTATGGGCGGAATTATTGCTAGGCGGTTGAGTCTGAACCGTACTAAAGGCCCCATCTTTGGAGGCATTTATGCTTCCCATCTTGCTGCACATTTTAACATAGCCATTAGGCATTATGAGAAAGAAGAGAAATTGCTGCCTAATGGTTATCTAGATTTTAAGAGCATGATAGCCCATGATTTTCTTGTTAAGGACAGGAGTGGAGAGCTCAAATACAAGTTATACTTTGATAAACAGTATGCTGAAACTATTACGTTGCCTGCTCCTTCCTTGTTTAATTTTGTAGGACCCTATCTCGTTACGTGGGCTGTCGTCCAAGCTTACAAGAACTCTGCACTAGCCCCGGAACCGGAACCACAAGATGAGCCTCCACGACAATCTGTTTATTCTTGGGATCCAGAGACGACTGTCAGCCAGTGGCAGTCAGAGTCCTCTTCATCATCACAGCATGATCCCAACTATTCTTTGTCGCAGTACGACCCCAGCTACACCTACGGGTATCCACCAGGCTATCCCTGGCAATAGACCAACTTAGGCGAAAAGCCTAAGCTTGGGGGAGTACGTATTTCTCACCGACATTACATTTATGTTCACACACACTCATTGCTAGATATCGGTGCTCATACTCTTTCATTGTAATATCCATGCTAGTTTATTTTCTTTTTCCTGCTTTCTTCTTGTGTGTTTGATAAACCTTAAGAAAACCAAAAAAATTAGTACTCCCTCTGTAAACTAATATAAGAGCGTTTAGATCACTAAAGTAGTGATCTAAACACTCTTATATTAGTTTACGGAGGGAGTAGTAATTTACTTTCCTGTTGCAGTAGTAGTAACTAAAAAGAAAACCCAAAAATATTTCCCGTTCTTCTGTTGCTTGTTGGGAGCTTTCCCGTGTAAATAGTTTTATTTTATTTTCTTTTCTTTGGGGGTCAGTAGGAGAAGACCATGATTAAATTGTTGAAGTGGCTCTTATATGAATTATTGTTGAATTAACCAAAGAGCCCATATTGCCTTGTCTTCTCCTGTTTATTGAATGCTCGCAGATTCCAGCTTAGTCTAATGCTTGTGCACTCTTATTATTATTCACACCGTTCGGTCGTGCAAGTGAAAGGCAATTATGATGATATATGATGGACTGACTGAGATGAGAAAAGCTGGTATGAACTCGACCTCTTTTGTTTTTGTAAATATGATGAGCCCGTCGTTCTTGATTCATCTTATTATGAATAAACATGTTTGCAATGGCAAATAGAGATCATAGTTGCTTGTGCCATGCTTGATTAGCTATGAGTTATAATGATTCACCTTGTGTGCCAACATGCTATTGAGATGTCGGTGTACTAGAGTAGGGGTACCCTAGTATCCCGAACTTGTGCACGGGCAGTCGCAGCACCCCGCGGCAAGGCTTGCCGGGTGACCGCCAAGGTCCTCCGTGGTTCCTTTGGAGCCATTCAAGAACAAAGTATTCAAGCCAAAGAGACAAGGCCCCAGCAAGAGGAGCTTGCCGGGAAGGCCAACCAAGGCACCTAGGAGACAAGGCCCCGGTAAGAGGAGCTTGCCGGGAAGGCCCGGTGAGCGACAAGCTTCCGGACGCGACAAGGCAACAACCACGGCAAGGCGCTTGCCGCGGCAGACTACCAATCTGTACTGCGCTCCAAAGACATCCACTAACGTGTCATACAGGACCTTTCCAAGCGCCGCTTGGCAAGAGGAGGCTGTCTTGACCAGCGAGCGCGGTGGCAAGCGGCGCCGACAAGATCGCCATCGTGGCAAGCGGTGGCGCCCGACGATCCCTCTTTGCACTGTTTGGGCGACGTGAGCGGGCATTTAATGCCTTTGTCCCCTGCCGTCAGGGTTAGGTATGATACACTGTACAAGTAGCTGTACCAACCGCACTCTTTTTCCATTTTTGCCCTTGTCTACGTTGCCACCTGTCGGAGACCCCTTTAACATATAAAAGGAGGCCCATGCGCAACGTAGAGGGAGGTTCGAAAGGTTCGAAGCCAGAAAGCACCCACGCTAGGTCTCGTTAGCAGCTGGTGTGTACTATAGCACTCAACGCTCCCTAGCAAGAACTCAATATAATCCGACATGCAGCAGTAGGAGTGTTCTCTCTCCGGAGAGCTCCGAAGCTGGGTAAACTGCTCGTGTGCTTCGCCTCGATCTCCTCTTCGTGCGATCTCCGCCCCCCGCCGAACCGAAAGGGGCTCGGTCCGCCGGTCCCATAGGTGTTCGTGGGCCAGATCAGCTTCCCTGACATCTTTGGCGCGCCAGGTAGGGGGCGTCGAGGCTGTGTGAACCTGATTCGTCGTTCACACGAGCTACATCTTCATCGTCTTCATCGACATGCCACCGAAGAAGAAGGCTTCGGCGGCAGCGGAGCCGTCCACGTCGATCCCACCACCACCGGAGCAAATGGGTGGTGGGGTAGACACCGGCGGAAGAGCGGGCGTCGACAAGGGAGCCCACGGCGCTGCCAAGTCCAAAGACAAGGCTGCGCAGACCTCGGCGTCCGTACATGCACCGCGTCCATCCCAGGAGGTGCGGGATCGACAGCGTCATGGTATCCACAGTACCATACGCTCGTTGGATCAAGATCGAGCTGGTGGATCTCGGGGTCCTCAAGACCAGCATGCACGCCAACATGCTGGCACAAGCGAGGCACGGTCGCCTGGACGGGATACTGCTCCTTCTAACGTAGTTAGAAGTCCGAGCATATCCCGCTCCTCGCGTCGTTCGCCTCTGCCGCCCACCACTCCAGCAGAAGCTTTGGCGAGAGCTCAACTGCTCCTAGATTACCCTCCAACAGCCGACAAGGTCGACGAATGGAGGGCCACCATCCAGAGTCTCATCGGCTTTGCCAACGGCGACACTCCGCGGCAGCCGAGTACATCGCTGCCGCGGCAGGACTGCCAAGCGCGAGCCGGTGGCGACGAAACCGGTGGGGGTGCAACCACCATGCACTCTCCACCCCGAAGGCCAAGATCGCCAACTTGTCGGATCCACCTCGACAGCGACTCCACCGCGTCGTCGGATCCACGAGCTCATCGTGATCAACGCCAAGTTCTTCACGAACGACAGCAAGAAGACGCTCGAACTCGCATCGAGCGCCGAAGAGAAGCGCGGCGTCAATCCGACCAGCGCGCTGGGCCCTCTGTCGACATGCATGCGCCAGGGGAACCAGGCGACTTGCCGTACGCGGTAGGTTGCCCTGCGTTCACTCGTGAGCTGCGGCAAGTCCGATGGCCCAGCAAGAAGAATTTCAAGCCAGACGTACCAGAGAAGTATGACGGCAAGACGCATCCGTCGGAGTTCCTCAGCATCTACACCATTGCGGTGCAAGCTGCCGGGGGGCGAGACGACAAGATCCTGGCCAACTACTTCCCGCTGGTAATCAAGCCCAATGTCAGATCCTGGCTCATGCACTTGCCGGACAACTCCATATCCTCTTGGGCGGATCTATGCCATCAGTTTGTCGGCACTTTTACAGGCGGCCACAAGGCTCATGGCCAAGAGAGCGATCTTCATCTGCTAGCCCAGAAGGAAGGAGAGCCCCTGCGCAAGTACATTCAGAGATTCAGCCGTGTACAACACAACATCCCAGACGTCCACCCTGCCGCGGTAATCAGCGTGTTCCATCAGAACATGCGAAACCGCAGGATGCGGGAGGAGATGGCGATGTGCAAGATCAAGGACGTCAGTGAGCTATATGCCCTGGCGACAAAGTGCGCGTCTTTGAGGAAGGAGGAAACTCCCGGAGAGAATACAGAAGCAGGAGGATCTGATAGTGAGGAAGCCGCCCCGGCAAAGAAAAGCCGGCGGCGGAACAATAGGAAGAAGAAAGGCAAAGATGTGCTAGTTGTTGAGCAGTCCGGCAACAGAGGTGGCGCCAAGAAAGCCAAAGTTGGTAACTCCGGCAAGGAGGTTGCCGCTGGCACCACTGCCGCCAGTCAGAAGCGATCGCCGACAAGCAGGACGGCTCCAACAAGCAGTACTGCAAGATCCACCGCACCAAGGGTCATGACCTCCACAGCTGCAAGAACGTCGAGCAGCTTGTTGAGCAGCAAAAGGCTGAATACGAGCGACGCGACAAGGAGAAGGCCCAGGAAGGTGCTGGAGGATCCGGCAAGAAATGCCCCGGCCGGGGAGGACGCCGCGGCAAGGCCAAGCAGCGGTAAGGAGACAGACCTCCCCGCGGCCGCGACAAGGATGAAGACGACGACGACGATGAAGACATGGATGATGACGAGGCCGACGAGCAGGAGTTCCAGAAAGCTACAGAGGTCTTGTGCGTTGACGGCGGTGCTTCTCAAGCAGTGGATGCGGGAAGTCAATGCGGCAGAACCATCCGTCGAGTCACGCAAGCCTCTGAAATGGTCCAGCATGCCTATCATCTTTGATATTGAGGACCACCCTGATCGCATAACTGCGGTCGGGTGCTTGCCGATGTTGGTTTCACCAACTATCCGCAACCTCAAGGTCACTAAGATGCTAGTTGACGGCGAGGCCGGCTTGAACCTGATCTCCTCCGCGGTGCTCCAGAAACTCCAGATCCCTGATAGTGAGCTCGAAGAGACCGACACATTCCAAGGAATCAATCCGGGAAGGAGTAAGCCGAAGGGAAAGATCACGTTGCCGGTGACATTTGGCAGCAAGTTGAACTTCAGGACTGAGAGGGTCACTTTTGACGTTGCTGATTTTCCATTGCCTTACAATGGGATACTTGGCCGTCCAGCACTCACCAAATTAATGGCGGCCTCTCACTATGCATACAACATGCTGAAGATGCCAGGCCCGATAAGTGTCATTTCTGTCCCTGGCGACAAGAAGGATGCTCTTATCTGCGCCGACAAGATCTACCGGGAAGCAGCAGCCGCAACAGATCGCAAGTCACTTGCCGCTGAAGCTCCCGGGGCGAAGAAGAAGACCAAGTCTAGCAAGAGTTCTGATGCCCACTCCGGCAAACGCACCTCTTCGGAGTGCTGCGCTACCGTCGAGGACGCACCATCGAGCTCCACCGGCAAGTGCAAGAAGAAGACGATGGCAGCTCCACCAGAGAACAACAAGGTGTCCGCCAAGGAGGCTGGCGCTGGTGGTACCTTCACCATCAGTGCCACTCTCGACCCTAAATAGGAAAGCACGCTCGTTGCTTTCCTACGGGCGAACGTCGACGTGTTTGCATGGCAACCGACTGACATCCCCGGTGTTCCCAGGAAAGTAATTGAGCACCACCTAGCTGTCTATCCTCATGCGTGGCCCGTCAAGCAGAAAGTCAGGAAGCAAGCAGTGGAGCGCCAAGAATTTATTGCAGAAGAAATCAAGAAATTGGAAGCAGCAGGCCTTGTCAGAGGAGTGCTCCATCCTACGTGGTTGGCCAATCCTGTAGTCGTGCGCAAGGCAAACAGGAAATGGAGGCTTTGTATCGACTTTACTAATGTTAATAAAGCTTGTCCCAAAGACCCATTTCCCTTGTCGCGTATCGACCAGATTGTTGACTCCACAGCCGGATGTGATTTGCTTTCATTTTTTGATGCATACTCAGGATACCATCAGATCTTCATGGCAGAAGAGGATGAGGAGAAGACCGCGTTCATCACCCCATGTGGCACATACTATTTCGTACGGATGCCTTTTGGTTTAAAGAATGCTGGTTCAACATTTGCAAGAGTAGTCCATGACGCTTTTGAGCCACAAATACACAGAAATGTGGAAGCCTACATGGATGACATAGTGGTCAAGAGCAAGGACAAGGTGACTCTGATTCAAGATTTAGACGAAACCTTTGCAAATCTGCGCAAGATCAACCTCAAGCTCAACCCCGAGAAGTGTGTGTTTGGAGTCCCCTCCGGCAAGCTTCTCGGGTTCTTCGTGTCTCAGCGAGGAATTGAAGCCAATCCCGACAAGATCAAGGCCATTGAGCAGATTGAAGCACCAAAGCGTCAAGGATGTCTGAAGGCTTGCGGTTGCGTAGCTGCTCTCAGCAGGTTTATCTCTAGGTCTGCTGAGCGCGCCCTGCCATTTTTCAAAATATTGAAAAAGACAGGTCCAATGAAATGGACTCCGGAAGCGGAGGCTGCGCTGCAGGACTTAAAGAGATACCTGTCCTCCACTCCAACACTTGTCGCACCTAAGCCACAAGAGAAGTTGCTGCTGTATATAGCGGCAACTAATCAAGTGGTTAGTGCTGCGTTAGTAGCGGAGAGGGAGGCGGATGATCATACGCATCCAGCGAAAAGCAAGGCACTTCACCGACAAGCTCTGGTCCCGACAAAGAAGGGTCTGCGCAAGCGTGTGAAAAGATGCAGAAAAAATGGTGCAGCGCCCAGTTTACTTTGTCAGTTCCCTTCTGCAGGGGGCTAGGTCAAGGTACTCTGGTGTGCAGAAATTGCTTTTCGGCCTTCTCATGGCCTCGAGAAAGCTGCGCCATTACTTCCAAGCACATGAGATAAGAGTCGTCACTCACTTTCCGCTGAAGAGGATACTGCAAAATCCAGAAGCAACAGGCAGGATTGTTGAGTGGGCACTGGAACTGTCAAGCTTTGGCCTCAAGTTTGAGAGCACCTCAACTATCCAAAGTAGAGCATTGGCAGAGTTCATAGCAGAGTGGACGCTAACGCAAGATGAAGAAATTCCAGAAACGAGCACCCCCATCAAGGAAACAAGCAAAGAGTGGCTGATGTACTTTGATGGTGACTTCTCGCTGCAAGGCGCCGGTGCGGGCGTACTACTTGTTGCACCCACCGGAGAGCACCTCAAGTATGTAGTCCAGATGCACTTTCCCAAGGAGCAAGCAACAAACAATACTGCAGAGTATGAAGGTTTGCTTGCCGGTCTCAGGATCGCAGTAGACCTTGGGATCAAGAAGCTCATTGTCAGGGGTGACTCACAGCTTGTCGTCCGCCAAGTGAACAAGAATTATCAGAGTCTGTTGATGGCAGCTTATGTTGATGAAGTGAGAAAGCTAGAAGAGCACTTTGACGGCCTACAGATGGAACATGTTCCAAGAGCTCAGAACGACATTGCTGATGGCCTGTCGAAGTGCGCCGCACTTAAGTTACCTGTGGAACCAGGGATCTTTGTGCTCAAGCTGACTCAACCGTCTGTAACACTATCAACTGGACAGAGCAAGAAGAGGAAGTTGATTTCCGGAGACTACTTTCCGGCAGAGCTCCCTCAAGCCGCCGCCAAGAAGGTCACCAAGATCAACACCAAGAGTGTTGAGGAGTAGTCTGCTCCGGCGAGCCCTAGGGTTTGTTCCGTTGAAGCAGACGCTCCCAACAAGTTTTGCTCCGGCAAGCTTGCCGGGGAACGTCAAGCTCCGGCTGAGCCGCAGGTTCTCGTCGTAGAAGCGGATGTTCCCGCAGCAGCAGATATGCCTTTAATCCTTGTTGTCGAGCCGCAAGCTCCAGCATGGGCACAACAGATTGTCCATTTCCTTCAGACAGGAGAACTTCCCGAAGAGCAAGAAGAAGCGGAAAGAGTAGCCCGGTAGTCAAGTATGTACCAGTTTGTCGATGACACACTGTACAGAAGAAGACTCAACGACGTGAAATTGAAGTGTATTCACCGGGAAGACGGACAAAAGCTGTTGGCAGAGATACATGGTGGCATATGTGGTCACCACATTGGCGCAAGAGCACTTGCCGGCAAAGCGTTCCGGCAAGGTTTCTTTTGGCCGACAGCCCTCCAGGATGCGACTGCACAAGTAACCAAGTGTGAAGCGTGCCAGTTCCATTCCAAGCAGATACGCCAGCCAGCTCAAGCTCTCCAGACGATCCCTTTATCCTGGCCATTTTCGGTCTGGGGGCTCGACATCCTCGGCCCCTTTCCCCGAGCTGTCGGGGGCTTTGAGTACGTGTACGTTGCAATCGACAAGTTCACAAAGTAGCTGGAAGTGGAAGCAGTGAGGAAAGTGACAGCACAGTCAGCAGTCAAGTTCTTCAGGTCGATTGTTTGCCGTTTCGGGATCCCTAACAGGATCATCACCGACAACGGCACGCAGTTCACAAGCCGCACCTTCATGAAGTACGTCCAAGATCTTGGCGCCAAGGTCTGCTTCGCTTCTGTTGCTCATCCGAGAAGTAAAGGTCAAGCGGAGAGGGAAAATGCTGAAGTGCTGCGCGGGCTCAAGACCAGAACTTTCGACAGGCTGCACAAGTGCGGAAGAAACTGGATTGAGGAGCTGCCGGTGGTTCTTTGGTCGATCAGACGACGCCAAATCGAGCCACCGGCGGACACCTTTCGCCTAGTCTATGGAGCAGAGGCAGTTCTCCCCACGGAACTCGTGATCTGGGTCACCTCGAGTGCTCGCTTATGATGAGCTCGAGCAAGAGCATTGCGACAAGATGACGACCGCTCCTTGAGGAGAACCGTCTTCAGTCATTTGTATGAGCTGCTCGATATCAGCAAGCTTTGCGCCGCTACCATAGCCGCAGTTAATGCCGAAGTCTCGAGGAAGGCGACCTTGTTCTTGGCGCTCAATCCGCCAACAATTCCAACAAGTTGACGCTTGAAGTGGGAAGGCCTTACCGGGTGAAACGAGTCACTAGGCTGGCGCTGTCCGCTTTGAGACCAAGATGGCATTCCGGTGAGCAACTCGAACATTGAGCATCTTCATAAGTTTTACTCAGAAGCGCGGTTGCGGAACCTGTTCCGCAACCAACTTTTGTACAAGTCTTGCCGATGTTGCATGTAATCCTTTGTACAAAGCCGGGCGCAGACCCCGTGCATAAGTAAAGCTAATGTGCTCCGCACATCTTGTCAAGTTCATGCTATCTACTTTATCTTTACATGCATTATCTGACACTTTGTGCAGCACCTACCCCTGGTAAGCAATAACGAGCCATAAGGCTCCAGATCTTTATTTTCTCTTCTTTCTCTTTCTCAAAGAAAGGAAGGTTCCCTCGCCCACAAGTTCACCGGGGGGGAAGGAGAAGATGATGGTGTGGGCCAAGCGTCGCTCGAGGAAGTTTCACCTTACCGGGAAGCAAACGACAAAAAAAAGCTAAGTTGCTAAAGCTTGAGCAATCAGTTTTAAAATTTTTAAGTTATCTTCCTCGAACGACCTACTTTGTATGGAAAACCTGTGCGCGGAGGAACCAACTCGTAGCTAGTTGCGCCCTTACTTTGTTTCGAGTCCGCTCAACAACTTAAGTGAGCTGCGACTAGTTGCGACAAGGTTGCTTGTCGGAAGCAGCACCGCCAAGAAGTCTTGCCGACGTCTCAAGACTCAGCGCTTCATGCAAAGGTGCTCATACCGACAAGTTCCCTAAAAGCGAGGGCAAAAACATACAAAGGTAGGAATCAAGTAAAGGAAATAACATAGCAATCACTACCCGAAATAGAGTTATATTACAAGATAGCTTGTCACAGCTCTAACAGATTGTTCTCATAACATGATCAGCAACGACAAGGAAAAGAGAAAACGGGCGGCCTAGTCCACGCGATCGCCCTCAACCCTCTTGATCCCGCTCACCCTGTCCACAATGGGTGAGACAAGGGCCTTGAGCGCTTCCACATCAGCATCCGGCGGCAAGGACTTGAGGACGTTGGTGAGGTTGAGGCCTGGATTGCGGAAGGCCACCTTCATCAGCACCTTTTGAAGAGCTCCCGCGCAGATCTGGCGCGACTCGTCGGCCAGCTGCTTTGGGATCTCTTCCCGGAGTCACTGGAGGGCCGTCACCACGCCTTTGAAGAACAAGCTGAGCTTGGCGCTGGGTTGGAGGTGCTCATCGGAGGAGTACCCGAGATCCACCATCCCCAGCTCCGCCAGCTCCCTGTCGATGGCTGCGGCAACATCCACGAGACCCTCGGTCCAGTGCTCCACATTATCCCTGAAAGTGTTCTGGGTGGCAGCAGCACTCGCCAGCAGCACCTCGTCGGCCTTGATCTTCTCCTTCAAGGCCACCTCCGCCTCCTGGCGCCGCGCTGGCCCAGTCCTGAGTCAAGGTGGACAGCTTCAGCTCAAGATCTGCATTGGAGTCCTTGGCGGCGCTGAGCTCCTTGTTCCTCTCGGCGAGACGGCCCTGCAGCTCGCCAAGAGTGTAGGCGTCCTTCTCGCGCTCATGCTTGAGTGCAGCAAGCTTCTCACCGCTCTCCTTCAGATTGGCCTCCAGCTGCCTCACCTTCGTCTCCAGCTCCTTCTTGGCGGCCTCAGCAGCTGCGGCAACATCCTTTGCTTCCTTGAGAGCCTCGCCAAATGTTTGCTCGCGCGCGGCAAGCTCCTCCTCATGGCTGTCAAGGTTAATCTTCCGCTGCGCCAGCTCGCCTTCCTGCGCAGACAGCTTCTCGGCAGCAAGCCGATGTTGCTCTTCAACTTCAGCCTTCTCAAGGATGAAGGCTTTGCGCTCCTCGGCGAGTCGCTCCCGCTCCTCAGCCAAGGACCGGAGAGCTTCCTGATTGAGGCCCTGGAGCTCCTCCGCGCGCTTCTCGATGTCTGCTCCGCCGCGACAAAGCGCTTCCCGGATTCCAGCTTGGCTTGTCGGGCGCGGTAGAGCGACAAGCAGCTTCCGCAGATAGCTGCTCCTCCTCGGACTTCGCCTGCTGCTGCTGGCGCGTCGACCATGTCAGCCCAGCGGAGGCAAGCAACTCTTCGACAAAGGTCTCTCCTTCGACCGGCGCCCTGGAGCTCGATGCCCAGGGGAGCTTGATGAAGACGCCATCGCCGGCCTTCAGATAGGCGCCGGGCTGGGGCTCTTCGGAGCCTGACGCTGCAGCAGCGGCAGAGGGATCGGCGGTCGGTGTAGCGCCTGACGCTCCTGCGGCATCAGGGCCGTCAGTGCGATCGCCGGACCCCTCGCCAGCTTCTGCGGCGGAAGCTTTGGCGGCCTCTTCACCGGCGGGTTCGTCAGCGCCAGCCTCTTCTTCGATGGCGGCAGCGTCGTCAGTATTGCCGCACGCGTCCTCCTCGCCGGCGACCTCGGTCTCCATCGGCTCTGTGGCAGATGGATCTGACGACCGGAAAAGAAAGAAAAGTCAGGCAAATATTCAAAAAGAAAATCAAAAGAAGAAGAACGCAAGGGAAGTTTTCAAGCAAGAGGATCACCTGTACTAGGATCTGCAGCCGTGGTCTCAACCACCGGAGGATCGCTGGTGCTGTCCCTTGCCGGAGAGCTGTCCCTTGCCGGAGAAGTCTCCCTTGCCGGAGAACGCTCCCTTGCCGGGGGATTCTCCCTTGGCGGTGTAGTCGAAGCCGATGGCTGGGAGCGGCTTTAGAGCACTCCTAGTGGGGCTGCTCTGCTCCTACACAAACCAGCAGTCAGATATCAGCAAAGAAGGAGCACCCATGCACGCCTAGCAGCAGAAAGTGAACCATATACTTACGCTGGGGGCTGCGCTGGGGGCTGCTTTGAGGAAGAGTTGCCGGGTCCGGCAAGGAGGTCTCGGACACGCCTCCTGCTGCCGCGGTGGGTTCGTCCTCGATGACTATCACCGGGGCCTTGGCTCTCTTCGACGCTCTCTGGGCCAGCGTCCTGAAAAGGAAAGGGTTCAGCGTGAAGCAAATCAGATACCAGACAAAGCAACAAAATCGAAGAACTACAAGTACAGCAAAGAAGCTTACTCTTCCTCTTCCTCGTCGGAGCTGAGCGCGGATAGATCAAATTCTGGCTCGCCTCCGGTGCGACGAGGCGGAGGAGTGGGTTCCCTTGGCTGCTTGGCGGGGACAGAAGCAGTGGTCTGGGAGGGCCCCGCTCCGGTTGCCGCTGCGGCGTGAGGTGCTCCCGCGGCGACAGTGCTTGCCGCGGTGGAGCGCGTCGCGCGGCGCGGCGGCTGTTGGCCCGTCTGCCGCCCTGCCACGTCCCCGGCCTTGCGGAGACGCCTTCTCGGTGGAGCTGGGGGCTCCGCTCGCGGCAAGCTGTTTGAAGGTGGGGAGGAAGCGCCCTCGGCGGGTTCGCTCGACTCAGCCTCGGGCTCGGCAAGCTCTTCCTCGCCGGCAAACTCCCTTCACTCGACAAGGCTTGCCGCCTCCGCTGCCTCTGCCTCCTCCACGGTGAATCCAAACTCGCCCGCGGCAGCGGCCGCTGCCGCCTCTTCCAGCCTGGTGGCGATGCGCTGCATCTCGTCATCAGTGGTGTCGCGGGTGAGGCCCCTCTGCTCATCGGGGCGGACCGGCACTTCTACCAGGCTGTCAAAGAACTCCCGCATGACGTCATCTGCAGGCTCCTGCCATGTTGGGACAATTCCATGCGAGTCGCACAGCGGCATCATTGCACGGATGCGGTCGAGCGAGGAATTGTTGCAGAGTGGAACGACACCCCTCGCCAACCTAAACATCTCGGGATGATCAGGATCGGGCTTGAACAGCTCCAAGAGCATCGCATCCAGTTCCAAGACAGTGAAGTTAAAGTTGAGGCTCGGGCGCAGCCTCATGATATCTGCCGCGTTCTGGAACTCCCAGGCAGGTCTCCTCCTCTCCGCAAGAAGCGTCGGCGGCGAAGAAAGTCTCGCGCCTAACGGTGTTTACGGTGAGCCCGGCAAGCCCGAGGCGCAGGATCCGGTGACGGCAATCTTCAGCCTAGCATCTTCCGGGGCCACGTTGCTCCAATCGTTGCCGCGCACTATTGGGGTTTGGCCCTGGGCAGTAAATGGCTGCGGATTCTCCTCGACAATCCAGCACCAATCTGCCCTCCATTCCTCCCACTTGCTGTGGAGCTCTCCCTCCAGATAAGCTTCCTTCTTGCCAATCCATGAGATCCAAGCGATTCCTCCGGCAAGAGGCTCTCCTCTCTCAACTCGAGGCATAAAGAAGTGGCGGAAAAGAGCTACGTTTGGATGGACTCCGACAAAGTTTTCGCAGAGATGTGCGAAAACTGCCATGGTCAGAACAACATTGGAGGTGAAGTCAAGGAGGCGAAACCCGTAGGTGTTCATGATATCGCAGGAAAATTCAGAGAAGGGCAGACAGAGCCCGCAGTAGAAGAAGAGCGCGAAGAAGGGATACCCGTTCGGAGCCAGTTCCGAAGCAGCAGCTGGGAGTACCTTCGTGCGTGGATGCGCTCGCGTCTCCGTCGACCAGAAGAGGTAGTAGTACTCCCTCAGATCCTTCGCGGCGAGCTGAGGGGGGAAGATGGCCCGCTCCTTCCGCAGCGCCGCGAGCCGCTGCGCCTCGGCCGACTTCACGGCCTTCCCCTTGTCGGCTTTCGGAGCCATGGCGGAGGTGGTGGGGGAGATCGACGGCGTTGGTGGTGCTGGTGGCGATGGGGGGCGGAGCGCTGCTCTCTTTTCAGCCTTGGGAAGGAGGGGGGAGCAGCGGAGGTTTTTCGAGATTGGACAGCAACTGGCGAGGTGGTCGAACCGCCCCTGTTTACCCTGCTTATAAAGAGGGAGGGGGCGGACGTTCCGCCTTTCCAAATAAAGAAACCCCCCACGATCTCTCCCACGACGCCGCATTCGACGTGTGTCGTTCGTGGGGGACGTGGTGGGTCCGGAGTGAGTTACGGCGTAACCCAGGCCGCGCGTGCGTGCCTGTTTGGCCCGCCCAACAGCCTTCGATACCGTGTGTGGCCCAGGCCGGGGCTCCTATCGGTGTACTAGAGTAGGGTACCCTAGTATCCCGAACTTGTGCACGGCAATCGCAGCACCAGCGGCAAGGCTTGCCGGGTGACCGCCAAGATCCTCCGTGGTTCCTTTGGAGCCATTCAAGAACAAAGTATTCAAGCCAAGAGATAAGGCCCGGCAAGAGGAGCTTGCCGGAAGGCCAACCAAGGCACCTAGGAGACAAGGCCCCAAGAAGAGGAGCTTGCCGGAAGGCCGGTGAGCGACAAGCTTCCGGACGCGACAAGGCAACAACCACGGCAAAGGCGCTTGCCGCGCAGACTCACTAATCTGTACTGCGCTCCAAGACATCCACTAACGTGTCATACAGGACCTTTCCAAGCAGCGTGGCAAGAGCTGTCTTGGCCAGCGGAGCGCGGTGGCAAGCGGCGCTGACAAGATCGCCATCGTGGCAAGCGGCGGCGCCTCTGACGGTCCCTGTTTGCACTGTTTGGGCGACGTAGACGAGCATTTAATGCCTTTGTCCCCTGCCGTCAGGGTTAGGTATGATACACTGTACAAGTAGCTGTACCAACCACACTCTTTTTCCATTTTTGCCCTTGTCTACATTGCCACCTGTCGGAGACCCCTTTAGCATATAAAAGGAGGCCCATGCGCAACGTAGAGGGAGGTTCAAAAGGTTCGAAGCCAGAAAGCACCCACGCTAGGTCTCGTTAGCAGATGGTGTGTACTGTAGCACTCAGCGCTCCCTAGCAAGAACTCAATACAATCAGACATGCAGCAGTAGGGTGTTTATCTCCGGAGAGCTCGAAGCTGGGTAAACTGCTCGTGTGCTTCGCCTCGATCTGCTCTTCGTGCGATCTCCGCCCCCCGCCGAACCGAAAGGGGCTCGGTCCGCCGGTCCCATAGGTGTTCGTGTGCCAGATCAGCTTCCCCGACATGAGATGATTATGATGTGGTATGATAGGGTGGTATCCTCTTTTGAATGATTTAAGTGACTTGACCTGGCACATGTTCACGCATGTAGTTGAAACAAAATCAACATAGCCTTCACGATATTTATGTTCATGGTGGATTATATCCTACTCATGCTTGCATCCAATGTTTATTAATTTTAATGCATGTACATGGCTGTTGTCGCTCTCTAGTTGGTCGCTTCCCAGTCTTTTGCTAGCCTTCACCTGTACTAAGCGGGAATACTGCTTGTGCATCCAATCCCTTGAACCCCAAAGTTATTCCAGATGAGTCCACTATACCTTCCTATATGCGGTATCTACCTGCCGTTCCAAGTAAATTTGTACGTGCCAAACTCTAAACCTTCAAATAAACATTCTGTTTTGTATGCTCGAATGGCTCATGTATCAAGCAAGGCTGTCCTTATCTTCCGTGTTAGGCGGGTTATTCTCAAGAGGAGTGGACTCCGCTCCTCACTCATGAGAAAATGGCTGGTCACCGGGATGCCCAGTCCCATGCTTTATGAAAACTAAATCAAAATTAATTACAAACAAAACTCCCCCTGAGACCTGATGTATGTTGGAGACACTCGTTGTTTCGAGCAAGTCATGGATTGATGCTTGTTGGTGGAGGGGGAGTATAAACTTTACCATTCTGTTTGGGAACCGCCTATAATGTGTTTAGCATGGAAGATATCGCCATCTCTTAGTTGCTATGTTGACAATGAAAGTATACCGCTCAAAATGCAATTTATCTCTATTTCAAAACCGAGCTCTGGCACCTCTACAAATCCCTGCTTCCCTCTGCGAAGGGCTTATCCATTTACTTTTATGTTGAGTCCTCACCCTCTTATTAAAAGCACTAGCTGGAGAGCACAACTGCCATTTGCATTCATCATTGTTAATTTATATTGGGTATGACTATGATTGGATCTCTTTTACCATGAATTACAATGTCTAGTCAGTCCTTGATCTTTAAAGGTGCTCTGCATTTATGTTTTGCGGTCTTAGAAAGGGCTAGCGAGATACCATCTTGTTATATCATATTATGGTTGTTTTGAGAAAGTGTTGTCATCCGAGATTTATTATTATGGCTTGCTAGTTGATTATGCTATTTGATACGAGTAATTATGATACCTGAGAATTATTGCAAATGTGGTTAGTTATGATCTATGCTGAAAACTTGAATGCTGGCTTGACATAGTTACAACAACAAGAGCAAACAGAGTTCGTAAAAGTTTTTCTTTTTTTCTTTCAGTTTGTTAACTGAATTGCTTGAGGACAAGCAAGGATTTAAGCTTGGGGGAGTTGATACGTCTCCGTCGTATCTACTTTTCCAAACACTTTTGCCCTTCTTTTGGACTCTAACTTGTATGATTTGAATGGAACTAAACCGGACTGACGTTGTTTTCAGCAGAATTGCCATGGTGTTGTTTTATGTGCAGAAAACAGATATTCTCGGAATGACCTGAAACTCCACGGAACACCTTAGAAAAAATAATAAAAAATCCTCGCCAAAGATGAAGACCAGGGGGCCCACACCCTGTCCACGAGGGTGGGGGCGCGCCTTAGCCCCCTACCTCGTGGGCCCCGTGGATGCCCTCCGACGCCAACTCCAACTCTATATATTTGCTTTCGGAGAGAAAAAATCAGAGAGAAGAAATCATCGCGTTTTACGATACGGAGCCGCCGCCAAGCCCTAAAACCTCTCGGGAGGGCTGATCTGGAGTTTGTTCGGGGCTCCGGAGAGGGGGATTCGTCGCCATCATCATCATCAACCATCCTCCATCACCAATTTCATGATGCTCACCGTCGAGTGTGAGTAATTCCATCGTAGGCTTGCTGGATGGTGATGGGTTGGATGATATTTATCATGTAATCGAGTTAGTTTTTTTAGGGTTTGATCCCTTGTATCCACTATGTTCTGAGATTGATGTTGCTATGACTTTGCTATGCTTAATGCTTGTCACTAGGGCCCGAGTGCCATGATTTCAGATCTGAACCTATTATGTTTTCATGAATATATGTGAGTTCTTGATCCTATCTTGCAAGTCTATAGTCACCTACTATGTGTTATGATCCGGCAACCCCAGGGTGACAATAATCGGGACCACTCCCGGTGATGACCGTAGTTTGAGGAGTTCATGTATTCACTATGTGCTAATGCTTTGTTCCGATTCTCTATTAAAAGGAGGCCTTAATATCCCTTAGTTTCCAATAGGACCCCGCTGCCACAGGAGGGTAGGACAAAAGATGCCATGCAAGTTCTTTTCCATAAGCACGTATGACTATATACAGAATACATGCCTACATTACATTGATGAATTGGAGCTAGTTCTGTGTCACCCTATGTTATGACTGTTACATGATGAACCGCATCCAGCATAATTATCCATCACTGATCCAGTACCTACGAATTTTCCATATACTGGTTCTCGCCTATTTACTTTCCCGCTGCTACTGTTACAATCACTACAAAATACCAAAAACATTACTTTTGCTGTCTTTACTTTTGTTGCCGCTACCACCACTATCATATTACTTTGCTACTAAACACTTTGGTGCAGATACTAAGTTTCCAGGTGTGGTTGAATTGACAACTCAGCTGCTAATACTTGAGAATATTCTTTGGCTCCCCTTGTGTCGAATCAATAAATTTGGGTTAAATACTCTACCCTCGAAAACTGTTGCGATCTCCTATACTTGTGGGTTATCAATCAAGGCAATGAGGAGTATCGAGTTTATGCCAGTACTCCAAGTCCCAGAACACAGACATTGTCTTCCATACCTTCAGTAGCGGCTCCGGCGCCTTTTTCATCGTCTTTCCCGACGCGGGGCACTGTTCCCAGTTTTTCAACAGCTCATCGATTCCGGCGCCGCTGCGCTTGCGTGGACGTCCTCGATGCTCAGCGTGACCATTGAATAGATATCCATGGTTTCTCCACGGGTCGTCCGGTTCAAGCCATCTTCGATGCCCCATGTACACGATTTTCCCAGACCTGCCATCTTTCCTTGACATTTGCTACTAAGACGTCGTATCATCCATGCACCACGTGCATCCACAATATCCATGGCACACCAGGACTGCGACATATCCGTAACTGAGATAGTCGTGCACCGTTGTGATCAGCGCGACTCTCATGTAGAAATACTCGCCTTTGCTGGTGTCCCATGTCTTGGCCAGTATTTTCCATAACGTGTCTAACTCCTCTTGAAGTAGCCCTAGATACATATTAATATTACTTCCTGGTTGTTTCGGCCCTTGAATCAGCATGCTCATGTGAATGTACTTCGACTTCATGCACAACCAGGGGGAGGTTGTAAATGCATACAAACACGGGACATGTGCTATGGTTGGTGTTCTGGTTGCCAAACGGATTCATTCCATCGGTACACCCGCCGAGCACGATGTTCCTTGCATCACATTCGAAATACCGATAGAAGTCGTTCAAAGCTCTCCACTGGCTTCCATCCTTGATGTGTCTCGGCTTCAGATCATCTCCATCATCGGGCTTCTTCCTCTACGTGTGCCAACGCAAGATCTTTGCTTCCTTGGGATCTACGAAATACCGCTGGAGGCGGGGAGTGATCGGTAAGTACCATACAACTTTCTGGGGACATTTCTTCCCGGCCTTCTTGTATCGAGAAGCATTGCACACTGGACAACTTATTTTTTCCGCGTGCTCCTGCCGATAAATTATGCAATCGTTGATGCATGCATGGTATCTAACATGCGGAAGATCAAGAGGGCACACGATCTTCTTGGCCTCATCCACACTAGTAGGACATAGATTCCCCGCGAGAAGAACATCCATGAGGTACTTGAGATGCTCATCGAGGCTAGTTTTGGTCCATTTTTTTTAGCCTTCGTCTTCAGGAGTTGGAGTGTGAAACTCAAGTGGGTCACCTCAGGATTGCAACCATCATATAATGTAGTGTTCGAGTCTACCACTAGTTGCTGCAGCTTAGCCTCCTCTCTAGAAGCAGCTCTCTCAGTACTCTTCTCCTTGCGAAGCGGTTCTTGAACATGAGGGTCCCGCACGATTGAACTTAGTACCGATGAACTCTGCGGCATGGAGTCCATGTTCTCTCCGCCGCCATGTCCGGCTCCTTCTCCTCCGCTATGTCCGGCCCCTTCTCCGCCACCATGTCCGGCCTCTTCCCCGCCGCCATTATCGATTATCTCTTCGTCCTGCCCCGTGTCGTCATTGCCTGCCCCGTCGGCGTCCTCAATGTCATCATCCTCATCTTCAATTATCCACCGAGTATAGCCATCCATGAAACCAGTCATGAGCAGGTGAGCTTCGACACGACCTTCGTCATAGGGGTCGAGCCAAACTATTCCATTGCATCTTCGACACGGACATAAAACCTCTGTCAGGTTATTTTCTTTCATGTCCTGCACCGCCGACCGCAACCACCTGTGCACCATCGTTCCACTGACCATCATGAACGCCTGCACAGTAATGCGTGCATATGCATCAAAGTCATAGAAAAATTCGGCATGACCTTCCCTAAAAATAGGACATATAGTTCTAGAGTTTGCCCAGAATTCGCCGAAACGGAAATAAATCGACATTTCGGCAAAACATAGGCAACTCACAAGCACAATTCAGCGTCAACTCATGCCACACACACAATTTCCATCATATCGCCCAATTATCATATCACACACACACACACACATATCTCCGTTCTTGCAAAAGCATGAATTTATAATCACACCTATCTCGAGTTCGAGCACATGCACGGTGGAGATGATGATGTAGTAGGGAGATCAAAAGTGGACAAAGCTCTTCTTGACAAAGCTAGATCTAGTTAGGGGGCACATAGGTCACTTCACTAAATGCTACATCTACCAAGCTAGCTAATTTGGGAGGAGACGTCTTCAACTAGTGGAGGAGGAAGGAAAAAGAGAAAGGGGATGCATTAATGGAGGTGGTGTAGTTAGCTAGGAGCAATAAAGAGAGAGAAAGGTAGGTAGAAGAGGGAGAGTAATGGGGTAGAAGTATTGAGGAAGAAGCAAAGTGAGGGAGAGAGGAGGTGGGAGGTAGGGGAAAGTGAGGAAGAGAGGAGATGGGGGATGGGTGGGGGAGGGAAAAGGTGGTATTATACTGCGTCTTAGCAGTAGCGCGGGCCATAAAGCATGCTACTGCTAAGTACACAGCAGCAGCGCGATTCCTGCACACGCGCTACTGCTAAGCGGGGCCCGCCATGTGGCCCGTTTCAAAATTAGCAGTAGCGACAGGGGAAAAAGCGCGCTACTACTATTATTTACCAGTAGCGCGGGTCGCGACAGCGCCTGCTGCTAAACCTAGGCTGGTGGGTACTGTCGGTTGATTTTACTAGCAGCGCGTTCCACTAGGCCGCGCTACTGCTAACTGAGTAGCAGTAGCGCTTGTTTTGAACCCGCGCTACTGAAAATTAGCAGCAGCGCCTCCTTTTGTACCGCGCTGCTGCTAAGATTCTGTGTATAAGGTTTTGCCTAGTAGTGTACACACAAAGAGGGAGAATTTTGGCAGCCGGAAATCTGGACCTGAAAAAGTTACGTCAGGCCACCTATTCTGCACAACTCCAAACAAGCTGAAACTTTACGAGGATTTTTTATGGAATAGATAAGAAATACTAGAGCAAATAACCACAGGAGGGGTCCCACCTGGTGAGCAGAAGACACCAGGGCACGCCTGGCCCCCAGGTGCGCCCTGGTGGGTTGTGCTCAGTCCGGCCCACCTCCGGTGCACATCTTCTGGTATATAAATCATCTTGTCCTAGAAAAAATAAGCAAAGTACTTTCGGGACAGAGCGCCGCCGTCTGGAGGCGGAACTTGGGCAGGAGCACTTTTGCCCTCCGGCGGAGCGATTCCGCTGGGTTAACTTCCCTCCCGGAGGGGGAAATCATTGTCATTATCATCACCAACAAATCTCCCATCTTGGGGAGGGCAATCTCCATCAACATCTTCAACAGCACCATCTCATCTCAAACCCTAGTTCATCTCTTGTGTTCAATCTTGTTACCGGAACTATATATTGGTGCTTGTGGGTGACTAGTAGTGTTGATTACATCTTGTAGTTGATTACTATATGGTATATTTGCTGGAAGATTATATGTTCAGATCTAATATTCTATTTAATACCCCTCTGATATTGAGCATGATTATCATTTGTGAGTAGTTACTTTTGTTCTTGAGGTCACGAGAAAAATCGTGTTGCAAGTAATCATGTGAACTTGATATGTGTTCGATATTTTGATAGTATGTATGTTGTGATTCCCTTAGTGGCGCCATGTGAATGTCGACTAGATGACACTTCACCATATTTGGGACTAAGGGAATGCATTGGGGATTAGTCATTAGATGATGGGTTGCGAGAGTGACAGAAGCTTAAACCCTAGTTTATGCGCTATTCCGCAAGGGACCGATTGGATCCAAAAGTTTAATCCTATGGTTAGAATTTATTCTTAATACTTTTCTTGTAGTTGCGGATGCTTGTGAGGGGGTTAATCATAAGTAGGAGGTTTGTTCAAGTAAGAACAGCACCTAAGTACCGGTCCACCCACATATCAAATTATCAAAGTAGCGAACACGAATCGAACCAACATGGTGAAAGTGGCTAGATGAAGTTCCCGTGTATCCTCAAGAATGCTTTGCTTATTATAAGAGACCGTGTTGGCCTGTCCTTTGCCTAAAAAGGATTGGGCTACCTTGCTGCACTTTTTCTACAATTATCGTTACTTGCTCGTTACAAATTATCTTGCTATCAAACTATTGTGCTACTTACAATTTAAGCAATTGCAGACATTACCTTGCTGAAAACCACTTGTCATTTTCTTCTGCTCCTCGTTGGGTTCAACACTATTACTTATCGAAGAGGCTACAATCAATCCCATATACTTGTGGGTCATCAAGGCTATTATGTGGCGCCGTTGCCGGGGAGTGAAGGGCTCTTGGTAAGGAAAAATAATTACTATGTGCTAAAATTTATTGTCACTTGTTACTATGGAAATCAATCCTTTGAGGGGTTTGTTCGGGGTACCTTCACCTCGACCAGAACCACAATTAGTTACCCCTCAACCTACTGCACCTACTGAAAATATTTAATGTGAAATTCCTTCGGGTATGAAAGAACAACTGCTAGCTAATCCTTATGCAGGAGATGGAACCGAACATCCTGATATGCACTTGATATATGTTGAAGAAATTTGTGGATTATTTAAGCTTGCAGGTTTACCTGGAGATGAAGTTAATAAGAAGGTTTTCCCTTTATCTTTGAAGGTAAAAGCATTGACATGGTATAGGATATGCGATGATATTGGATCTTGGAATTGGAATAAATTGAAATTGGGGTTAACGTTCCACCAAAAAAATTATCCTATGCATCTAGTTCATCGTGATCAGAATTTATAGGCTATGGTTAAGGATCTCCTGGAAGAAAATATAGATGGATATGTTTACTTTTGTGATGAAGCTGCTAGAATTGCCAAACCTGATAAAAAGGATAAACATAGACCTGTTGTTGGATGCCCATTGTCTCAAATAAAATAGGAGATCATTGTTATCATGGTTTATGCGACCTAGGTGCTAGCGTGAGTGCTATTCCCTATACCTTATATCAAGAAATTATTAATCACATAGCACCCGCGGAGATAGAAGACATAGATGTTACTATTAAACTTGCTAATAGAGACACCTTTTCACTAATTGGGATTGTTAGAGATGTTGAAGTTTTGTGTGGGAAAATAAAATACCCTACTGATTTTCTTGTTCTTGGTTCCCCACAAGATGATTTTGTCCCATTAATCTTTATAGACATTTCTTGAACACCGTTAATGCTTAAATAGATTATGAGAAATAAACTGTCGGTGTTAGCTTTGGTGATGAGTCTCATGAGTTTAATTTTTCCAAGTTTAGTAGAAAACCTCATAATAAAGAATTGTCTAGTAAGGATGAAATAATTTTTGTTGCTTCTATTGATGAGCCTCCTACTGATCCACTAGAACAATATCTGCTAGACCATGAAAATGATTTACATATGCATGCAAGAAATGAAATAGATAAGATTTTCTTTGAACAACGTCCTCTGCTTAAACACAATGTGCCTATTGAAAATCTAGGAGGTCCTCCTCCACCTAAAGGTGATCCTGTGTTTGAATTAAAACAATTGCCAGACACTTTTGAATATGCTTATCTTGATTAGAAGAACATATATCCTGTTATTATTAGTGCTAACCTTTCTGAACATGAAGAAGAAAGATTATTGAAAGTTCTAAGGAAGCACTAAGCTGCTTTTGGATATATTCTTGATGATTTAAAGGGCATTAGCCCCACTCTATGTCAGCACAAGATTAATATGGAACCTGATGCTAAACCCATTGTTGATCACCAACGTCGATTAAATCCGAAGATGAAAGAAGTGGTAAGGACAAAAATATTAAAACTTCAGGAAGAAGGTATAATCTATCCTATAGCTGATAGTAGATGGGTAAGTCATGTTCACTGTGTCCCTAAGAAATGAGGTATTACTGTTGTTCCTAATGATAAGAATGAACTTATTCCACAAAGAATTGTTACAGGCTATAGAATGGTAATTGATTTCAGAAAATTAAAAAAAGCTACTAGAAAAGATCATTAGCCTATTCCTTTTATTGATCAAATGCTAGAAAGGTTATCTAAGCACACACATTTTTGCTTCCTTGATGGATATTCTGGTTTTTCACAAATACCTATTTCTCAACCTTATCAAGAAAAGACCACTTTTACTTGCCCCTTTGGAACTTATTCTTATAGACATATGCCTTTTGGTTTATGCAACGCACCTGCTACCTTTCAAAGATGCATGACTGCTATATTCTCTGACTTTTGTGAAAAGATTGTTGAGGTTTTCATGGATGACTTTTATGTTTATGGGAAGTCTTTTGATGATTGTTTAAGCAATCTTGATCGAGTTTCGTAGAGATGCGAGCAAACAAATCTTGTCTTGAATTAGGAGAAGTGCCACTTTATGGTTAATGAAGATACGTTTTGGGCCATAAAATTTCTGAAAGAGGTATTGAGGTTGACAAAGCTAAGGTTGATGGAATTGAGAAAATGCCATGTCCTAAAGATATCAAAGGTATTCGTAGTTTCCTAGGTCATGTTGGTTTCTATAGGAGATTTATCAAATACTTTTCTAAAATTTCTAGGTCCCTTACAAATCTTTTGGAAAAGGATGTTTCTTTTGTTATTGATGATGATTATTTAGAAGCCTTTGAAACACTTAAGAAAGCCTTAATTTCTGTGCCTATTGTTCAACCACCTGATTGGAACTTGCCTTTTGAAATTATGTGTGATGCTAGTGATTATGCTGTTGGTGTTGTTCTAGGACAAAGAGTTGATAAGAAACTAAATGTTATTCGTTATGCTAGTAAAATTCTAGACAGTGCTCAAAGAAATTATGCTACTACTGAAAAAGAATTTCTAGCAGTGGTGTTTGCTTGTGATAAATTTAGATCTTACATTGTTGATTCAAAAGTAATTGTTCACACCGACCATGCTGCTATTAAATATCTTATGGAAAAGAAAGATGCTAAGCCTTGGCTTATTCGATGGGCTCTCTTGCTACAAGAATTTGATTTGGATATCACCGATAGAAAAGGAGCAGAGAACCCCGTAGCTGATAACTTGTCTAGGCTTGAAAATGTCCTTGATGACCCACTACCTATTAATGATAGTTTTCCTGATGAGTAGCTAGCTGCAATAAATGTTTCTCATAACACTCCTTGGTATGCTGACTATGCTAATTATATTGTTGCTAAATATTTACCACCTATCTTTACATACCAACAAAAGAAAAAATTCTTCTATGATTTAAGACATTACTTTTGGGATGACCCACATCTTTATAAAGAAGGAGTAGATGGTATTATTAGACGTTGTGTACCTGAGCATGGTTAGGGACAAATCCTATGGAAATGTCACTCCGAATCTTATGGAGGACATCATGAAGGAGACAGAACTGCTCACAAGGTATTGCAGTCTGGGTTTTATTGGCCTACTCTTTTCAAGGATCGATGCTCGTAAGTTTGTCTTATCTTGTGATGAATGTCAAAGCATAGGTAATATCGGTAAGCGTCAAGAAATGCCTATGAATTATTCACTTGTTGTCGAACCATTTGATGTTTGGGTTTTTGATTACATGGGACCTTTTCCTTCCTCTAATGGGTATACACATATTTTGGTTGTTGTTGATTATGTTACTAAGTGGGTACAAGCTATTCCAACAAATGGTGCTGATCAAATCACCTCTATTAAAATGCTTAAGGAAGTTTTTTTCCCAAGGTTTGGAGTCCCTAGATATTTAATGACTGATGGTGGTTCACACTTTATTCATGGTGCTTTCTATAAAATGCTTGCCAAGTATGATGTTAACCCTATAATTGCATCACCCTATCATCCTCAGTCTATTGGTCAAGTTGAACTAAGCAATAGAGAAATAAAATTAATTTTGCAAAAGACTGTCAATAGGGCCTAGAAGAATTGGTCTAGGAAATTAGATGATGCACTTTAGGCTTATAGAATAGCATATAAAAATCCTATGGGTATGTCTCCTTACAAAATGGTTTATGGAAAAGCTTGCCATTTGCCTCTTGAGTTAGAATATAAAGCATATAGGGCAATCAAAGAACTGAATTATGAATTCAAACTTGCCAGAGAAAAGAGGTTATTTTATATTAGCTCATTAGATGAATGGATAACCCAAGCTTATGAGAATGCTAAGTTATTTAAAGAAAAAGCTAAAAGATTGCATGATAAAATAATCCAAAAGCGTGATTTCAAAGTCAGAGAATATGTTCTTTTTTACAACTCTCATTTTAGATTCTTTGCAGGAAAACTCCTCTCCAAATGGGAAGGACCCTATGTAATCGAGGAGGTTTATCGATCTGGAGCTATCAAAATAAATAATGCCGAAGGCACTAACCCGAAGGTTGTTAATGGGCAACGAATAAAACATTATATCTCAGGTACGCCCATTAATGTTGAAAGCAATATTATCCAAACTATGACACCGGAAGAACACATAAAAGAGACCTTCCGAGATACTCCAGAATCATGAAAAAAGAGGAGGTACGTGATACGGTAAGTAAACGGACTCCGAAAAATCTACAAAAATATATTCTGTCTGTTTTGGAATATAACAAAAATTAGGAAAATAAGAAACTGTCGGGAAGGTCACCCTGGTGGGCACAAGACACCAGGCCAGGCGCGCCCAGGTGGGTTGTGCCCACCTCGGGCACCTTCCAGACTCCGTTTTTTATTCTGTTTGCTTGTTTCCCAAGATATAAAAAGTATTTATATACCCCCAAACCTATTGACCACCGTATCACCGAGAAATATTTTGTTCTCTTTTCTTGCTGTTTTCGTTCAGATCTGTTGAGCCAGGCGTCATCTCTTCTTCTTCCTCTAACAACGTGGAAGAGGATGCTTGGTTGATGAAGATCGAGCTGAAGAGAGAAGAGCCAGGAGAAGCCGTCAAAGGGGACAGGAGCAAGGAGGCTACCGGAGATTAAGCACCAGTGGTTGAGCAGGCCTGGCCTGCCAAGGAAGAAGAAGATATCCTTAAAACTTACTATGATCATCTCACCCCCACCGAGATCGAAGCCTTTCGAGTCATTGAACCGGCTCGTGTGCAAAATAAATATCTCACTCGTGAAAATATTCTGCATCAAGAGCACATCATCTTCCTCCGGAGTGTCATCCGTAGATTGGAGAATCTCTTGATCATGAAGGACAAGATCGCCTCTACTTCATCACCACCACCTTCTTCTTCATCACCAAAAGGGAATTGAGTATCGGGTATGGGCACTCCCTTGGGCTTTCGCCAAGCAGGGGGGAGGTGCCCCAGTATCATATCACCCCCACTATCTTTTGCCTTTACTTATTTAATTCGACCCTTAGTTATCTTTTGCTTTCCATGAATAAAAGTTTAGTTAGATCTTTTCTTTTCGAAAGTTTGCTTAGTGATCTATCCTTGTAATCGTGTGCAAGATATATAATAAAGTTTAGTTTGAGTTTTTGCTTTCTTTACTTTCATGTTTCAATAAAAAAAGGAAATAAATGAAAAAGATCATATGTTAATCTTATGGTAGGTGATAACACCACATAAGGAAAAGTATAAGTAGAAAATTTTATTAGAGATTGACAAACATAGCATTGGTCAATGATGCAACTCATGAAAGAATTAATAAGGGAACAGAAGATTCACATATAAATACGCTATCCTGGAAATCTTTTGTGATTATGAGCCCCCATCAAAATATTATATGCCAGAATTGTTGACGTTGGACAAAGAAGACAACGTAATAATTTATGTTTGTTCATATTCACAAAGAAGTTATATTGTCATAGATCCTTCAACATGTGGTGCTTGCCCCCCATCTTTGCTAGCCAAAAATTCTGCACCAAGTACAAATACTACTTGTGCATCCAAAATCCCTTAAACCCAAAACTTATTTTCAAGAGTCCACCATACCTACCTAGGGATTGAGCAAGATCCCTCAAGTAAGTTTTCATCAGTGCAATAAGGCAATAAAAATTGCTATTAAAAGTGTAAGATCATTTAGTGTAAGAGAAAATTGAGTGTTGTATGAACTTGTGATAGAAAAGAAATAAAAGCGAAAGACTGCATAATAAAGGTTGCTATCATAAGGGGCAATATAAGGTGACGTTCTTTTGCACTAATGGGTTGAGCATACAAACAAATAAGCGCATGGCAACCTCTGCTTCCCTCTGCGAAGGGCTTATCTTTTACTTTTATGTATTTACCTTTATGCAAGAGTCAAAGTTTTTCTCTCTATCCCTTTTTATTTTCTCCTTTGGCAAGCATCATGAGGTGAGGAAAGATCTAGGCACAAATGTCCAGTTGAATATGGGTAGCATGAGTTATTATTGTTGACATCACCCTTGAGGTGAATACGTTGGGAGGCAAAACTATAAGCCCGTATGTTTCTATGTAACCGGTTGAAACATTTTGCACATGTGTATGTAGTGAGTGTTAGCAATCATAGAAGACTATATGATGGTTGAGTATGTGGACTTGCCTAAAGGTTCCGATACGTGACCCTTCCTGAAAAGATGATGAATTGTAGTTGCAAAGTTGACTGAGAACATAGTTTGTTGGTTTCCAATAGAGTTTATGCATTATACTTCGATACTCTGATGAATTGTTACTTAATAATGAGAAGTCTATGATAAAATTTTTATGTTAAAGTTTGTTGTTTTTATAATAATTCACATGATGCTTATATGTCTGTATTTTGTTTTTATCGAAACCTCTCTCTCTCTAAGCATGTGGACATGTTTTTCGATTTCGGTTTTCGCTTGAGGACAAACGAGGTCTAAGCTTGGGGGAGTTGATACGTCCACTTTGCATCATGTTTACCTACTGTTATTTATGATGTTTTTATGCATAATAATGCTTTTTGGAGTAATTCTAATGCCTTTTATCTCACAATATGTAAGGTACACACAAAGAGGGAGAAATCCGATAGCTGGAAATCTGGACCTGAAAAAGCTACTTCAGGCCACCTATTCTGCACAACTCCAAACAACCTGAAACTTCACGATTATTTTTTATGGAAAAAATAAGAAATACTGGAGCAAATAACCACCAGAGGGGGCCACTTGGTGAGCACAAGACACCAAGGCGCGCCTGGCCCCCCAGGCGCGCCCTGGTGGGTTGTGCTCAGCCCGGCCCACCTTCGGTACCCATCTTCTGGTATATAATTATTTTTGACCAAGAAAAAATAAGCAGAGGACTTTCGGAATCGAGGCGAAACTTGAGCAGGAGCACTTTTGCCCTCCGGCGGAGAGATTCCCCCGGGGGAACTTCCCTCCCAGAGGGGGAAATCATCATCATCATCATCATCATTACCAACAACTCTCCCATCTTGGGGAGGGCAATCTCCATCAACATCTTCAATAGCACCATCTCATCTCAAACCCTAGTTCATCTCTTGTGTTCAATCTTGTTACCGGAACTATAGATTGGTGCTTGTGGGTGACTAGTAGTGTTGATTACATCTTGTAGTTGATTACTATATGGTTTATTTGGTGGAAGGTTATATGTTCAGATCCAATATGATATTTAATACCCCTCTGATCTTGAGCATGATTATCATTTGTGAGTTGTTACTTTTGTTCTTGAGGTCACGGGAGAAATTGTGTTGCAAGTAATCATGTGAACTTGATATGTGTTCGATATTTTGATAGTATGTATGTTGTGATTCCCTTAGTGGTGTCATGTGAACGTTGACTACATGACACTTCACCATATTTGGGCCTAAGGGAATGCATTATGGATCAGTAATTAGATGATGGGTTGTGAGAGTGACAGATGCTTAAACCCTAGTTTATGCGCTATTCCGTAAGGGACCGATTGGATCCGAAAAGTTTAATGCTATGGACAAAATTTATTCTTAATACTTTTCTCGTAGTTGTGGATGCTTGCGAGGGGGTTAATCATAAGTAGGAGGTTTGTTCAAGTAAAAACAGCACCTGAGCACTGGTCCACCCACATATCAAATTATCAAAGTAGCTAACACGAATCAAACCAACATGGTGAAAGTGACTAGATGAAGTTGTCGTGTACCCTGAAGAATGCTTTGCTTATTATAAGAGAAAGTTTTGGCCTGTCATTTGCCTAAAAAGGATTGGGCTACCTTGCTGCGCTTTTGCTACTATTATCGTTACTTGCTTGTTACAAATTATCTTGCTATCAAACTACTCTGTTACTTACAATTTCAGCACTTGCAGACATTACGTTGTTGAAAACCACTTGTCATTTCCTTCTGCTCCTTGATACGTATCCAACGTATCTATAATTTTTTATTGTTCCATGCTATTATATTATCTATTTTGGATGTTTTATATGCATTAATATGCTATTTTATATTATTTTCGGGACTAACCTATTAACCTAGAGCCCAGTGTCAGTTCCTGTTTTTTCCTTGTTTTAGAGTTTCATAGAAAAGGAATACCAAACAGAGTCCAAACGGAATGAAACTTTCGCGATGATTTTTCTTGGACCAGAAGACATCCAGAGGGCTTGGAGTGCACGTCAGGAATGCCACGAGGAGGCCACAAGGTCGGGAGGCGCGCCCAGAGGGGTAGGGCGCGCCTCCACCCTTGTGACTCCACCGACCTATTTCTTCCGCTTATATATTCTCAAATATCCCAAAACCTTCCATGAGAGCCACGAAACCACTTTTCCACCGCCGCAACCTTCTGTACCCGTGAGATCCCATCTAGGGGCCTTTTCCGGCATCCTGCAAAGGGGGATTCGACCATGGAGGGCTTCTACATCAACACCATTGCCTCTCCGGTGTGATTAGTTTACCACAGACCTACGGGTCCATAGCTAGTAGCTAGATGGCTTCTTCTCTCTCTTTTATTCTCAATACAAAGTTCTCGATGTTCTTGGAGATCTATTCGATGTAATACTCTTTTGTAGTTTGTTTGCCGAGATCCGATGAATTTTGGATTTATGATCAGCTTATCTATGAATATTATTTGAATATCCTCTGAATTCTGATATGCATGATTTGATATCTTTGCAAGTCTCTTCGAACTGTCGATTTGGTTTGGCCAACTAGATTGGTTTTTCTTGCAATGGGAGAAGTGCTTAGCTTTGGGTTCAATCTTGCGGTGCTCGATCCTAGTGACAAAAGGGAATGGACACGTATTGTATTGTTGCCATCGAGGATAAAAAGATGGGCTTTCATCATATTGCTTGAGTTAATTCCTTTACATCATGTCATCTTTCTTAATGCGTTACTCTATTCTTATGAACTTAATACTCTAGATGCATGCTGCATAGCGGTCGATGTATGGAGTAATAGTAGTAGATGCAAGAAGGAGTCGATCTACTTGATACAGACATGATGCCTATATTCATGATCATTGCCTTAGATATCGTCATAACTTCGCGCTTTTCTATCAATTGCTCGGCAATAATTTGTTCACCCACCGTAATATTTTCTATCTTGAGAGAAGCCTCTAGTGACACTATTAGTTCACACCACCATGTAATTAAAACCCATAGTTCATATCGCCATGTGACCAACACCCAAAGGGTTTACTAGAGTCAATAATCTAGTTCACATCGCCATGTGATTAACACCCAAAGAGTACTAAGGTGTGTCATGTTTTGCTTGTGAGACAGGTTTAGTCAACAGGACTGCCATATTCAGATCCGTATGTATTTTGCAAATTTCTATGTCTACAATGCTCTGCACGGAGCTACTCTAGCTAATTGCTCCTACTTTCAATATGTATCCAGATTGAGACTCAGAGTCATCTTGATCAGTGTTAAAGCTTGCATCGGCGTAACCCTTTACAACGAACTCTTTGTTACCTCTATAATGGAGAAATATTACCTTAGTCCTCTAAGGATAATTTTGACCGCTATCAAGTGATCTACTCCTGGATCACTATTGTACCCCTTTGCCAAACTCATGGCAAGGTACACAATAGGTCTGGTACACAGCATGACATACTTTATAGAACCTATGGCTGAGGCATAGGGAATGACTTTCATTCTCTCTCTATCTTCTGCCGTGGTCAGGTTTTGAGTCTTACTCAACTTCACACCTTGTAACACAGGCAAGAACCCTTTCTTTGACTGATCCATATTTAACTTCTTCAAAATTTTGTCAAGGTATGTGCTTTGTGAAAGTCCTAATAAGCGTCTCGATCTATCTCTATAGATCTTGATGCCCAACATATAAGCAGCTTCACCGAGGTCTTTCATTGAAAAACACTTATGCAAGTATCCTTTTATGCTATCCGGAAACTCTATATCATTTCCAATAAGCAATATGTCATCTACACATAATATTAGAAATGCTACAGAGCTCCCACTCACTTTCTTGTAAATACAGGCTTCACCAAAAGTCTGTATAAAACCATATGCTTTGATCACCTTATCAAAGCGTATATTCCAACTCCGAGATGCTTGCACCAATCCATAGATGGATCACTGGAGCTTGCACACTTTGTTAGCACCTTTAGGATCGAAAAAACCATCTGGTTGCATCATATACAACTCTTCTTTAAGAAATCCATTAAGGAATGCAGTTTTGACGTCCATTTGCCAGATTTCATAATCATAAAATTTGGCAATTGCTAACATGATTCAGACGGACTTAAGCATCGCTACGGGTGAGAAAGTCTCATTATAGTCAACCCCTTGAACTTGTCGAAAACCTTTTGCGACAAGTCGAGTTTTGTAGACAGTTGATGTCTACTACGCAACTTTATTCTTGTAGACACGTGTTGGGCCTCCAAGCGCTGAGTTTTGTTGGATATTAGCAATTTTCCCTCAAGTGGATGACCCAAGGTTTATCAATCCGTGAGTGGTGTAGGATGAAGATGGTCTCTCTCAAACAGCCCTGCAACCAAATAAAAGAAATCTCTTGTGTCCCCAACACACCCAATACAATGGCAGATTGTATAGGTGCACTAGTTCGGCGAAGAGATGGTGATAAAAGTGTAATATGGATGGTAGAAATATATTTTTATAATCTGAATAAATAAAAACAGCAAGGTAGCAAATAGTAAACAGGCACAAAAACGGTACTGCAATGCTTGAAAATGAGGCCTAGGGACCGTACTTTCTCTACTGCAATCTCTCAACTATGCTAATATAATTGGATCATATAACAATCCCTCAAAGTGCGATGAAGAATCACTCCAAAGTTCCTATCTAGCGGAGAACATAAGAATAAATTGTTTGTAGGGTACGAAACCACCTCAAAGCTATTCTTTCTGTTCGATCTATTCAAGAGTTCGTACTAAAATGGCACAAAGCTATTCTTTGTGTTCGATCTATCCTAGAGTTCGTACTAAGATAACACCAAAGCAAATTCATATTCATAATACTCAATCCAACACAAAGAACTTCAAAGAGTGCCCCAAGATTTCTACCGGAGAAACAAAGACAAGAACATGCTTCAACCTCTATGCATAGATTACCCCAATGTCACCTCGGGAATCCGCCAGTTGACTGCCAAAACATATATCAAGTGAATCAATACGATACCCCATTGTCACCATGAGTATTCAATTGCAAGACATATATCAAGTGTTCTCAAATCTATAAAAGTATTAAATCCGATAACAACGAAATCTCAAAGGGAAAAACCCAATTCATCACAACAAGATAGAGAGGGTAAAACACCATATGATCTGACTATATTAACAAAGCCCGCGATACATCAAGATCGTGACATCTCAAGAACACGAGAGAGAGAGAGAGAGAGAGAGAGAGAGATTCAACACATAGCTACTAGTACAAATCCTTAGCCCCGAGGGTGGACTACTCCCTCCTCATCGTGGTGGCCGCCGGGATGATGAAGATGGCCACCGGAGATGATTCCCCCCTCCGGCAGGGTGCCAGAACGGGGTCTAGATTGGTTTTCGGTGGCTACAGAGCGTTGCGGCGGTGGAACTTCTGATCTAGGTTAACCCCGAGGGTTTTTGGAATATTTGTGAATTTATAGGGTAAATAGAGGGTGCGGGAGGCCACCGAGGTGGGCACAACCCACCTAGGTGCGCCTGGCCCCCAGGCGCGCCCTGGTGGGTTGTGCCCCCCCCCTCAGGGCAACCCCCAGGTGCTGCTATGGCCCATTGGTGGTCTATAAAAAAATCCACAAAAAGTTTCGTGGTGTTTGGACTCCATTTGGTATTGATTTCCTGCGATGTAAAAAACAAGCAAAAAAACAACAACTGGCACTGGGCACTGGTTCAATAGGTTAGTCCCAAAAAATGATATAAAAGGTGCTATAAAATGATTGTAAAACATCCAACAATGATAAAATAACAACATGAATACTTCAAAAATTATAGATACGTTGGAGACGTATCGGCATCCCCAAGCTTAATTCCTACTCGTTGAGTAGGTAAATGATAAAAGGAATAATTTATGAAGTGTGAATGTTAGAAAAGTGCATAAGTTTGATCAATGATAATTTCAATCACTTTTCCTAGCATCATAACAACAACTCTTTCTCATAAAATTTCCCATGTTAAAGTAGCAACCAATTCACATGTTAAGGTTCAAACAATGAATTCTCTTGAAACTCAACAACCTATATTCTCAATCACCAAGCAATTGTAATTCAACTTATTCAACAGAGTTTAAGTAAGAGCTCCACATACTCAACCATCATATAGTCTTCTATGATTTCTAACACTCACCGCATACACATGGGCAAAACATTTCAACCAGGCACGTAGAAAGATAGGGGCTTATTTTTTTGCCTCCCAACGTATTCACCTCAAGGGTGATGTCAACAATAATAACTCATGCTACCGATATCCAACTGGATATGTCCCTAGATCTTTCCTCACCACATGATTCTTGCCAAAAGAGAAAAATATAAAGGAATAGAGAGAAAAACTTTGACTCTTTGCATAAAAGTAAATACTGAAAAGTAAAAGCACTACAAAAAAAAGACACATCCGTGAAATTTTGGGCCGAACGAAATTTTTTCTGTCATACTTATGACACTTCTATGACAATAATTGTGACAAAACACGGTATCATCATAGGTGTGGTGGGGTCCTACTTCTATGACAAAAAATCATGACAGAAAATGGGCTTTTTGTCCTGGGCGGGCCGGAGACGCAGCTGCATGACATTCTTTGGGCCGTCCATGACGGAAAAAACCATGGTAGAAGCGAGGGCGAGGAAAATATCGGGGTGTTCCAGGTTACGGCGGGTGGTCCGGGCCGAGCGATGCGCGTTTCTCTCAAACACGCACGCGCGTGGGTGCGAGGCGTTGGGCTCTAACTGAATCCGAGCAAGGCAATGGGCTCTAACTGAACCCGAGCGATTGCACTACAGGCTACACGTTACTGAACCCGAGCGGTCGATCGATGGCTATTAACTGAATCCGATCGAGCGATTCCTTCGCTATTGGTGCTAACTGAAGCCGATCGATGCTGCCTCTGGATGAACAGTGAGCGTTGCTGGGGGGGTTTGGATGAACAATTCCTAGTGGGGGTGGATGAACAGGACCCCGTGGCGTTGCCTCTGGATGAATAGTGAGCGTTTCTGGGGGGTTTGGATTAACAGTTCCCGGTGGGGGTGAATGAACAGGACCCCGATCGTTCGAGCTGGTTGGTGCTGGATGAACAGGACCCCGTGGAGGGCAGGATGAACAGGACCACCCCATGGAGGGCAGGATGAACAGTAGCCCATGGAGGGGTGGTTGAACAGGAGCCTGTGGAGAGGGCTGGTTGAACAGTAGCTAGTGGAGTAGCGCGCGGTGGAGGCTGGATGAACAGGAGCCCGTGGATGAACAGTCGCAGGTGGAGGCTGGAGGAGGTCGATGGTGGATGAACAGTAGCCCGTGGAGGCTGGAGGGGGTCGACGGTGGAGATGAACAGTATCCCGTGGAGTCCCGTTTTGCAGTACGCCACACCCCTCCCGATGAACAAGACCCCCGTTTCGACCGTAGCGCTCCAACACAAGTACGTTTCCTCTGTTTTGCGGTATGCCACACCCCTCCCGATCAACAGGACCACCATTTCGACAGTAGGAGGTCCATTTCCTCCGTTTTGCGGTACGGCAGACCCCTCCCAATGAACAGGATCCCGTTTCGAACGTGGCCGGTCAAACACAAGGCAGTTTCCTCCGTTCCGCGGTATGCCAGGCCTCATTTCCATCGTCTGTTCAGTCCAAGCCCTCCCGATGAACACGACGACGCATTATGTTCCGACCCAGCCGGTTGGATCCCCATGAACACGACGACGACGCTGTTTCTCTGTTCCGACCCAGCCATGTACACGAGCCCCGGCCGTACGTATGCATGAGTAGGCGTTCAAGACCCTGCCCGTATGTATGTACGTTGCCGTATTTTCTTTCTTGCACATTGGCCTTTGTACGTACGTGTACATGCTATGTGCGCGCCTCTACTACGACACATGCGCGCCTCTACATCGACCAGTATGTACGTACACATTCGCGACCAGAATGACAACGCTACGTACGCTTCGACCAGGTGGGTCCCGACTGTCACGCACTTCCTTGCGTGCAAAGATATAGCTGGTGGGTCCCAGCAGTCAGGGGGGTGAATCTTTTTTTTTGCCCGGACGCACTTCCTTGCGTGCAAAGAAGTAGCTGGTAGGTCCCAGTAGTTAGGGGGAAACGTTTTTTCGCGAAATACAGTTGCCCGTCCAGTGGGTCCCTGCTGTCAGGTGGAGGAATAATTATTTTCCGCGTAATAAGGAGGCACTTCCTTACGGCTGCCGTGGACCCAGCTGTCAGCCTCTCCACGACAGTACTCTTCCGAAGGAAGTCGTTCCTTGACCACATTGACCACGCCGCGCCGAGAGCACCAGGGCGGTGGACGACGGTGAGGCCTAGGAAGGGGACGACGTGGAGCCGGGGAAGATGCGGCAGTGGATGCCCATGCATAGAGGAGTACGAGGGTTCACGGGTTCGCTGCGTTGTGAGGCTGCCGTCGCCGTAGAATAACAGGGGGTGTGGGTGAGTAGAGGGATGGCTTGGCCAGCGGTGGGATAGTAGGGGGCGGTGAGGCCTCCGCGGCAGCACAGCCGGCCACGGGAGGTAGGAGCATGCGACACTACCGGCGTTGCTTTGGGCGGCTGGAGCAACAAGACCAGAGGTTGAAGAAGCACTACAGCCGTTGGATGGACATCGTACGGTCACTGGAGCTAGAATCGTTCATATTGACTAAGTTGATAAAGCACTCCGTCCCCGTCAACTTAGTAGGCCCACAAATCAGCCTCCCACCAAGGTGGGTCCCAACTAGCAGGGGGAGTATTCATCTTTTTGTGTGTAATAAGGAGGCACCTCCGATGGGTCCGAGCTGACGGCGGGGGGAACGTTTTTTCGCGAAATACGTTGGCCCGTCCGGTGGGTCCCAACAGTCAGGGGGGAAATGTTTTTTTCGCCAAATACGGTGGCCCGTCCGGTGGGTGCCTGCTATCAGGTGGAGAAATAATTATTTTCCGCGTAATAAGGAGGCACTTCCTATCGGCTGCCGTGGACCCAGCTGTCAGCCTCTCCACGTACAGTACTCTTCCGATGGAAGTCGTTCCTTGACCACGTTGACCACGCCGTGCGGAGAGCACCAGGGCGGTGGACGACGGCGAGGCAATGGAACGACACGGAGGCAGGGAAGACTCGGCAGTTGTTTCCCACGCGTAGGGGAGTATGACTGTACGAGGGTTTACTGGTTCGTCTGCCGTCGCCGGAGAATAATAGCAGGTGTGGGTGAGTAGAGGGATGGCTAGGCCAGCGATGGGAGTACGGTGGGGCGGTGAGGCTGCTGTGGCAGCACAGCCCGGCCATGGGAGGAGGAGCGAGCAGTGCCACCGGCGCTTGTTTGAGCAAATGGAGCGGGAAGAGCAGAGATTGAAGAAGACGACGGCTGTTGGATGGACATCCAAGATCCTTTGCTGTCGCCAACCTTTTTAGGAAAGCCTCAAATCTGTGAAAACAACATACAACCCATCTGCCATTATTTCTAATAATTTACAGCCCATTTGCTAATTCTTAAGGTTTTTTTTGGAGCCCATATTCTTTTTGTTAGCATTACAGCCCATATTGTGGCCACGGTTAAAAAATTATACGAAAATTTGCATATTTCGGTGCGGTCCGAACTATTTTTAATCCCGAAATTTTGAGTCACATTCAAACTGATTTCAAAAATAAATGTATCTCAATATAAAATCCAACAAATTGTGCACACATAAAAATTAATGCAATTTAAAATCTCAAAATGAAAAAAAGAAATTTGAAACTAATTGCCAGTTTGATGTGTTTTAAAAATTTACATCCGATTTCTCATTACTGATAGGCCATTTTCATGGCCAACCGAATGAAGGTCTCCTCGTCTTGAAAGATTTTCAGCCCAACAAGCCTGACAAAGCGACTTACTAGGCAAATTACAAAAAGACTGGGTTGTGGCCGTGGACCCAGCTGCGGCCGTGGACCCAGCTGTCAGCCTCTCCACGTACAGTACTCTTCCGATAGAAGTCGGTCGTTGACCACATTGACCACGCCGCGCCGAGAGAACCAAGGCGGTGGACGATGGTGAGGCCTAGGAAGGGGAGGACGCGAAGCCGGGGAAGACACAACAGTGGATGCCCAGGCGGAGAGGAGTACGAGGGTTCACTGGTTCGGCTGCTGTGTGAGGCTGCCGTCGCCGCAGAATAACAGGGGGTGTGGGTGAGTAGAGGGATGGTCTGGAGAGCGGTGGGAGTAGTAGGGGGCGGTAAGGCCTCCGCTGCATCACAATCAGCCACGGGAGGCAGGAGCACGCGGCACGACCGACGCTGGTTTGGGCGGCTGCAGCAAGAAGACCAGAGGTTGAAGAAGCACTACTGCCATTGGATGAACATCGTATGGTAACTGTAGCTAAAATCGTTCATATTGACTAAGTTGACAAAGCCCTCCGGCCTCGTCAACTTGGTAGGCCCACAAGTCAGCCTCCCACGATGTTGGGTTCCAGCTGGCATGGGGAGTATTCATTTTTTGTGCGTAATAAGGAGGCACTTCCTTGCGTTCGAAGATAGCTGGTGGGTCCGATCTGTCAGTAGGGGGCACGTTTTTTTTGTGAAATACAGAGACCCTTCCGGTGGGTCCCAGATGTCAGGTTGAGGAATCAAAGACTTGAGAAGGCGTACAGAACAAGCTAGTGTATCAGTAAAGAGACGTTGCTGAGTTGTAGAAAAAAGAGACGTGCTCTCAGCTGGTTGAATCCAAACCTAGACTATGACTATATATGGTGCTATGCTACTCTGCAAGTAATGAAACTGACAGATCCAACGTTCGCTTCTCCTCTTCTCTACTTACTCTGCCTAGCATCAGAAGCTCTGGCCGCAACAACCATGTCCGCTGGCTGCTCGTCCACCTGCTCTTCAGTAGGCAACAACCAAATATGCGCCAAGTCGCCACCCGTACCATCGCCTATGGGTCTCATCACACCCCCGCCGGCACGCGCACCGCAGCCGGTTGTTCATCGCAACCCGCTGCCGTTGGTGTGGTGCCACTGCTGCAAATCACGGAGAGTCATCCGTCGCGTCTCAACCACAATCCTCAACCCTGGCCGAGTCTTCTACAAATTCCCGAATCATGGGGTAATAATATGTTTAAGTGTTGTTCTGCTGCTTTCGGTTGCTGATTTTTAATAGTTTGGTTGATGATCTTCCAATTTGGTTCGTGCGTAAAAGGGAAGATTAGTGTGATTTGTATTTCGGGAAGTTCTTGATGTGGGGAGTGCAACCACGCTGATTATTTGGTTAGGTGAGAATCCCAATACCAGCAGGTTGGGGTGTTGGACAAGTAATCAAGGAACGACAGAAGAGGAAGATGCAGAGCGAAGGTTAAAGATGCAGTTCCTCCGATCATGGCCAAGCAACAGCTCTTTGAACGGCCTTGACAAACAATGAGGAGATGAAAGAGCTTGTGAAGATAATGGGCAAAATCGATGTGCTCTGTAGGATGATTGTCTCTTTATTTGCAGTGTATGTAGCACTCGTGATGTACTCAGTGGCTATGACATGAGCACTTTGCTGAAACTAGTAATGAATGAAACATGTGTAACAGGCTGGGCATAGTGTTGTGAACATCTAATGATTTCTATTAACGGAAATCATGGGGTATCCCCTTTTGCTCATAAATAAATAAATAGCAGAGGCCCTTTTGGTAATAAATAAATAAATTAGCAGAGGACCTGTCGGGTCAGCTTTTTTCTCATTCGAAGACGTCGAGCAAATTGCAGTCCAACAGCAAACTATGTTATCAAATTCAAGTTTCACAGCCAAATATGAGTACAACTAAACAACAATGTCATCATGTTTTAGTCGTCATACAATCACCAAACACAAATCAGCATACATAACAAGTGATGTTCTCACAGGAAAATACTAAACAAGATGTTCATCAGGTTTCAGTTGTCACAACAAACACAATTTCACATAGTAGATAAAAAACGTCTTCTGACAGGCAGATACGACAAAAGCAATGTAATCATCATCCGCAGCAGCAGCGTCAACATCTTCGCCATGTGTATCAGTCTGAATCGTAATTCCCCATGGTGTCATCTTCTTCTTCATCCTCAACGTCCTCAAACGTTGGCTTCTTCTTGATCAACTCTTGTATGTCCACAGCACTACACGCAATCTTTTCGCCGGCGTCATTGACGTGATGGTTCTCAAAGATATTAGGAACATCTGTGTTTTCTTGTCCAGCAGGAGCAGTGTAAGCATCATCTTGTTGTGCAACTTCATTAAACTAATTCCTCTGCTCAAACCTTTGCACTATTCTCCAGTCATCGCTATGTGCAAATGTATCTTCCAAGAAAAATATATGTGTTGCTTGATTTGCCAAAATAAAAGGCTCGTTGGTCTAGTACGCCGCCTTGACATTGATGGATTTTAAATAATCATCTCTGGCTTTTGCAATCCTGGAAAATAGGTTATACCAATGACAGCACAACAGAACCACACACCGATGATCCTCGAAACTGGAGATATACTACAACTGAACAATGTCTATTATGTTAGCATACATTTCAGTTGTCTCTTTGTCATACGTATCCGTGATCATGATGGCACTGTTTTGTGTCTTCCTGCCTTCGTCTCGTGCAAGGGTGTTGTAGCACACATCTCCAACAACACAAGATTCATAATGTCTTACCCGATTATCAGGACCCATTGCTAGTGAGTAAAGGGCATCATCAACTGCCTGCCCATCCTCCCGCATCTTCTTAACCTATGGTTAGAAAATAGACAAGCTGATCATCTTATGTACTCAATATATTAAAAAAACTGACAGTGCAATTCAAAATCTTACATGGCTCTATAACCATTTCGCAAATCCTGCCATAACCAGTTTGTCAATGTTTCTTGGATTTTGCGGCAGTAACTCCTTTTTGTAGATGCTGCACAACATAGTGATCGCGTCAAACATCTAAATATATAAGAATGTGCTGCAAGTTTAGTAGATTACGATGTATAAGCTGTGGTACTTAGCACTTACTTGATATAAGGTAGTATCTTAGGACAGTTATTCAACACATACCAAACCATTTTGTCCAAATCTTTAGGTTTGTCCTCTTATCGACTCTTCCCTGTAACTCGAATAGAATAATCGAAAACATTGAGCCCGGGATTGTCTTCATCCACGTCTTTGCTAAGCTGATCAGCTATTTCAATGTATTTTGAGTAGAATGTCAACGCTTCTGTAGCAATGTAGGCCTCTGCAATGGAACCCTCGGGTCTAGCTCTATTCATAACATAGCCCTTGAAAGTGCCTAGCCGCCTTTCAATAGGGTACGTCCAGCCATACTGTACTGGACCTCTAAGTAGTGCCTCATCACGTAGATGAACAGCCAAATGCACCATCACATCAAAGAAGGCTGGAGGATATATCTTCTCAAGGTCGCATAGGATAGTTGGTATCTTGTCTCTAAGACGCTCCAAAGCATCTATCCTGATATTTCTCTGCAGAGTTCCTCAAGAATTGTCCCAACTCTGCAACTGCTCAGATAAGTCGTATGCCCAATCCTCTAAGGATAACAGTAAAACCCTTTGAAGTAGGACGTGGCAGTCATGAGTTTTCAACCCTTGTACCTTGTCTCCATCTGCACTGACTCTCCTTTCAGGGTTGGAAGCAAATCCATGTGGGAATCTCACACGTGACAGGACCTTGCATAATTCTTTTATTTTTACCTTGTCCAAAGCATACCCAGCTTGTGCCATATCCCGTGGTTTACCTTCATCTTGCACCTGCAAATCCTTTCTAATACCCAGGTGTGTCAAATCAATCCTAGATTTTAAGGTATCTTTCGTCTTGCCTTCAATATCAAGAAGCGTGCCGATAATGCTGTCACATATATTTTTCTCGATGTGCATCACATAAAGATTATGCCGTAGATCCAAATCTTTCCAGTACTCCAAGTCCCACAAAGTGGACCCGCGGGTAAACAATAATCTCTCTTCTACCCTATATGACTTTGTAGGGATAGCTTGCTTTGGCCATGTTATTTTGAGAAGACATGATTGCTTTGTTAGTATGCTTGAAGTATTATTGTTTTCATGTCAATATTAAACTTTTGTCTTGAATCTTATGGATCTGAATATTCATGCCACAACAAAGAAAATTATATTGATAAATATGTTAGGTAGCATTCCACATCAAAAATTATGTTTTTATCATTTACCTACTCGAGAACGAGCAGGAATTAAGCTGGGGGATGCTGATACATGTCCAACGTATCTATAATTTCTTATTGTTCCATGCTATTATATTATCTGTTTTGGATGTTTATGGGCTTTATTAAACACTTTTATATTTTTTTTGGGACTAACCTATTGACCCAGAGCCCAGTGCCAGTTCCTGTTTTTCCCTTGTTCCAGTGTTTCGAAGAAAAGGAATATCAAACGGAGTCGAAACGGAATGAAACCTTCTGGAGAAGTTATTTTTGGAAGGAAAACAACCTGATAGACTTGGGGTGCACGTCAGGAAAGAAACGAGGGAGCCAGGAGGTAGGGGGGCGCGCCCAGCCCCGTAGGGCGCGCCCTCCACCCTCGTGGGCCCCTCGTGGCTCCCCTGACGTACTTCTTCCTCCTATATACCCATATACCCTAAAAACTTCGGGGAACAGAATAGATCTGGAGTTCCGCCGCCGCAAGCCTCTATAGCCACCAAAAACCAATCGGGACCCCGTTCCGGCACCCTGCCGGAGGGGGGGGGGGGAACCCTCACCGGTGGCCATCTTCATCATCCCGACGCTCTCCATGACGAGGACGGAGTAGTTCACCCTCGGGGCTGAGGGTATGTACCAGTAGCTATGTGTTTGATCTCTCTCTCTCTCTCTCTCATGTTCTTGAGATGATACGATCTTGATGTATCGCGAGCTTTGCTATTTTAGTTGGATCTTATGATGTTTCTTCCCCCCTCTACTCTCTTGTAATGGATTGAGTTTTCCCCTTGAAGTAATCTTATCAGATTGAGTCTTTAATGATTTGAGAACACTTGATGTATGTGTTGCCATGCGTATCTGTGGTGACAATGGGATATCACGTGATTTACTTGATGTATGTTTTGGTGATCAACTTGCGGGTTCCGCCCATGAACTTATGCATAGGGGTTGGCACACGTTTTCGTCTTGATTCTCCGGTAGAAACTTTGGGCACTAGTAGAAAAACACCTATTAGTCCCGGTTCGTGAACCGGGACTAATGGTTCGTTACTAATACCTCCTCCCTTTAGTCCCGGTTCTAACACGAACCGGGACAGATGGTCCTCCACGTGGCCGGTGCACCGAGCCCAGGCAGAGGGGCCTTTGGTCCCGGTTGGTGGCTCCAACCGGGACCAAAAGGTATCCACGCGTCAGCATTCCAATGGCTGGGGGTTTTGTTTTTTTTTGAAGGGGGGTTGGGGGTTTTGGGGTTAATTTAGGTGTTTCATATATTGTGTTAGCTAGCTAATTAATAGAGAGAAGTGTCCTCTCTTATGTCCGTGCTTGGTCGATGCTACGTACTATATACATATAGCCTCGACACGCTAGCTAGTAAGAAAATGAAGGAACCATCGAGTACAGAAGTTCGTCATGCATACCGAGAGAATGATCGATCGACCTCTCCTTCTCCGAGAGATTGGTCGAACAACAAGTTTTCAGATCATGTACGTCCGACGCCATGGCTACATACATGTACAATATATAAGATCTCTCAATTACAGTTCCCTAGCATTTGAAATCAACTTCCACATGGTATTCTCCGGCTTTATTGATGACGTGGTGAAGAAAGAATCCCGCCAATTCCTCTTGAATTGCTTTCATGCGATCTGGTTCTACGAGTTCATTCCGCATCTGCCACGTCTAATTTGAAGAAGGGGGTTAATTAATACATATATATGAATGAAACTCAACAGAAATGATGGTGTAATAAAATGAAATTGTGAATATTATTAATTTCTTATGCACTTCATATTGTCTTTGAGAGTAGCCCCGCTTATTTTTCAAAGTCGCGTTGTAGATGAACTCGCACACGTAGTATCCACGTAAATCATTCCCTTGTTCCTGCCACAAGCAATTTTACGAGAAATAGAGGTCAATCAAACTGATAATGAAGCATTATAAATGGCATTGATGAAAGTATAGCTATAGAATCAACGGGAGATGCGCACTACTAGCTAGCCAGTAGTACTTACTTTCGGGTATATATATCGCAGCTCCTTCGGCAGTCGCGGAGCTATTGCGGTAAACTATTTCCAAACCCTGCAAGACAAAGAAAATAATTATTATTACTTGAGATATCAGGAAATGAACAAAAAGTTGCTGCTATGGTGCGATATTGATCGATTGAACTTACTTACTGAGCATTTCAGTAATGTCCGCATAGGTGCTGGGATCTTTCCGTCTCGAGTCTAAGACGGTTACTAGTCCACGCTTAAGCTTAATCTCCAGAAGAATATAGTGGAACCTGCGCACGCATGCATAACTCACCAATTACATTACTATAACCTCGCTCGATTAATAAGGGAAAACGAATATGCAAACCGTCAGTAACACTCACTTGTCGTTGTAAGGAAAGAGTATGGTATCTTTGTTTTGATTTTTGATCAACGATTGTAGCAAGTTGTCCTCGGCCTCTTTGACGTCCTTTTCAACCAGAAATACATCTATGATATTTGTGTTAATGAACCCAATATCATAGATTTCATTTTTTTTTTGCACTCGACGATCTTAAATCTGCATAATATATTAAGGATAATTAATTATAAATACATGAAATGAAAGAGCTGAGCTATATATAGAGACTTAATGACAGAAATAGTACTTACAGGCAGTAGCAAAAGACCGTTAATTTATCGAGGGCCTTTTGATTGAAGAACGCGAAGAACTCCTCAAATGGAACACACAACAGATCAGTTCCAACGAGGTCGTGCTCCTCTTTAATGTATAGATACAAACTATTCGTCCCCCCAGACTCTCTACAGGTTTCATGTAGCAAGTATGGAATCTTCGCATCATCGTTGTTAGAGATTTTTCATCTTTGACGAGAGGCTTCCTGCATCAGATCTCGTGTTCTTCCACCTTCATGTATTCGGAAGTGCATCGTCAGCAGGTAATCTTGTAGATTGTCATAACCGGCCACCATCCCCGGAACATAAGCGATGATGTTGCCGCTAGACACATTGAGCGGGGGGCACGATTGGATTGCTTGTTCGCCGAGCTGGTCAATTTTTTTCGCAGTTGCTCGTTCTTTTGCTCTTTGATGTCTGGCAGTACTTCCTGACCACTCCGCTTGGAGATATGTCTTTTCAGTAATGCGCTCATAGTTGGTTCTCGGCGGAGACTTTGCCGGTTTCCTCAGGGCAGCCAGAGTGCGCTTCACTTTCACCGGATCTACCTTCTCCTCCGGAGGTGGATGTCTCTTTGCTTTCAACCCTGCAAACTAGTCATCCACTTCGGTCTGCGCGATCTTCGCGTTTTCCTCCTCGGACCTCTCGTAAGGTAACTTCTCTGGAGTCATCAGAGAAGGACCGAATCTGTATCTCCTCCCGCATTTGGCTGTACTGCTAGACGCCGGCAGAGCAGACGGAGTGGATGTCTTCTTTGCTTGCTTACGAGGCGGAGGAGAAGGACTACGACGCGCCGGAGCAGCTGGAGCGGCAGCAGGTCTCTTCCGCCCTTGCTGACGAGGTGGAGAAGGAGGAGGCTGGCGGCTCGGGCGCGCCAGCGCAGGCGGAGAAGGATGCGGAGTGCTGCCACGCGCCGGAGAAGGAGGCGGAGTGCCGCCACGCGTGCCCTGATCGTCACTCACCGGAGGAGGAGGCGGTGGAGGAGGCGGAGTGCGCTGACTCGCCGGAGGAGGAGGAGGAGGCGGAGGCATCCAATTCGGAAGGTTGATGAGCTCCTTCCGCCATAGGCATGGAGTCTTCAGAGCAGAACCCAGCCTAGTCTCCCCTTCACCGGTAGGGTGGTCAAGATGGAGGTCCTCAAATCCCTCCGTTATTTCATCCACCATCACCTTAGCATATCCTTCTGGAATCGGCTGGCCGTGATAAGTTGTGTCGGGTCCACTAGGATAAACTTGGCCAACAGCCGCCTTGACCTTCAAATTCACCCATCGCGCCATAATGTGGCAACTTTGAGACTCCGTGATACCATCCACGGGATAGCTGGCAGGAGACTTCAAGACATGCTCCGGCTAAAGCAGCTCGGTGGAAGCCACGCTGCTTCTCCGCTGAGATGGCGGGGTAGCTTTGGGGGAAGCTTCGGCAGGTAGTTTGCTGCGATCTGCTGCTTCTCGTTCCACTTCTTGTTCCTCTAGCCCCATTACCCTTTCGTGCAGCGCCTGCAGTTGGTCCTGCTCCAATTTCTTCCTCCTCTCGTGGGTTTTCTAACCCCCTGCGTCCGGAAAACCAACCTTCCACGGAATGGAGCCTGGCGTGCCTCGTGTCCGTCCAGGGTGCTCAGGATTCCCAAGGGCCATTGTGAGCTCGTCCTTCTCCCTCTTTGGAAGGAACGTCCCTCACTGCGCTGCATCGATATAGTGTCGAAGGTTGTTGACTGGTATTTCCAGTTGCTCGTCCGTCCATTGGCACTTCCCTGTTACAGGGTCCAAGGTTCCGCTAGCCTCGAAGAACCAAGTCCGACAACGGTCTGGCCAGTACATTGTCTCTGGTTTGATCCCTTTTTCAAGCAGATTATGCTCAGCCTTGGACCACTTAGGTCAGGCTTTGAGGTAGCCACCTGACCCTGTGCGATGGTGAAGCTTCTTCTTCGCAGCATTTTGCTTGTTTGTCGCCGACATCTTCTTACGCTTTTCCGATGTCTTGTGGGCCACAAATGCGGGCCAGTGATCTTTGATCTTCTCATATTTGCCGATGAATTCTGGTGTCTTTTCTTTCTCGACAAACTGGTTCAGCACTTTCCTCCACCTCCTGATTAGGGTTGCCATCTTCTTAAGAGCACAAGACTTGATTAATTGCTCTTTAACTGGCTTCTCCGGATCCTCCTCTGGCGGTAGGGTGAAATTTGCCTTCAGCTGAGTGCAAAGATCTTCTTTCTGCATATCATTGACATAAGACACCTCAGGGTCTTCCTCCTTACGCTTATACCATTGATGGATGCTGATCGGGATCTTGTCCCTAACAAGAACCCCGTGACCGAGCAGAAAATGCCTTCCTTGTCCGGATGGGTTCAATCGGTTCGCCGTTAGGCGTGATTTCTATGATCTCAAACTTTTCATCCAAGCTCAACTTTTCTTCGGCCTCGCCTCCTTACGGTTGTGCTCGATCGGGAGGGCTAGAAATTATAAGGAAGAAAGACGAGAGTAATTAATATGTGTACATATACCAAAACAATGGATGCATCAATTAACTAGTCAGACGGGCTTAACTATATATATATATATATATATATATATATATATATATATATATATATATATATATACCTGGCCGGACTCAGTTCGGTCACCGGAGCAGTCAGCACGGTCTCCTTCTTGTACCTCCATTGTGTCACCAGAGCCATCATGAACATAGTCCTCTTCTTGTACCGACATTAATGGGTCGAAGCCATCATGAACATAGCCCTCTTCTTCACCCAGTCCTTCGGGACCTTCGGTGTCATTGAAAAATGACGCAACTTCATCACTTCCTTGTGCGATTATGTGCCCCAACATCGCTTCTGTTTCTTCGTCTCGGGAGTGCTCCATAGTCTCTGCAAATATTTACAACATGTCAATTATTATTCAAACATGGTACATATATATATATATATATATATATATATATATATATATATATATATATATATATATATATATATATATATATATATTAGTGGCAAACGAGAACTAGCTAGCTAATCACAATAAGGAATCATGTTAGTGGCCTCGACGCTGCTTCTCTAGGGTTTGGGGTCGCTCGACACAATGCTTCAAGGGTTAATTTGGGTGGCCTCGAGAGAGTTAATTTGTCGGGTAGGGGCGGCGGGAGGGGGTAGGAGACCAACATCGTTTTCTTCCTAGGGTTTGGGTGTCCTCGAGGGTTTTGGTCGAGCGACAGGGCCGAGGGGGGTGCTGCCGTTGTATAAGTTATCACGGTCGAGAGGGGTATATATATCGACCGCCCCTCATATCGGGTTATCTCGAGGGGTTATATCGACAACGACGCGACATACATATACATGGGAAAATAATGTTATCGGGAGGGGTATCGGCCCCCCTCGTGTTGAAGTTTCTTCTTTCTCCTCTATTCCTTTCTTCTTCTTCTACTCTTCTTTTCTTCTTCTCCTCGAGAAAGGAAAATAAGGAAAAGGAAGAAAAAGGAAGAAGGAAGAAGAAAAAAAGAAAAAAAAGAGGAGAAGAAGAAAGGAATAGAGGAGAAGAAGAAAATTGAAAATTTCTATTTTTCTTCTTCTCCTCTATTCCTTTCTTCTTCTCCTCTTCTTTTTCTTCTTATTTCCTCTTCTTATTTATTTCTCCTCTTCTTCCTCTCCTCTTCTTCTCCTTTCTTCCTCTTCTTATTTTCCTTTTTCCTCTCATTCTTTTAGTATTGCTTGTTTTAAAAAAATGTTCAAATAGAAAATTTCGAAAAAAACAAAGGTTTTGCCTAATGCATTGTTCATATGAATATACAAACATTTGCATATTCTAAAATAATTAATATCACCAAAAAATCTATGAAGAAAAAAAACCTAACTTTTCTAAAAATCTATCTTTTGCATATATGAAAACGTTAATACACATATGAACAAAAAATACATATATGAAGAAAAACATACTCTGAACAATTTTTTATACATTTTGAACATCTACATACACATAGCCACATACATATACACATATACATTATATATATATATATGAACAAAAAATTAAACTAATAAAATGAAAAAAACAGAGCGGTCTGTGGGGCTGCTCACAATGGGCGGCTAGATGACAATGGCGAGTGGGGGGGCGAGGCGCCAGGCTGGGCGGGATGACGGGCAGGGGCTCGGGCGCTGGAGCGGATGGGCGCTGGCTCGGGAGGCCGGCGACGAGGACGGGCTGGCTCGGGAGGCCGGGCGACGAGGACGGCGCGGGCTCGGGGAGGCGACGGCCTTGGCGGCGGCGGCGGCGACGGCGAGGTGGATCGGAGCAGCCTGGCGGCGTCGAGGAGGGTCGGCGTCGTCGGGGGCAACTGGCGATGAGATTCTGAATTTTTGCAAAGTGTTTGCTTATATAGCAAAGCCATTGGTCCCAGTTCGTGAAACCAACCGGGACTAATGCACCCTTTTGTCCAGGTTGGTGCCACCAACCGGGACCAAAGGCCTCTTTTTCGGCAGCCCAAAGGGCGGGAAGCAGCGGCCTTTGGTACCGGTTGGTGCCACGAACCGGTACCAATGCCCCCCCTTTAGTGCCGGTTGGTGCCACCAACCGGGACCAAAGGCCCCTCTGCTGCCCGCGTCGGGGCCAAAGTTTAGTCCCACCTCGCTAGTTGAGAGGGGCGCGCAGTGGTTTATAAGCCCCACTGCAGCACCCCTCTCGAGCTCCTCTCCATCGCAGGCTTTCGGGCCTACTTGCTATTGTTGTGCCTGATGGGCCTTCTGGGCCTACTGCGGGCCTGAATCCTGGCCCATAGAAGGGTTTCAAGTCGTATCCAGGCCGTGGGGGCCCAGTAGGAGGCATTTTTTTGTTTTTTTATTATCTTTACTTATTGTTGCTATTTTTATTTTATTTTTCCTGTTTTTTTGTTTTGTTTTCTGCATTATTTATTTTCTTTTGTTTTTTGCTTTATTTTTTAATTCTTTTTGCTTTTATTTTTAGGAAAATTATAAACTTTCTGTTAGTGTCATTACTTTTCAAATTTGAAAACACTTTTTTTTGTTTTTTTGTTTTATTTCTTGCTTTATTTATTTTATTTTGTTTCTACTTAAAACAAAATTCTTATTGTTGTTTTTTGTTTTGATTTCTGCATTATTTATTTTCTTTTGCTTTTTGCTTTATTTTCAATTCTTTTTGCTTTTAGTTTTAGGAAAATTATAAACTTTCTGTTAGTGCCATTAGTTTTCAAATTTGAAAACACTTTTTTTTTTTTTGTTTTCTTTCTTGCTTTATTTATTTTATTTTGTTTCTACTTACAACAAAAAACTTATTGTTGCTATTTTTAATTATTATGAGGGCGAACCATAAGACATTAAAGCATTTCAAATGAACTCTGAAAAAGTTGAAAGTTGGCATGGTATCATACTAAATCGCCACAAAGTTGGCATGGTATCATCATAATAGTTATGGAGAAAGTATTCACTTTTTCTTCGCTTGTGTCATTTGCTTATTATGGCGCCGTAACCATGGATAATCTTCATCGCTTATCAGGATCTTTGGGGTCAGCCTTGACTTTGAAGGAGGAATTTCATGAAACTTTTCATAATCTTCGACATGTCTGTCTTGTCCTCCACTCCCACGATGTCCCTTTTCCCGAAAGAACTATGTGGCGCTTTGGCTCATCGTATGATGTATTCGCTTCCTTATCTTTTCTCTTTCTCGGTCGGTAGACATGTCCTTCACATAGATAACCTGTGCCACATCATTGGCTAGGACGAACGGTTCGTCGTTGTACCCAAGATTTTTCAGATCCACTTGTTGTCATTCCATTGTGGGTCTACCTGCACCCCGCCTCCCCGACAGATTGACCCATTTGCACTTAAACAAAGGGACCTTAAAATCATGTCCATAGTCAAGTTCCCATATGTCCACTATGTAACCATAATATGTGTCCTTTCCCTCTCGGTTGTTGCATCAAAGCGGACACCGCTGTTTTGGTTGGTGCTCTTTTGATCTTGTTCAATCGTGTAAAATGTATTCCCATTTATCTCAGATCCTTTCCAAATCAATACAGTCAAAGATGGTCCCTGGACAACAAGTACAGCTCATCACAAACAGTGTTGTCACCTCCGACACGTGCTTCCAACCAACTCTGAAAGTCCTGATGTGTTCACATGTAATCCGATCGTCGACCGCTCCGGTGTTTGGAGCGAGACTGTTCTTGTGTTCATCGACATACTGAGGTCACCAAGGTAGATTTCTGAGAACTATGTAGTGTGCTTGAGACCAAGAATATCTGTCCCTGCATATTATTGAGTCCCTTCCAAGCGTGCCTTTTCCAGTCAGTCTCCCCTCATACCGCGATTTAGGGAGACTTATCTTCTTAAGTCCAGGAATGAAGTCAACACAAAACCCGATGACATCCTCTATTTGATGGCCCAAGGTGATGCTTCCTTCTGGCCTAGCGCGGTTACGGACATATTTCTTTAGGACTCCCATGAACCTCTCAAAGGGGTACATATTGTGTAGAAATACGGGGCCCAGAATGACAATCTCGTCAACTAGATGAACTAGGACGTGCGTCATGATATTGAAGAAGGATGGTGGGAACACCAGCTCGAAACTTACAAGACATTGCACCACATCACTCCTTAGCCTTGGTATGATTTCTAGATCGATCACCTTTTGAGAGATTGCATTGAGGAATGCACATAGCTTCACAATGGCTAATCGGACGTTTTCCGGTAGAAGCCCCCTCAATGCAACCGGAAGTAGTTGCGTCATAATCACGTGGCAGTCATGAGACTAGGTTCTGGAACTTTTTCTCTGGCATATTTATTATTCCCTTTATATTCGACGAGAAACCAGCCGGACCTTCATACTGAGCAGGCATTCAAAGAAGATTTCTTTCTCTTCTTTCGTAAGAGCGTAGCTGGCAGGACCTTCATACTGCTTCGGAGGCATGCCCTCTTTTTCGTGCAAGCGTTGCAGGTCCTCCGTGCCTCGTGTGTATCTTTTGTCTTCCCATACACGCCCAAGAAGCCTAGCATGTTCACGCAAAGGTTCTTCGTCACGTGCATCACGTCAATCGAAGAGTGGACCTCTAGGTCTTTCCAGAGGGTAGGTCCCAAAATATAGATTTCTTCTTCCACATGGGTGCGTGATTCTCAAAGATCATTCGAACAGCTAGTCCGCCGACCCTTTCCAAAGATTACGTAAATCATTGACCATAGCAAGTACGTGATCACCGGTACACATGGCGGGCTTCTTCCGGTGATCTGCCTCGCCTTTGAAATGCTTGCCTTTCTTTCGACAAAGTGATGGTTGGTCAAGAAATCGACGATGGCCTGTGTACACATTCTTCCCGCAGCTTGCCGGTATATACTATCGGTGTCAAGTAAACAGTGCGTGCATGCGTGGTATCCCTTGTTTGTCTGTCCCGAAGGTTACCGAGAGCGGGCCAATCGTTGATGGTCACGAACAACAACGCCTTTAGGTTAAATTCCTCCTGTTTGTGCTCATCCCACGACGTACACCGCTTCCATTCCACAGCTGTAAAAGTTCTTCAACTAATGGCCTTAGGTACACATCAATGTCGTTGCGGGTTGCTTAGGGCCTTGGATGAGAACGGCATCATAATGAACTTCCGCTTCATGCACATCCAAGGAGGAAGGTTATACATACATAGAGTCACGGGCCGTGATGTGATTGCTGCTCGCTCCCGAAAGGATTAATGCCATCCGCGCTTAAAGCAAACCATATGTTCCTTGGCTCACTTGCAAACTCATCCCAAGATTTCTCTCGATTTTTCTCCATGCGAACCGTCGCCGGTGCTCTCAACTTCCCGCCTTTCTTACGGTCCTCACTGTGCCATCGCATCAACTTGGCATGCTCTCCATTTCTGAACAGACGTTTCAACCGTGGTATTATAGGAGCATACCACATCACCTTCGCAGAACCCTCTTCTGGAGGGCTCGCCGTCAACATCACTGTGGTCATCTCGTCGATCTTATACCGTAATGCACCGCATACGGGCATGCGTTCAGATCCTTGTACGCACCATGTAGAGGATGCGATCATTAGGGCATGCATGTATCTTCGCACCTCTAATCCTAGAGGGCATACGACCTTCTTTGCTGCGTATGTACTGTCGGGCAATTCGTTATCCTTTGGAAGCTTCTTCTTCAATATTTTCAGTAGCTTCTCAAATCCTTTGTCAGGCACAGCATTCTCTGCCTTCCACTGCAGCAATTCCAGTACGGGCCTTTGTGTTGCCATCCTCGCAATTGGGGTACAACCCTTTTTTGTGGTCCTCTAACATGCGATCGAACTTCAACTTCTCCTTTTGACTTTCACATTGCGTCCTTGCATCGACAATGACCCGGCGGAGATCATCATCATCGGGCACATCGTCTGGTTCCTCTTGATCTTCAGCAGCTTCGCCCGTTGCAGCATCATCGTGCACATCGTCTGGTTCCTCTTGATGTTCAGTAGCATCACCGTATTCAGGGGCACATAGTTGTCATCGTACTCTTCTTCTTTGCCGCCTTCCATCATAACCCCTATTTCTCCGTGCCTCGTCCAAACATTATAGTGTGGCATGAAACCCTTGTAAAGCAGGTGGGTGTGGAGGATTTTCCGGTCGAGTAAGACTTCAGATTCCCACATATAGGGCATGGACAACACATAAAACCATTCTGCTTGTTTGCCTTAGCCACTTCGAGAAAATCATGCATGCCCTTAATGTACTTGAGGTGTGTCTTGAACCGTATATCCATTGCCGGTTCATCTCAAGTGCATTATATATAATTATGTGTCAAAAATCATTACGTAACATCATGAATAGATAATTAAGTGACCAAATTAATAGAAGTTCATCGTCACATTAAAACCAAAGTACATACATAGTTCTCATCTAACAACATAAAGCTCTGCAGAGCATCTAAATTAATTAAACCATACACTGAAACTATGTAAACCATTTCAATGCGAAAACAAATGCGATCATAATCGCACCCAATGTAACAACTGATCCAACGGCATAATGATACCAAGCCTCGGTATGAATGGCATATTTTCTAATCTTTCTAATCTTCAAGCGCATTGCATCCATCTTGATCTTGTGATCATCGACGACATCCCCAACATGCAACTCCAATATCATCTTCTCCTCCTCAATTTTTCTAATTTTTTCCTTCAACAAATTGTTTTCCTCTTCAACTAAATTTAACCTCTCGACAATAGGGTCGGTTGGAATTTCCGGTTCAACAACCTCCTAGATAAAGAAAATCTATGTCACGTTGGTCGGCATAATTTTCATAAACAATAAATGAACCAATAGTTATGAAAAGATAATATATACCACATCCGAATCATAGACAGGACGAGGGCCGACGGGGGCGGATACCAAAACCATCGCACTATATAAGATGCAATAATAAAAGTAAGAAAATTATACAAGTATCTATATAAACATACAAGTAAGAATTTTTTTTCCTTTCAGAAAGAAGATAAGAACAATAGGCTCACCACGGTGGTGCCGGCGACGAGATCGGCGCGGGTGATCGACGGCGGTATGAAAATAGAGTCATATTTTGTTCTCGGTACACCGCCGGAGGCATTCATATAGAGTCATATTTTGTTCCAAGTATCAAGTTGTAATTGTTGAGTTGTATGAAAATAAAAGTGTGATGATCTTCATTTTTAGAGCATTGTCCGAGTGAGGAAAGGATGATGGAGACTATGATTCCCCCACAACTCGGGATGAGACTCCAGACGAAAAATAAAAAAAAGAGAAAAAAAGAGGCCATAAAAAAAGAGAAAAGGCCCAAATAAAAAAATATATAAATAAATAAATGAGAGAAAAAGAGAGAAGGGACAATGCTACTATCCTTTTACCACACTTGTGCCTCAAAGTAGCACCATGATCTTCATGATAGAGAGTCTCCTATGTTGTCACTTTCATATACTAGTGGGAATCTTTCATTATAGAACTTGGCATGTATATTCCAATGATGGGCTTCCTCAAAATTCCCCAGGTCTTCGTGAGCAAGCGAGTTGGATGCACACCCACTTAGTTTCTTTTTGAGCTTTCATACACTTATAGCTATAGTGCACCCGTTGCGTGGCAATCTCTACTCACTCACATTGATATCTATAGATGGGCATCTCCATAGCCCGTTGATACGCCAAGTTGATGTGAGACTATCTTCTCCCTTTTTGTCTTCTCCACAACCACCATTCTATTCCATCTATAGTGCTATGTCCATGGCTCACGCTCATGTATTGCGTGAAGATTGAAAAATTTTGAGAACATCAAAAGTATGAAACAATTGCTTGGCCTGTCGTCAGGGTTGTGCATGATTTAAATACTTTGTGTGCTGAAGATAGAGCATAGCCAGACTATATGATTTTGTAGGGATAGCTTGCTTTGGCCATGTTATTTTGAGAAGACATGATTACTTTGTTAGTATGCTTGAAGTGTTATTGTTTTCATGTCAATATTAAACTTTTGTCTTGAATCTTATGGATCTGAATATTCATGCCACAATAAAGAAAATTATATGGATAAATATGTTAGGTAGCATTCCACATCAAAAATTCTGTTTTTATCATTTACGTACTCGAGGACGAGCAGGAATTAAGCTGGGGGATGCGGATACGTCTCCAACGTATCTATAATTTTTTATTGTTCCATGCTATTATATTATCTGTTTTGGATGTTTATGGTCTTTATTAAACACATTTATATTATTTTTGGGACTAACCTATTGACCCAGAGCCCAGTGCTAGTTCCTGTTTTCCCCTAGTTTCAGTGTTTCGAGGAAAAGGAATATCAAACGGAGTCGAAACGGAATGAAACCTTCTATAGAAGTTATTTTTGGAAGGAAAGCAACCTGATAGACTTGAGGTGCATGTCAGGAAATAAACGAGGGAGCCACGAGGTAGGGGGGCATGCCCACCCCCCTAGGGTGTGCCCTCCACCCTCGTGGGCCCCTCGTGGCTCCCCTGACGTACTTCTTCCTCCTATATATACCCATATACCCTAAAAACTACGGGGAACATAATAGATCTGGAGTTCCGCCGCCGCAAGCCTCTATAGCCACCAAAAACCAATCGGGCCCTGCTCCAAGCACCTGCCGGGGGGGGAACCCTCACCGGTGGCCATCTTCATCATCCCGGCGCTCTCCATGACGAGGAGGGAGTAGTTCACCCTCGAGGCTGAGGGTATGTACCAGTAGCTATTTGTTTGATCTCTCTCTGTCTCTCTCGTGTTTTTTAGATGATACGATCTTGATGTATCGCGAGCTTTGCTATTTTAGTTGGATCTTATGATGTTTCTTCCCCCCTCTACTCTCTTGTAATGGGTTGAGTTTTCCCCTTGAAGTAATCTTACGGATTGTGTCTTTAATGATTTGAGAACACTTGATGTATGTCTTGCTGTGCATATCTGTGGTGACAATGGGATATCACGTGATTCACTTGATGTTTGTTTTGGTGATCAACTTGCGGGTTCCGCCCATGAACTTATGCATAGGGGTTGGCACACGTTTTCGTCTTGATTCTCCGGTAGAAACTTTGGGGCACTCTTTGAGGTTCTATGTGTTGGTTGAATAGATGAATCTGAGATTGTTTGATGCATATCATATAATCATACCCACGGATACTTGAGGTGACATTGGAGTATCTAGGTGACATTAGGTTTTTGGTTGATTTGTGTCTTAAGGTGTTATTCTAGTACGAACTCTAGGGCTGTTTGTGACACTTACAGGAATAGCCCAACGGATTGATTGGAAAGAATAACTTTGAGGTGGTTTCGTACCCTACCATAATCTCTTCGTTTGTTCTCCTCTATTAGTCACTTTGGAGTGACTCTTTGTTGCATGTTGAGGGATAGTTATATGATCCAGTTATGTTATTACTGTTGAGAGAACTTGCACTAGTGAAAGTATGAACCCTAGGCCTTGTTTCCTAGCATTGCAATACCGTTTACGCTCACTTTTATTACTTGTTACCTTGCTGTTTTTTATATTTTCAGATTACAAAAACCTATATCTACCATCCATATTGCACTTGTATCACCATCTCTTCGCCGAACTAGTGCACCTATACAATTTACCATTGTATTGGGTGTGTTGGGGACACAAGAGACTCTTTGTTATTTGGTTGCAGGGTTGTTTGAGAGAGACCATCTTCATCCTACGCCTCCCACGGATTGATAAACCTTAGGTCATCCACTTGAGGGAAATTTGCTACTGTCCTACAAACCTCTGCATTTGGATGCCCAACAACGTCTACAAGAAGAAGGTTGCATAGTAGACATCAGTCAGTAGCAAACGTTTCATGCTTCTGATTGAAGCTTTTCCACTCACTACCATGAGATGGATGGCTCATTACATTCTGATCTCCGACATCATGGTTCCTAGAATGCCACAGAACATCCTCTCTTGTTTCAGCATCATGAAACAACCTCTGCAGTCTTGGTGTAATTGGAAAATGTCTCAGAACATTACGAGGAATCCTCTTCGCAGCATCGCCATCTTTCCATCTTGATGATTTGCATTTCGGGCATTCACTTAAGTTGGCATAATCCTTCCGGAACAGAACACAATTATTCTTACAAACATGGATCATATCATATCCAATTCCAACTGCACGAAGGAAATTCTTCATTTTACTGTAGGTGTGTGGCAGCTCAGACGCATCTGGGAAAGCTTTGCGAAAGCAACCAACATCGCATCAAATGATTTGTTGGTCATTAGCTCAGATGTCTTAACCTGAAGAAAGGTGACCATAGCTGAGAATACTGACATCTTATTTCCTGGGATGACAGCCATGTTGCATTGTTCCAACATGCGGGCCCATCATTTTTCTTCTGCAGGTGAAAGTTCACGGAATGCACGAGCATTTCGTAGCATTGTTTCAATGTTGGTCAAACTCATGGCTCCGCCACCACCTCCTCCTCCTCCTCTTCCACCGAGCATCAGCAGATCAAGATGGTGATCCGCTGCTTCCACGTAGTCAATAACGTTGACGCTCACAGCTTCACCATGATGAACCCACATAGTATATGTGACCGACATCCCATACAAGTGTAGATGATTTTGCACAGTTGACTGGGGTCTTGTAACCGAATTCATACAACTGCTACACAGGTAGAGCACATCTGATTTCGGACCACCGTACTCAGCTCTGATAAAGTTCATGAAGTTTTCAACCCCCTCAACATATGCAGCGGAGAATCTTCAAGCAGAAGTTATCCAAGTCATGTCCATCTGTTGGACATACAAATTAGTTCTTCTACTAGATATTACAGGAAAAACATATATGCTTTTTTATGAAGTCCGGAAGAAAATACCTAGGTCGATGTCTAAAGCTATGGCAAGATATTTGGACGAGCAGATCTAAGTAACGAAATATATGTAAAGCTAATTCAGCAAATAGATTTGAGTGCTAAATTATGGCAGGTTGATTCAGCAGTCAATGAGGCCGAGCACACAACCATCAAACTATCGAAGGCCATCGCAACAACAAAGATCGAGTATAAAATGGTGTAGAGCTATTTCACCTACCAGATTGACTACTAGACCATGGCAATCTACGTCACAATAAATATATGGCAGGATATTTTAGCAACTAATCGGCCTTAGCATGCCATCTTAGCTAAGCAGATCGAGTGCAGAACAGGGCAAGGAAGCTTCTTAAGCAGAGCATATTGACTGTAAACTACTTCGGCAAACAGTGAGATTAATCGCGTCTATCAGCTAACATTTTGCGCTACACCGACATGCACGGGGCCTCAGTCTAGAATGCGCGTACCGTGGGAGAAGCTGACCGCCGTGCGTCTCCACACGAACATCGCCAGCGGTGGCGGCGCTGACCGCCGTGCGCTTCCACAAGAACGTCGCCAGCGTGGCGGCGCGGCTGGAGGATGACAGTCTACGAGAGCGTACTGTGGGAGCGAGAGGATCACCGTGCGTCCCCTCGACGAACCACGGCGCCGATGTATCGGCGTGGCGGGGAGGGCGGCTTTGGCGGAGCGAATGGAGTGGAGGGGACGGGGGGTTTGGGGAATATTATTGGCTAGTTGGTGAAGGGCGGTTGAATCTAGGATTTGGGGGAATATTTGGGTGGGGAGGATTTTCGCACGGTGGGCGGGGAGTTTGGCGATGGTCGGTTTCTCAAATGCAGTCCCACATGTCGTTGAAGAGGCAAGTCAAGCGCTGCCCGCTTATGCGTGAGCCGTGTGCAGGACCGAACGTGTGTGGGGTGCAATGCGACCGCGACAGGGGTGCTGTGAGTGTACCGCCTTTTTTCCTTTTAAACTAGTTACTTCACCCCCTCAAAAAAAAACTTGTTGCTTCGCGCGATCCATCGATACTACTACTAGTAATCCGGTAATCCCGACTAAAACGGCGCGGCCGGGTCTTTTCCCGCGCGATATGCTGGGAGGTTGGCTTAGTTGGGTTTTTTAGGACGAGTAATGCTACACCTACGTAGTCCCAGTTACGTAATTAACATAATGTGAAATGTGTGAGATTTTGATTGTAGATTGGGGGGAGGGAGGGGCCCACTACCATGAAAATCAGGGGAGGAGAGAGAGAAGCAATTTACGTTAACCCTTTCGTAGGTTCCCGTAGATGTAGAAAAATGTGAAATGTGTGAATGTGCATTTGCAGATAAGGCCTTCCCCCGTTCATCCTTTTCTCCCACAAGATCTTGATCTTCCGTGCAACGCACGGGCATCTTGCTAGTACTCCTACAATATACTATATTATTGTGAAAGTTCATATACACCGGCCGAGATTAATGCAAACACGGCAGATTTTCATTACATTTCGAACTTTTATAGGACAGAAAAATAAAAGAAACCCGACCCTAAACCTATTCTACGGCGGCGACCGACATCCTCCATCTGTGATCTCCATGTACGGGGGCGGGGTACAAGACCCATGAAGTGAAGGTGCGGTCTCCGGCGAGGAAAAGTAAAACACGGGAGACGGACCGGCCAGTTGGCACACCATGCCCTGCCGCCTCCCATGCCCTACTCATCCTCGGAGGAGTCCCCGACCTCGGCGGTGCCAGACGTTGGACGGAGGCAAGTAGGACGCGTGGTTGACGGTGCTCCCGTCGTCGGCCGCCAGCGTGGCCACTGCTTGTGCGGCGACTTCAGCGAGGGCGGCGACCTCGAGCTCCATCCCCAAAGACAAGCTCTCCCGCAGAGCGGTCTCTCTTGCGGTCATGGCAGATGTGGTGCCAAGTAGGAGGACGATGTGCTATGGTGTGGAGGTTAGCTGGGCGTTGCCGCTTTAAGTAGCGCATTCCGGTGAGGCCAACCATCCTGGTGTGTCATTAAGTCGCCGGAGTTGGTTACTCGGGCACCGAGCCTCTTAACCATGGCATACGAATGGACGGCATGAATGCGAGCAGCTGACGTCGGATGCGAACACACGCGCAACAGCGCGAGGGACGAGGGTTTTTGGTATGCCAAGGTAGTCAGCTGCGGTCGTGGCAACATTGCAGATGCCATTTGCTCACATGCGATCGACGCATGTCATTGAAAAAGCAAGACGACCCGGCATGGTCTCAGGTCCTGAGGATGCAGTTGGCCGCGCTACACCACTCCGCGGACGTGTCCCGGCGCCCCGTGCATCCTCGACGAGCCGTGTGTTGGGGTGTGTTTGGATTGTGGCCAAAGTGCACCTTACCAAAATTTTGGTCATGGCCCAAAGATTGGTCTTTGTTTGGATGGTTTCCATTTTTCAATCGATCTCCGGACCCCGAGATGAAATCGAGAGAGAACGAGTGGGGGCATGTGTGATACCTAAGGCGGATTCAAAATTTTCAACCGGTGATCATAGCATCCGCAAATCATATATAAAGGGTATTCAATGTTCGTTTCGTTTTTGAACGTAAAATATACTCCCTCCTATCCTTTCTAGTTTACATATAAGTTTTATGTGTAGTCAAAGTATCTCTACTTTGATAAAAAAAGTATCAACATTCAACAACACCCAATCAATATTGTTAGATTCGTAAGTACTCCTAGATTTGTACTCGAGATGGTTTCCAATTTGTTTTCAACCACGTGAATGTGCTTGTTCTCGCATGCTCTTCCTACTAGGATTTCGCCACGATAGCCAGTCCAACAAGAATTTTTTAAGCTCCCCGTCCAATAGTACTAGTGGAGTACTGACAACATTTGTACTAGAGTGTGCAGTGCTCATAGTTGTACTCCCTCCTTCCATTTATATAGGGCCTATGTGGAGGAGAGAGATGTAAAAAAGTAAGGGGAGTGAGCTCTCATGCAAGAGCCTAGCTATATACGCATTCCTAGTTAAATACGTACAATAAATATGAAGAAAGAGATGGAGAGGAGATGGAAAAAAGTACTAATACAATAGCCAACCTTATAATTTTTTTCCGGGAAATAGCCAACCTTATAGCCCACACTACTGTATGAGTGCATATAATAGATGATGGCTATAGATGACATGGCAGTTCCTTATAGCCATCGACTGGCTATATTATCAACCATGCTCTAATGCGTTTTTCAAAACCGCATCTGACTATTGACAAGATTAATAGTACATGAGATGTATAATGTGAAAATTATATCATTGGAAGCTCCTTTCACATGCGTATCCCTGCCTTACCCTCCCTTTCGGTCACTTACTGGCGGATCCCATGCTTGCTAGGCCCCGCATGTCAGTCACTCAATGGGTTCGCCACGCGTCGGGATCCTCATCCGTAGTATACTCCCTCTATTTTTATTTACTCCGCATAAAATGACGCGGGCGGGGGAGGGGGAAGGACGTCGGTTTGCTCTCAACTGCGGTCCCACAAGCGAGCGAAAACGCAAGACGAAGCGCGTTCCATTCGGTGAGCGACATGGAGGGTCCAGTGTGCCGGGCTGCAACGCGAAGGCGACAAGAGCGATGTACAGTCAAACCAATTGACCGGTCGTCACCGGAACCACTATTCACACCAGAACCTTCGCTGCTCGGCCTACGCCAGCCACTGCCCTAAAACCACACCTAATCTCCGGCCCCTTCCCCCACCTTTCGATCCCCTAGCCCACATCAAGCGTCCCCTAGTTCGCCGGAAAGCCATGGTGCGCCGCAAGATCACGTACTACAAGATGCTGATGTCGGAGCGCCGCGCAGAAATCGCGGTGGCGGTCGGTGCCAGAGACCTCCGTTCCCAAGCTCGCTTTGCCGCGGGCCAATCTCTGAGTTCTCTGGAGCCAAGCTACGAGAAGGAGGAAGCCGATCCAATGTTCATGGTGGAGGTCACGGCGCAGAAGGCCCCTGATGGGTATGAGATGATGGACGTCGACTTCGTGCCGGTGTCCGAGTCCCCCATGGTGCAGGCGGACCAGCGGTTCAACCTGGCGATACTAAAGGAGGACCGGGAGGCAGAGGCTCAACTCGACGCGGAGCGCGCGTATTCCGCTGCCATCGAGGCTCTCCTGCAGGAGAAACCGGATGTCGTGGATGTGAACCGGGCGGCGGAGGCTCAACTTGAGGCGGAGCGCGCGGATGCCGCTGCCATCGAGGCCCTCCTGCAGGCGGAACCGGACGTCCTGGACTTGAACCGGGCGGCAGAGGCTCAACTCGACATGGAGCGAGCGGATGTCGCTCTCATCGAGGCCCTCCTGCAGGCGGAACCGGACGTCCTGGACTTGAATCGGGTGGTGGAGGCTCGACTCAACGCGGAGCGCGCGGTTGCCGCTGCCATCGACGCCCTCCTGCAGGCGGAACCGGACGTCCTCGACTTGAACCGGGCGGTGGTCTCGTCCGTGCAGTGCGCCCGCACGCCCGCGTGAACGAGTAGCTGGAGGCCGAGGACAACTACGGTGCGGAGACACACGTCGGCAGCTACGGCTGGTTCGCGCCGGCAGCCAAAGACGACGAGGTCGTTTCGTTCCGCGAGCAGTGATAGTTTTTCTTTATGTTGTTGTTTTTATGGATATTTTGCTGTGTAAAAATATATATTGTTATGCAAGTCGCCTGACTTGGGTCAGTCTACTGTTTCAGGCGGTTGGATGAATATCCTACGTCTCCTAACCATTCTTCCTCACCTCTTCTTCTTCCCCAACAGACCACCGTACGGGTCGTATGGATACTCCCCAACATGCGGTTGGATAAACAAACTCTATGAACGAAAATTATGTGTCAGCGGTAGGATGGCTGAGTTTGGTTTGTTCACATGCGATAGCACGTGTCAGTGAGGGTGCGTTCCCTTGGTTGGGTTTGCGGCGCAGGAGCGTGTGCATGTGAGGGTGCGGTGCGACACAAGGCGTGTGAGCGACCGTGTGAGGGTGCGGTGCGAACGCGACAGCCGTGCACAAGTGTACCTCCTTTTCATTTTGAAAACTTTAGGCAAGCTTGGCAAAAATGTGTGGCGAAGTATGGCAATGCAAGGCCTAGACCCAAACAGGATAAGTACGTAGTACTACGTACTAGGAGTACTTGTATTAAAAAAGAAAGGTGGGGTTTTCCTTCGCGGGATTAATCGATAAAATCCTCGTTTCACGTGTCAATTAATGTGTATTTTTTCTCCAAAGCCCAAAGAGCTAACCATCTCATTCCTCATCGCTTGATTAATGCAGCGCCATGCAAACCAACCTTCTCACTTCTGCATGCATGCAGGGGATATTAATGTCCTTGGTAGCTAGTACGAGGCAAACCCCATCAATTTTGCCTCGATTAGTGTTAGTGGCCTTTTGCAAATTGTAATTTTGATATGCTGGCCTTGTGTACAAAAAAATGGAGTTAGTAACTATATTTGACTTCCTTCCCCATTGCGGTGACGTCGATGATATCTCGAACATTGTGGTTTGGCGAAGTGCGTTCGATGGAGAACACCATTGAGGGAGACCACGATAAGTTGTTCGCAAGTGCCGCCTGCAAGCCGAGACAACCGCCTTATTTGCATCCAGGAAGTCCGTTGAACCAAAGGACGCGTAAATGTACTAGTACTACTCATACACAATAGCGTCGTCCGTCCAGCTTAGTGCGGTGAGATGGTTTCTCGAAGAAGACAATGGAGAAGTGGAGTCAGCGAAGAGTGAAATGATGGTTGCTTCATCCGTACTTTGTTATTTGACGCCTCACTGCTTTGTGATTTGTGATAGAAGGGACAGGGAAGTAGACTCTGTCCTCTATACTGTACATGCGTCCAAGCACGGGAGAAAGAGGAGAGACGTTGCATTTTTCTATTCCTTCAATCAATCAATCAGGGAGCTTCGGTTCCATCCTTTTGGCTTTGTCAACACCGTCCACAATGGTTCCCACGATGCCAAAAGCTATTTCCACATTTGGCTACACATTGTGGATGCCCTTAACCGTACCACTTGGTTTTGCTCCTGTGTGCTATCTATACAAATCTCAATTATATTGATCTAAAAAATTATAGAATCAAGATTAGTAAAAAGGAGGTGATTTTGCCGTGCAGATGGTGGGGGAGGTTTCTTATTTTTAGAGGACATTGTCCTGGCAGTTTGCTAACAAGCGGTCCCATGTGTCAGTGCTTTACCAAGCTGATCCGCTTCCCACATGAGGCAGAACAACGGCAGAAGCAACATGTGGTTAACTTGAAGAAGATGAGGGAGAAGCGGGTTTAGCAACGAGTGAAATGATGGTTGCTTCGTCCCTCCAACTTCTTTTTTTAGCATTATTACTTCATCCCTCCAACTTAACCGCGGGAAAGGTGCGGCTTTGTGATTTGACGCCTCATTGCTCATTACTACACCGGCGCCATGACTGGGTGCTTCACCCCGGCTGCTCTGTATTGTATTCTGGTATGGAACATGGACCCAGTAGCTTGATGCCCCACATGTCGGTGAAAGGGACTAGAAGATTTATGAAAGCGAGCGCTCCACTCTTATGACGGAGGAGTACACGACACAATGGCCCAGTGAACTTTCACTTGTACTGTATATAGTACTATAGTTTTGCTGTTTCGCACGATCCATCGACACAAACCCGATTAAACAGGAAAGGGCAGGATTTTTCCCGCGCGGTATATGATACTGGCCATACATTTCAAAGGCGATTTTAATGTATGTAAACTAAATAATTAAGTAACAATATGATATCTAGTAAAACTAAAAACACATATGATTTATTGTGTTAGAGTGTAGTAGTAGTGTTGTATTGCATAGTTGTTACATGTAACATGCGAGAACGTGTAGAGATGTAGTTTTGGAGGGCCTACAGAGAGAAAAGCGTAATACATTCACCGAACTTCAGAATAAGCTGATTACGGTCACTATATACGTTTTGCGGTGATTATACGGTCACTTGCTCACAGTTCAGCATCGGATTGCACTCTGTTGACCGGCCAAATAGTCTGTGTGGCACCATGTTTACTAGTTAAATTGACCATGTTCCTTGTGGGTCCCACCTGCCAGTTCGCATAGGGAAAAGGTCAGATAAACACAAATTTACGCAGGGGTGACAAGACTCCACCCCGTGCTCAGGAATCACCTGGTTGTGTATGTGTCTGTCAGGGCCTGATGTGTGTGCATGCACGTGTAGGTTGAGCACTTGAGCGTGAGAGTGTGTGTTGGTCGTGTGGTGTACTGGTGTGTGCATGCATGAGTGTGTGTGTGCGTGTGAGTGTTGCATGCGTGTGTGGCTGTGTGTGTACGTGTGAGTGTTGCGTGCGTGCGTGGGTGCATGTCTTCGTGTGAGTGTTGCGTGCATGCAGTTCGTGTGCATGCGTGCGTGTGTGTATAATCACCACACCAGCTCCTGTGTGTTAAAACAGATGGCTCAGCATACAAATACAAGGCCACCTTGTCCGCTGTGCTCGCGGGCATGATATCGAACCACCGTCCAATATTTTTTTATCGTTTGTTTTCATTCTTACTAGAAAGATGCCCGTGCGTTGCACGTAACATCAAGATGCATTTGTATGACTAGTTTATCTTGTGAGAGAAAAGAATGAACGAGGGAAGGCCTTATTTGCAAATGTGGAGAGGTGTGTGGGTACATCTTAGGCAAAATTGTCATAGTTTTTTCCTATCCATCGATATAATCGGACGTTTATATTGCGGGATGGTAGGCACACCATCATCACTAACTCTGTTTTTATAAGAGTGTATTTTATCCCTACTCTTATAAAAAGCATAGTCGATGATGATCGTGCTCGCCATCCCTGAATATAGGCCGCCTGATCTATATCCGATTGATAGGAAGGAAACTATGGCAATTTTGCAAAAGATACCCACACCCCTCTCCACACTTGCAAATAAGGCCTTCCCTTGTTCATCCTTTTCTCCCACAAGATAAACTACTCATACAAATGCATCTTGATGTTCTGTGCAACGCATGGGCGTCTTGCTAGTATTTTATAAGAGTGTAGATGTAGAGTAGATACAAGCCGACAGATGGGCCCGATGGTAGTGAGATAATGTGATGCAACGCTGGAGGTGCCACATGGAGCGTTTAACTGGTCAACTAGTCGTGTCTTGAGCAAATACAGAGTTGTACGGTGAGCCCGTGACTGTATAATAACCACAAAACATAAATGGTGACAGTAATGAGTGGATTATGAAGTCCAATGTACGTATCGTTCTTTCGCTTCAAATACAATGATCGTCACTGTATATATGCGAGAGAAAGATGAAACATGTGTGAATGTGCTGGGGGCTTACTTTTAGAGGACCTGGAGATAGTTTGCGTGCGTACCTGAAAGGGGCGTAGAGGGGGGTATGCGATGGAGGGAGAGAGGCTCTTCGTTTCGCTTTATTATGACTACCTTTATATATAGTATAAAAATATACAAATTCACAGTGCGGAATAAATATCATTGTCGGCACCATGCAATGCAAGTGTTCATACTCCTCCATATAACTTTGTAATGTTGTATATATGTAGAAATTCTAAAATATTTTTTTGGCCACACTTTATTCAAAAGGAATGTTGTATGCGAAATAAACGTGAAGAGAGGGCTTTTTAGATCAATGGGGTACGTGATGTAACATGTGTGAATGTGTAGTTGATGCATTTGGCTAGCCTAGAGAGGTATTTGTGTGTATTACGTATTCGAGAGAGGCATGGATAGAGGGGCCGACAGGGGGCGTGGGAGAGATAGCACGAGAAATGAGAGTGGTCTAGAGAGAGAGAGAGACGAATATGACGTCACGGCGAGAGATTCCCTTGAGTGTGTATATGCAATGGGGGAGTGGATAGAGGCACCAGGAGAATATATTTTTTGTGTGTGGTGTCTGTGTTGGTATGTGTGGGTGTGAGAAGATAACGAGACATGGGGAGAGGGTGTGTCACAGCATGAGGTCTGGTGGGTCGAGGTGAGGCCCTTCGTTCGGTTCCGTCCCGTGCCACATTGGTCGGCCCGTGACGCATTTAGGGAGACCTGTGGATGACTAGTCGTCCAAGACAAAGATATCATAATTGTGAAGGACTCTATGTCCACTGACAAAGCCGGCTAGGATTTGTAACCCCGGGTTCTCGGACTAAGGTAACCCCTTTATCTCTGATATTACTATTCATCCAACCTAACTTTAAGGGGCATCCTATACTGAATGCTCTGCTAGAATCATACTCGTCGATTAGGAAGAGATGTGTGAGACAATGCGTGAGAGACATGCCTAAAGATAATGTGCGTACAGGAGACACGTAGGCAGGTCTATGTATAAAGAAAGGGTCGATGGGGATTGTGTGTGTGTATGCTTGCGAGAGGAAGAATGCTTGTGATAAACGTTAGTGAAAGCAGTCGTAAATGGTTACGAGAGGGAGGGAGGGTTATATCAAGAGCATGTGTGCAAGAAAGACACCTCGGGAGAGAGTGTGTGAGCATGTGTGAGAGACCACTGATGGAGAGTGAAACTACACGTACAAGACTGCTATACACATTAATTAAAGATATAAATTGTATCCAAATATTAGGATGGGATCATGATATTTGCAATTCGCGCAAGGAACGGTCATTGATCCATCAGACATCTAGATTCTATCGAATATGAGCATGTCTATGTTATTATTCGACACAATTGATCCACATAGTTAGTATTTTGAACTCCAGACAATGCATCGCTTTAGCAATCGAATATAAACATGAGTATAGTTCATGTTGTGTGTGTAAAGCACATTATACATACGAAAGTTACACAATGAACATTATAAATAGCTACCTATGAACTAGCATACATTTGAATTCAACTTAAGGTGGTTTTAAAAAATCGAATTCAACATGAAGTCCATTCAATTATTTGAATTTGATATCATGGTGTTTCTAAATCATACCTAAATTATGGGGGCACCAGTCTTTGCTCTGATTTTGTACATAATAGCATATGTAGTCGTGTACAAAATAGATTCTATTTTAGCTCCTCCATTCCAAAATAATCGTAGTTATAGGATTTTCAAGTGTCAAAATTTCAAAAAGAAGCGGATAGTTTAATGAGGTTTTAAAACATACAAGGTCAAATTTAACGTTGTCTATTTAGGTCAATCCTCAAAGTTCAAGAGTACTCTAAACGTGAATGCTTGTGTTTCAAAATTTCGAGTGAAGCGCCAAAAGAGCCTCTACTCGCCTGAAACCGCGTGAGACCAATGTTTGGTAGTAAAAGGAAATTACTTTTCTAATAACTCCGACCCGTGAAACCTACCGGCCCGACATCCAAAGGTCTAAACCGGGGTACGTTTGTAGCTTCATCTAGACACCACGCAACCGCCTTCGAAAAACATTCATACACAATGGCTGCCTAAGCACACATGCGTGATACCTCTTGAGCACTGCGTTGGATTTCCCCGAAGAGGAGAGGATGATGTAGCAAAGTAGCGTAAGTATTTCCCTTAGTTTTTGAGAACCAAGGTATCAATCCAGTAGGAGGCCACGCGCAAGTCCCTCGTACCTACACAGAATTATAGCTCAACGCAACCAACGCGATTAGGGGTTGTCAATCCCTTCACGGTCACTTACGAGAGTGAGATCTGATAGAGATGATAGATAATATTTTTGGTATTTCAGATAAAAAGATGCAAAGTAAAATAAAAGGCAAAAGTGAAAGCAAAGCAATAATAAAGTGATGGAAGATTGATATGATGAGAATAGACCCGGGGGCCATAGGTTTCACTAGTGGCTTCTCTCAAGAGCATAAGTATTTCTACGGTGGGTGAACAAATTACTGTTGAGCAATTGACAGAATTGAGCATAGTTATGAGAATATCTAGGCATGATCATGTATATAGGCATCACGTCCGAGACAAGTAGACCGACTCTACCGCATCTACTACTATTACTCCACTCATCGACCGCTATCCAGCATGCATCTAGAGTATTAAGTTAATGAAAACAGAGTAACGCCTTAAGCAAGATGACATGATGTAGAGGGATAAATTCAAGCAATATGATATAAACCCCATCTTGTTATCCACGATGGCAACAATACAATACGTGCCTTGCTGCCCCTTCTGTCACTGGGAAAGGACACCACAAGATTGAACCCAAAGCTAAGCACTTCTTCCATTGCAAGAAAAACCAATCTACTAGGCCAAACCAAACTAATAATTCGAAGAGACTTGCAAAGATAACCAATCATACATAAAATAATTCAGAAGAGATTCAAATATTGTTCATAGATAATCTTGATCATAAACCCACAATTCATCGATCTCAAAAAACACACCGCAAAAAGAAGATTACATCGAATAGATCTCCATGAGAGAGGGGGAGGACATTGTATTGAGATCCAAAAAGAGAGAAGAAGCCATCTAGCTACTAACTATGGACCCGAAGGTCTGAGGTAAACTACTCACACTTCATCGGAGGGGCTATGGTGATGATGTAGAAGCCCTCCATGGTGGATTCCCCTTCCGGCGGAGCTCCGAAACAGGCCCCAAGATGGGATCTTGTGGATACAGAAAATTGCAGCGGTGGAATTAGGTTTTTGGCTCCGTCTCTGATCGTTTGGGGGTACGTTGGTATATATAGGAGGAAGGAGTACGTCAGTGGAGCTTCGAGGGGCCCACGAGGCAGGGGGGCGCGCCCTCCACCCTCGTGACCGCCTCGTGGCTTTCTTGACGGAGGGTCCAAGTCTCCTAGATCTTATCTGATGAGCAAATCACGTTCCCGAAGGTTTCATTCCGTTTGGACTCCGTTTGATATTCTGTTTCTTCGAAACACTGAAATAGGCAAAAAACAACAATTCTGGGCTGGGCCTCCGGTTAAAAGGTTAGTCCCAAAAGTAATATAAAAGTGAAAAATAAAGCCCAATATGGTCCAAAACAGTAGATAATATGGCATGGAGCAATAAAAAATTATAGATACGTTGGAGACGTATCAGGCATCCCCAAGCTTAATTCCTGCTCGTCCTCGAGTAGGTAAATGATAAAAATTACAGAGATGTTGGAGACATATCAGGCATCAAACTGAATTTTTGATGCGGAGTGCTACTTGGCATAATTTCAATGTAAATCTTCTTAATTGTGGTATGAATATTCAGATCTGAAAGATTCAAGACAAAAGTTCATATTGACATAAAAACAATAATACTTCAAGCATACTAACTAAGCAATTATGTCTTCTCAAAATAACATGGCCAAAGAAAGTTCATCCCTACAAAATCATATAGTTTAGTCATGCTCCATTTTTGTCACACAAGAATGCTCTCATCATGCACAACCCCGATGACATGCCAAGCAATTGTTTCATACTTTAGTAATCTCAAACTTATAAACCTTCACACAATACATGAGCGTGAGCCATGGATATAGCACTATGGGGTAATAGAATATGATGATGGGGGTTATGTGGAGAAGACAAAAAAGGAGAAGATCTCACATCAACGAGGCTAATCAATGGGCTATGGAGATGCCCATCGATTGATGTTAATGCAAGGAGTAGGGATTTCCATGCAACAGATGCACTAGAGCTATAAATGTATGAAAGCTCAACAAAAGAAACTAAGTGGGTGTGCATCCAACTTGCTTGCTCATGAAGACCTAGGGCACTTGAGGAGGCCCATTGTTGGAATATACAAGCCAGGTTCTATAATGAAAGATTCCCACTAGTATATGAAAATGACAAAACAAGAGACTCTCTATCATGAAGATTATGGTGCTACTTTGAAGCACAAGTGTGGAAAAAAGGATAGTAGCATTGCCCCTTTTTATTTATTTTCTTTTTTATTTTTTTTGGGCCTTCCCTTTTTTTCTTTGGCCTTTCTCTTTTTTTTTATTGGGACAATGCTCTATTGAATGATGATCATCACACTTCTATTTATTTACAACTCAATGATTACAACTCGATACTAGAACAAGGTATGACTCTATATGAATGCCTCCGGCGGTGTACCGAGATATGCAATGAACCAAGAGTGACACGTATGCAAGAATTATGAATGGTGGCTTTGCCACAAATACTATGTCAACTACATGATCATGCTAAGCAATATGACAATGACGATTGTGTCATGATGAACGGAATGGTGGAAAGATGCATGGCAATATATCTCAGAATGGCTATGGAAATGCCATAATAGGTAGGTATGGTGGCTGTTTTGAGGAAGATATAAGGAGGTTTGTGTGTGAAAGAGCATATCATATCACGGGTTTGATGCACCGCTAAGTTTGCACCAACTCTCAATGTGAGAAAGGGCAATGCACGGCATCAAGAGGCTAGCAATGATGGAAGGGTGAGAGTGCGTATAATCCATGGACTCAACATTAGTCATAAAGAACTCATATACTTATTGCAAAAATCTACAAGCCATCAAAAACCAAAGTACTACCCGCATGCTCCTAGGGGGATAGATTGGTAGGAAAAGACCATCGCTCGTCCCCGACCGCCACTCATGAGGACAATCAAATAACACCTCATGTTTCAAATTTGTTACATAATGTTTACCATACGTGCATGCTACGGGACTTGCAAACTTCAACACAAGCATTTATCAAATTCACAACTACTCAACTAGCACGACTTTGATATTATCACCTCCATATCTCAAAACAATTATCATGCATCAAACTTTTCTTAGTATTCAATGCACTCAAAAGAAAGTTTTACAAATCTTGACTACCAAGCATATTATTATTATTAAGCAAATTACCATGCTATTTAAGACTATCAAAATAATATAAGTGAAGCATGAGAGATCAATAGTTTCTATAAAACAAATCCACCACCGTGCTCTAAAAGATATAAGTGAAGCACTAGAGCAAAACTATAAAGCTCAAAAGATATAAGTGAAGCATATAGAGTATTCTAACAAATTACAATTCATGTATGGCTCTCTCAAAAGGTGTGTACAACAAGGATGATTGTGGTAAACTAAAAAGCAAAGACTCAAATCATACAAGACGCTCCAAGCAAAACACCTATCATGTGGTGAATAAAAATATAGCTCCAAGTAAAATTACCGATGGAAGTAGACGAAAGAGGGGATGCCTTCCGGGGCATCCCCAAGCTTTGACTTTTTGGTGTACTTGTATTATCTTGGGGGTGCCATGGGCATCCCCAAGAATAGGCTCTTGCCACTCCTTGTTCCATAATCCATCAAAAGATTTCACCCAAAACTTGAAAACTTCACAACACAAAACTCAACAGAAATCTCGTGAGCTCCGTTAGCGAAAGAAAACAAAAGAGCACTTCAAAGTGCTGTAATGAACTCATTATTTATTTATATTGGTGTTAAACTTACTGTATTCCAACTTCTCTATGGTTTATAAACTATTTTACTAGCCATAGATTCATCAAAATAAGCAAACAACACACGAAAAACAGAATCTGTCAAAAACAGAACAGTCTGTAGTAATCTGAAACTAACGCAAACTTATGGAACTACAAAAAATCAGCCAAAATAGGAAGACCTAGGAAATTTGTTGATTGATCATCAGCAATTGGAATCACTATTTTATCACGTTCTGGTGAATTTTAACAATTGTTTTTGTGAAGATAAAGTTTCTGGAAATTACAGCAAGATCAAATAACTATCATCCAAGAAGATCCTATAGGTTTAACTTGGCACAAACACTAATTAAAATATAAAACCACATATGAACAGAAGGTAGATGGATTATTTATTCCTAAACAGAAACAAAAACAAAAAACTAAAATAAAATTGGGTTGCCTCCCAACAAGCGCTATCGTTTAACGCCCCTAGCTAGGCATAAAAGCAAGGATAGATCTAGGTATTGCCATCTTTGGTAGGCAATCCATAAGTGGCTCTCATGATAGATTCATATGGTAGTTTTATTTTCTTCCTAGGGAAGTGCTCCATGCATTCCTTTAATGGAAATTGGAATCTAATGTTCCCTTCCTTCATATCAATAATTGCACCAATCGTTCTAAGGAAAGGTCTACCAAGAATAATAGGACAAGAAGGATTGCAATCTATATCAAGAATGATAAAATCTACGGGAACATAATTACTATTTGCAACAATAATAACATCATTAATTCTTCCCATAGGTTTCTTAATAGTGGAATCCGCAAGGTGCAAGTTTAGAGAGCAATCACACAAAGTTTTGGGAATAGTGGAGACACTAGCACCCAAATCACATAAAGCATAAAATTCATGATCCTTGATCTTAATTTTAATAGTTGGTTCCCACTCATCATAAAGTTTTCTAGGGATAGAAACTTCCAACTCAAGTTTTTCTTCGTAAGATTGCATCAAGGCATCAATGATATGTTTAGTGAACGCTTTATTTTGACTATAAGCATGAGGAGAATTTAGCACGGATCGCAACAAGGAAATACAATCAATTAAAGAGCAACTTTCATAATTAAATTCCTTGAAATCCAAAATAGTGGATTTAGCAACATCTAAGGTTTTATTCTTTTCAATCCCACTTTTATCAATTTCATCATGAAGATCTAAATACTTCGAATATTTGGAACGTCTTCTAGGTAAAGGTGGATCATATTCAGTTTCATCATGATTCATATTGCAAAACAAAGATTTGATAGGGGACACATCAATAACTTTTAGATCTTCATCTTGATTTTCATAGGAATTGGAAGAACACGCTTTAATAAAGGCATCTTTCGTAGCACGCATCCTAGAGGTTCTTTCCTTGCACTCATCAATGGAAATTCTCATGGCTTTGAGAGACTCATTGATATCATGCTTAGGAGGAGTAGATCTAAGTTTTAAAGAATCGACATCAAGAGAAATTCTATCAACGTTCCTAGCCAATTCATCAACTTTAAGTAATTTCTCTTCAAGCAAAGCATTAAAATTCTTTTGCGAATTCATAAACTCTTTAACACTAGTCTCAAATTCAGAGGGCATATTATTAAAATTTCCATAAGAGTTGTTGTAGGAATTTCCATAATTATTAGAAAGATTACTAGGATATGGCCTAGGATTAAAATTCCCTCTATACGCGTTGTTACCAAAATTATTCCTACCAACAAAATTCACATCCGTAGATTCATTGTCATTCTCAATCAAAGTAGACAAAGGCATATCATTAGGATCAGAAGAAACACTCTTAGTAGCAAATAATTTCATAAGTTCATCCATCTTTCCACTCAAAACATTAATTTCTTCTATCGCATGCACTTTCTTATTAGTAGATCTTTCAGTGTGCCATTGAGAATAATTAACCATAATATTATCTAGGAGTTTGCTAGCATCTCCTAAAGTGATTTCCATAAAAGTGCCTCCCGCGGCCGAATCTAAAAGATTTCTAGAAGCAAAATTCAATCCGGCATAAAATTTTTGTATAATCATCCACAAATTCAAACCATGAGTAGGACAATTACGTATCATTAATTTCATTCTCTCCCAAGCTTGTGCAACATAATATCATTTCTAAGAGAGATGATTTTAGCGGGATGAAAATACTTAGAGATAAAAGCACCTTTGCACTTGTTCCATGAATCAATACTATTTTTAGGCAAAGACGAAAACCAAGCTTTAGCATGATCTCTAAGAGAAAAAGGAAATAGCTTCAATTTAACAATATCATTATCAACATCTTTCTTCTTTTGCATATCACATAAATCAACAAAGCTATTTAGATGAGTAGCGGCATCTTCACTAGGAAGGCCGGCGAATTGATCTTTCATAACAAGATTCAACAAAGCAGTATTGATTTCACAAGATTCAGTATTGGCAAGAGGATCAATCGGAGTGCTAAGGAAATCATTATTGTTGGTATTGGTATAGTCACACAATTTGGTATTATCTTGAGCCATCGCGACAAACAAGCAATCTAACATAAGAGCAAACAAAAAGACAAGCGAGAAAAAGGAAAACGAAAAAGAGAGAGCGAATAAAACGGCAAGGGTGAAGTGGGGGAGAGGAAAACGAGAGGCAAATGGAAAATAATGTAGTGTGGGAGATAGGGATTGTGATGGGTACTTGGTATGTTGACTTTTGCGTAAACACCCCGGCAACGGCGCCAGAAATTCTTCTTGCTACCTCTTGAGCACTGCATTGGATTTCCCCGAAGAGGAGAGCATGATGCAGCAAAGTAGCATAAGTATTTCCCTCAGTTTTTGAGAACCAAGGTATCAATCCAGTAGGAGGCCACGCGCAAGTCCCTCGTACCTACACAAAAGGATAGCTCAACGCAACCAACGCGATTAGGGGTTGTCAATCCCTTCATGGTCACTTACGAGAGTGAGATGTAACATCCCAAATTTCCTATTTGGAATGTTTTACAATTATAGCTAAGCATCTATGCATATTGGTTGAAATTTCAGTAGCATTTGAAGTTTCAGAAGTTTTGGAGTTGTTGGCATTTGAATTCAAAATTTGGCAGTTGAAATTTATTTCAAATCAATACCTGACAATACTTGAGACAAAGTATGAGAGGAGTAAACATGACACTCCAAAAATGTCAGAAGAAAACATTGCCAAAAAGTTTGAATTCAAATTTGAGTTCTATTTGGAATTTTAGAAAAATGACTTTTTATAAACTTTGAGTTTTGCCACTGGAAAAATGTTCAAATTATAGGAAATATTCCCCTGATCATTTTCATATATATATGTCCTATATAAAATATTTATATTTATTATGTTTTCTCTCTCTCTAAATTCAAAAAAATGGAAAAGAAAGCCCGGGCGCCACCAGCTAACTGCCCAGCCGGCCAGGCCGAGGCGCCCACCAATGAGGCGCAGCCCACCGAGCCAGCCCACCTGCCCGCGCCAGCCCACCTGCCAGAGCCGACCCACGCCGAATCCTTCCGAATCGGCCAACCGACCAACGCCCCCTTCACCGACGGGTGGACCCCGCCACCTCTTCTTCCTCGCGCCACGCCAACCTGCAGGCGCCGCTGAAATCCCGAGATCTCCGGATCCTCCCGATCCTCGCCGACCTGCCCTCCTCCAAGTCGAGGCCCCTCTATATAAACCTCCCTCGACCCCTCCCCCTCGCCCCTCGCCCGACCCTCTCTCCTCGCTGCATCGCTCACGGAGCCCCGAGTCGCCGCCGCCGCCATTAGCCTCGCCCGATCGCCCTGCCACCTCGAGCTCGCCTGACTCCACCAACCGAACCCCCTCGCCACGCCACACTCGCCGGACCTCTCCGTCGTCGTCCCCGACCGCCGGAGGCCCCGCACCGCCGCCGCCCGAGCTGCCGCCGCCGTCGCCGCCTCGGTAAGTCGCCGGAGCTCCCGTCGCCGTTCGATCTAGATCGTAGGGTTAGGATAGATCCCCCCCGAAGGGGTACGGTTTAGTTAGGTTTATTTTTAATAAACCGGTTCAGTTCTGGTTAGTTTGGTTTTAGTTAGGGTTTAGTTGAACCGGCCGACTCGGTTTAATCCCTAGGGCCCGATTTAGTTATGTTACGCCCAGGGCGCTAGATAGGCCCATTAAGCGCCGGTTTTCGTTTTAGTTTTATTTTTAGTTTTATGTTTTAACAGAATAGTTTCAGTTTTGTAAAATTCATATCTTTTAATCTACTTAATATTTTTAAGTGATTCTTTTTTTGTTGGTTTGCAAATTTCTTATAGTTTCTGTAGAAAATATAATTAGTCATGTTAAAATTATTTAAAATTGCTTTATTTTAGATTTAGACAGAATAGTAATTCTGCTATAAAATTAGTTAGGAATATTATTTTTAGTGATTCCTTTTGTCGAACTTTGTTTTGACTTTGCCTAACCGTAGGAATTTATTTGGGCATTTTAGAAATTAATAAAAATAGTTTTAACCAGAATCATGTTATTCCTATTTATTTAACTAGCTACTGTTTTCCTATTGTTTTACTTAGCAAATAAATTTATTTTTCATGAGAGATAGTTTATTCTAGGTTAGTTTCTGTAACTTTAGAGCATGAACTTTTATTTATAATAAATAAAACTTTTATTTTATTTTTCGTACTAGAATTTGCTTTAGGCCTAATAGGAGTTTTATAATAGATTTTAAGGTGATTCTTTTAGCTCCTAGTTGCATGATGAATTCCTTTCTGTTAGGTAACATAAACCCATGCTTAGGTTCTGTTAAGAAAAATTTTGATATGTAAAACTATTCTTAGTTGTTGCTTGATGTAGGAAAGCTTTGATTTGGTTTTTGACTCGTTTGTTTTGTGTGTTATGTTAGCATGCTATTATGTTAAGTGATCATATGCTATATGCTTATTACGATTGTTGTTTGCCTCGGTAGAATTTCCGGAGTGCGAAGCTTGCTACCACGAGTCCCTAGCTTTCGAAGATCGTCAGCAAGGCAAGTCATTGATCATGTTTCTTTACATACCTATGATTTCTATTGCATTAGAATTACACCTCCCCACCATGCATGCAGTAGGTGAAATTTTGAAGTTATGTTCTTGAGTAGTATCATGAGGTAGGATGACCCAATTCCCCTTGTTATCATGACCCGGGACGAAGTAGTTTATTTTGCTATGCTCAGAGACGGGTTGGTAGAGTGAATTCATAAGGAGATGTGAGAGTCAAGATGATGACAACCCCATGAACTTCAAGCTCAAGATGGACTTCAAATTCACCTTTGGGTGGAGGGCGGTTTACGGCACCTGGAGAACCCAGTGGTTTGCGGGATGCATGGAGAAGCGCCATGACATCTTGCGGAAAGCTTCACCCAGCCACGAAGAGACGGATGGATACCCCATTGATCGGAAGCTTACTGTGCAGCCGCAAGCCATTATGGGCTCGCTTGGTCAACCCTAGTTGTGACTCGGCCGGACGGTGCTACGAGATGTAGAAGAACGGTAGGATTGGATGGGTACCGACGGTGGCTAGAGGAACTCTTCGAAGACCCTGTTTCATTCGTCCGCCTTCAAACACCATGAAGTGCGAAGACTTAAAAGGAGGAACGATTCTTGCGGGTAAAGTGCATAAACCTCTGCAGAGAAAAGATCTAATCGATTAGCCGTGTCCCCGGTTACGGAGAATTTGAGCCTCTGGAACTTGGAAGTATTTCGGAAATCTCAACACTAAAATTAATAAATTAGTTGAGGGGTTATTATTTAATAATTTGGGAATGAGACATTGGTTGGCGGAACCATCTCAATAACTACCAACAATTTTGTAGTTTTTGCAAACAAGTCCATATTGTAGGGAAAAACTGGCTTTTCGCAAAATGATGAAACTTAGAGCCCCATAGCCAAATTGCATATAGTGTTAGTAATTTTTATTGTTATTCTCTCTTCATGACTTGCCGGCACATTCAAAATGCTGACCTACACGGCTGCAACGTCTTATGTTGCAGAGGAGTATTCCGATCAGGATTGAGGCTACGATCCGCGCTTGGCGATTGCCCTTTGGAGTCGGATGGACTCGCTATTCTTCTACGCTTCCGCAGCTTTACTTAGTTTATTTCTCATGAGTTGGCCTTAGGCCGAATTTATTCTATTGTAATAAAGACTCGATATGAGAATCGTGTAATAAATTCAGGTGTGATTGAACTTTGATTATTTCATCAATGTACTGTGAGTGCCAGCATGATCTTGGGATGGTACAGACACAGAGACTTGACCGATTTTGGGTCGGGTCGCTACATGAGATCTGATAGAGATGATAGATAATATTTTTGGTACTTTTGATATAAAGATGCAAAGTAAAATAAAAGGCAAAAGTAAAAGCAAAGCAAGAATAAAGTGATGGAAGATTGATATGATGAGAATAGACCAGAGGGCCATAGGTTTCACTAGTGGCTTCTCTCAAGAGCATAAGTATTTCTACGGTGGGTGAACAAATTACTGTTGAGCAATTGACAGAATTGAGCATAGTTATGAGAATATATAAGCATGATCATGTATATAGGCATCACGTCCGAGACAAGTAGACCGACTCCTGCCTGCATCTACTACTATTACTCCACTCATCGACCGCTATCCAGCATGCATCTAGAGTATTAAGTTAATGAAAACAGAGTAACACCTTAAGCAAAATGACATGATGTAGAGGGATAAATTCATGCAATATGATATAAACCCCATCTTGTTATCCTTGATGGCAACAATACAATACGTGCCTTGCTGCCCCTTCTGTCACTGGGAAAGGGCACCGCAAGATTGAACCCAAAGCTAAGCACTTCTCCCATTGCAAGAAAAACCAATCTAGTAGGCCAAACCAAACTGATAATTCAAAGAGACTTGCAAAGATAACCAATCATACATAAAAGAATTCAGAAGGGATTCAAATATTGTTCATAGATAATCTTGATCATAAACCCACAATCCATCGGTCTCAACAAACACACCGCAAAAATAAGATTACATCGAATAGATCTCCACGAGAGAGGGGGAGAACATTGTATTGAGATCCAAAAAGAGAGAAGAAGCCATCTAGCTACTAACTATGGACCCCAAGGTCTGAGGTAAACTACTCACACTTCATCGGAGGGGCTATGGTGATGATGTAGAAGCCCTCCATGGTGGATTCCCCTTCCGGCAGAGCTCCGGAAAAGGCCCCAAGATGGGATCTCGTGGATACAGAAAGTTGCAGCGGTGGAATTAGGTTTTTGGCTCCATCTCTGATCGTTTGGGGGTACGTTGGTATATATAGGAGGAAGGAGTACGTCGGTGGAGCTTCAAGGGGCCCACGAGGCAGGGGGGGCGCGCCCTAGGGGGGCGCCCTCTACCGTCGTGACCGCCTCGTGGCTTTCTTGACGGAGGGTCCAGGTCTCCCGGATCTTATCTTGTGAGCAAATCACGTTCCTGAAGGTTTCATTCCGTTTGGACTCCGTTTGATATTCTGTTTCTTCGAAATACTGAAATAGGCAAAAAAACAGCAATTCTGGGTTGGGCCTCTGGTTAATATGTTAGTCCCAAAAGTAATATAAAAGTGCAAAATAAAGCCCAATATGGTCCAAAACAGTAGATAATATAGCATGGAGCAATCAAAAATTATAGATACGTTGGAGACGTATCAATGCGCATGGCCGAAATCGCTCTCGCCCACTATTTGGGACACCTGGGATTACCATCCTACCCTGCACCGGCAGAGGTCCGAATTTAAGAGGGGGCAAAGTTTGTACTTTCCCAAATTTCAAACAAGCGCGCCCCATATTCTGTTCAAAAAGCCAAAACAAGCGCGCCCTAGACCGAAACATGGTTCTCCCTCCCCCACCCTTCGATTCCCCATTCAGTACTCGTGGGCGCAAAACTACCTCTCCACCGGTCGCGAAACCCGGCGCCCTCCATCCGCCACCCCATTCCACCCATCAAGCGCCGCCTCCTCCATCACGCCGAGCCGATATCCCGACGCCGCGTGCCCACCGCAACCTCAACCGCAACCCCTCCACGGCTAGTAGTTGAAGACGAGGCCGAGCCGTCCGTACCCGAGCCAGTTCAACCACACCGTCCAGCGCCTCACCGCTGCCGCTCCAACTTCGCCACCCTCCACCGCACCGGAGCTGTTCCTGCTACACCATCCTTCGCCGCCTCGGATCTGCTTCCCCTCCGCTGTCATACGGCCACGACAACACAGTCAACAAATTTGGCCATGGGTTCGTCCAAGAATCCACGGTTCTCCAAAACATTGGTTCCCCCGGGAGAAAAAAGAATATTGCCGCGACATATGGAGGAGACCACACTGGCAACCGATAAGGGTACACCTCTTCCCTTATTCGTGCAAATCTTACGTGTCTGCTTGCACGGTATTCATCCCATAGAAGACACTAGTTGACCACTTCTTCTTGATACTAGATGTTCCTAGAAACTCACGATGCACAAGGTTTCTCCACATATACTATTTCACCTTAGCTAGAGGTCTTTCACCCCCGTGAATTTCAATTCCTGGTCAGTTGATCCCTAATTAACGGAAGCATTCCCCGGCGTAACAGGCGCTAGTCCGCCTATTACGCCGGGGAAGCAGTGCCTCGGTGTTTATCTTAGGGGCGTGTGGGGCCTAGAGCTACTGGCGCCCGATCTGGAGGTCGACCGGGATTAAAGGGATGGCCTGGGGGCGCTGCCAAGCACGATGGTGGTGTGAGGTCGAGGGGAGGACGGGGCGGCGGAGGCAGGGGTCTGGGCTGGTGGTCGCTGGCGGTTCGAGAAAGATCGTCAACAATGACTGGCGGGAGGTAGACGAAGGCCATCTGCCCGTTCCTTATAGATCGGACGGTTCATTAAAAAATTGACTGACCTATTTATTTTCAGTCGACTGTTATCTTGACATGACCACATGTGGTGGTGTGCTGGAGGAGTACCTGCATTTCCTGTGCTCATATATTAGACAATCATACGGAGTAGAATCTAATTTTGTTTGCCATGCAATGTTGTAGAGCTATCATATGTCTCCTATCATTTATTTTTCAGCCACCTGCTATGTGCTACTTTTACAGTGCACTAGTTCTGCACACACTTCACCCATACTCTCACTATTGTGTTTTTATGCAAGGGTATTTCATAGACCGCCTTGATGTATGTAAAAGATAAGAGAGAAGTCGCTCCATCGTGGTACGCGGCTAAGCCAGACATGTTTAAAGACTATAAAGGGTGTAGTGTCAGCAGTTGGAGACGGGGAACGTAGCTCTAGAGTTGATGATCTCGCTCGCCATGAACCACCATCCCAGGTGCTTGCTTTAACTTCACGGTGTCATATGTGGTTGCATGTTCCATGTGGTGTCTAGCTTGTATTCGAAAGGCCGAAGCCGTTCTTTATTAAGATAAGGAAAGATATTTTTTACATGAACCACCATCCCGTGAGCACGAGAAGACAAATAGCTAGTAAGGGCACTAGCCGAGCCAGTGACAAGCCCAGCAAAGAGAGGCATCACCTGGAAGCTGTAGGATGTGGGGTTCCGACAAACCCTTAAGGTTCGAACACTAGGGTGCGCGCGAAGTCTTTCCCTCCTACCGATCTACGCTCTATCTCGCTAAGATCTTGCGAACGAACTCGACGAACTCACAACACAGAAAGAGGCACGGGGTTTATACTGGTTCGGGCCACCGCAGTCAGTAATACCCTACCCAAAGGTGGTGGTGGTGGATTGCCTCTTGGGCTGATGATGAACAGTACAAGGGAAGAACAGCCTCCTAAGGTTGAGGTGTTCTTGTGGCTAGGCTCCCGATCGGGTTGGATCAAGCTAAGATCTCCCTCCCTCTACTGTGGTGGCTAGCTCTACTTATATAGGCCCTGGTCCTCTTCCCAAATGTTGAGCAGGAAGGGAGCCAACAACGGCGGGCAAATTTGAAGGGGGACAGCTAGTACAAGCTATCCTGACAAAAGTGGTCTTCGCCTGCGAAAAGCCCTGGGATGACGCCGCCTTGGGCTCCATGATGACCTCCGCCGTGCTGTCCTCCTGGTCTTGGTCTTGTTGCACCAATATGGCAACCTTTGCCTGATGCCTCAGTACTCTTCGCCTGTGCTTGCCTCCTTAGCACCAAAGAGGAAATAGGGACACTGCGCGCACTGGCACCTGCCTGGCACCATTCATCATGGCTCACGTCACGAGTGCCTCGTGAGGTTTGCCCCGCCTTGATATCTCCGCTCCTCGCGTGCCGGCCAGGCTAGGCCACTCCAGAGGAAGTCTTGCGCCGTCCGCCTCGCGAGGCTTGGACCCTCATGAAGGTCTTGGATGCCTTGTTGATGAAGATGGGCTGTACGGCCCGCTGCCCAGCCACGTCGTGGGCCGCAGGCAGGCAAGTTTGGGGACCCCCGTTCCCAGGACGCCGACAGTAGCCCCCGGGCCCAAGGTGCGCTCGGGCTTGGCTTCCCAGCGAAGCCAAGGGTCAAGTTCGGAGCGCCGCAGGCCCCAAAAGTCTGCGGCCTCGGTCGACGCATGGCGGTTGATTGGACGTGGGCGTCTCCGCTTCCCCACTCTGCCTTTGAATCCGCCTGGCTATGCGGCCCCCGCGGCCTACATAGTTATTCCTCCGCCTCTTGCGCCTTGCTTCTCCAATTCCTCTGCTTCCTCGCGACTCTGCTACTTTTCCCCAATCCGACTCGCCCTCCGCCTGCTCCATAGCCATGGCACCTAAGCAAGCTGAGAAGGGGAATAGCCCTTTGCTTCTTTCGGCCTCGCCTCCGCCCTTCGCGCCGGCGCTTGGCCGGTCTCGCGTGCTCAACGACAAGGCCATGGACAAGGTGCGCCCGATGCTTGCCTCCAGCTTAAATGAGTGGGGGGAGACGGTGGCTTGGCCCACGTCCCACACTCGCTCGATTCAGATGGCCACGGAGATCCCAAACTTCATAGACGCCCTCTGGGCAGGCCTGATTCCTCCCTTCTCCACCTTCTTCAACGCTGTGCTTGAGCACTATCAGATCCACATGTTGCATCTCGACCCTCAGTCCGTGACACTTCTTGCTGTCTTCGCCTTTGTGTGCGAAGCCATGGTGGGCATTGCTCCTTCGGTGGCTCTCTTCCGCCACTTCTTCTCGTTGCATGTGGCCGACCCTCAGCAGTGCTCAGGGTGCGCGAGCTTCCAGGCTGTGACTGCGACAGCAGGCGAGGGGATCGATTTCGAGCTTCCTCCATCCACGTGTGACTTCCGGATACAATGGGTGTTTGTTGACGCCGGGGTGCTTAGTCCTCTGCTTCAGGCTCCGTCAGGGCCCGCTGTTCCTAACCCCGGTTGGGGCCATCAACGGCTCGCGAGCCCCAGCCTTGCCCATGTCTGGCTCAGGTTGAAGTTGCTGAAGGATCGCGGCGTAACTGCTCCGATGGTGGTGAAGGAATTCGTCCGATGCCAGGTCGCTCCGCTCCAGCGCCATTCTCGCCCCATGTGGACCTTACTCATAAGCCAAGTCCACATGAGGTTTCAGGAGTCCGGGCTCCTCCTTGGGATGCGAGGGACAGTGCTCAGGGTCCTGACGGGCGTCTCTCTGCCGGCCGATCTACCCAAGAATAGTTGCTTACTGTACCGTTGTGAGAATAAGGATGAATTTGTAAAGGCCATGCCTCTCTTTGATGAAAGGGGGCCGCGACCGGTCGGCATGGAGGGGCCTCGGGAGAACCCTGTCGTCGCGGTTCCCTTCCCTGCCCCTGACGCTGGGCTCGCCCGAGTGATTGTGCAGGTGGGCGAGCCCAGGCGGAGACCGGCGGCTTGAGTGCTGAGGAGCACGCGCCGAGTGGAGACCCTGGGGCATCATCCTCAGGAGCTTGCCACCCCTCTCTTGGGGCGTTGGTTGCTGAGGAGATGTTGCATGCGGCTCCCGAGGCCAAGGCTCTGGGGGCCTCGGGAGGTCGTGATGAACCGGCGCTCGACTGTTCGCCGCAACCGGGTGCCCCTGAAGATATTCTCCCGAGCTCTTCTGCGGCCCCGCTGCGCTTCGGCCGTCACGTCCAGCATTTCGGTCATCTTTGCGTGGACTTCGAGGAGCTCCGCAAGAGGAAAGGATCCCCCAGCGGCAACAACATCTTCGGACCGCTGAAGCGGAGGAAGTACATCGCCATTGACGTATGAGTATCGCGCAGCTGTGGCTTTCCATGTGCTACTTTCTTCCTCTAACGCCAGTCCTTCAGGACCCCTTCCACTGAGGCTGCTAAGCCCCCCGAGGATCTGCCTCCTTCTTCCTCAACTCTTCCGCCTGCCTCGAGCGCTCCAAGTCTTGCCCCTGGGGCAGAGTTGGCTGAAGGGGCACTTATGCCTTCCTGGCGTGCTGATCCTGCGGCCTCGCCACTCCTCCCCATTGGCCTGGCGTGGAGCTTGGCAGGCGTGCCCAAGACTCCTCCGCTGATCTTCGGTGGTAGCTTGTTGGCTTTGATCCTCGGCTCCTCCTCGAGCAGCAAGCCCCAACAGGCTTGGGCTTCTTGCGAAGACGGGCTGGTGCCGGGTGCGGCGCCAGCCCCCAGCCTCCTACGGGGTGGCGCGCCATGTGGCGCCCCGCCTGCAGCCCCCGAGGCGGGGGACGAAGAAGGCCGGGTGTTCGAGCTTGAGCGCGGGCGGTGCGTGGTTCGCCATGAGCTCTTTCCGGAGACGATGACTGCGATGGGACGGCTTGGTGAAGAGCTCGCGAGTGTTGATTCGCGTCTCGAGGCCGAAGGTCTCCGGCTAGGAGAGGAGCGGCGCAAGATGGAGGTGGCCATCAACCTTGGCCGCTATCAGCGTGACCTCGAGAACACGAAGGCCGAGGCGTCTCTCAAGATTTCCTACGAAGCCCGCTCTCGGGCCTCAGAGGAGGCTCGCGAGGCTGATCGCCTCCGCGAGGCTACGGAGAAGCGCGAGTCGGAACTCCAGGCCTGGAGTGCGTCTCTTGAGTAGCAGGTGGAGGAGCGCAGGGCTGCCCTTGCATCGCTGAGGGGGACGCCTGCAGAGGAAGATGGGGTCCGGAAGCGTGAGGAGGCGCTGGCCCTGGAGGCCATGGAGCGCAGCCGCGAGCTCGAGCAACTGGAGACGAGGGAGCGTCAAGTCACCAAAGCAAAAGACGCCACCGGGGCTCGCGAGGCCGGAGTTGATGAGGAGGTGAGCCGCCGGGTGGCCGAGGTTCGCGCGGACCTGGAGGGCAGGTACTATCTGAGGTAGAAGCTCGCGGGCGTGGAGGATGAGGGCAGGGCTGCTGCCCACAGGCCCAGGTTGCACGAGGCCGAGAGGCATGCGGAAGCCACGACTGCTGCCCTAGTCACGGCACAGGCGGACTTGGCCTCCGCCTCCGCCGAGCTGCGTTCCCTCTGGAGACGGGTTGATGATGCAGAGGTCGCCGCGAGGCAGAACACAGAGGAGGTGCTCCAACACCGAACGCTGGAGCGTGAGCATGCCCCGATGCTTCAGGATCTTCGGAACAGGGCCAATATCGCCCTGGGCCACATTTGCGATGTGGAGGCACCGACTCCTCACTCAAATGATTACGCTAGCCACCTGACCTTCTTCACCGAGGTGGTGGCGCGCCTGGAGGCTCGATCTGCCCAAGCTCGCCAGCTTGTGGAGGAAAGGGGGTGCAGCTTGCTTGAGCGCGCTTTCTCGCGCGTCTTCAGCCACCTCCTGAATGTCGACCGAACTTTGACTTTGACGCCGCCATCGCCTCCGTACCCACAGCTGTCCGGGGCGACCTGGCGCGCTGGGTCGAGGACCGTTTGGACGCGTTGGTCAGGGCCTTTGCTTCGGCGGATGATGCGGTGGTGGTCGTCGCAGACGAAGGCGGTGTGTTCGATGATGGCGACGGGGGTGTCGCCGATGATGGCGATGAGGTCGATGAAGACGACGACGCGAATGACGCGTCTGCAAGTGACGCAGCGAGCGACATCTCCGGCTGATCACTTATTCTCCTGTCATTTCTTCCTGCGCACAAACTCGGGCGTGGCCCTTGGAAACTTGTAAGAGCATTTTGAGAGGGGGAGCCCCTCATGTAAGCAAATCGCAGTTTTTATTTTTCCATGCGGTGTGAGTTTGTGTCCTCGTGAACTTGTGAATCCTGATGTGAGTTTTCTGCCTTGGTTTACCTTAGTCAGCGCCAGCCTTGAGCTAGGTTGTGACGTGCCGAGTTTCTGAGAACCTTGCGAAGCTCGCCGCCCTGCCGGAAGGGGCCCCACGTGGAGTGGGCACCAGTTGCAGCAGCAGACCCAGCGGCGCTGCAGAGCCACAGCAGCCCCTGGCCGCGAGGAGCTCGTGAGGGAAAGGCGACGGACATGAGTCCCAAACAAAGCGAGATCCAGAAGGAAAGAAATTGTCAAAACGGGAGAAGGCTCCACCCGCGCGCATCGATAAAAACTCAACTTCAACTCAAATCCAGATCCAAAAAGCAAAGCTACAGAAGGAAAGATCCAAAGCAAAAGGCCGCGTCCGGCACCTAGTCTAATCTTCTGGTCTTCGATTCTTCTCACCAGCGCAGAGCTAAGTGCTGCTACTAGGCGTGGGAGGGAGCCCCAGGGCCTGAGGCCGGCACCCCTGAGACTCCGGGCCGTGTACTTCCCCAACTCATTATTACGTGAGAGTGTCACGGGCGGCGAGCTTCACACGCACCGGGCCTTCTTCACAGGTACCAGCCTTGCTTCATATCGCCAGACGAGGGCCCCGCCTTGCTCCGCTCTCGACCTCCTCTGAGCCGACTGCAGACCAGGACGAAACAGAGAAGGGAAAGAGGACGCCAGCGGTTCCCTCGGCGACCACAGGTCCTCTGCCAGGGGAAGGGTTGGCGAGGCCTCCTCGGCAAAGGGCCTACCTACCGGGTGTCGTTAGGCGTCGCGCGCCACGGGGAGGGGCCTTGCTCCTAGCTCCCTCTCGGTGGCCCCCAGCGCGTCTCCCTTGCTGGAGCGGGTGTCGCCGCGCCTGGGTCGTCGATCGACGCGGCAACCTGGTTCATCTGTAGCCCATGGTTAGCGTAAACCTGTCCTTGAGTGACTAGTGGTACCCTGTAATTGCTGCTGTTGGCGCGATCGTTGCGGTTCTTCGTTGGCTCTTGGAAAGCTTCCGCTCCTAGCGCCCCTTCTCCCCAACCTTCTCCAATGAACGAGCCGATGTCGTCCTCTGGTGCGTACCCTTGGTCCATCATGCGGGGCACATAGGCTTCCAGGGCCGTCACCCCGAACACCTCGCCATGGTGCCCCACGCTCCACGTTGCTCCGCCCATGACGGCGTCCTGGGGATGACGATACGGCACCCGTCCGGAACCGTGGGGGGTGACGCTTGCGCTTGTGATTGCGGCATGGGGGGACTGGAGCCCCCTGCGCCGCCGGCCGTGCTGATGTTGACGAAGCCCCCGTGCGTAGTTAGTGGCGCGCAGACGTGGTGAGGCTCGCCACGCGGCCCTGCAGTGGCCTGGGGGGAGTCGATAGTAGGAGGGTGGTGCTCCCGACGCCGCCGCGTCCAGCAGCTCAGCGACTCGCTCGAGTAGCGTGTCCCGGCCGCTCTCCATCAGCCTGCATCGCAGCAGCTCTCTTGCCACCGTAAGTGCCGCTCGCATGTTCGCTGTTCTGCCGCGAAAAGCGGCGCTGTTGCTCTTGGCGTGGCTCGCCGCTCTCGCCGCGGCCCGTACTTGCCGTGGGGTGAGGGTGGATGACGCCTGACCGTGCTGTCCACGCCCAACGGAGCTTGGTGGCGCCCGTGCAGCTTGGTAGGCGGCGTCGTCCGGGCCGGCCAGGCTGCCCAACGGTCGGAGCCGGTCCTTGGGTTGCCAGACATCGCAGCCGGTGAACGTCGAAGAGCTGGTTGGCGGAGAAGAAGCTCCGGCACACCCCTACCTGGCGCGCCAAATGTTGGATGTGGGGTTTCGGCAAACCCTTAAGGTTCGAACACTGGGGTGCACGCGAAGTCTTTCCCTCCTACCGATCTACGCTCTAGCTCACTAAGATCTTGCGGACGAACTCGACGAACTCACAACACAGAAAGAGGCACGAGGTTTATACTGGTTCGGGCCACCGTTGTGGTGTAATACCCTACTCCAGTGTGGTGGTGGTGGTGGATTGCCTCTTGGGCTGATGATGAAGAGTACAAGGGAAGAACAGCCTCCTGAGGTTGAGGTGTTCTTGTGGCTAGGCTCTCGATCGGGTTGGATCAAGCTAAGATCTCCCTCCCTCTACTGTGGTGGCTAGCTCTACTTATATAGGCCCTAGTCCTCTTACCATATGTTGAGCGGGAAGGGAAACAACAACGGCGGGCAAATTTGAAGGGGGACAGCTAGTACAAGCTATCCTGACAAAAGTGGTCTTCGCCTGCGAAAAGCCCTGGTATGACGTCGCCTTGGGTTCCATGATGACCTCCGCCTTGCTGTCCTCCTGTTCTTGGTCTTGTTGCACCAATATGGCAACCTTTGCCTGATGCCTCGGTACTCTTCGCCTGTGCTTGCCTCCTTAGCACCAAAGAGGAAATAGGGACACTGCGCACACTGGCGCCCGCCTGGCACCATTCGTCATGGCTCACTTCACGAGTGCCTCGTGAGGTTTGCCCCGCTTTGATATCTGATACGTCCATTTTGCATCATGCTTTTATATCGATATTTATTGCATTATGGGCTGTTATTTCACATTATGTCACAATACTTATGGCTATTCTCTCTTATTTTACAAGGTTTGCATAAGGAGGGAGAATGCCGGCAGCTGGAATTCTGGGCTGGAAAAGGAGCAAATATTAGAGATCTATTCTGCGCAACTCCAAAAGTCATGAAACTCCACGGAACATCTTGAAATAAATAAAGAAAAATCCTCGTCAAAGATGAAGGCCAGGGGGCCCATACCCTGCTCACGAGGGTGGGGGGCACCCCCCCCTTAGGGCGCGCCCCCCTACCTCGTGGGCCCCCTTGTGGCTCTCCGACACCCATCTTATCCTATATGAAGTCTTTTGATGAGAAAAAAATAAGAGGGAACTTTTCGGGACGAGACTCCGCCGCCACGAGGCGGAACCTTGGCGGAACTAATCTAGAGCTCCGACAGAGCTGTTCTGCCGGGGATACTTCCCTGCGGGAGGGGGAAATCATCACCATCGTCATCACCAACGCTCCTATCATCGGTAGAGGGCAATCTCCATCAATATCTTCACCAGCACCATCTCATCTCCAAACCCTAGTTATCTCTTGTATCCAATTCTTGTCTCCAAGTCCGGGATTGGTGCTAGTAGGTTGCTAGTAGTGTTGATTACTCCTTGTAGTTGATGCTAGTTGGTTTATTTGGTGGAAGATCATATGTTCAGATCCTTTATGCATATTATTATCCCTCTGATTATGAACATGAATATGCTTTGTGAGTAGTTACGTTTGTTCCTGAGGACAAGGGAGAAGTCTTGCTATTAGTAGTCATGTGAATTTGGTATTCGTTCGATATTTTGATGAGATGTATGTTGTCTAGCCTCTAGTGGTGTTATGTGAACGTCGACTACATAACACTTCACCATTATTTGGGCCTAGAGGAAAGCATTGGGAACTAATAAGTAGATGATGGGTTGCTAGAGTGACAGAAGCTTAAACCCTAGTTTATGCGTTGCTTCGTAAGGGGCTGATTTGGATCCACTTGTTTCATGCTATGGTTAGGTTTACCTTAATACTTTTGTTGTAGTTGCGGATGCTTGCAATAGAGGTTAATCATAAGTGGGATGCTTGTTCAAGTAAGAACAACACCCAAGCACTGGTCCACCCACATATCAAATTATCAAAGTACCGAACGCGAATCATATGAACGTGATGAAAACTAGCTTGACAATATTCCCATGTGTTCTCGGGAGCGCTTTTCCTATTATAAGAGTTTGTTCCTGCTTGTCCTTTGCTACAAAAAGGATTGGGCCACCTTGCTGCACCTTATTTACTTTAGTTACTTATTGCTCGTTACCATTTACCTTATCACAAAACTATCTGTTACCACTTATTTCAGTACTTGCAGAGAATACCTTGCTGAAAACTGCTTATCATTTCCTTCTGCTCCTTGTTGGGTTCGACACTCTTACTTATCTAAAGGACTACAATAGATGCCCTATACTTGTGGGTCATCAGTATCTCCGCTCCTCATGAGCCCGCCTGGCTAGGCCACTCCAGAGGAAGTCTTGCGCTGTCCGCCTCGCGAGGCTTGGACCCTCGCGAAGGTCTTGGATGCCTTGTTGATGAAGATGGGCCGTACGGCCCGTTGCCCAGCCACGCCGTGGTCCACAGGCAGGCAAGTCTGCGGAGCCCCGTTTCCAGGATGCCGACAGAAGCCAACTAAAAAGCCGCGATGGTGGCGAAGCAGCCCGCCTCCCACCAGGGTCTCAGCTCCTAGTATCATGCTCACCACTCCAGCTGGATGTCTAGCTTGTATTGCTTCCAATTTGGTTAAATTGCATCTTCTTAGCTTACACATTATACCTTTGAATATGACATGCCTTTCCGTTTTTGGTACATACTAGTACATCTGTGTATTAACCATGTTCTTACATCAAACTAATGTTCTTGTGTATCCCTCATCAATCACTTATGATGAGGCAGTCAGGCAAGCGGAATACTCCTCATTTAAAGAATGCAACGTCAGCCTCCCAACATGATTCTCAAGAAACAGCAAGGCTAGATGAAGATAGTGGACGTAGCTCTGTAGTTGATTACCGCATTTCTCCTACACTAGCATCGCAGGTGCTTGCTCTAACTTGGCAGCATGATATGTGGTTGCATGTTGCATATGGTGTCTAGATTGTAATTCTTCCGATCTGGTTAAACTGCATGTGCTATTCTGCTTAGCTTATAAATTATACCTGTTAATGTGACATGCCTTCTTGTATTTAGTACATAGTACATCTGTCTATTAAGCATGTCCTCACATGAAACTATTGTTTTTCTGTATCCCGCATAAGTCAATATGACGAGACACCTTCAGTATATGTAGTGTGATATTAGTTGCATCTTTGATATGATTTATAGCATGCGCTGCTTCTAATTTGTTGAAATGCCATTTATGATGCGACACTTTTAACTTGGCAGAGTCATATTGGTTGCATCTTTCACGTGGTGTCTAGCTTGCATTGCTTCTTATTTGGTGAAATGGTTTCTGCTTAGTATTATTCCATCCTGGAATCATGTCGTCCTGTTTTTCATATTATTCCATCCTGGAATCATGTGTTTGCCTTACATCAAAGTAGTGATTGTCAGTATCATGCACGAATGAGTTCTGAAGAGTGAATTTTATTGCTTTTTCTTGTCGGTTTTACTTGACAATTCAAAATCAATAAAGCGGAAGGAAGTTAGCAAGGCAGCGGATGAAGGTGCTCCTTCCAAATGGAGGGCCTCTACAGATTCTACTCCTCCATCCCCCCAAGATGATTTCCAAGACAACACATGCATAGACACTCAAAGTAGCTGTGTTGGTGATGAGCACGTCTCCCCTAGTGCACCATCACAGGTTCTCCCTCTAACTTGGCACTGTTATATGTGGTTGCATATTATGTATGATGTCTAGCTTGTATTGCTTCTAATTTTGTTGAACTGCATCTACTTACTTTACACATTATACTTGTGACTAAGACACGTGTTCCTGTTTCTAGAACATACAATATCTGTCTATCACACCATGTTCTTACATCAAAGTACATTTGTTCTGAAGAACTAAATTGTTATTCGTTCTTCTTGTCGGCTTGACTTAACAAGGCACAGAGAATGAGGAAGCAAGACAGAACGACAGGGAAAGGAAAGCGGAACAATACTGCAGATTCTGTTGGTACTGATGGTGCAATAGAAGGTCAAAGTCTAGCAGAAAATCGTATCGACAGGGTATACCATGCTACACGAGCTGCAGAACAAGCCAAACAGAAACAAATAGCTTCCGCCAAACAAGCAGAGACAACCCTAGTTATTGCAACACCTTCCAAAGTACCACCAGCTGCACGATTTACTCATTCGTCAACTCAGCTAGCAGCACGTTCCCAAGCTCCCTTGCCACCTGACACTACTTCCGAAGCACTCTTGACACAAGATGAGTTGGCAAGATCAAATGAACTTTGTGAGCTTCAACAGCAAGAAGGTAGTTGCTGGAGTCAAGTTATAGTTGCATGCTTCTTTATATGTAGTCTCACAGTTTGATGTACACTAACACTTCCTATGTTTGTTGTTGGACTAGCACCTAGGCATTACGAGGAAACAAACATCAGGGATAATGCTCGATAGGTTAAGTAAATCTAGAGGAGGAAGAATGGAGATCCATTTTGAGGCAGGTTTAAAAAGGCCACGTGATGCTACAGAGTCAGCCAAGTTAGTATTAGAGGCAACGGTTGCTGTTAGGTGTCATGTACGTATCCTCCCAACATGGATTCAGTACAGGAATGAGAAATATGAAACCCAGTACAACACCTTCCTCGACCATTTATCTGTAAGTATGGTTATGTATGGAAACTAGTAATATCGTCTTGCTCTGTCAAATACTTTCTAGGTTGTTGATAATGAGACTCCCATAATTTTCAACAGATGAGGTTCAAGTTGGATAGCCAAGATGATGCAACCAGACAAGTTGCACCCATGTTTTGAAGTCTGCTCTGCGACAGTATCGGTATAACTTGAGGAAAACTCACTTTGAAGGCAAGGCTAACAATGAACTTGCCCAAACATCTCCAGTGGAAAATATATCTGATGAAGACTTGACAGGTCTCATTAAACACTGGTCCGATCCGAAGTATCAGGTACATTATATATATGTGATCAGATCACATGTTGAAGTCCTATTTACGCATGTGCCACACAAATCTATATTCTTGTAGGTGAACTGTTCAAAGAACAAGGCCAACCGTACGAAAGTGAAATTCCAACAGACGACAGGATCTCGTAGCTATATTACACACTGCGAGGCTCTCGTAATTAGCTGTTGTTTCACTCTTTTCGCTGTACCATATTATCAGATCTATATTGACTTGTTCCAAATGCAGAGGAAAGCCCGCAAGGACCAAAAAGTACCTGAACCAAATGCTATGGAAATCTTCAAGGACTATCACACCAGCAAGAAGAAGGGCATGACTACACCAGTCAAAGCCGATGTTGTAAGTCCTTAATCCTCATGCCTTTTAACTACTACTTACTCTGACTTGTGCCTTGAACTGCATGGTTTGCAGCCAATGTCTATTCCTCTTTTCAATTTTATACACAATTGTCTTAGCGTATCATTGCACCTTACAAGGTTTAAAAGAGAGGAGTGATGTTCCTTTGATCTTGACCTGTAATCTAGTTCCGTGCTGGACTTGCCCACACAACGTTACAATTGCATGTTTGTCTGTTCTCTGTTGTTTTGTGATATGAATGATGTCATATTATGCTTACCTTATTATAAACTTTGTCTCTTTATCCTTAGCCCTCAATACAATGTGAAGAAATAGACAATACATTAGCGATGGTACATGGTCATATGTTTGGAACCTGGTTTATTATGTACTTTGCAATAAAATACAACTATTATTTTACATGGGTTCACCAGAATAAGTTATGTATATAGACCAAAGCAATTTTGTTTGGTTTTGCTGCCTCCTTAATATCTTCTATTCTGGTACTACTAATGTAAAACCACAACTTTTCAGCGAGCTATGGAAAAAATGGTGGAATCGCCACCTTCTAAAGGTGGCGAGGCAACTATAACCGCAATGTCGACTCTCTTCTGCATGGGTCAAGACTGTCCACTAACATTGCCAAAAGCACGTTCCTGCATAATACTGGGTTGGTTGTTAAGGCAATCTCGTCCAAACTGCCTCATGATCAAGATATGCAAGCTCAAAACAATGTTGTATCTGCGCCCAGACACAAGTCCATTCCCTAACAGAGACCCTTTGTGAAACAAGGAGAGACATTGTTCGATGTTGTCAAGATATGCATGGTTTTGAAACCAGACTATCGGACATTTGCTATGTTGTTCAGGAGCCTAGGAGAACTGAAGGCCAAGGTTATGGTGCTCCATCGGACAATACATCATGAAAATGTAACAGTCAGGTCAAATGAACTGAGCTTCTGAACTTCTGGTGGTGCATTTATCTGCTAGACTGTTAACTTTTATGCCAACCTTCCTTTTGTTTTATAGTTGTAATTTATTTTGGTGCGATACAAAATTTGTTCTTAACGTGCAGCCACCGGCTGAAGAAAACAACAAGCCATTTTTGTATAGTGTAGGGTGTTCCCTATATTTGCACTGGTGGCGAACTTTAATGCCCACCGGCTGTAGTTTACATGGGCCTCCTATGGGCCGTAGAAACAATGGGCCTTCTAAGGGCCGTAGGAACAATGGGCCTTCTACGTGGCGTAGAAACAATGGGCCTTATACGGGCCATAGACACAATGGGACTTCTATGGGCCGTATCATCAATGGGCCTTCTACGGGCTTATGATCGGTTAACAAAACATGGGCCAATAACAGACCACATTATGGACGTAAATGGGCTAGAGTTGAAATCGTCCGTTCATGGGCCGACCATAACGGGTCGTCGTTAATCGGCCGTATTTTGATGACGCTATCAAAACGGCCCAACGTATTAACGGCCCACAAACGGGCCGACTGTAACCACGGGCTGAATTTGGCCCACAAGCAAAAAATGACAGTAACGGGTCGTAAGTAAAAGAATGTGGAAATGAGCCCAAGAATAAATTGGCCCGAGAAGGCAGAAAGATAACATGGCCTGGAAACGGCATGACTGAATAATGGGCCGTTAATGGGTATAAAGTGATACCCTGTTCATTACGGGCGAGTTTCACCATGGGCCGTTAATGGGTATAAAGTGATACACTATTCATTACGGGTCAGTTTTACCACGGGCCGTTAATGGGTCGAGAGTAATAAGGGCCTCATATGGGCCGAAAGACGTCATGGGCCATACATGGGCCGGAAGTTAAAACAGGCAAGAATTATATTGGACGACCAAGATGATGCTACTGGGCCTAATTCGGTTAGGCCATAAACGGGCCCTGGGTTAGCGGGCTGTAAATGGGCTATATGCGAACAAGCCATTAACAGGCTTGCCGTGGGCCGGCCCGCCACCTTTTGACCAAGTCAAACCGGCTGGCATTTTCACAGGAATGGGCCTCTGTTGGGCCATGCCACGTGTCAACATATCATAGGCGCTTTGTGTCCAATGAGTGGATGACATCTGTCCCAACGGTGAGCTGACACGTGTTTCCTCCAGCCAATGATGATTCTACACATGGAAAATCCCCATTGGTCGGGGCTGTTAATGGGTTATCGTATCCAAAACCAGACCCGATAGCTTAACGGTGTTCCGTTATGGTGGATGCCACGTGTCAGTCACCCTTGACGGAAGCACTTCTGTGACGCGCGATTTATCATCATGGAAGTGGACACTTCCGTGATGATAATTTTGGTAATGTCATGGAACACTTCTACGACAGCACATGTATGACTATCTTGATTCTGTCACAAAATTGTCATGGATGTACATGCATGACAAAAAATGCGACCTACTAGGACAAACACGTATCATCACGAAAGTGTATTTTTTTTTGTAGTGAAGATAGGCCCTTCGCAGAGGGAAGCAGAGGTTGCCATGCGCTTATTTATCTGTATGCTCAACCCCTTAGTGCAAAAGAACGTCGCGTTATATTGCCCCTTATGATAGCAACCTTTATTATGCAGTCTGTCGCTTTTATTCTTTGCCATCACAAGTTCGTACAACGCTCAATTTTCTCTTACACTAAATGATCTAATACTTTTAGAAGCAATTTTTATTGCCTTATTGCACCGATGACAACTTACTTGAAGGATCTTATTCAATCCCTAGTTAGGTATGGTGGACTCTTGAAAATAATATTTGGGTTTAAGGGTTTTTTGGATGCACAATTAGTATCTCTACTTGGTGCGTAATTTTTGGCAAGCAAAGATGGGGGGCAAGCACCACATGTTGAAGGATCTATGACAATATAACTTCTATGTGAATATAAACAAACACAAACCATTACGTTGTCTTCCTTGTCCAACGTCAACAATTTTGCCATATAATATTTTGATGGGGGATCACAATCACAAAATATTTCCAAGATAGTGTATTTATATGTGAAATTTATCTTCCTTATACTAATTATTCGTGAATTGCTTGTATGACCAATATTGTGATTGTCAAGCCTCAAAATGTTTTATTTTCTAAACCCAATGTAGAGCTACCTGTCGGTGTCAAAACCGGCGGATCTCGGGTAGGGGGTCCCGAACTGTGCGTCTAGGCGGATGGTAACAGGAGAAAGGGACACGATGTTTTTACCCAGGTTCGGGCCCTCTCGATGGAGGTAAAACCCTACTCCTGCTTGATTAATATTGATGATATGGGTAGTACAAGAGTAGATCTACCACGAGATCAGAGAGGCTAAACCCTAGAAGCTAGCCTATGGTATGATTGTTGTGATTGTGTCCTCACGGACTAAACCCTCCGGTTTATATAGACCTTTGGAGGGGCTAGGGTTACAGAGTCGGTTACAACGGAGGAGATCTACATATCCGATTGCCAAGCTTGCCTTCCACGCCAAGGAGAGTCCCATCCGGACACGAGACGAAGTCTTCAATCTTGTATCTTCATAGTCCAACAGTCCGGCCAAAGGTTATAGTCCGGCTGTCCGGATACCCCCTAATCCAGGACTCCCTCAGTAGCCCCCGAACCAGGCTTCAATGACGATGAGTCCGGCGCGCAGATTGTCTTCGGCATTGCAAGGTGGGTTCTTCTCCAAACTCCGAATACCTGTTAAATAGTGCCCGGCTTCTCGTAAATGCTGCGCTCCTTGGCTTCCACGCCCCATAATGGCCACCTTCCATGTGTCAAGCGAATGTGAAGAGCCAGGGTGTTTTTTACACTTACCCCCCCCCCCAGCTATGCGAATGAGTTGTCTATTAAAGAGACGAGGATTCAGATCCAAACCACACCATCCTCCCTTAGCGAGCATTCATCGGAGCGCACCCGAAAGCGATCCATTCCATCATGGCCGGTCGGCGCAGCTCCTCCTCTTGTTCCCCCAGCCCCAAGCCCGGAGATTGGGAGAGGTGTTTCGTCAAGCACAGCCAATTAGTGAAGCTTCAGACCCAGGGATTTCTCCCCCCAGTGTATATGGTCCCGTTTCGAGCCGGGCTCGCCACCTACAATGGCGGAGAGCAAGCGGAGAGCTTTCCCAATCCCTCCAAGGGAGAGCAGGTATGCCTCGTCCCTTATTTGATAAGAGGACTCGGATTTCCAATTCATCCATTTCTCCGGGGGCTTCTGGAGTTCTATGGCCTCCAGTTACACAGCCTTACCCCTGCCTCCATACTACATATCGCGGGCTATGTAGCCCTTTGCGTGCTGTTTTTGGGTTGCGAGGCTCATTTCGCACTGTGGAAGAAGTTGTTCTGCCTTGTGCCCCGTTCTCAGAGGGGGTCGATATATCAAGTGGGCGGAGCCGAAGTATGGCGCATCGCCGGGACCGGATATCTATCCGGAACCCCGAAGAAGGCGTCCGAAGACTGGCCTTCAGAATGGTTTTATATAGAAGACGTCCCTCTTCCGGATCCTATTCGGATCGGCCTTCCCGATTTTGATAACGCTCCTTTGAAGAAGTGCCTGAGCTGGCGTCCACGGAGCCCCCAGGGGGAAGACGACAGAGACGTCCTTTACCCGATGAGCCGGATAAAGTTGTTGGCTCAATCAGGACTGGCCACAACCGAGGTTATGGCAATATGCATTATGCGGGGGATGCAGCCGCTTCAATATCGTGGCCACCCTATGTGGGATTTCAACGGGGAAGATGACGCCACCCGCTGCGGCCGAAAGGGGCCGGACTCGACTGCTGCTTTGGCAAAAATCTTGTCCGGTTTGTTCAAGGGAGAAGAGGAGGAATTCCTCCGCGTCAATCCACAGGGTGGATTTTCCATGTACAATCCTCCAAGCTGGGTAGGTCAACACTTTCTAAGCCCATTCGTTTCGTATTCCCATAATTAAGCATTTTTCTTTGCGAATTCCTCGCAGGAGCTGCGTAAGGCTGTAAGGGAGATCAGCAGCCCACCTCCACAACCAGAGGATCCTGAACGGTCCCTCGACCCGGCTTTCCAAGAGGATCTAGATATATCCGTGGAGCTGATAGATGGGGTATTTTACCAATTAAGCAGTGATAATGCCTTGGTAGCCATTACGGCCGATTACCCTGGGTTGCTCCCAGCTTCGCAGGTGACCGAGACCGAAGTCTCATATTTTGAAAAGGATTCGTCCCTGCGCACTTTGCTTATCGTATGTAAACGGTGTTTTACAAGGGAGGCCCTCGAGACGCCACGCCGAGCTCGCGGCGACTAGCCTACAAGGGGCTCTGAGGCCGGACAGGATAAAAAGGAAAGCGGTCCGGACGGAGACGCCGGCGCAGAGGTGAGATGCAACATCTCATCCCCGATTGGCGTTTTTCAAGACATAATGACGCCCGTGTTCCCCAGGAAGAAGAACGTTCACCGTACTATATCCGACAAGGGCGCCAACCGCGCTTCAACTAGCCGAGCTCCAGGGCCGGACACGGAAGCGGAAGCGGATACAAGGCACGTGCTGGATGTTCCTCCAACAGAGGATGCAAATAGAATATCCGCTACAAATTCCGAAGTGGAGAGTTCCATGAACCACAGGCGTCGCCAAGCCGTTCTCCATGACGGTTGCTTCTCCCAGGAGGCATTTGATGCCTTCAACTCAGGAGACGCATACCTCCGTGCTGCTCACAATGGTCTAGCCAGAGCCACGGACCAGTATGTAAAGGACATACGGGTGAGAAAATTTGATGATTATATATATCAGTAGCCCCTGAGACTTGAAACAGTTAGAATAACTGATTTAAGGATCATTTGTTATGCAGGTTCTTATAGAAAAGAATACCCAATTGTCCCAAGAGCTTGAAGAGTGCAAAGCCCAACTTCAGGCCGTATCGGCCGCAGAAGAGGAGTCCAAGAAGACCCCCTCTGGTAACACATATTTAAAATGATAAATACTGTACAGAGTGCGGCACATGTGCAAATCTGACAACGAATATGGCAGATGACGCCGGAGGAAATCCGGATGAGCAGCATCTCCTACGCCAGCTAAAGGCCGGTCAGAGCGTGCTTATGAAGGTTAGGCAGGAGAAAAATAGTCTCCAGGATGCCAACACCCAGCTAGGCGTGGAACTAAAGGATGTTCGTGCCCAACTGTCGGACTCCGTGAAGGAGAATCAGCAGCTGCGACGCGACATTTTCAGTAAGTGCTTGAACGAACTTGTTAAAAAGAGTTCGGCGAAGAAATCGGGTAACAAAGTTATGTCTGTAGGTATGCTGACGGGTCGTCTCGCGGATGAGATGCTTGGGTCTGCGGGTGATCTTCTACCCGAGCTTTCACAACTGCACGAACAAGTTCAGCAGGTGATGCGAGGTGTTGCCCAGGCCTTATGGCCATCCGTCTCCCTGCCCGAAGGCCTTGGAGAGCTTGCGGAGAAGCTTAAGGGAGCGTGGCGGCGCTTCCGAGTATGGAAGATATCGGCCCGCCGTCAAGGTGCCAGGGAAGCCTGGGCCATGGTGAAGACGCGGTACACCAAGGCTGACCCAAACCACATGGCCGAGGTCGGACCTGTGGGGCCCTATAGGAAGGAGATCCCCGTGAGTTTAGTGTACGGTCAAGTAGAATTGGCCGCAAAGTATTCCCAACAGGACTGTAGACTAGACAGCCTGTTGGATGGTATAGAAGAGGGATTTAGCCAGTCAAATTGACTATGTAATTTAAAGTGACATGTATAATGCCTTCTAGCCGGATTGTAGATCATTTGTCATGGTGGACCTTTTCGCTTCAACCTCGGGACCCGATAGTCCAGAGTGTATCCGAATACCCTCTCGGTTATGTAAGAACCGGGACATGCATGGAGACCAGGCGTAGGGGTCATTAGTGCTTGAACAGACAAGTGCCCAACTAGTTATGTTATATTACATGGTTAGTAAGAAACATCTTCCAGAGAGAATAGTTCCGTTAGGGGTTCCTTTCCCTGGGACGCATGCCCTAAAGTGCATGTCCGGACTGCGAAAAGAGACGCAGGAAAAACATCTGGGGTCACATATATAAATAAGTAAAAAAACATCTTTTGTTCACCGACCGAATATTCCCTTAAGAACGTAGCTTTCGGCTTCACCCAGTCTGAGGTACACATCCGGCTGACCCGGCAGTAACAATCGCAGAGGTGCTCCCCTTAAGCCCTAGCCGAATTAATGAGAATGTAGGGCATAAATACAAGAGCCAGGCAACCCAGCTTGGCCAAAACTTAAGTCATATCGATGCATATAATGGTGAATAAAAGGTACATGCGGAAGGATGACACATGTGTTGGGCATGAAGCCCGTATAAATAAATAAGCTTCTGTAAAAGAAGCCCCCAGGTATAATGAGCGCGGATAGTGCGTCAATTGTGCGCAAACAAGGCACAAATTGGCCCTTAAAGGCTGTGAGAGAAAAGAAGGGGAGAAGGAGAGAAATAAAAGACAGATAGTGTATAAAAAATGGACAGAGGAAGGAGACGAACACAGAGTCCGGCGCTAGGCGTAGAATCTTCGGAGTCTGGCTGAGTTCCATGGGTTCGGCTCGAGTCGATTATCCGATGCATCCCGCAGACGGTACGCTCCACCAGTCAGAACTTGGTCAATAATGAAGTGACCCTCCCATTTGGGCTTGAGTTTGTCCTTTTTCTTCTCCGCAGGCGTAGAACTAACTCGCCAACATTATAAGTTTTGGCCCATACTTCTCTGCTTTGGTATCTTCGAGCCTGCTGTTGATAGAATGCGGAACGGGCTTTTGCCACGTCACGCTCCTCCTCCAGGGCGTCCAAACTGTCCTACCGATCGAGCTCGGCTTCTCTTTCTTCATACATGTGCACTCGAGGTGAGTCATGAATTATGTCGCAGGGCAGAACCGCCTCTGCGCCGTATACCATAAAGAATGGGGTGTATCCGGTAGTGCGATTCAGCGTGGTCTGCAGCCCCCAGAGTACGGAGTTGAGCTCCTCTACCCAGTGCGTGTTGGATTCCTTTAAGGACCGCACTAATCTAGGTTTGATGCCGCTCATTATAAGACCATTTGCTCGCTCGACTTGGCCGTTATTTTGTGGGTGATAGACGGAAGCATAATCGAGCTTGATGCCCATGTTTTTGCACCAGAGTTTTACCTCGTCGGCCATGAAGTTCGTGCCGTTATCCGTGATGATGCTGTGGGGGACACCATAACGGTGTACAACCCCGGATATAAAGTCTATCATCGGTCTGGATTCAGCCGTTTTAACAGGTTTGGCTTCTATCCATTTGGTGAATTTATCCACCATGACCAGCAAGTATTTTTTCTAGTGGGTTCCACCTTTAAGGGGTCCAACCATGTCCAGCCCCTAGACCGCGAAGGGCCAGGTAATGGGGATTGTTTGGAGGGCGGTAGGTGGCATATGGCTTTGGTTTGCAAAAAGCTGGCAACCAACGCAGCGTTGGACTAAGTCCTGAGCGTCTGCCCAAGCCGTCGGCCAATAAAAACCTGTATGGAAGGCTTTGCTTACAAGGGCCCGGGCTACAGCGTGGTGGCCGCCGAGTCCGGCATGAATTTCTGGCAGAAGCTTCCGCCCTTCCTCTTCGGAGATGCACCTTTGAAGGACTCCGGTGGTGCTTTTCTTATAAAGCTCTCCCTCATGGACCTTATAGGCTTTAGATCGCCGCACTATGCAGCGTGCCTCATTTTGGTCCTCGGGGAGTTCCTGCCTAGTTAGGCAGGACAGGAATGGTTCTTTCCACGGGGCGATGACGACCATTATAACATGGGCTGAAGATGTTATTTCGGTGGCAGAGCCTCCGATTATGTCAGAGTGTTCGGTATCGGGCATTGCGGTTGGGTCCGGGCTGTTATTGCCGGGTTCCCCTTCCCATACCACGGATGACTTGAACAACCTCTCCAAAAAGATGTTAGGGAGGACTGCATCACGGTTTTCACCGATGCGTGTTAGGACATCTGCCACCTGATTGTTTTCCCGGGCTATATGGTGAAATTCGAGCCCCTCGAACCGAGCTGACATTTTTAGGACGACGTTGCGGTATGCCGCCATTTTCGGATCCTTGGCATCAAAGTCTCCATTTATTTGGGATATTGCAAGGTTCGAATCCCCCCGCACCTCTAGGCGTTGAATGCCCATGGATACTGCCATCCGGAGACCATGTAAAAGGGCCTCATATTCGGCTGCATTGTTGGAGTCCGTATACATTATGTGGAGTACGTATTGAACTGTATCTCCGGTTGGGGACGTCAAAACGACGCCAGCCCCCAGACCAGCCAGCATTTTGGAGCCGTCGAAGTGCATGATCCAGTTGGAATACGTGTCGTACTCTTTAGGGAGTTCGGCTTCCGTCCATTCGGCGAGAAAGTCGGCCAATACTTGCAACTTAATAGCTCGCCGCGGCTTGTAAGTTATGTCGAACGGGAGTATCTCAATGGCCCATTTGGCAATCCGGCCCGTGGCGTCGCGGTTGTTTATAATATCATTAAGTGGCACTTCCGAGGCTACTGTTATCGAACACTCTTGAAAGTAGTGTCGCAGCTTCCGGGATGCCATGAGTACCGCGTATTCTATCTTTTGAAAATGCGGGTACCGTGATTTGCATGGAGTAAGGACAGTGGATACATAGTAGACCGGCTTTTGAAGGGGGAATTTATGTCTGTCCGTTTCTCGTTCGACGACGAGCACTGCACTCACAACTTGATGGGTTGCCGCAATGTATAACAGCATTGGTTCGCCAATGTTTGGCGCGGCCAGGATTGGGTTATTTGCCAATATGTCTTTTATTTCTTCCAATCCGGCTGTGGCGGCCTCGGTCCACTCGAAGTGTTCGGTGCGCCGTAGGAGGCGATAAAGGGGTAATTGTTGTGGTTCTAAGTCTGACAGTAGAATGGGGGGTAGGAATGGAGAGGCAAGATCCTAGCTATGGAGTAGTTGTATACGCAAGGGATTTATGAGTTCATGCCCTTCTCGGAGGAAGTAACAACCCTACGTCTCGGAGCCCGGAGGTGGTCATTTGGATTATATCGTGTGTTATTGTGGGTGCGAACCCTTCTACCTATGGAGGGGGTGGCTTATATAGAGTGCGCCAGGACCCCAGCCAGCCCACGTAGCGGAGGGTTTAAGGTACGTTAAGGCTAGGCGTTACTAGTAACGCCTTACATAAAGTATCATTATGACAATAAAGACTATTTAACTACAGACCGTTTGGACACCGAGTGGCTCTTGGACTCCTGGTGGTCGAGTGGGTCTTCATGGTCGAGTGTCTTTGAATCTGTCGAGTGGAAACCTACTAGGTCGACTGGAAGGCCGCTTCTTTTGCGAGTGCCCTCGGGGAGGGTACCTTTGGGCAGGTCTATGACCCTACCCTAGGTACATGACTTCATCATTAGCCCCCGAATGGATCGAGGTTTGAGTGAGGAAGGAGTTGATAATCTTTCTGACCTGTTCTTCGTGTTGCGAGTGTGTCTTACTCTGGATCAATGACCTTTTAGTGATGGCGTCAACTTCTCTTTCAGTCGCCTTGATCCATTCTTCACATTTGTCGAGTGAACTTTGTGAACTTGAGGATTTCCGAGCGACGGATCGGAGGAAATCTGCTGTGTCGACAGAGTTGCTCCGCGGTTAGCGGATTTCGAGGGATCTGAATTTTGGGAAGTGCGCGAAGCGGAGAAAACTGCGGCACTCGGATGGGATAAGACGATGACGCCTCGATCTTCGCGCCGCCTTTTTCGCCACGTATCGCGTGCGCGCCTGTTGCGGGATTTGACGGGATTGCCTAGGCCTACCCGTCAGCCACTCGGAAGCGGCCCCATATATAGCATCGGACGGGGTATTTTGAACAGTGTGATCTCAATCTTCCCCTCCCTCCGCCTCCAAATCCTCCTGCTGCGTCCTTAGCCTGCTCAGCACCGCAGCTTAGTACCTTCTTCGCCGACGACCATGGTGAAGGAGAAGACCGCAGCCTTGGAGCGGGTGAAGAAGGCGGTGGCGAAGGCGAAGGGGAGAGCACCCAGTCGGGGCGGATCTTCCTCGCGGTCCAAGTTGCCGCAAGGTTGGGTCCAAGGAGATTGGATCCGCTCGACCATCACCGAGAAGGACCTCCACGATCTGGCCAACGAGGGACTGATCCTCCATGGGTCGGCGAGGCTTCCGGGATCGGAGTGGCAGCCCCAGCCGGAAGAGGGTGAGTGCGTCCTCCTAGCCACTCACGTAGATCGAGGATTTTCTCTGCCGCCGAATCCTTTCTTCCGGGGGTTTCTGAACTTTTTCGGAGCGCAACTCCATCATTTCACCCCCAACTCCATTGTCTATCTTGCCGCTTTTGTGTCGTTATGCGAAAACTTCTTGGGCTGTCGGCTGCACTGGGGCCTCTTCAAGCATATATTCACTTGTCGCTCTCAGACGGTGAAGAAAACAAACCCGAATGACGAGAGAACCCAAGTAATCCAGATGTGCGGGGGACTCGGGGTCCAGATGAGGGGGAAGAGCGCTTTTCCGGCTATGACTCTCCCTGACTCGGTTAGAGGGTGGCAGTCGACCTGGTTCTACTGCCAAGACCAGCCGATGCCGGGGCAGTCGACTGGACTCCCTCCTTTCTCCATGAGTCGAGTGAACAAACCATCTTCCCTGAAGGTGCTACCAGAGGAGAAGGCCCAAGTAAAATTGTTGATGGAACGCGTAGTCCAGCTCATTCGCGACAGGGTGACTGGCATGGATCTTCTGGAAGTTTTCCTCCGACGGTGTATTCAGCCACTCCAATACCGAGACCATCCGATGTGGATGTACTCCGGTACGGATGATACCACTCGGGTCCATCCAGAGGAGGTCGATGATGCCACGCTGGAGAAGTGGATGACTGCCATCACAGGAAACAAAGATAACCCTCGCGGAGCTAGGAGGATTCCACCACTCAACCAGTCTTACGAAGTAGACAAGGTATAACCACTTATCTACGACTGTGATTCGGCTGCATTCGTTCTGTTTAGATCCCAATTCATCGACTGACTTTCGCCTTGTTTTGTTGTCTTCTAGGCCATTACTGAGATGTACTCGATGCCCAACGGGGCGCAGGAACCAGTCAAAGAACAAGAAGGAAGTGGAGGTGAAAGCCAGGAGGAATGGGAGTCCAACGGCGAGGAGGATGAGGGGGATGACAGCTCTGATGAAGAAGAGGAGGAGGAGGAAGAGGAGGAAGACGTCGATCCTCCCCACTCGGAGGGAAGGTCCAAGTTGACGCATGACCCGGCGGCCGGGCGCGGTAAAGCTGTTGCGCACACTGGGCAGTCGACGAAGCGACCTCGGACAACTTCCCCTGCGCCGACTGAGAAACCGCCGAAGCAACCTCGAGCAACGTCGTCAAAGCCGGTGAAGGCCCTGCCCAAGATGCGGATGGTCATTCCCACCATCTCCGGGTAACCAGCAGAATCTTGTATCCCTCTATTTAATATGAGTGTACTTTTGGTGACTTGATGACTGATCTGCCGATTCTTGAAATCTGCAGTGCTGCTACCTCCGAGACTTCAGCCAAGCACGAAGATCAGGAAATGGAAGATGCCGCCACCTCCGACCTTGGTATGATCTCTGTAGTTTCGCTTTTAGTCAATTGGATTTCCATGTTTATTTTTGAATCTTTCTTGTAGTTCTGCCTCATGTCATTGATCACCCCGATGATGACGAGGAAGCGCCGCTGAGGAAGAGGAAGAACAAGAGGGTGCCTGCTGGCAAGGCTGCTCGATTCTTGACGATACGAGACGCTGGTTTCCGAGGGAGGCAACCCCACTCGGGTTTCTGTGTCTTTTGCTGTACCGCTGACAAGTGCCCGACCCTCTTCGTCGACTGATGATCCACCATCCCTCTTTGCTATACACCACGTCTCGGAAGACCAAGTGAGTGCTGCTAAGGAGGCTATACGCCAGGCAGGGATCATGATGAAGCAAGTGAAGGCGGTCCGAGAGGCCAGCCAGGCGGCCTATGATGCTAGTTCAGCTCTCTAGAGCAATGTCCAAGTAAGTCGATCGTTGCTTGCTCTGTTAGGATATGCTACCTGAAACTGCTTGCTCTGTTAGGACATGCTACCTGAAACTGCTTCTTTCTGAAGATTTCCATATCTGTACGCCCACTGGGTGAGTGTGTCGATTGAGTTTTTGTGGGGGCACGCTGAGTGCACCCACTGGGTGTAGTCCCCGAGACTATTGTGGACTGCCTATAGTCGACTATAGTCTTTATACTGTGAACTTCTTCAATCGACCTAGTCGGACCAAGTCGAATGGAACCGTAAAACCGGTGGGGGCACGCTGAGTGCACCCACTGGGTGTAGTTCCCGAGACTATGGTGGACTGCGTGCAGTCGACCATAGTCTAAAGAACTGTTTTTTTACTGCGGCTGACCGCTGACAAATAGCCATGTTTTTGAAATCATAACCTTTTTGCCTCTTTTGGTTGACTGGTCGAACCAAATTGGTAAAACCAGTGGGGGCTCGCTGAGTGCACCTGCTGGGTGTAGTCCCCAAGACTCTTGTCGAATTTTTGATTATTCGTAGTCTTAGAAATGCTCTGATTTTTCCTTAGTCACTCGGAAGTGACCTGTCTTTGATGTCTTTTTTTGATTGACTCTTTGTAGAAATCTTGCGAGCTTGTGGCTCGCTATACTGAGTTAGAGAACAAACAGATCCAGCTCAACCTCGACTTGAAGCTTGCTCAGGAGAATTTGCAGAAGGCGAAGGATGAAGCGAAAGGTATGGCTTGTGAGAACTTTGACGACTGTCTTTGTTTTTCTGTTCATTCTTCAACTCTGTTCTCATTGTTGCTTTGCAGATAAACTGGAAGAGACTCTGAAGAAGAAGGACCTTGACCTTGCAGAGGCACAAAAGGCGGCTTTAGAGAAAACAAAGCTCGCTGAAGAGAAACTTGCCTCAGTCGACAAACTTGAAGATGAAAATGCCAAGCTGAAAGCCGCTCTTGACGCGGCCAACAAGGAAGTTAGTCGACTGAAGAACGACAAGATTGCTCTGTCTGACAAGGCTGGCAAACTGGCGGGGAAGCGAAATGACCTGGAGATTTATCTTGGAGGGCTCGCCAAGAAGCTGTTTCTCATGCTTGAAGGTAATCTCTTTTACCCGACTGTCTTGCTATCACCTGCTCCTCACATGATTGTTATTTTGAGTCTGAGCTGTGTTTTCAGAATTCTGTCAAAACTTTGAAGAAGAAACCAGTCAAGTGGAAACCAGCCTGGACCCCATCAACTCTCCTATGAAGGATGAAGCTGCTATGAATGTGCTCCGACTGGAGTCTCGCGTTGCTAGCGTGGTGGGTTATCTTGCTCGACTGAAAGTTGCGGTGTCGCGGATCGACTCAACCCTCTGGCTAGATCAGACACTTCAGAACGACCTTGAATCCTTAATGACTCGACTGAATGAGATCCAAGTCGAGTGCAAGAATGGAAAAAGTCCTCTGCCAGGTGTGGTGCTAATGTCGCTCTGTCTCTGGTTCGTGTCCACTGCAAGGAAGCGCAAGAGGACAACCTGGCATCCCTCAAGGTTGCCAACACCAGAAAGTACGACTTCCGATCCTTCATGGAGACCTTCATCGCTGCTGCTACCCGTCTTGCCGACGGAATCGACCTCGACCAGTTTGTTGCACCTTCCAGTCCTCCACCGGAGGAGTAAAAAACTTCTAAGTCCCACCTTAAATTTGCCTCGGAATGCCGAGTGGTTTTTGTAACCGACAAACTTTAACAGGCTTAATGCCTGAGCTCTTTTGGATCCGTAGGACGTTTATCCGAACTTGATCTATCCTTGAACATGCTTTATTTGCCTTCGAGAGAATTTTGCTATTCATTCAGAATATATTTCATTGTTGTAGTCGACTTGTACTTGATCTATCTTGCAGGTAGAGATGGAGCACAGACTGCGACTGACCTCGTTGTTCCTGCGGATTCGGATGGACCGCTCGTTGTACTTGTGGCGAAGCTCCGAAGGAGAAGGTAGCAGTCGACCTGCACCTCGTCGTCCTTGCGGATTGCGGCTAAGCCTCCGAGCGGGAGGTGTGCTCTCCACTCGGTAGGATTTTTATCACTTAGGCGAGCACTAGGCTGCAGCTAAGCCCCCGAGTGGGAGGTTTGCTCTCCACTCGGTAGGATTTCTATTACTTAAGCGAGCACTGGGCTGCAGCTAAGCCCCCGAGTGGGAGGTTTGCTCACCACTCGGTAGGATTTCTATTACTTAGGCGAGCACTGAGCTGCGGCTAAGCCTCCGAGTGGAAGGTTTGCTCACCACTCGGTAGGATTTCTATTACTTAGGCGAGCACTGAGCTGCAGCTAAGCCTTCGAGTGGGAGGTTTTCTCTCCACTCGGTAGGATTTCTATTACTTAGGCGAGTACTTGGACTGCAGCTAAGCCTCCGAGTGGGAGGTTTGCTCTCCACTCGGTAGGATTTCTATTACTTAGGCGAGCACTGAGCTGCAGCTAAGCCCCCGAGTGGGAGGTTCGCTCTCCACTCGGTAGGATTTTTAATACTTGGGCGAGCGCTGGGCTGCAGCTAAGCCTCCGAGTGGGAGGCTGGCTCACCACTCGGTAGGATTTTGAATACTTAGGCGAGTACTTGGACTACAGCTAAGCCCCCGAGTGGGAGGCTAGCTCACCACTCGGTAGGATTTTGAATACTTAGGCGAGTACATGGACTGCAGCTAAGCCTCCGAGTGGGAGGCTGGCTCACCACACGGTAGGATTTTGAATACTTAGGCGAGTACTTAGACTACAGCTAAGCCCCCGAGTGGGAGGCTGGCTCACCACTCGGTAGGATTTTGAATACTTAGGCGAGTACTTGGACTGCAACTAAGCCTCCGAGTGGGAGGCTGGCTCACCACTCGGTAGGATTTTGGATACTTAGGCGAAGCGGATTCGCGGCTAAGCCCCCGAGTGGGAGACTGGCTCGCCGCTCGAAAAGGATTTTTTTTTACAAACTTAGGCGAATCGGATTCGCAGCTAAGCCACCCACTGGGGGAAATTATAACAAAAAAGTAATAACAATCACTGGGAAAATTATAACATTCTTGTCTTAGATAAACAGACTACAAAAGTACTTTTATTACATCTCAACCGAGTGAGTATTTAAGTATAAAAGGGGCGGAGCAGCTCCGCATTCCAAGCTCGAGGTTCGTCGATCTGGCGATCAACGTTGTAGAGATGATATGCTCCGTTGTGGATAACTCTTGTGACGATGAAGGGACCTTCCCAAGTGGGAGCGAGCTTGTGTGGTTTCCGTTGATCCACTCGGAGGACCAAATCTCCTTCTTGGAAGGCTCGACTCTTCACATTTCTGGCATGGAATCGACGCAAGTCTTGCTGATAAATAGTCGAGCGGATCAGGGCCATCTCCCTCTCCTCTTCCAAGAGGTCGACTGCATCTTGCCGGGCTTGCTCCGCTTCTTCTTCAGAGTATAGTTCGACTCGACGTGCATTGTGAAGCAGGTCACTCGATAGAACTTCTTCAGCTCCATAGACCAGGAAGAATGGAGTTCTCCCAGTCGACCGATTAGGAGTGGTCCTCAATCCTCAGAGAACTGATGGAAGTTCGTCAACCCAAGCACCTGCTGCATGCTTGAGATCACGCATCAACCATGGTTTCAGCCCTTTGAGAATGAGGCCGTTTGTACGCTCTGCTTGTCCATTCGACCGAGGATGAGCAATCAAGCATAGTCGACCAGCGTGCCGAGAGGCGAAGGCTTTGAACTTGTCATTATCGAAGTTTGACCCATTGTCGGTGATGATGCTATGCGGAACTCCATATCTGAATATCAACTCTCTGATGAAACTGATAGCAGTGCATGCATCAAGGTTTTTGATGGCTTGGCTTTGATCCACTTGGTGAACTTGTCGACTGCTACTAGCAAATGAGTGAAGCCGCTTCTGCCAGTTCTCAGCGGTCCAATCATGTCTAATCCCCAAACATCGAAGGGCCAGATTTAGTGGAATGGTCTTCAAGGCTGAGGCGGGCTTGTGTGACATGTTGGAATAGAACCGACACCCTTCACACTTGTCGACTATTTCTTTTGCCATTTCATTTGCTTTGCCAAGAAAATCCCTTTCGGTATGCTTTAGCCACAATGGTCTGAGAGGACGCATGATGGCCACAGGTCCCCGAGTGGATATCTTCAAGAATTATCTGACCTTCTTCTGGCGTGATACACTTCTGGCCAACTCAAGTCGCGCTTTCTCTGTACAACTGTCCCTTGATCACTGTAAAGGCCTTGGATCGACGGACGATCTATCAAGCCTCTTCTTCATTCTCTGGGAGCTCTTTCCTTAGGATATATGGGATGTATGGCACTGTCCAGTCGGGAGTGATTACCACAACTTCCATAATCAGGTCGACCACAGCTGGGACCTCAACTTCAGTCGGATCATTGGCACTCTTTTGCTGCGGGGCTTCTTCTGTGAAAGGATCCTCCTGCACTGATGGTGCATGAATGTTCTCCAAAAATACATTGCTGGGAATGGCTTCCCTCTTGGACCCTATCTTGGCCAAATCATCCGCATCTTGATTTTCCAGTCGGGGTATATGATGAAGCTCTAACCCCTCGAATTTCTTCTCCGCTTTCTCACTCAGCATTACTGATAACTTTGTCATAGCTGGGCTTCTGACATCCCACTCCTTCATCACTTGATTAACAACCAGATCCGAGTCACCGTAGACCATAAGGCGACGGACGCCGAGTGAAATGGCCATACGCAACTCATACAGGAGTGCTTCATATTCTGCTTCGTTTTTGGAAGAATCAAAGTGAATCTGGAGAACATATTTGAGTTTATCTCCTCGGGGGGAAACCAATACAACCCCTTTTGAACTGCTCCGCATCTTGGAACCATCGAAAACATAGTCCGATGTTCGAGTGAACTTGAGTCGAAAGCTGTTGTTCAGTCCACTCGGCGAGGAAGTCTGCTATTGCTTGGGACTTGATGGCTTTCTTTGCCTCAAATTTGATATCAAGGGGAAGGAGTTCAATCGCCCATTTAGCCACTCGACCAGTTGCATCTCTGTTATGAAGAATTTCTGACAATGGGGCGTCGTTGACGACTGTAATGGAATGATCATAGAAATAATGAGCAACCTTCTTTGTGGTCATATAAATCCCATAAACAAGCTTCTGATAGTGAGGATATCTCTACTTTGATGGGGTCAACACTTCAGAAAGATAATAAACTGGGCGTTGAACTTTGAAGGTTTTTCCTTCTTCTTCCCGCTCGACCGTTAGTACGGTACTAACGACTTGTCCAGTGGCTGCAATGTAAAGCAACAAAGGCTCTTTGTTGATAGGAGCAGCAAGCACCGGCTGGGTGGAGAGCAGAGCTTTTAGCTCTGCAAACGCTGCATCAGCTTCTGGGGTCCACTCGAACTTGTCTGACTTCTTCATCTGTCGGTAAAGAGGCAATGCCTTTTCACCAAGGCGAGAGATAAATCGACTTAAAGCGGCCAAGCATCCAGTAAGCTTCTGGACATCGTGCACACGCACAGGGCGTTCCATTCGGAGTATAGTGCCAACTTTTTCTGGGTTAGCGTCGATTCCTCGTTCAGAAACGAGAAAACCGAGTAACTTTCCGCCAGGAACTCCGAATGTGCACTTTGATGGATTAAGCTTGATATCATACCTCCTGAGATTGGCAAATGTTTCAGCAAGGTCAGTCAACAGGTCGGAACCTTTCCGTGACTTGACCACAATGTCATCCATGTATGCTTCCACACTCTGACTGATTTGAGCGAGTAAGCACTTCTGAATCATCCTCATGAACGTGGCTCCGGCATTCTTGAGGCCGAATGGCATGGTGACATAACAGAAGCACCCGAATGGAGTGATGAAAGCTGTTTTGATCTCGTCGGGTCCATACAGACGGATCTGATGGTACCTGGAATATGCATCTAAGAAAGATAACCGCTCACATCCCGCAGTCGAGTCGACTATTTGGTCGATGCGGGGGAGAGGAAAATGATCTTTCGGGCAGGCCCGATTGATATGTTTGAAATCGATGCACATGCGCAGTGATTTGTCCTTCTTAGGGACCATGACAACATTGGCGAGCCACTCGGAGTGGTAAATCTCTCGGATAAACTCTGCTGCTAAGAGCCGAGCCACCTCCTCGCCAATGGCCTTTCTCTTCTGGACGACGAACCGTCGAAGATGTTCTTTGACAGGTTTAACTTTTGAGTCGACTCGAAGACGATGCTCAGCCAGTCCCCTGGGAACACCCGGCATGTCAGCGGGCTTCCAAGCAAAGATGTCCCAGTTCTCACGGAGGAACTGGATGAGCGCTTCTTCCTATTTTGAGTCGCGTGTTGTTGAGATGCTGGTTGGAGCAGCATTGGGATCAGTCGGGTGAATATGAACCTGTTTTGTCTCTCCGGACGACTGGAATGCTGACTCCGAAGCGGGCTTCTTAGCTCGCAACAAATCACTCGGATCTGCAGTTTTCTGATACTCTTGTAGCTCTACCATCGCCAATCGAGCATCGGCGATCTTAGAGCCCTTCCGAAGCACTCTTCCGCCTTCTTCCTATTGCCCGTAACGGTGATCACGCCCTTGGGACCAGGCATCTTCACTTAAGATACACGTAATATGGTCGGGCCATGAACGTCCATATGCTGGCCTTCCCGCAATAGCGCCATAAGCGCCTGAAATCCACGACCTCAAAGGTCAACTTTTCTTTCCGGAAATGCTTCAATCACCAAAACTACATCAAGAGCAATTTGGCCGAGTGACTCAGCCTTCTTTCCGTGAATGACTCCATGGAAGCTCATACCATCGGGCGCCGAGTCCGACATCGGAATTCCCATCCCTTTCAACGTCTCTGCGCATAATATGTTCAAGCCACTACCACCATCCATCGTAACTTTGGTCACCGAGTGCCTTCGACGACTGGTCGACCACTCAACGCTTGCCTCCGGGGTGGCAATGTCGTCGGGTGATCGGACTGGTCGAATGTGATGGGGGTCTGGGACCATTTCAGATAGCTGGGCGTCGCCGGAGCGACCATGTTCACTTCCCGATTGATAACCTTCAATCGACTTTTGCTTTCGACGTCAGCAAAAATCATCAGGGTGGAATAGACCTGGGGATATCCATCATCGCTGTCATCTTTGTTCTTAACTTTGTCTGTCTCCTTATCCTTATCCATGGGCTGTTTCCCTTGGAACTGCTGAATCAAGAGTCGACACTGTCGAGTGGTGTGTTTTGGGTAAATGAATTTACCCTCTTCATCTTTCTTCGTGTGAATGTGACATGGCAAATCCAACACGTCATTTCCATCCTGATCTTTCACCTTCTTGGGGTTCCAAGGACCCTTGGGTTTCCCCTTGAACTTTCCCCGGGTCACAGCCAAGGCCTCTCCGGAGCAGCTGGCTCGGCTTTACGCTCGCTCCGATGGAATTTCCTCCGCCGCCTCATTAGCGGCCGATTTGTATTTACCAATTCGAGCCGATCCTCTTCTTCACCATTTGCATATTTGGTGGCAATCTCCATCATCCGACTCAGGGTCATATCTCCGGTTCGACCGAATTTCAAACTCAAATCTCTGTTCTTTACACCTTCTTTGAAGGCACGGACTACCTGGTGATCAGATACATTCTCAACTGTGTGGTGCAAAGTGATCCACCTCTAGATATAATCTCTCAAAGTTTCACTCGACTTCTGTACACACAACTGCAACTGCGTCAACCCTGCTGGTCGTTTGCAAGTCCCTTCAAATGTCCTGACAAACACTCGGGCAAGATCTTCCCAAGTGTAAATACTGCTGGGTGCTAACTGATTCAACCACGCTCTAGCTGAGCCCTCCAACATAAGAGGCAAATGCTTCATGGCTACCTCATCGTTGCCGCCGCCGATCTGAACAGCCACTCGGTAATCTTCAAGCCAAGTGTCAGGCTTGGATTCACCAGTGAACTTACTGACTCCAGTTGCCAACCTGAAGTTGGGAGGAATCACTGCGGCTCTTATGGCTCTACTGAAACACTCTGGCCCTGAGACATGAACTCTGCTGCTGGAGGGAACATCTCTGTCATGGCCGTCTCGGTGAGCTCTGTTCCTCTTGACCAAACCTTGAACGATGATAGATCTCACATCAAAGCCTGGTTCCCTGGGGTCGACTGGAACTCTTCGCCCAACACTGTGCTGGCGTCTGTTGTCCTGCTGCCGAGGAGCGTATCATCCACCCCTTGGTGGAGGAGTGGGCACTCGACGTCGATCATTGCGATCGAATCGGTGCTCATATTGCTCGCGGCTCTTGTACCGATCATCACGCCGGCCTCCACGTTCCGCACGCCTCGGGGGCGATCTCGGACTATGGGCTAACTGGACTGAATTCGCAGCGACGGATCGGCTGTGAATCCTGTTCCGCGACTGAGATACGACTGAGTTTTGGTCTCCTGCTGCCCGGAGCAAATCTCTGATTTGTAGCAAACCTCTACCCGCCTCCGACTGGGAAGGCTGAATTGACTCTGCTATACGGGCGGCAGCTGCTAAATTCTGGATCGGAGTTCGATATACCTGAGTTGGTGGCTGGAAGAGCTGACGTCGACTGGATTCTGGAACCCTTGGTCGCGCGCGCTCTTCGAGTACTCGCTGAAGGTTCTCCAGTTGAGTGCGCTCAGCCAGGTTGGCCAAGCGCGCATCCTCCAAGGCACGAGCCTCGGGGGTTTGTTCCGACGGCGAAGCTCCTCCCTCTGAAGCGAAGTGAGGGGCTCGGGCAGGTACTCTTCGTGGGCTTGCTCCGGATCGGCTCGACCGTCACCTCCGTTTGTACGGGTGAATCCGGGGGGACTGCATGGTCCATCGACCATCAGGACCTCTGCCGCCGGGTCACTGCTATCACATTCGGACGTAGTCTCTGCGGAGCCAGTCGACAGGTCGAACAGGCCGTAGAGAGATTTGTCGGGCTCGATCGCCGCGACTTGGGGGGTGGCCGACTGGCGGGCCACCGCATGCCTCACCCACCGCTGAAGCCTCGATCGACCGGAACGCTTGCTCTGGCGGGAAACTGGAGGCGAGGACGACACAGGAGCCGACCCATACTGGGTCGACGGTTGCCGTAGGAGGACGCCGCGGACACACGCGAAAAGTGCGTCGCCTCAGCGGACGGGAGCGCGCCCACGCCTAGTGGAGCCTCCTGAAGCCAAGCGGAGTCGCCGGCACTAACGTGAGCGCACCGAGACGGATCTCGCGCCCTCGACCAGAACTCCACCGAAACCATGATGTAGGAGATCGAAAGAATCCCAACTTCTCCAACAAATCGCTAGAACACCTGCCCCACGGTGGGCGCCAACCGTCGTGGTTCTAAGTCCGACAAAGAGAATGGGGGTAGGAATGGAGAGGCAAGATCCTAGCTATGGAGCAGTTGTATACGCAAGGGATTTACGAGTTCAGCCCTTCTCGGAGGAAGTAACAGCCCACGCCTCGGAGCCCGGAGGCAATCGATTGGATTATATGCGTATGTGTTGTGGGTGCGAACCCTTCTACCGTGGAGGGGCTGGCTTATATAGAGTGCGCCAGACCCCAGCCAGCCCACGAAGCGGAGGGTTTAAGGTGCGTTAAGGCTAGGCGTTACTGGTAACGCCTTACATAAAGTATCATTATGACAATAAATACTATTTAACTACATACCGTTTGGACACCGAGTGGCTCTTGGACTCCTGGTGGTCGAGTAGGTCTTCATGGTCGAGTGTCTTTGAATCTGTCGAGTGGAAACCTACCAGGTCGACTGGAAGGCCGCTTCTTTCGCGAGTGTCCTCAGGGAGGGTACCTTTGGGCAGGTCTATGACCCTACCCTAGGTACATGACTTCATCAGTAATGCCTTTTCTCCCAGGCGGGAGATAAAGTGGCTTAGAGCCGCCACGCATCCGATTAATTTCTGGATTTGTTTGAGGTCCGTTGGGATATCCAACTGTGACAGAGCTCGGATCTTGGCCGGATTTGCTTTAGTTCCTCTGCCGGATACAATGAAGCCCAGGAGCTTTCCGGCAGGCACGCCGAAGACGCATTTTTCTGGGTTGAGCTTGACGTCATATGTTCGGAGGTTATCGAATGTGAGTCTCAAGTTGTCTACTAGAGAGTCGACATGCTTGGTTTTGACGACCACATCATCTATGTATGCCTCCACTGCTTTGCCGATCTGGTTTGCCAGACATGTCTGAATCATGCACTGATATGTTGTGCCGGCGTTTTTGAGCCCAAAGGGCATTGTGTTGAAGCAGAAGGGGCCGTATGGTGTGATGAATGCCATTGCGGCTTGGTCGGGTTCCGCCATCTTAATCTGGTGGTAGCCGGAGTATGCGTCAAGGAAACAGAATGAGTCATGTCCTGCGGTAGCATCGATAATTTGATCGATGCGGGGGAGGGGGAAGGGATCCTTTGGGCAAGCCTTGTTGAGGTCCTTAAAATCGACGCACAGGCGCCAGGATTTGTCATTCTTTTGTTCCATCACCAGGTTTGCTAGCCAGTCTGGGTGTTTAATTTCTCTAATGAATCCGGCCTAGAATAACTTGGCTAGTTCCTCTCCCATGGCTTGTCTCTTAGGTTCAGAGAAACGCCGGAGAGCCTGCTTGACCGTCTTGAATCCCTTTAGAATATTGAGGCTATGCTCGGCCAGCCTGCGTGGGATTCTTGGCATGTCTGAAGGATGCCAGGCAAATATGTCCCAATTCTCGCGCAAGGAATCTCTTAGAGCGGCGTCCACGGAGGGGTTTAACTGTGCCCCGATGGTGGCTGTTTTGGTAGGGTCCGTTGGATGGACTTGGAATTTGACTGTTTCATCCGCTGGTTTAAAGGAGGTGGACTTTGATCTCTTATCAAGTATCACGTCATCCCTGTCCACCGTGGAGCGCAGCGCAGTCAGTTCCTCGGCTGCAAGGGCTTCGGATAATGCCTCGAGGGCCAGTGCAGCTGTCTTGTTTTCGGCGCGAAGTGCTGTATCCGGATCACTAGCGAGAGTGATGATTCCGTTGGGCCAGGGCATTTTGAGCTTCATGTACCCATAATGGGGTATGGCTTGGAAGATTGTGAACGCCTCCCGCCCTAGAAGGGCGTGGTATCCGCTATTGAACGGGGCCACTTGGAACGTAATCTCTTCGGACCTATAATTCTCCGGCGTGCCGAACACCACATCTAGTGTGATTTTGCCTGTACAGCGCACTTCTCGACTGGGGATTATTCCTCTAAAGGTTGTGCTGCTTCGCTCGATGCGGTTCCAGTCTATTTCCATTTTTTGAAGGGTTTCCTCATAAATGAGGTTTAGTCCGCTGCCGCCGTCCATGAGCACCTTGGTGAGTTGAAAGCCGTCCACAATTGGACTGAGGACCAATGCAGCGGGTGCTCGGGCTGTTTGGAACTTAGGTTCGTCACTGGCATTGAAGGTAATAGCCGTGTCACTCCATGGATTTATTGTTGCCACATGGTAGATTTTGGCAAGGCTGCGGGGCGTTCGCTTTCGCCTATTATTTGATGCGAAGGTCTCGAAGATTGTTAATACCGTATTGTTATCCCTGGGATGGTGCTCTGTGGCTTCTGGGATGAGAAGATCTTCGCCACTTTTGGCTACCTGCCGGAGTATCCAACATGCTCTAAGGCTATGTGTTGGTGTAACTCCTTCCGTACCATGAATTTTGCAGGGTCCGTTGAGCCATCCCTCCAGTACGGTTCCATGCCCTGTAGAGGGTTTTTTCTTTTTGGTAGTTGACCCGGGTGTCTTGTGATAATGCACCCTTTTATTTCGGATCATTCAGATGAAATGGATTATCCCAAAAGTTTGTTTCGGTTTTCCAGGCACTTTCCATCGCACAGTATTTTCATACTATGGACGCCAAGTCAGCGAAGCGTGATAACTCACGGCGATTTATGGCGTTAAGGATTCCCTTGTCCGTGCAATTATTGTAGAAAAATAAGATTGCATCTTCCTCGTGACAGTCCTTAACCTTGTTCATCGCAAGGAGGAATCTGGCCCCATAGTGATGTACTGTTTCCTGGGGCTCTTGCCTGATGTGTGAAAGATCACGTATCTTTGGGTGGGTGGGTGGAGATGAAGCCGAACCCTTGCCCGATCTGGGATCCAGGGGCCGAGGAGTTTCCAATTTTGGAAGTTCCGGTTCCGAGGTGTTGCCCAATGATCCTGGCCCGCTTCCTGACTCTAAGTTCAGGGATTGGATGTTGTCCTCCCGCGAATGGGTATCCGGCTCGGGGAGCTCAGGAATTCGGACATAGTTGGTCCTCAAGATAGAGGAGAGGTTGCCGCATTGCTCCTCCACCACTTCAATATGACAGTTGACCGGCGGAGAGTTAATCTCCCTTTGATCGGGTTTAAGCCCAATCCGATCATAGTCTGTAGCAACTCCCAAGGCAGCGATGCAATCCAAGAGCTCATTTAGGGAAGCGAGCTCCATTGGATCCATCTGTTCGGCGGGTGCCGATTTGAGTGGAGGCTGTTTTCGATGACCCGAGAGGTCATCGTCGGTGCGGCAGCCGAACGGGCGGTCATGGTGAAACCGCCTAGCCAGAGAGTTTTGCCGACAGCCAAAGCTCCCCCAACAGTAGTTCCGTCTTTAAAGACGAGACGAGACATCCTTCCTTCCGGCGACGGCACAGTGGAACTCTCAATGAAAGCACCAATGTCGGTTTCAAAACCGGCGGATCTTGGGTAGGGGGTCCCGAACTGTGCGTCTAGGCGGATGGTAACAGGAGACAAGGGACACGATGTTTTTACCAGTGTTGGGCCCTCTCGATGGAGGTAAAACCCTACTCCTGCTTGATTAATATTGATGATATGGGTAGTACAAGAGTAGATCTACCACGAGATCAGAGAGGCTAAACCCTAGAAGCTAGCCTACGGTATGATTGTTGTGATTGTGTCCTACGGACTAAACCCTCCGGTTTATATAGACACCGGAGGGGGCTAGGGTTACACAGAGTCGGTTACAACGGGAGGAGATCTACATATCCGTATTGCCAAGCTTGCCTTCCACGCCAAGGAGAGTCCCATCCGGACACGAGACGAAGTCTTCAATCTTGTATCTTCATAGTCCAACAGTCCGGCCAAAGGTTATAGTCCGGCTGTCAGGATACCCCCTAATCCAGGACTCCCTCACTACCACTAGGCATGATATGATTTCAACTTCATGACATTCAATTTATTCAACAAATTACTCATAGGGCATAAGTGAAGCACAAGAGTAAATGACAAGCTACTCAAAAAAGATATAAGTGAAAATCATGAGCATAATATTTATTTCTCTCAATTAATTTAAGTGAAGCAAGGGAGAATTTCTTCAAAAATACTAAAGCACACCGTGCTCAAAAAGATATAAGTGAAGCACTAGAGCAATTCCATAGAAAAGAGCTTGCTGTTGACGGGAAAAGGCCCCGCTTACCTAGCCTCCCTGGCAACTATTTGAGGACTCTATTTTATTTAAAAACTTTAAGATCTAAGTACTTTATAAAAACAACGATAAAAAACAAAATAACATGACATTCTAAGAATAGCACACATCATGCGAAGAAGCAAAAACTTAGGCTCAACCGATACTAACCGATAATTGTTGAAGAAGAAAGGTGGCATGCCTACCGGGGCATCCCCAAGATTATATGCTTGAGACTTCTTGAAATATTATCTTGGGGTGCCTTGGGAATCCCCAAGCTTGAGGTTTTGTGTCTCCTTAATTCTTCTCATATCACGGTTTTCCTAAATCTCAAAAGCTTCATCCACACAAAACTCAACAAGAACTCGTGAGATAAGTTAGTTTAAACTAATGCAAAAACCTTACCATTCTCTACTGTAGAAAATCACTAAAATTATTATTCAACATTGCATACTAAATGCCTCTGCATATTTAATACTCTATCCTCAAATAGAATCATTAAACAAGCAAACATATGCAAACAATGCAAACATAACAGCAATCTGCAAAAACAGTACAGTACGTAAAGAATGCAAGAGTATCAATACTTATTCAACTCCAAACATTATGAAATTTTACCACACTGTGCAAAATTTATCAGAGATTATTTTTCAAAAAGTTTCAACATTTTATCACATTCTGACTTTTCTAGGGAATTTTTGCAACAACGGTAAATTTTCCGTTCAAACAGCAACATGTATACATGCAAAATAAGCATGGCAAAGGCTATCATTGCCACTTTTATTGAAATAAAAGATGCAATACATTATTCTAAATAACAGCAAGCAAATCCTAACAAAATAAAATGACGCTCCAATTAAAACGCATATCATGTGACGAATAAAAATGTAGCTCAAAGTGAGGTTACCGATAATGTTGGAGACGAAAGAGGGGATGCCTTCCGGGGCATCCCCAAGCTTAGTTGCTTGGATCTTCCTTGAATATTTCCTTGGGGGTGCCTTGGGCATCCCCAAGATTAGGTTCTTGTCACTCCTTATTCTCCTCATATCGATATCTCACCCAAAACTTGAAAACTTTAATCACACAAAACTTAACGGAACTTTGTGAGACAGGTTGGTATGGTAAAGAGCAAACCATTTCACTTTTGGTACTGCCAAATACAAGATTCATAATTGTTCTCACACAATTCCTACTGTATCATATCATTTCTACAATTTATATTGAGCAATATAAGCCATAGAAACTAGAAAACAAGCAAACTATGCATTGAAAAAAGAATCTGTCAAAAACAGAACAGTCTGTACTAATCTGTACTCAAACCATACTTCTGCTACGCCAAAAATTCTGAACAAAATATGAACACGTGAGACATTTGTATATTAAACTTCTGCAAAAATAATCAACTTAAAAGAACTCTTATGTTAAAAGTCAGAATTATTTTTGTGAGCGCAAAAGTTTCTGTCTTTCAGCAAGATCAAATCAACTATCACCCAACATCTAGAGCACAAATATCCCAAAGTCTAGAGTATTCAGATTTGAAAACTACTGGCTTAACCACAGTTCTTTTAAACAAGTGGTTCAGAATGCTTGGGCTATTCCAGTTGGTCATTCGGACTGTGCTAAGAAGATTTCTGCAAAATTCAAGAATGTCAGAAGAGCTCTAAAGTTGTGGGCCAAAAACCTTGCCTGTCATAAGAAGCAAATTGCAGATCTAAATGACTGTATATTTCTCTAGGATATGATTGAGGAATTCAGGGATCTTACTCTATTTGAAAATAATTGTAGGACCTTGCTCAAGGAGTATCTATTATCTGTGCTCAAGGATCAGAAGATTTATTGGAAACAGAGAGGGAAAATTAAAGGAGTAATGTTTGGAGATGAAAACACAAAATTCTTCCACACTAAAGCCTCCATCAATCATAGGCACAATAAGATTACTATGTTGCTGAATAAAGACCAAGTGGAAGTAACTGATCATGATGGAAAGGCTGCAATCCTCTGGGAGGCTTTTAAAAATAGATTGGGGCATTCTAATGGACACTCAATGCACTTTGACCTTAATGATCTTTATGAAAACATAGTGGACCCCCAAATCTTCATTGATCTTGAAAAGCCTTTTACCCAAGAGGAAGTTGAGGATGTGGTCAAAAACCTACCTAATGACAAATCCCCAGGGCCAGATGGATTCAATAATGAGTTTATTAAAACTTGTTGGGATATTATTAAGACTGAGGTCTTTGAGCTTATTTTGGCTTTTCATGCTGGGAATGTAAATCTTGAAAGCATTAACTCCTCTTTCATCACTCTTGTGCCAAAAAAAGAGGTGCCACTTTCTCCAAATGACTTCAGACCAATTTCCCTGCTAAATGGTGTTCTGAAAATCATTACAAAGCTGTTGGCAAATAGACTGCAAAGAGTTATTCTACAGTTGGTGCATATTAATCAATATGGCTTTCTCAAAGATAGAGTGATCCAGGACTACCTTGGCTGGGCATATGAATACATTCACCAGTGTCATAAATCTAGGGAGGAAATCTTAGTAATAAAACTGGACTTTGAGAAGGCTTTTGATACAATTGAGCATGATGCAATCATTGATATTTTTAGAGCTAAAGGATTTGGAGAGAAGTGGATTTCCTGGATGGAAGCTTTGTTCACAACTGCATCCTCCTCTGTTCTACTAAATGGAGTTCCTGGGAAAAAAATTTACATAAGGAGAGGAGTAAGACAAGGAGACCCTTATTCTCCTTTAATTTTTGTGCTGGCTGCTGATTTGCTTCAATCCATCCTTAATAAAGCCATGAGATTAAATCTGATCACTGCTCCTCTACAAAGAAACTCATGTCCTCACGTCCCAATTGTGCAATATGCAGATGGCACCTTAGTGGTTATGCAAGCTGATTCTAGACAGTTGTTCTGCTTAAAAGCACTTCTGAATTCTTTTGCCACAACAACTGGGCTAAATGTTAATTATGGGAAGTCCATCATGGTGCCATTGAATATTGCTGAAGACAAAGTGGAAATTTATACAAACACCTTGCAGTGTGCTAGAGGGCAATTCCCATTTACCTACCTTGGTATGCCCTTGGGTATTTACAAGCCAACTGTTGAGCAATGTCTACCCCTAGTTAACAGGATTGCAAAAAGAGTGGCTGGTATCTCTATCTTCATGACCCAAGCTAGGAAATTACTGTTGGTCAAGTCAGTGATGACATCTTTATCTGTCTTCTTTATGTGCTGTCTGGACATACCTGTTACAATAAAAAAAGCAGATCATCAAATTCTGAGACACTGCCTTTGGAGAGGACCTGATATGGAGGACAAAAGGCCTGCATTGGTGGCTTGGACCACAGTGTGCAGACCAAAAGACCAGGGAGGCCTAGGTGTTTTAGATATCTTTACACATAATAAAACCCTGCTCATGAAAAACCTGCACAAATTCTTCAACAGACATGATATTCCCTGGGTAAACTTGATCTGGGAAACATATTACAATGATGGAAAATTACCTGGGGACAACATGATTGGATCATTCTGGTGGAAGTCCAACCTAGCCCTCATTGATCAGTACAAAGCTATTGCCAGATGTAATGTGGGAGATGGTGTTACTGCTTTCTTTTGGTATGATCTATGGAGCCAAGCAATTCTTAAATACCAATTTCCTCACTTATACTCTTTTGTCAGAAACCCACAGCTGAATATCCAACAAGTTTTGCAGACTGAGTACCTGCAGGATTTATTCTTCCTCCCCTTGACAACCGAGGCCTATGAAGAATTCTTACAAATGGAAGACATTTGTATAGCCATGAGACAATCTGAGCATTTAAACTCTGTAGACACATGGAGTTACATTTGGGGGACTGAGCACTATTCCTCCATCAAAGCATATAAAGTCTTAATTGGTCACAAACAGACACCCCCTCACTTCAATTGGATCTGGCAGAGTTCATGTCAACCAAAGCATAAAGTTTTCTTCTGGCAACTTCTTCATGATCGAGTTAACATCAGAAACTTACTTAGAAGGAAGAATTTTGTGTTGGAAGATTACAATTGTGCTGTTGGGGACTGTCCACTAGAAGAAACATTACATCATCTCTTCTGGGGCTGCCCATTTGTTCAACAATGCCGGGACTTCATTTGTCCAACAAGAACCCCTAACCTGTCTGTGTTAGAGGCATTCCAAGACCTCAAAGATAAGCTAAGTTACCCATTTTACATGGAGATAATCATTCTTAGAGCTTGGGCTATTTGGATCACCAGAAACAATATTTTTTTTTGAGAATATTGCACCTTCTTTCCAAGGGTGGAAGTTCATTTTTCTGGAGGAACTGAAGCTTCTCAAATATAGGATGAGGCAGAAGCATGAGAGGCAATTTTCAGTTTGGCTTGATAGCCTGTTGTAATTTCACTTCTTAGGCTAGTTAGTTGTTTAGTTTAGTTTTTTTTCTTCCTTTCTTTCTTCTTTTCTTTCTTCTTTTTAGTTTTTTTAGGTCTTTAGTCTTTTGGTTTCTTAGGCTTATCTCAAGCCTTTCAGACTCTTTTGTTTTTTATGCGTTATTTTAATAAAAATTGCAGTGGGGTTTTACCCTACTGTTTATAGTAAAAAAAACTATCACCCAACATGATCCCAAAGGCTTTACTTGGCACTTTATTGAAACAGAAGCAATAAAACATGACAAATACAGTAGCATAATCATGTGAACACACAAAAACAGTAGGTAAAAGTGGTGGGTTGTCTCCCAACAAGCGCTTTTCTTTTATGCCTTTTTAGCTAGGCATGATGATTTCAATGATGCTCACATAAAAGATAAGAATTGAAACACAAAGAGAGCATCATGAAGCATATGACTAGCACATTTAAGTCTAACCCACTTCCTATGCATAGGGATTTTGTGAGCAAATAATTCATGGGAACAAGAATCATCTAGCATAGGAAGGCAAAACAAGCAAAACTTCAAGATTTTCAACACATAGAGAGGAAACTTGATATTATTGCAATACCTACATGTTGGGGAACGTAGTATTTCAAAAAAAATCCTATGATCATGCAAGATCTATCTAGGAGATGCATCGCAACGAGACGGGAGAGTGTGTCCATGTACCCTAGTAGAACGAAAGCGGAAGCGTTTAGTAACGCAGTTGATGTAGTCGAACGTCTTCACGATCCAACCGATCCAAGTACCGAACGTACGGCACCTCCGTGTTCGGCACACGTTCAGCACGATGACGTCCCTCAAGCTCCTGATCCATTTGAGTACAAGGGAGAGTTCCTTTAGCACGACGGTGTGGCGACGGTGATGATGAAGTCACCAGCGCAGGGCTTCGCCTAAGCACTACGACGATATGACTGAGGTGTTAAATTGTGGAGGGGGCACCGCACACGGCTAAGAGATTGTCTGTTGTGCATTGGGGTGCCCCCCTGCCGATGTATATAAAGGAGGGGGGAGGAGGAGGCCGGCCAAGGAGGGGCGCGCCATAGGGGGAGTCCAACTAGGATTCCCAATCTTAGTTGGACTCCCCTTCCTTTTCCAAGAGGGGGAGAAAGCGAAGGAGGAGGAGAGGGAGAAGGAAAGAGGGGGGCGCCGCCCCCTCCCTAGTCCAATTCGGACTTGCCATGGGGGGGACCTACCTTGCGGCCCTCCTCTCCTTTCCACCGAGGTCCATGAAGGCCCACTACTTCCCGGGGGGGGGGTTCTGTAACCTCCCAAGATTCAAAAATACCGAATCACTCTGGAACCATTTCGATGTCCGAATATAACCTTCCAATATATTAATCTTTACCTCTCGACCATTTTGAGACTCCTCGTCATGTCTGTGATCGTATCTGGGACTCCTAACAATCTTCGGTCAACAAATCACATAACTCATAATACAAATCGTCATCGAACGTTAAGCGTGCGGACCCTACGGGTTCAAGAACTATGTAGACATGACCGAGACACATCTTCGGTCAATAACAATAGCGGAATCTGGATGCTCATATTGGCTCCTACATATTCTACGAAGATCTTTATCGGTCAAACTTCATAACAACATACGTCATTCCCTTTGTCATCGGTATGTTACTTGCCCAAGATTCGATCGTCGGTATCATCATACTTAGTTCAATCTCGTTACCGTCAAGTCTCTTTACTCGTTCCGTAATGCATCATCCCGTATCTAACTCATTAGTCACATTGCTTGCAAGGCTTATAGTGATGTGCATTACCGAGAGGACCCAGAGATACCTCTCCGATACTCGGAGTGACAAATCCTAATCTCGATCTATGCCAACTCAACGAACACCATCGGAGACACCTGTAGAGCATCTTTATAATCACCCAGTTACGTTGTGACATTTGATAGCACACAAAGTGTTCCTCCGGTATTCGGGAGTTGCATAATCTCATACTTAGAGGAATATGTATAGGTCATGAAGAAAGCAATAAAAATAAAACTAAACAATCATTATGCTAAGCTAATGGATGGGTCTTGTCCATCATATCATTCTCTAATGATGTCATCCCGTTCATCAAATGACAACACATGTCCATGGTCAGGAAACTTAACCATCTTTAATTAACGAGCTTGTCAAGTAGAGGCATACTAGGGACACTCTGTTTGTCTATGTATTCACACATGTACTAAGTTTGCCTTTAATAAAATTCTAGCATGAATAATAAACATTTATCTTGATATAAGGAAATATAAATAACAACTTTATTATTGCCTCTAGGGCATATTTCCTTCAGTCTCCCACTTGCACTAGAGTTAATAATCTAGATTACATAGTAATGATTCTAACACCCATGGAGTCTTGGTGTTGATCATGTTTTTCTCGTGAGAGAGACTTAGTCAACGGGTCTGCAGCATTCAAATCCATATGTATTTTGCGAATCCCTATGTCTCCCTCCTTGACTTGATCGCAGATGGAATTGAAGCGTCTCTTGATGTGTTTGGTTCTCTTGTGAAATCTGGATTCCTTCGCCAAGGCAATTGCTCTAGTATTGTCACAAAAGATTTTCATTGGACCCGATGCACTAGGTATTACACCTAGATCGGATATGAACTCCTTCGTCCAGACTCCTTCATTTGCTGTTTCCTAAGCAGTTATGTACTCCGCCTCACACGTAGATCCCGCCACGACGCTCTGCTTCGAACTGCACCAACTGACAGCTCCACCATTCAATATAAATACATATCCGGTTTGTGACTTAGAGTCATCCGGATCAGTGTCAAAGCTTGCATCGACGTAACCATTTACGACGAGCTCTTTGTCACCTCCATAAACAAGAAACATATCCTTAGTCCTTTTCAGGTATTTCAGGATGTTCTTGACCGCTGTCCAAAGGATCCACTCTGGATTACTTTGGTACCTCCTGCTAAAATTATAGCAAGGCACACATCAGGTCTGGTACACAACATTGCATACATGATAGAACCTGTGGCTGAGGCATAGGGAATGACTTTCATTTTTTCTCTATCTTCTGAAGTGGTCGGGCATTGAGTCTGACTCAACTTCACACCTTGTAACACAGGCAAGAACAATTTCTTTGACTGATCCATTTTGAACTTCTTCAAAACTTTATCAAGGTATGTGTTTTTTGAAAGTCCAATTAAGCGTCTTGATCTATCTCTACAGATCTTGATGCCTAATATATAAGCAGCTTCACTAAGGTGTTTCATTGAATTTTTTTATTCAAGTATCCTTTTATGCTATCCAAAATTCTGTATTATTTCCATTCAAAAATATGTCATCTACATATAATATCAGAAATGCTACAGAGCTCCCACTCACTTTCTTGTAAATACAGGCTTCTCCAAAAGTCTGTATAAAACCATATGCTTTGATCACACTATCAAAGCGTATAATCCAACTCCGAGAGGCTTGCACCAGTCCAGTAATGGATCGCTGGAGCTTGCACACTTTGTTAGCACCTTTAGGATCAACAAAACCATCTGGTTGCATCATATACAACTCTTCTTTAAGATATCCACTAAGGAATGCAGTTTTGACATCCATTTGCCAAATTGCATAATCATAAAATGCGGCAATTGCTAACATGATTCTGACAGACTTAAGCATCGCTACGGCTGAGAAGGTCTCATCATAGTCAACTCCTTGAACTTGTTGAAAACCTTTCGCAACAAGTCGAGCTTTGTAGACAGTAACATTACCGTCAGCGTCAGTCTTCTTATTGAAGATCCATTTATTCTCTATAACTTGCTGATCATCGGGCAAGTCAACCAAAGTCCACACTTTGTTCTCATACATAGATCCCATCTCAGATTTCATGGCCTCAAGCCATTTCGTGGAATCTGGGCTCCTCATTGCTTCCTCATAGTTTGTAGGTTCGTCATGGTCAAGTAACATGATCTCCAGAATAGGATTACTGTTACCACTCTGGTGCGGATCGTACTCTGGTTGACCTACGAGGTTAGGTAGTAACTTGATCTGAAGTTTCATGATAATCATCATTAGCTTCCTCACTGATTGGTGTAGGGATCACTGGAACTGATTATGTGATGAACAACTTTCCAATTAGGGAGAAGGAACAATTACCTCATCAATTTCTACTTTCCTCCCACTCATTTCTTTCGAGAGAAACTCCTTCTCTATAAAGGTTACATTCTTAGCAACGAATGTCTTGCCTTCGGATCTGTGATAGAAGGTCTACCCAACAGTCTCCTTTGGGTATCCTATGAAGACACATTTCTCTGATTTGGGTTAGATATTATCAGGTTGAAGCTTTTTCACATAAGCATCGCAACCCCAAACTTTAAGAAACGACAGTTCATATGGTGTCGTCTCAACGGATTTAGATGGTGCCCTATTTAATTTGATGTAGTTGTCTCTAAAGCATAACCCCAAAATGATAACGGTAAATCAGTATGAGGCATCATAGATCGCATGATATCTAATAAAGTACGGTTACGACGTTCAGACACACCATTATGCGGTGGTGTTCCAGGTGGCATGAGTTGTGAAACTATTCCACATTGTTTCAAATGAAGACCAAACTCATAACTCAAATATTCACCTCCACGATCAGATCGTAGAAACTTCATTTTCTTGTCACGATGATTTTCCACTTCACTCTGAAATTCTTTGAACTTTTCATCAAGTAGATATACCCATCAAGTAGATATACCCATATCTGCTCAAATCATCTGTGAAGGTCAGAAAATAACGATACCCGCCGCGAGCCTCAACACTCATTGGTCCGCATACATCAGTATGTATTATTTCCAATAAGTCAGTTGCTCGCTCCATTGTTCCGGAGAATGGAGTCTTTGTCATCTTGCCCATGAGGCACGGTTCGCAAGCATCAAGTGATTCATAATCAAGTGATTCCAAAATCCCATCAGCATGGAGTTTCTTCATGCGCTTTACACCAATATGACCTAAATGGCAATGCCACAAATAAGTTGCACTATCATTATTAACTTTGCATCTTTTGGCTTCAATATTATGAATATGTGTATCACTACAATCGCGATTCAACAAAAATAGACCACTCATCAAGGGTGCATGACCATAAAAGATATTACTCATATAAATAGAACAACCATTATTCTCTGATTTAAATGAATAACCATCTCGCACCAAACAAGATCCAGATATAATGTTCATGCTTAACGCTGGAACCAAATAACAATTATTCAAGTCTAAAACTAATACCGACGGTAGATGTAGAGGTAGCGTGCCGACGGTGATCACATCAACCTTGGAACCATTTCCCACGCGCATCGTCACCTCGTCCTTAGCCAATCTTTGTTTAATCCGTAGCCCCTGTTTCGAGTTGCAAATATGAGCAACAGAACCAATATCAAATATCCAGGCGCTACTACGAGCATTAGTAAGGTACACATCAATAACATGTATATCAAATATACCTTCCACTTTGCTATCCTTCTTATCCGCCAAATACTTGGGGTAGTTCCGCTTCCAGTGACCAATCCCTTTGCAGTAGAAGCACTCAGTCTCAGGCTTAGGTCCAGACTTGGGTTTCTTCACTTGAGCAACAACTTGCTTGCCATTCTTCTTGAATTTCCCCTTCTTCCCTTTGCCCTTTTTCTTGAAACGAGTGGTCTTGTGGACCATCAACACTTGATGCTCCTTCTTGATTTCTACCTCCGCAGCCTTTAGCATCGCGAAGAGCTCAGGAATAGTCTATTCCATCCCTTGCATATTATAGTTCATCATGAAGCCTTTATAGCTTGGTGGCAGTGATTGAAGAACTCTGTCAATGACACTATCATCAGGAAGATTAACTCCCAGCTAAGTCAAGTGGTTGTGGTACCCAGACATTCTGAGTATGTGTTCACCGACAGAACTATTCTCCTCCATTTTGCAGCTATAGACCTTGTTGGAGACTTCATATCTCTCAACTCGGGCATTTGCTTGAAATATTAAATTAAACTCCTGGAACATCTCATATGCTCCATGACTTCAAAACGTCTTTGAAGTCCTGATTCTAACCCGTAAAGCATGGCACACTGAACTATCGAGTAGTCATCAGCTTTGCTCTGCCAGACGTTCATAACGTCCGGAGTTGCTCCTGCAGCGGGTCTTGCACCTAGCGGTGCTTCCAGGACGTAATTCTTCTGTGCAGCAATGAGGATAATCCTCAAGTTACGGACCCAGCCCATGTAGTTGCTACCATCATTTTTCAACTTAGCTTTCTCTAGGAACGCATTAAAATTCAAGGGAATGGTCGTACGAGCCATTGATCTACAACAAAATAGACATGCAAAAACAACCAGGTACTAAGTTCATGATAAATTAAAGTGCAGTTAATCATATTACTTAAGAACTCCCACTTAGATAGACATCCGTCTAGTCATCAAAATGATCACGTGATCCAAATCAACTAAACCATGCCCGATCATCATGTGAGATGGAGTAGTTTTCAATGGTGAACATCACTATGTTGATCATATCTACTATATGATTCACATTCGACCTTTCGGTCTCAGTGTTCCGAGGCCATATCTGCATATGCTAGGCTCGTCAAATTTAACCCGAGTATTCTGCACATGCAAAACTGGCTTGCACCCGTTGTATGTGAACATAGAGCTTATCACACCCGATCATTCATGTGGTGTCTCGGCACGACGAACTGTAGCAACGGTGCATACTCAGGGAGAACACCTATACCTTGAAATTTAGTGAGGGATCATCTTATAATGCTACCATCGTACTAAGAAAAATAAGATGCATAAAGGATGAACATCACATGCAATCAAAATATGTGACATGATATGGCCATCATCATCTTGTGGCTTTGATCTCCGTCTCCAAAGCACCATCATGATCTCCATCGTCACCGGCTTGACACCTTGATCTCCATCGTAGCATCGTTGTCATCTCGCCAATTATTGCTTCTACGACTATCGCTACCCACTACTAGGGAAAACCCTAGTAGTAGCGCGGGTTTTGAGGCTATCAGTAGCGCGGGCAGCCGCGCTACCAATAAGGCGCTACAACTAACTGTTAGTAGTAGTGCGGTCTGTACCCGCGCTACTACTATTGACCATATCAGCAGCGCTTTTCCGGAACGCGCTACTATAAATAAGCTGTAGCGATTTCCTGGCCCCGCGCTACTGCTATATCTTTCATCATTTCCCCCCGGCTTCCTACCCTGTTTCAGCTTCAATAAACTGCAATTTCTAGATACTAGGTACTACTAGATATCAATTGCATAAAGCATTATATGTACTAGGTAGTACTCCCTCGGTTCCAAATTACTCATCGTGGTTTTAGTTCAAATTTGAACTAAAACTATGGCGAGTAATTTCGAACGGAGGGAGTACTAGATAAAAATTTCACATATACTCAACATGCATCCTCAAGCAATACTAGGTGATATCGACGACGATCATCATATGTAGTTCTAGATGATATCGACGACGATCATCATATGTAGTTCTACATGATATCGACGACGATCATCATATGTAGTTCTAGATGATATAGCCACACACACATATGTAGTTCTAGATGATATCGATTTACCATCATCATCCTCAAGCTCGGGCGGTGGGTGTTCCTGATAGTAATTAGGATGGCCTGTCCAACACGAAGATACTTGTCAACGAGGAATCTTTTCCACCCAACCGAGTTTAAGTGTGTGCGACCGTCTATGTCCATGCGGTAAGTACAGGTGGTGAGGGAGCCCCTTCCGGTAAGGCGTAGTCCAGCTGAGCCTTCTTCATCAGGCTCGATACCACAACTCACAGATAGGTTCTTTGGCAATTTATGAATAAGAAAAACATATCAATTAATAAATAGCCTCGCACATACTATTGCAAATATATTTCTATTAAGTCTATATTTCTACATTATCAAAAGACACAGTACTACGCATTTGTACTAATTAATCATGAATTCTAGTAATAAGTATATATGGATTATCTACACTATTAATAGTTCCTTGGATTCTACACTAATAAGCATGTGATCAGACTCTATACTAAAGCATATCATCGACTAGATTCCACAAAGCATATCATTGGACTCTACACTAAGCATATCATCGGATAATTTGCATTTGTAAGTATAACAATAAAGCATATATATCATCAAATTACTACAGTCAGTATAACATACCATTTCATGCCGATCGACCATGGTACTTGTCAGGCGGGTCACGAATGGCACCCCGACAAAGTCATCACGTGGCGGAATTATGTCCCATAGATTGCACACCTCCTCCTCGCTCAGCCTCATTCTTTGAGCTACGATGGCTTCATGAAGTGGGTTCTCATCATCTTCATCGAGCGGGTCCTCATTATCTTCATCATCTTCTTCATCTTCATCATCTTCATCATCTTCCACCAGGTTGAGATAAATGACAGCCAGCTTTGGTCTTTCTGCTCTGAAGGAGAAGCTGATCAACTCACCACTCCAATCTGCGACATATTGCGTCCTTTCTTGACCTCCATAGTGTACGCCCCCCTAGGAGCCTCAAATGTCACAGTGTCTCCTGTCAGCTTGTTGAATTTCAACCTCACATTGCATGGGGCGATCTGTGTAAAAAAAGCAAAATGACACAATGTAGTAATGCCAACACTCGGCTGGAAGTAGATGCCGAACAGCTTGCCAGTTGCAAGGCTGCTAGTGCACCTTGACTTGCCCAGTCGACATAGTGGTGGTGGTGGTGGCGCCATTTTCCTATAGCAATATGAGCAAAGGATTAATGATCCACTTCACAGGAAAGAAAAACAGTAGCATGTGATATTTTAGGTTCTTCCGCGAGAAGCTATCTTATGGACAATTATAATCCTAAGATCTAGTAACATATTAGATGACAAGGTACCAACTACCAAAGCATTTCGGCGGCACCTATTGCCAAAAAACTTTTCACAAATATCTACCAAATAAGGGTACCACCTACCAAGACATTTCATCTACTTTGGCCCCTATTGCCTAAGATATTTGATTAAAAAAACAACTGGCAAATTTAACTAAATCGGCACCTACATTTTGCCAAAAAATAACTTATTACAAAAAAACAAAAGCATCTACCTATCCATGTACAGAAAAAATAACAATAAAATGGTGCATACTAAATCAACTAAAATAAACTAGCCTACTAAATCCACTAGCATACTAAATCAACTAAATCAAAATCTTCTAAATCAACTAGCCTACTAAATCAACTAAATCAAAATGTTCTAAATCAACTAGCCTACTAAATTAACTAAATCAAAATGTTCTAAATCAACTAGCCTACTAAATCATATCAACTAAATCAAAATGTTGCATATGAACTAGCCTACTAAATCAAAATGTAGTAGGTAGGAGGGAGAAGGAGGGCCGACTCGAGGAGGGAGAAGAGAGTAGGAAGGCGGAGCGAGGAGGGGCCGGCCGGCGGCGAGTGGAGGGAGGACGGAGGAGGAAGGCGGAGCGAGGAGGGGCCGGCCAGTGGCGAGTGGAGGGAGGACGGAGGAGGAGGCCGGTACCGAGTCCAGCGAGGAGGAGGAGGTGACAGCGGCGCAGAGGGAGGAGGGGCGACAGGGGGAGGACCGGCGCGGGGGATTTAGGGGGAGATCCAGTGAGTGTGTGAGTGTGAGTGCATCGGATAGAGGAGAGTGGGGGTGGGACTAAATTTTTGTAGTAAACTTAGCAGTAGCGCTTATTGGTGGAATGCGCTGCTGCTATGATCCGTAGCAGTAGCGCTCTTCGTGATAACGTGCTGCTGCTAGAACTAGCCTCGCGGCGGCGTCGTGGGAATTATAGCAATAGCGCGTCTTAGAGTGGGCGCGCTACTGCTATATTTATTTCAGCAGCGTGTTTTGTTTGTGCGCGCTAGTGCTACGTAGTTGCAGCGCCTTATTTTAAAGCGCGCTGCTGGTAAGATTCTATATGTAGGCTTTTCCCTAGTAGTGACCTCTTAGTGATAAAGTAAAGCAATTACATGGCGATTGCATTTCATACAATAAAGTGACAACCATAAGGCTCCTGCCAGTTGCCGATAACTTTTACAAAACATGATCACCTTATGGCGCTGCTAGAAGGAGGGCGCGAGAGTGCCGGCCGGGGGCCTTTTTGCCCACGGCCGGGCAAGAGGGAAGGGATTTCCTTCTTAATTCTTGCTTGATTAGATTGATACATATCCTCTCTTTATATAGCACTACTACGGAAAACCTTATACACAGAAATTTAGCAATAGCGTGGGTCAAAAAAGGGCGCTAGTGCTAGATAGCAGTAGCGGTTGAAAAAAAAACCGCGCTGCAGATACAATTTTAGCAGTAACGCGTGTGGCCGTAAAAGCGCTACTACTAATATTCCCATTGGTGGAACGATAGGCTACGATAGCAGTAGCGGGCTTGAGGAAGCGCCACCGCTAGGGCATGAGTAGCAGCGTGTTTCCCAAGAAGAGCGCTATCGCTAATGGAAATAAAATAAAATGAAAAACAAATAGAAAAGTAAATGAAAATGAAAGAAACAGAAAAAGGAGAAAGAAAAAATAAAATGTAAAGCAAAATAAATGAAAAAGCGAAAAAACAGAGAAAGACATAGCTGTAGCGTGTGTTCGTAAGTGGCGCTATTGCTAACGTAGCTGCAGCGCGTTACCTAGACTCCCGCTATAGAAACAGAAAAGGAAATAAAAACAAGGGAGAAAATTACATAGCTATAGCAGTAGCGCGTTTTGTAAAAAGCGCTATAGCTAGATTAGCTATAGCGCGTTTTGCGAAACGCGCTGCCGCTAATTTTGACTTAACCAAAAAACTGTTTCCCCCGGCCACCACTTGCCCCCAAATCTCTCGACCCACCCCGCCGCCATCTCCCCGGCCGATTCGCCGTCGCCCCACTTCGCCGTCGTCTCCTGCCGACGTCGACGCCCCCGGAGCCACCAGAGCCGCCCCCAACGCCACGGAGCCGCGCGGCCTCATCAACGCCACCGGAGTCGCCGTCGACGCCAGCGGATCCTCCCTCGCCACAACTGCCTCCCTCGCTGTCACCGGAGACGCCCCTGCCTCCCTCGCCACCACCGAGCCATCCTCTGTAAGCCCCACCCTCCTCTCTCTCTCTCATGCATAGGTTAATTATCTAGGTTATTTAGGCAAAAATTTAGTTAGGGCTTTGACAGAGAACTAGTCAGGTTAACTAGTTTAATTAGGTTAATTATCTAGGTTATTTAGGCAAGTTTTATTTTAAAGATGATCCCTTCCTAGACTTTTATTGTTGATTATATCTTTTCATTGAAGTGGTCATGTTATATCTTTTCATTGAAGTGGTTCGATTGTGCCCAAGTGGCTTTGTTGTTTAAATGAAGCTGAGTGGCCTATATATGTTTTGCCGGAATGTTGATTCATTTCCGTTCCGGCAAATTTCAAGTTCTCGATTTGTCCACCTTTTAGCAAAGGTCATGCCGAAATTTTCCGTGAATTTCGGCATGACTTGTGCTACAAACTAGGACATATCGAGTGCCCGGGATTTGCCGCACCAGGAAGGAGTCAACGTTCCTGCAAAATAATAGGCCTTTTTATGTCATTATTCATTTTATTAGGTCTAGAATTAATTGACTAGATTTAATCATAGGAAACATGGCTAGCAACGATGAAGGACAGGGTTCTGGTGATTGCGACGACGTCTACCGGGCGGCAGACGAATTTTTTAGCCTTACCGATGATCAACCGATGTTGTTGCTGGGCCCACTGGTGGCATCGGGGACTGAGACCGACACGCAGACCGGTGTTGAGACTGAGACCGGCGCTGAGACTCAGACCGGCGTCGAGACCAGCGCTGAGACTGAGCCCTGCGCTGCCTCGGGGAGCGGAGCCGGTACTGTAGAACCGAAAGCAAAGAGGCAGTGTCTTCCTAACAAACTCAGGACTACTAGACTGGTGGTCACGGAGGTGGACGACGGCAATTTTGAGCCAAAGGCGCCCGAGGAAGCGCGTCGATGCTACGGCAATCAAATAGGCTGCATCGTACGGACAACCGCCACCATCAACGATGAGAAACTACAGAAGATAGAAAATATGAGGAGCTCCCTCCTAAAGAAGTTTCACCAGATATTCTTGTTCCCGGGCCGGAATGAGAAGGATTATGAAGATCCAGACGAGGACCCGACAATGAAGAAGATAAACAAACACGCCATGACCAAGTTTAGCGACGCGTTGGCCACCTGGAAAACTCGAGTGAAAGCAAAGATCATCGACAAGAAGGAACCCTACTCCGAGATTGTAAAGGATAATCCAACAATCACGGAAGTGCAGTTTCAAATATTCAAGGAGGCTTGCGAGGCCGAAGCTGCCAAAAAAAGTCTAAGTACATGAAGGGGCTTCAAGAGAGGAACATTGGGAGCCACCACCTCGGAAGCCGTGGTTACGGCGGAAAGAGGTCCAAATGGGCCAAGGAGGACGCGGAAGCCGCGAGTCTGGGCATCCCAAACCACTTGGCGGATTTCACCGTCCCACAGGAGCGTGACGTCCTGAGGGCCCGGCACCGTTGGGACCCGGTGAAGAAGGTTTACGAGACAACACCGGTCATTACGGAGTTCATGAGACTTCTGGTAATTTTAGTTTCTGATCAATTCGACTGCACACGTTAGGCATATTTGTAAACGATCCTTGTGCCTTTTGCAGAGAGAGCAGCACCGGATTGCGGCCGAAAGCGACTCGCCGTCTGAGGCATTGGCGAGGCCCAAGTGGGACACTCCATTCAACCGGGCGTTGAACATATTGAAACGACAACCGGTGGATACTCGACCGTCGTATGGACGCGTGCACGGTGTCGGAGACGGCGCCACGTGGAAGAAGTACTACCGTGAGACCACGGAGGAGAGAAAGGAAAGACGGAGGTTAATCAAGAAAACATCGACAAGAAGGTTGAGATTGCGGTTGAGAAGAAATCATCTCGAGCGATCAAGAACAGCGGTAGCTGCCGCAAAACAGGTGGTTGCAGATTTGTCTACTTCCTTGGTGACGGGCGTTTTCACTTGGACAAGGCAAAATCCGAAGCAAATGCAGAGGACTTTCCCTTGTTGACTTCTTGGGAGCACTGCTCCCGCACCTACTCCCCAAGACCGCCCCTTGACCGGACGTGCTCGGCGGTGCTTCTTCTTTGGCTGAGCTCGACGCCCTCACGGCATCTGTCACACCGGCCCCCTTTAATATAAATGTATAATCTCCCGTTTTCGTTGCCTTTTGGATGTCTCACGTCGTAGACTTTTGTTTGCAGGCCGACGAAACCCAGTGCACCATATTGTACACCATCGGCGACCAGAAGGTGGACGTGGGGAAGGCGACGATAATGGAGCCGAAGGAACCATTGTTCCACAGCCGGCCGATCCCCCCGAACGTCTTCAAGGTTTCCGTGGCCAGTGTCGAACCGGGCAACGAGAATTTGCCTCCTCCAATACTACTGGTGGATGACGAGGAGACAGCGCGGCGGCTTGGTTATTGTTGCAATGGGTGGGTCCTGTTGTAGCCAAAGAGTCTGCTTCGTCTGGAGGCGGTCGGGAGCACACCCACGAGCACGCAGCTTCAGCAAGGTATGAACATCAACACCCCACCTACCCAATTAGCGTCGGGTGTCGGGTTGGGTGATAGCGGACGGGGTAAGGAGGAGGCTCAATTAGTCGCTGATGACGTCGCCATGGATGAGGATGACGATGACGGTGGCGCTGAACAGTATGTCTATACTGGCACCTCCTCATGGTTTGAGCGTCATGAGTCGGTGCCTGAATTGCCGGTAGTAAAGAATTCTAGGAAGAGAGCGAGGAAAGGCAAAAAAGCTGATTCTATGATCCAGCCGCCTCAGCAGCCTCGGCTTCAGGACCGTATAGATATCCCCGGTCAACCAATCCTACCTGCAAGAGCGCTAGGGGCCAGATTCGGCGATCTAAGGAGACTTCATGACGATGTGCTGCGGGTAGAGAAAGGCCTCATCGCCTCGATAGATCCAGGATACCCACTCTACGTGGTTAACGTTCCGCGGCAAATGTCGTACGTCGACAGCTTCCCCGCGGATAAGTTCTTCCTCCGATTTGGTTACATATTCGACATGTTTCACGTGAAGAAGTTGGATTTTATGTTTGTCCGCCTTTATGCCTTGCACATGAACTACATCATCGGGTTTGAGCAGATATCTCATATCTGTGTCGCTGACCCGTACTACATGCACGAGGGCATCTTGGGAGTCTACGCAGAGCACCGCGTATACGCGAGGGAATACATCGTCAATTTCATGCTCGCCAATAAGGACAAGGAGGCGATTCTCGTGCCTTATCATCCCGTGTAAGTCATCCGTGCTGCTATCCTTCCTTTGATCTCAATCATTCATTTGCACGGTGGAGGCTATGTAATTTGAGGTGTACTTATTTTGCGCAGCGGCGGGCGCGCCGTCCTCATCATCCTATACCCCCGTTTCTCCCACGCTCTTTACTTGGACTCGTCGAAGAACATTCACAAAAAGGATTACACCCACATCAAGGATGTTCTCGACAGTGCTATGTTTTACTACCAAGCAAGGGGTGGAGAGGTTAGGGACAAGAAGAGAAGGGGCGGCAGGTAGGCTCGCCTTCGGCCATAAGACCGACTTCTGCTGCATCCAGCAACCGAACGATTCTCTTAATGATGGATTCTGTGTCCTACACCACATGCTGGAGTACAGACAGGATCGCCACAACCTTCGCATGTCACCTACATCCGGCGATGCACATATTCTGCAATGGGCAAAGAACGTAGGAGATATCGAGGATCATCGACTTCGAGCCGAGTTCTATCACATCCAGCGCGAACTTGCCCAAATCATCATGAAGGAGGTCGTCGGAAAAACAGGGATGTTCTACGAAGAAGGACAAATGTCGCGGAAGACGTCCGAACATGGGTAGCCGCCAACGCCTCGACCGAAGCCTTTCACTAGGCTCGGGACTATCTCCACGACATGGATGGATGGAACGACATGTTGGAGTGATTGTCGATATATGACAATGTGTCCTTTTAGTCCATACTTTCTGTATGACAAAACTTTGAGTTATGCATGGTGAAACTTTATTTGTGATGTAATTGAACCGTCCTCCTCCTCGACTAGCGAAAATCACTCTAGTTAGGGCATTTTGGGGTACGATGAACTTTGTTATTTATGCTTATGATATGTTGTTTCTATTTTTGCCAAGTCTGTCTCTTTCTGTTACTCAACTATATATATATATGTTGCATATCATCGACTCATGTGATGATGCAGGTGCATAGATCATCGATGGTGAATAAGTGCTACGCCAGGAGTACATATACGACAAGTGGTCAAGTGTCGAGGCCAGTGTACGGTTTCGGTTTCGAGCGACAGGCAGTAGTTAGTTTAGGTTCACGCTAATGCGAGAGAGGGATACAAACTCATGTACTCAAAGTGATAACTCTTCTCGCGTATATCATTGTTTAGATGGATGACGATGTGTTTACAAGTAACTGAGACTTGTATCGCTATTTTCGAGATGATGACGAGAGACCTCTTTGTGTTGGATGATGATTATGATGAGACTATTTGTATGTATATGCTATGATTACATTTGTGGTCTCGCAGTCATTTGTATGTGTATCATGATGACATTTGTATGTGCTAAAGATTCTTCTATAAAGCCTGTTCAAATACAAAACAAATATGCTGGAAAAAAACAAAAAATTACTAAAATTAGCAGTAGCGAGTGTATGAAAGTTAGCAGCAGCGCGCATGATAGCGAGAGCGCGTCCAGCCAGAGCGCTAGAGCTACTAGCAGTAGTGAGTGTATGAAAGTTAGCAGCAGCGCGCGATAGCGATAGGCTGGCGATCCAGCCAGAGCGCTAGAGCTACTAGCAGAGCGAAGCTTCCTCTAAGCTGCTGCTGCACTTGTGTAGCAAGATAGGCTGGTGAGCACACACTACTGCTATGTGTTAGCTGTAGCGCCTTATTAGTAGCGCCACTCCCCGCGCTACTGATACACCTAAAACCCGCGCTGCTGCTAGCCTTTTCCGCAGTAGTGTAGAGAGGTTTACTTGACTCCCAAGCAAGGCTTACTTGACCCTTAAGCAAGCGACCCTTGTCTCTAGTTAACCCTAAGACTAATGGGCCCAGGCCCGTACTCTAACACTACACCCCACCTGGACATGCAACTTGTCCTCGAGCTGCAGCCTAACCAACTTATAACCATGACTCGACGCAACACAAACCTAACACCTAAAAACAAGCCTTTTACATCTCGGCTTGGTTTATTACTCTCAACCTGAAATGGACTGGGACGCTTTATTTTGGACCCCTGAACATAAAGTGGACACCATCCGCACGTCGGACGTGCACGTGTACAGCCACCTGGATCCCATGGAAACCATCTGGACAAAAAGAGTGTATGTGTATGGCCACCTGGAAGTGGTTGCAAGAGCGACCAGCAGAGGCGCCCTCGCGGCGGCCGACAGCGGAATGCAGTGGTGCTACGCCGTGCGCTCTTGTCGGTGTCACCATGCCTTCTCCCCGCCGGATGGCTGTTGGTCTGCACCACACAGAGAAGAGTGGAGGGCTGTCGATGGAGAATGGCGAGGAGGTGCGCCCCCCCCCCCCCCCAACCGCCGATGTCACAGACTTTGAGGTCGCTGTCCGTGGGGAAAACAGCATGCCCAAGATCCCCGACGTAGCGGACGAGATCGAGGTCCTTTGCGCAGCGAAGCGCAACTGGGACGAGCGGCAGCGGCAGACCACGCATCTCCCGCACACGCCGACGTGCTAGGAGGCCGCGCGCAGCAGCCTGCAGCCTTGCCGCCGCCGACACGTGGCGAGTAGTGATCCAAGCCGGAAGAGGTGACAATGACGGCGGGAACTTGATCTGCTGGATGGGGACGCCCTGGGGAAGCGTTGATGGCGATGGCGAGAACTTGATCTGGTGGATCGGGACTCCCGCCGGCGCGGTCGATGCGGGGCTAGAGCTGCCCGGTGGTGGCTGCTGCAGCTGCAGCAGCTGCTGCGGCGGAGGCTGCCAGGAGCGGCGGCTGCCACTGCAGCCAGGGCGGGGCGGTGGTGGCGGTGGATGGCAGCTCCAGCGGCCCGGCGAGCGCGGCAGAGGCCGCCTGGTGCGACGGTTGCCATGGCAGCCACGGCGGTGCGGTGGCGGCAATGGGTGGCGCAGCCGGGTGCGGCCTGTAGGACCCGGCCAAGAACAGGCGGATCTCCTGGACCGCCTGGGTTAGGTCCCGCAACGCCCCGGACACCTCCTCCGGGGTGAGGATGGCAGGGGCGGGCGCGACGGAAGATCCCGACGCAGGCAGGAGCGGGGCGACGGTCGTGGTGGTCGCTAGAGGCGACACGGTGACCGGCAGCGAAAGAGATGGGTTGGGCGGCGGTAAAGACATGATCGAACCGAAGCTAGCTGATACCAAATTTTTATGGCGCTGCTAGAAGGAGGGCGCGAGAGTGCCGGCCGGGGGCCTTTTTGCCCACGACCGGGCAAGAGGGAAGGGATTTCCTTCTTAATTCTTGCTTGATTAGATTGATACATATCCTCTCTTTATATAGAGAGGTTTACTTGACTCCCAAGCAAGGCTTACTTGACCCTTAAGCAAGCGACCCTTCTCTCTAATTAACCCTAAGACTAACGGGCCCAGGCCCGTACTCTAACAAGCGCGTCTTAGAGTGGGTGAGCTACTGCTATATTTATTTCAGCAGCGTGTTTTGTTTGTGCGCGCTACTGCTACGTAGTTGCAGCGCCTTATTTTAAAGCGCGCTGCTGGTAAGATTCTATGTGTAGGCTTTTCCCTAGTAGTGACCTCTTAGTGATAAAGTAAAGCAATTACATGGCGATTGCATTTCATACAATAAAGTGACAACCATAAGGCTCCTGCCAGTTGCCGATAACTTTTACAAAACATGATCACCTCATACAACAATTTATATCTCATCACGTCTTGACCATATCACGTCACAACATGCCTTGCAAAACAAGTTAGATGTCCTCTACTTTGTTGTTGCAAGTTTTATGTGGCTCCTATGAGCTTCTAGCAAGAACCGTTCTTACATATGCATCAAAACCACAACGATTTTTCATCAAGTGTACTATTTTAACCGTCAACAAGGACCGGCCATAGTCAAACTCGATTCAACTAATGTTGGAGAAACAGACACCCGCCAGCTACCTGTGTGTGAAGCACGTCGGTAGAACCAGTCTCATGAACGCGATCAGGTAATGTCGGTCTGGGCCGCTTCATCCAACAATACCGCCGAATCAAAGTAAGACGTTGGTGGTATGCAGTATGACTATTATCGCCCACAACTCTTTGTGTTCTACTCGTGCATATAACATCTACGCATAAACCTGGCTCTGATACCACTATTGGGGAATGCAATATTTCAAAAAAATTATGCGATCACGCAAGATCTATCTAGGACATGCATAGCAACGAGACAAGAGACTGTGTCCATGTACCCTCGTAGACCGAAAGCGGAAGCGTTTAGTAACGTGGTTGATGTAGTCGAACGTCTTCACGATCCAACCGATCCAAGTACCGAACGTACGGCACCTCCGTGTTCAGCACACGTTCAGCACGATGACCTCCCTCGAGCTCTTGATCCAGTTGAGGATGAGGGAGAGTTCCGTCAGCACGACGGTGCGGCGATGGTGATGATGAAGTTACCGGCGCAGGGCTTCGCCTAAGCACTACGACGATATGTCTGAGGTGTTAAACTATGGTGGGAGCACCGCACACGGCTAAGAGATTGTATGTTGTGCTTTGGGGTGCTCCCCTACCCACGTATATAAAGGAGGGGGAGGAGGAGGCCGCCGAAGGAGGGGCACGCCATAGGGGGAGTCCAACTAGGATTCCCAATCCTAGTTGGACTTCCCTTCCTTTTCCAAGAGGGGGTGAGAGGGAAGGAGGAGGGGAGGGAGAAGGAAAGAGGGGGGAGCCGGCCCCTCCCACTAGTCCAATTCGGACTGCCATGGGGGGTGCGGCCACCCCTTGCGGCCCTCCTCTCTCTCCACTAAGGCCCACTAAGGCCCAATATTTCCCCCGGGGGGTTCCGGTAACCCCTCGGTACTCCGGTAAAATATCCGAACCACTCGAAACCATTCCGATGTCCGAATACTACCTTCCAATATATGAATCTTTACCTCTTGACCATCTCGAGACTCCTCGTCATATCCGTGATCTCATCCAGGACTCCGAACAAACTTTGGCCACCAAAACACATAACTCATAATACAAATCGTCATCGCATGTTAACGTGCGGACCCTACATGTTCGAGAACTATGTAGACATGACCGAGACACATCTCCGGTCAATAACCAATAGCGGAACCTCGATGGTCATATTGGCTCCTACATATTCTATGAAGATCTTTATCGGTCAAGCTGCATAACAACATTCGTCATTCCCTTTCTCATCGGTATGTTACTTGCCCGAGATTCGATCGTCGGTATCATCATACCTAGTTCAATCTCGTTACCGGCAAGTCTCTTTACATGTTCCCTAATGCATTATCCCTTAGCTAACTCATTAGTCACATTGCTTGCAAGGATTATAGTGATGTGCATTACCGAGAGGGCCCTGAGATACTTCTCCGATACTCGGAGTGACAAATCCTAATCTCGATCTATGCCAACTCAACAAACACCATCGGAGACACCTGTAGAGCATCTTTATAATCACCCAGTTATGTTGTGACGTTTGATAGCACACAAAGTGTTCCTCCGGTATTCGGGAGTTGCATAATCTCATAGTCAGAGGATTATGTATAGGTCATGAAGAAAGCAATAGCAATAAAAATACACGATCATTATGCTAAGCTAATGGATGGGTCTTGTCCATCACATCATTCTCTAATGATGTGATACCGTTCATCAAATGAGAATACACGTCCATGGTCAGGAAACTTAACCATCTTTGATTAACAAGCTAGTCAAGTAGAGGCATACTAGGGATACTCTGTTTGTCTATGTATTCACACATGCACTAAGTTTCTGTTTAATACAATTCTAGCGTGAATAATAAACATTTATCATGATATAAGCAAATATAAATAACAATTTTATTATTGCCTCTAGGGCATATTTCCTTCACTACATGCATATGTTCCTCTCCCATAATAATTTCAGTAGCATCATGAATGAATTCAACAATATAGATATCACATAAAGCATTCTTTTCATGATTCACAAGCATAGAATACTTATTACTCTCCACATAAGAAAATTTATTCCCATCAATAGTGGTGGAGCAAACTTAAAAATAACTATCATATGATTCAAAATTAAAATCATCATAACAAGTTTCATGGAAATCATTATTTTTATAGCATACATGCCATCACCATAATCATCATATATAGGAACTTTGTTGTCATAATCAATTACAACCTCCTCCAAAATAGTGGATTCGTCATTAAATAAAGTCAAGACCACTCCAAATCCACTTTAATCAATATAAACATCATAAATATGACGCATGCAATCATCATAATAAATTTTCTCAATTAAACTTGGGGGACTAAAAATATCATCTTCATCAAATATAGCATTCCCAAGCTTATAGCTTTCCATATCATTAGCATGATGTATATTCAAAGAATTCATACTAGCAACATTGCAAACATGCTCATCATTCAAATATTTTGTGCCAAACATTTTATTGATTTCTTCTTCTAACAATTGAGCACAATTTTCGGATCCATCATTTTCAAGAAAGATATTATAAAGATGCTCAATAATATGATGCGACCTCAATTCATTTTTTATGTAGTTTTCTTTTATAGACCAAATTAGTGATAAACAAGAAACTAAAATATTCAATTGCAAGATCTAAAGATATATCTTCATGCACTCACCTCCCCGGCAACAGCGGCAGAAAAGAGCTTGATGTCTACTACGCAACTTTATTCTTGTAGACACGTGTTGGGCCTCCAAGCACAGAGTTTTGTAGGACAGTAGAAATTTTCACTCAAGTGAATGACCTAAGGTTTATCAATCCGTGAGAGGTGTAGGATGAAGATGGTCTCTCTCAAACGGCCCTGCAACGAAATACAAGAAATCTCTTGTGTCCCCAACAGACCCAATACAATGGCAGATTGTATAGGTCACTAGTTCGGCGAAGAGATGGTGATAAAAGTGTAATATGGATGGTAGAAATATATTTTCATAATCTGAATAAATAAAAACAGCAAGGTAGCAAATAGTAAACAGGCACAAAAACGGTATTGCAATGCTTGAAAAAGAGTCCTAGGGTCTGTACTTTCGCGAGTGCAATCTCTCAACAATGCTAATATAATTGGATCATAAAACAATCCCTCAAAGTGCGATGAAGGATCACTCCAAAGTTCCTATCTAGCGGAGAACATAAGAATAAATTGTTTGTAGGGTACGAAACCACCTCAAAGCTATTCTTTCCGTTTGATCTATTCAAGAGTTTGTACTAAAATAACACAAAGCTATTCTTTCCGTTCGATCAACCCCAGAGTTCATACTAAAATAACACCAAAGTAAATTAATAATACTCAATCAAACACAAATAAAATCAAAGAGTGCCCCAAGACTTCTACCTGAGAAATAAAGACAAGAACATGCATCAACCCCTATGCATAGATTACCCCAATGTCACCTCGGGATCTGCGAGTTGAGTGCCAAAACATATATCATGTGAATCAATATGATACCCCATTTTCACCACGAGTATTCAATTGCAAGACATATATCAAGTGTTCTCGAATCCATAAAAGTATTCGATCCGATAACAACGAAATCTCAAAGGGAAAAACTCAATTCGTCACAACAAAATAGAGAGGAGAAAACACCATATGATCTAACTATATTAACAAAGCCCGCGATACATCAAGATCGTGACATCTCAAGAACACGAGAGAGAGAGAGAGAGAGAGAGTTTAAACACATAGCTACTGGTACATACTCTTAGCCCTGAGGGTGGACTACTCCCTCCTCATCGTGGTGGCCGCTGGGATGATGAAGATGGCCACCGGAGATGATTCCCCCCTCCGGCAGGGTGCCAGAACGGGGTCTAGTTTGGTTTTCATTGGCTACAGAGCCTTGCGGCGGTGGAACTTCTGATCTAGGTTAACCCCGAGGGTTTTTGGAATATTTATGAATTTATAGGGTAAAGAGGGGGTGCGGGAGGCCACCGAGGTGGGCACAACCCACCTGGGTGCGCCTGGGCCCCCAAGCATGCCCTCGTGGGTTGTGCCCCCCTCGGGGCACCCCCTGGTGCTGCTTTGGCCCATTGGTGGTCTTCTGGTCCATAAAAAATCCACAAAAGGTTTCGCGGTGTTTGGACTTTGTTTGATATTGATTTCCTGCGATGTAAAAAACAAGCAAAAAAAACAGCAACTTGCACTGGGTCAATAGGTTAGTCCCAAAAATTGATATAAAGGCGCTACAAATGATTGTAAAACATCCCAGAATGATAAAATAACAGCATGAATACTTCATAAATTATAGATATGTTGGAGACGTATCAACAGTAACATTACCATGAGCATCAGTCTTCTTCTTGAAGATCCATTTATTCTCAATGGCTTGCCGATCATCGGGCAAGTCCACCAAAGTCCATACTTTGTTCTCATACATGGATTCTATCTCAGATTTCATGGCCTTAAGCCATCTTTCAGAATATGGGCTCATTATTGCTTCTTAATAGTTCGTAGGTTCGTGATGGTCTAGTAACATGACTTCCAGGACAGGATTACCGTACCACTCTGGTGTGGAACGTGCTCTGTTCGACCTATGAGGTCCAGTAGTAACTTGATCCGAAGTTTCATGATCATCTTCATTAGCTTCCTCTCTAGTTGGTGTAGGCATCATGGGAATGGATTTCTCTGATGTGCTACATTCTAAATTTAGAGAATGTACAATTACCTCATCAAGTTCTACTTTCCTCCCACTCACTTCTTTCGAGAGAAACTCCTTCTCTAGAAATGTTCCATTCTTGGCAACAAATATCTTGCCTTCGGATCTGTGGTAGAAGGTGTACTCAATAGTTTCCTTAGGATATCCTATGAAGACACACTTCTCCGATTTGGGTTCAAGCTTACTAGGCTGAAGCCTTTTGACGTAAGTGTCGCAACCCCAAACTTTAAGAAACGATAGCTTAGGTTTCTTGCCAAACCATAGTTCATACAGTGTCATCTCATCTCAACGGATTTAGACGGTGCCCTATTTAACATCAACGCAGTTGTCTCTAATGCATAAGCCCAAAACAATAGTGGTAAATTGGTAAGAGACATCATAGTTCGCATCATATCTAATAAAGTACGGTTACGACGTTCAGACACACCATTTCCCTGTGGTGTTCTAGGTGGCGTGAGTTGTGAAACTATTCCACATTGTTTTAAATGAAGGTCAAACTCATAAATCAAATATTGGCCTCCATGATCAGATCGTACAAACTTTATTTTCTTGTTACGATGATTCTCCACTTCACTCTGAAATTCTTTGAACTTTTGAAATGTTTCAGACTTGTGTTTCATTAAGAAGATATACCCATATCTGCTCAAATCATCTGTGAAGGTCAGAGAATAACGATACCTGCCGCATGCCTCAACACTCATCGGACCACATACATCGGTATGTATTATTTCCAATAAGTCATTGGCTCCCTCCATTGTTTCGGAGAACGGAGTTTTAGTCATCTTGCCCATGAGGCATGGTTCACAAGTATCAAATGATTCATAATCAAGTGATTCCAAAAGTCCATCTGCATGGAATTTCTTCTTGCGCTTTACACCAATATGACCTAAATGGTAGTGCCACAAATATGTTGCACTATCATTATCAACTTTGCATATTTTGGCATCAATATTATGAATATGTGTATCACTACAATCGAGATTCTATAAACCATTCACATTGGGTGTATGACCATAGAACGGTTTATTCATGTAAACAGAACAACAATTATTCTCCGACTTAAATGAATAACCGCATTGCAATAAAAATGATCTAATCATATTTATGCTCAACGAAAACACCAAATAACATTTATTTATTTTCAACACTAATCCCGAAGGTAGAGGGACTGTGCGATGGTGATCATATCAACCATGGCACCACTTCCAAGACACATCGTCAGCTCGCCCTTAACTAGTCTCTGTTCATTCTACAACTCCTGTTTTGAGTTACTAATCTTAGCAACTGAACCGGTATCAAATACCCAGGGGCTACTACGAACACTAGTAAGGTACACATCAATAACATGTATATCAAATATACCTTTTGTTCACTTTGCCATCCTTCTTATCTGCCAAGTATTTGGGGCAGTTCACTTCTAATGACCATTTCCTTTGCAGTAGTAGCACTCAGTTTCAGGCTTGGGTCCAACTTTGGGCTTCTTCATGGGAGAGGCAACTTTCTTGCCATTCTTCTTGAAGCTCCCTTTCTTTCCCTTGCCCTTTTACTTGAAACTAGTGGTCTTGTCAACCATCAACACTTGATGCTCTTTCTTGATTTCTACTTTCGCCGATTTTCGCATCGCGAAGAGCTCGGGAATCATTTTCGTCATCCCTTGCATATTATAGTTCATCACGAAGTTCTAGTAGCTTGGTGATGGTTTCTAGAGAACTCTATCAATCACTATCTTATCTGGAAGATTAACTTCCAATTGATTCAAACGATTGTAGTACTCAGACATTCTGAGTACATGCTCACTGACTGAGATATTCTCCTCCATCTTGTAGGCAAAGTACTTGTCTGAGGTCTCATACCTCTCGACCCGGGCATGAGTCTGAAATACCAATTTTCAGCTCTTGGAACATCTCATATGCTCCTTGGCGTTTAGAACGTTTTTGAAGTCCCGGTTCTAAGTCGTAGACCATGGCGCACTAAACTATTAAGTAGTCATCATATCGAGCTTTCCATACGTTCATAACATCTGTATCTGCTCCTGCAATAGGTCTGTCACCCAGCGGTGCATCAAGGACATAATTCTTCTGTGCAGCAATGAGAATAATCCTCAGATCACGGACTCAGTCCGCATCATTACTACTATCATCTTTCAACTTATTTTTCTCTAGGAACATATCAAAAATGGGGGATCTATATCGCTTGATCTGCAACATATGTATGTAAAACTATTAAGACCAAGTTCATGATAAATTAAGTTCATTTAATCAAATTAATTCAGAACTTCCACTTAAATAGACATCCCTCAAGTCATCTGAGTGATATGTGATCCAAATCAACCAACCCATGTCCGATCATCACGTGAGATGGCGTAGTCATTGAAAGGACCGATATAGTTGACTAGAGCGGGGGTGAATAGGCAACTAACAATTTTTAGCTTTTCTTTACCAATTTAAACTTTGCATCAAAGTAGGTTGTCTAGATATGCAACTAGGTGAGCAACCTATATGATGCAACACCAACAAGCACACAAGCAAGCAAGGGATGTAACACAAATAAGCTTGCACAAGTAAAGGCACGAGATAACCAAGAGTGGAGCCGGTGAAGACGAGGATGTGTTACCGAAGTTCCTTCCCTTTGAGGGGAAGTACGTCTCCGTTGGAGCGGTGTGGAGGCACAATGCTCCCCAAGAAGCCACTAGGGCCACCGTATTCTCCTCACGCCCTCACACAATGCGAGATGCCATGATTCCACTATTGGTGCCTGAAAGTGCGTTATATTGACTAGAGGAGGGGTGAATAGGCGATTTTTATGAATTCTTCACTGAGGAATTTGCTAGTGAGGAAATTCCTTAGCGAAGAACTACTTGCAGAAAAATAAGTACTCAGAAGTAAACATAACAGAAGACAAGCATAGTCATCATGATGAGATGAGGACAAGCACAGAGTACAGAAAGCGTAATCACAGGATAACACAGGATGAAGACAAACAGACTGAAGAAATTGAAATGAGGAAATTGAGGAAGTCTTCAGTCAAAGTCTTCAAACACAGATATGACAAGGACACAACACAATACTGAGGAAATGAAAGAGTTGAGGAAATATAACCAGTAGGCTTGGTGAAGACAATGATTTGGTAGACCAGTTCCAACTGCTGTCTCAGTTGTACATCTGGTTGGAGTGGCTAGGTATTTAAACCTGAGGACACACAGTCCCGGACACACAGTCCTCACTGTATTCTCCTTGAGCTAAGGTCACACATACCTCACCCAACCACTCGTGGTAAGTCTTCAGGTGACTTCCGAACCTTCACAAACTCGGTCACTCGGCGATCCACAATTCCTCTTGGATGCTCTAGACCATGACGCCTAACCGTCTCAGAAGAAGCACAGATCTTCAAAGGTAACAAGCGCCGGATCCATGCAGGATCAATCTCTTGATGATGCTCAATCACTTTGGGTTTGTAGGTGTTTGGGTTTGGGTTTTCCTCACTCGATGATTTTCGCTCAAAGTCCTCGGAGGATGGGATGCTCTCAAATGACAAGTGTTAGTTTCTCCCGGAGCAGCCAACCAGCTAGTGGTTGTAGGGGGCGGCTATTTATAGCCTAGGGAGCATCCCGACATGATAAGACATAAATGCCCTTCAATGATATGACCGTTAGGTGGATAAGATATTTTGGGACAGCTGGCGCGCAGCACAACAACGGTCGGAAATTTGAGGCTCAGATTCCTGAGGGCTATCATGTTCCTCACTTTGTAGGCAATCCGCACTGGCGAATTCCTAGCTCATCAGTCAGAACAAATTCCTCAGAGACCAGAAGAACTTCGTCTCTGTTGCTGAAGAATATGACTGAGCTGTATGAGATTTCCAATGGCTTCACTCAAAGGGATTGGTAGGTGTAGGATTTTGAGTTGAGCATCACATGGAAATTTTTCCTTAGTATTTCCTCGACCCCCTTTAACAGTACGGTGTTTCCTATGACTCAAGAAAGAGAAAAAGAAACTACGAAAACAAAAGTCTTCATGCTTCATATTCCTCGAATGAATACCAAGTCTTCAAGGTCACACCAATATCTTCACTTTCAAAGTCTTCAGAAAGTCTTCGGAATACCAAAGTCTTCAGTCGAAGAACTTCATTTTTAGGGGTCGACTTTCTCTGTAAATATCAAACTCCTCATAGACTTATAGACCTGTGTACACTCATAAACGCATTAGTCCCTTAACCTATAAGTCTTCAATACACCAAAATCACTAAGGGGCACTAGATGCACTTACAGTGCCCTTGGAGGCAGCGACCGAACCTTTACAAACAAGGTTGGGGCAATCTTCACAACTTAATTGGAGGCTCGCAATGACACCACGAAGCTTCACCACAATGGACTATGGCTCCACGGTGACCTCAACCGTCTAGGGTGCTCAAACACCCAAGAGTAACAAGATCCACAAGGGATTAGTGGGGGGAATCAAATTTCTCCTAGTGGAAGTGTAGATTGGGGCCTTCTCAACCAATCCCGAGCAAATCAACAAGTTTGTTTGGCTAGGGAGAGAGATCGGGCGAAAATGGAGCTTGGAGCAACAATGGAGCTTAGGGTTGGAAGAGGTAGTAAACTAGAGGAAGAAGACACCCCTTATATAGTGGAGAACCAAAACCAACCGTTATCCACTTAACCAGCCCGCGACCTGCGGTACTACCGCCCCTGACAAGCGGTACTACCGCAGGGCCTCACGGTACTACCGCGGGGCCTCACTGTACTACCGCGACCGACTGTGGTACTAACGCTGCTACGGTAGGAACTAGGACATGCCTGAAGCGTAGAGGTTGAGGGCGGTACTGCCGCAGGCGCGGTACTACCGCTCCCCCTTGCGGTACTACCGCAAGGCAGGATTGGCCTAGCCTAGGAAGGGCGCGGATGAATAAAAATACATCCGTGCCAACTTCCGCTGAAAACAATCGATTCAAAAATCTGACACGGTACTACCGCACATGCGATGCGGTACTACCGCGCAGGGAGCGGATGTAATCCGCCCCTACTTCCGCTCGTGTAGCTGTGCGAGACCAGGACTCACGGTACTACCGCGCGCATGGGGCGGTACTACCGCATTGGGCGCGGATGTAAAAAATTACGTCCGCCCCTACAGCCGCACGAGCAGTTAAGTCTGGTCTGAGGCCACGGTAGTACACCTCCGTAGGAGCGGTACTACCGCGGGCACCTACGGTACTACCGCAAGGGCTTGCGGTACTACCGCAGTGGCATGCGGTACTACCGCTCCATAGAGCAGTACTATTGCATGCCCCGGAACAGCCACACTTAGGAATCCTACTCTTTGCATAGAAATCAGGAAAACAAAGGATGCTCCAAAGCACAAGGGGAAAGGTGGTGCAGAGGAAGAAAACGTGTACGTGATGATTCCACCCGAACCTTTCTGAAGCGGACCCCCTCTTAATAGTACGGCTTTCCTACGACTCAAGTCCATCGAAAAGAAACATAGAAAAACGCCGTCTTCATTAGTCTTGGAGGGGCACCAAAGCGTCTTATGCCTAGCGATGAAACGTCTGAGAAACTCAATGCACACGATTAGTCCGCAAAAGCATTGTCATCAATCACCAAAACACCTTAGGGATAAATATGCCCTTACAATCTCCCCCTTTTTGGTGGATTGATGACAATATAGGATTTACACAATGGGAAATAATATAGAGCATACGCAAACCCCTCCTCACTAAAATACAGACGGGCTCCCCCTAGATGTGTGCAATCTAGATAGGTGCTTTGGACTGCACGGCACACATACTAGGATCAACACTCCCCCTATATTTTATAGACAAGGCATATCTTGCAAAAGTAAGGATAACACTAAGCAAGATAGCAAACAAGAGCATAACATAAGTAGCACAATATATCATAAGCTCACTAAGATAAGATAGAGTGCATATGTCTTACACCATATGAAGGATAAGTCTCACAAGCGCAAACCAAACCAAAGCAAACGAGGTTCAACATAACAAACGCAAACGACACGATAAAATGACTCGCAAATCCTACACTCTCTCCCCCTTTGGCATCGAGACGCCAAAAAGGCAGAGAGGTCACCTACACAAAAGGGGTGGCTCAAGCAGAGTAATCACTCCAACGCTCCTTGTCAGACTCGATAGCGGGGACGGTCTCCTCGATGTCCTCCTCAGAATCGGTCCACCTGTAGCCTTGCTTAGCCATCCACTCAGCCTCTGGAGTGATAACCTCCTCAGAACCGCCAGAGACTTCCTCTCCAAAGACCCTCATAATCTTCTTGTTGCGGCGGCGATTCTCCTTGGAGGCAATGTGAGTCCTATACTGCCCCTTTCCCTGCATGCAGAACAAAGTCTTCATCTTGTCCTTCAGCTTCTTGGCCCATGAGGGCTCAGAGGAGTGATGGGCATACCCAGCAGAACGGTCCTCAGCAGCAGCCTCCGCCTCAGCCTCCTCCCCATCAACAGCCCTCTTAGAAGTCGTTGCCTCAGCACGAGTGGTAGTGTTGGCCCACTTGGGCTTGACACGGAGACTGATGGACTCATGACGAATCCAGTCTAGAGCAAGGAACTCATCACCGGAGAACAGCTTCTCCCAAGTCTTGGAGATCAACAGAAACAGGTACGGTCCATAGATGGGTACCTTGCGGTTGAACACCGCGAACCGAAGCTCACACCACATGATATGTGAGACATCAAGTGGTTGAGACTGAGACACACGCGCCTCCTCGCACAGGAGCATCATATCCACCAGATAGGCATGCACCTTGTCCTTGTCACCAATGCGAGGAAAGAGAGAGTTGCAGAAGATGCGATACATGATGTCCAGAAATTGGTTCAGCACCCACGTCGACTTGCCACTAGGAAGCACCTTCTCAACATAATACTGCTGGAGCCTGTTCTTGCTGGCGGACTCAGGGTTGGCATGAGGGCGAACACCAACGGGCGTGGTTAGCCCCTCATCAGGAACGTGGAGCAGATCCATGAAATCCTTCCAGGTAACAGTCAACTGACGTCCATTTGTCATCCAGGTCATCCTTCGGTCCTCCTCAGGGTGAAAGTGAACTGAGGAAAAGAACTGGCAAATAATCTCAGGGTCATAGTCCAGGTGGAAGGAGATCACATGTTCAATGCCAAACTGCTCCACCAAGTCCAGAGCCTCTCCAAAGTAAGCACGGTGCTTGTCCTACCTCATGTGCTTCATGTCAATCCATTTGACATCCACATAGGTGTTTTGCTTGGCCTTGATCACATCCAGATAGATGAGAGTCTGCTGCTTGGTCCAAAAATAGTCATTTCCTCTGAAGGTAGCACGGGCATTCACATATGGGTTGATCTTCTTTCGAGGGATAAACTCATAAAGTGGTATCTCATCCATGCCCTTTGCGGGTTCCTTGTACTTGCTAGCGGAGGACTTGACATTGCGCTTGGGGGCACTGGAGCCCTCTGGAGCTTCATCTTGATTGCACATTCGCTTGGAGCTAGTGTCACGACTGGGATTGGAACGGCGAGCAGGAGCACTGGAGCCACCACCCAAGACACAAAGCACAAAACACACATGACAAGCGAGAAGAATTAATGCAAAGACCTCGGCAAAACAAGGGAAACATGTAGGAAGCATACGTGGTAATTGCCAAGAAGAAGATTGGACAACAACGATAGTGCTGCCAGTTCTAGCGGTACTAAAATGTTAGTACCGCTCCTAGTCGTGGTAGTACCGTGTGCGGACACGGTAGTACCGGGGCTCGAAGCGGTAGTAGGACCTTAGTACCACAGATCGTGCGGTATTACCGCACCTGATGGGCGGTAGTACCGGACCAGCGGTAGTACCGCACGGCGTCAGATCCGAACCTCTTTGAATCTGAGAACAACCGCGAAAGCACGGAGGTACTACGGTTTATCAAATCTACCACGGGACAACATATCAAGTATAATTTCTACGCAACACTACTCTCCTACATCCTACTCTTGCATAGATTTGGCCTAAAATCTCAAGAACACATGCATCTCCCCAAAAACCTAGAGGCAAAAGAACAAACAAGAGAGAGAGGGATTTGGGGAGAAACCTTGTTCCATGGCAAGAGGAAGTGGTGGCGAACGATCCCACCAGTCGGAATCCGAGGAGAGTGGCCAGAGATGGAGATCCGGCGAGGGTCTCCGGCGCCGTTCTTGAGTAGGAGAGAGAGAGGCGGCGGGGAGAGAGACAGACGAATGGGTATGGGGGAGTTGGAACTCCCCCTGCCCGGGTCTTAACCCCCACGAGCACTCGTCAGTGCGGTAGTACCGCACCTCATCGCGGTAGTACCGCTCGGGCGAAGTGCCGCACCGAAGCGGTAGTACCGCTCCCCCATTCGGCAGTAAAAAAATACTGCCGCGCTGGGTGCGGTAGTACTGTGCTCTCCACATGTCGTAGTACCGTGACAGGCCGCGGTAGTACCGTGAGCTCAAGAAGATGCACGTTTCAAACACAAGAGAAATGGTCTTCGCAAGGAAACCTCAAGCAAATGAGACACCACAAGAACATGCTCAGCACGAAGAAAGAAAGGCAAGAGACAACAAGGACCAACCACGAGACACAACCTCTCCCAGGAGAGGGCGGTGGCCGGAGCCACCTATGTTTGAGTCAATTGGTATGGCACCGCGAAGAATTATCCTTGGGCCCATGACCAAAAATCGTCTTTGAAGCACAAGTACCATAAAAAATGGCTAATGTGGAAGAGTTGATCAATTTATGCATAATGGGGGGAGGGAGAGTTCATTGAGAGAACAACACTCCCCCTATGTCCATGCCTACATCTAAACAAGAAAACCAGTTGAGTATGGTGGGGTGTGCAAGGGTTCAAGAAACATTGCTCGAATCAATGATATTTAGCTCATGCCTTAACTCGCGAAATCTTGCTTCATCCAATGGCTTCGTGAATATATCTGCAAGGTTATCATGAGTGTTGACGTAGTTGAGCTCGATCTCCCCTCGCCTAATCTGATCCCGGATGAAGTGATACCGAATCTCAATATGCTTCGTCTTGAAGTGTTGCACCGGGTTGAGAGAAATTTTGATGGCACTTTCATTGTCACACCAAAGAGGCACTTTGTCACAAGTGACACCGTAATCCTTTAAAGTTTGCCTCATCCAAAGAAGTTGTGCACAACAACTGCCGGCAGCCACATACTCCGCTTCGGTGGACAAGAGAGACACACAACTTTGCTTCTTGGAAGACCAACTCACCAAAGAGCAACCAAGAAATTGGCAACCTCCGGAAGTGGACTTCCTATCCACTTTGTCTCCCTTAATCGAATCGAATACCCTACAAGCTTGAAATTTGCTCCTGTTGGGTACCATAAGCCAAAGTTTGGGGTATGAGCCAAATATCAAAAGATTCGCTTGACCGCCACAAAGTGGCTTTCCTTAGGTGCGGCTTGAAACCGTGCACTAATTCCCACACTCAACATGATATCCGGTCCAGATGCACAAAGGTAGAGCAAGGATCCAATCATGGAGCGATATACCTTTTGATCCACCGCTTTACCATTGGGATCAATGTCAAGTTGGCACTTGGTGGGCATTGGAGTGGAAGCTGGCTTGACATCACTTAGCTTGAATCTCTTGAGCATGTCTTGAGTGTATTTGGCTTGGTTGATGAAGGTTCCTTCTCTTCTTTGCTTCACTTCGAACCCGAGAAAGAACTTCAACTCTCCCATGGAAGACATCTTGAACTCTGAGGTCATGAGAGCGGCAAATTCCTCATTGAAAGCTTTGTTAGGGGAACCAAAGATAATATCATCAACATATAGTTGGCACACAAACAACTCCCCTTTGACCTTTAGTAAAAAGAGTGGGGTCGATTAGCCCAACTTCAAATCCACGGTCTTGTAACAACTCGGTAAGGTGGTCATACCACGCACGTGAGGCTTGTTTAAGGTCGTAGAGTGCCTTATCGAGTTGATACACATGATCAGGAAAGTAGGGATCCTCGAACCCGGGGGGTTGCTTGACATATACCAACTCATTAATAGGACCATTAAGGAAAGCACTTTTCACATCCATTTGTTGCAACTTAAAGTTGTGATGAGAAGCATAAGCAATCAACAAACGAATGGATTCAAGGCGAGCAACGAGAGCAAAGGTTTCACCGTAGTAGATACCCTCGACTTGGGAGTAGCCTTGTGCCACCAACCTTGCCTTGCTGCGAACAATGGTCCCATGAGCATCTTGCTTGTTCTTGAATATCCACTTGGTTCCAATGACATTGTGGTTCCCCGTTGGCCTTGGCAACAATCTCCATACCTTGTTATACTCGAAGTTGTTGAGCTCTTGATGCATGGCATTGAGCCAATCCGGATCTTCGAGCGCCTCATAGACCTTTTGGAGTTCAACACAAGAGACAAACGCGTGATGTTCACAATAGTTTGCCAATTGTCTACAAGTGCTTACCCCCTTTTGAATGCTTCCAAGCACATTCTTCATAAGACGACCCTTGGTAGAGAGCTTGGAAGCAATCTTGGCGGCACGACGCTCCAATTCCTCCTCGGAGGTGAGTTGAGGAGCGGACACTTGATCATCTTGAGCACCGTCTTGAGCTTGTTCTTGATCTTGAGCTTGCTCTTGATCTTTAACTTTCTCGGAGGAGAGAACTTGACCTTGGGCATCACATGGTGACTCAACACCGTTTTGAGGTTGATCTTGCCCTTGGTCATGTTCAAGAGGTTGAGGGCCTTCACTTTATTCTTCGGAAGCGTGTGGGCCTTGGGTTGGTGATGGCTCCACTTGAGTGGAGCATTATCCTTCTCCTTCGGCCACAAGGGGTTCCTCAATGGGTAGGATAAACCCAACTCCGATTCTTCTTATGGCTTGAGGAGGAATTTCATCACCTAGATCACAAGTGCCACTTTGCTCCACTTGGGAGCCGTTATTCTCATCAAACTCCACGTTACATGTCTCCTCAATAAGTCACGTGGACTTATTGAGGACACGGTAAGCATGAGAGTTTGTAGCATAACAACAAATATGCCCTCATAAGCTCTAGCCTCAAATTTAGACAAACGAACAACTTTCTTGAGAATGAAACACTTACACCCGAACACCTGAAAGTACTTGAGGTTGGGCTTGTTACCGGTGAGTATCTCATATGGAGTCTTGTTCAAGCCCTTACGGAGGTAGAGCTGATTGGATGCATGACATGCAGTGTTGATGGCTTCGGCCCAAAAGTTGTATGGAGACTTGAACTCCGCCATCATGGTCCTTGCCGCATCCATCAACGTCCGGTTCTTCCTCTCCGCTACACCATTTTGTTGAGGGGTGTATGGTGCGGAATATTTATGCTTGATCCCCTCATCACTAAGAAACTCTTCCAAGGTGTATTTCTTGAACTCGGTGCCGTTGTCGCTTCTTTTAGTCAAGATCTTTGCATTGTGCTGACGTTGGGCTTCATTCGTAAAGTCAATGACGGTTTGTTGGGTCTCGCTCTTCCTCTTGAAGAAATATACCCATGTGTATCTTGAATAGTCATCCACAATCACCAAGAAATACTTTCTACCCCCAAGACTATCAAAGTATGGAGGCCCAAAGAGATCCAAATGAAGGAGCTCCAAAGGCCTCTTCGAGTAGATGATAGTCGTGGGAGGGTGAGCCGTCTCATGTAGCTTTCCTTCGATACAAGTACTACAAGCACGATCTTTAGCAAAACTAACATTTGTTAGTCCACGGATGTCGGTGTCAAAACCGGCGGATCTCGGGTAGGGGGTCCCGAACTATGCGTCTAGGCGGATGGTAACAGGAGACAAGGGACACGATGTTTTTACCCAGGTTCAGGCCCTCTCGATGGAGGTAAAACCCTACTCCTGCTTGATTAATATTGATGATATGGGTAGTACAAGAGTAGATCTACCACGAGATCAAGGAGGCTAAACCCTAGAAGCTAGCCTATGGTATGATTGTTGTTATGTCCTACGGACTAAAACCCTCCGGTTTATGTAGACGCCGGAGAGGACTAGGGTTACACAGAGTCGGTTACAATGGTAGGAGATCTACATATCCGTATTGCCAAGCTTGCCTTCCACGCCAAGGAAAGTCCCATCCGGACACGGGACGAAGTCTTCAATCTTGTATCTTCATTGTCCAAGAGTCTGGCCAAAGGTATAGTCCGGCTATCCGGACACCCCCTAATCCAGGACTACCTCAGTAGCCCCTGAACCAGGCTTCAATGACGACGAGTCCGGCGCGCATATTGTCTTCGGCATTGCAAGGCGGGTTCCTCCTCCAAGTACTTCATAGAAGATTTTGAACACAAGGATAGTGTCCGGCTCTGCAAAATAAGTTCCACATATTTCCATAGAGACAATAGTATTTACACAAATCTGATCTGCTGACGTATTCCGTAGGGTGACATCACACCACGGCCAAGCCCTTTTTCGAATCATTTTACTATCTCACCTCAGCGCGTTTAGCGATGCGGTTTCCTTGGCACGTCTTGTCGAAGCAGAGATCATGTCCCCTTATTTCGGGATCCTCATCAATACGGGCCTGGGTAACCCTACCGCGCCATTGATTACGGCGCTTGGGAGATAAGCGAGTTTTACCAGGCTGGTGGGGACGCATAGTTGCGTCCGCCCATATAAGGGGATAAGGATCCACCTTTTTCATCCACGCGTTCTTCCTCCTTTGCTCATCGATTTCCGCGCACTCGAGCTCCAACGCCCAAGCCCACACTCCCCACCTCAACCTTCTCCAGCCATGTCTGGAGCGGGAGGCAAGTGGATGGTCTCCTCCGTCACGGAGGGACACATCAAAAAGCTGAGGAAAGCCGGATACCTGTCCAACAACCTCACGCATCGGCTTCCCGACGAGGGGCAGCTCATCCCCACCCCCAGGCCCCATGAGAGGGTGGTGTTCCTCCCCCATTTCCTCCACGGACTGGGCTTCCCTCTTCACCCATTTGTCCGGGGGCTCATGTTCTACTATGGCCTGGATTTCCACGATCTGGCCCCGAAATTCGTCCTCAACATCTCGGCGTTTATTGTCGTGTGCGAGGCCTTCCCTCTGCATCCATCCCCACTTCGGCCTATGGCTCAAGACTTTCAATGTCAAGCCAAAGGTGGTGCGCGGCAACCAGGCGGAGTGCGGAGGTGCCATGGTGGGCAAGATGCCCAACGTCCTATGGCTCGAGGGCTCCTTTGTGGAGACCCTGAAGGGGTGGCAATCGGGGTGGTTATACACCACCGAGTCGCGTGACCTTGAATGGGTCGCAGCCCCCGAGTTCCGATCTGGAACCCCCACGCGGCTCACCTCCTGGAAGGAGACGGGCCTGTCGTGGGGTGAAAAGGAGAGGTGACCGGACTGCAAACATGCATCCAAAACCTGGTGAGCAAGAAGCTCAACCTTGTCAATGTAGTCCAGGTCATGCTCATCCGTCGGATCCTCCCGTGCCAACAACGGGCCTTTAGCTTGTGGGAGTTCGACCCGGCGCAGCACCGAACTCTAAGCAGGCTCTTCGACACGACGTACGAAGATGCCTGGAAGGCGCTATTCAAGGGCGCCGAGGCTCCTGCATCCGCTACGGAGGATCGCGGATTCAGCGCGCAGCGTCAAGCCGGCGCGGTAAGCTGTTTTACCTTTTACAGGATATTTGCCTTTCATAGTTTAACTCTATGCGGGATCTAAACTCCCGTGCCTTTGACAGGAATGGTTGAAGAAGGCCGAACAGATTAATTGTCCGGCCCCTCTTCCCGAAGACCCAGCCAATGCTCGCTTGGCGAAGCTGCTTGCTCCGGCCCCTTATGTGGTGCCGGAGAAGAAGGTCAAGAAGAAGACCACGGGAACTCGAAAGAGTTCCCGGCGCTTGGTGGTATCGGATTCATCATCCGATGACTCCTACACGCCCTCCTCCCGCAAAGACGAGAAGGAGGAAGAAGAGGCCTCTCCCCCTCCAGCGGGGGGAAGGAAATAAAAGGAAGGTCGCCCCAACTGGGGAGGCCGAAGGGTCCAAGAAGGGGAAGACCCTTCCTCCGGACTACTCCACCAACGACGACGACGGCGAAGAGGCGTGGCCGCACAGGGCCAAGCCCCTGGCGAAATCGTAAGTATTTGGACACCAGAGTGATTCATAGCGTTCCCTTCTTGCACAGCTCCTCCTTACACCGAATATGACTATGCAGTCCGCCCAAGGCCGGGCTCGACGAGTCGTCGAGTGGTTCCCTGGATTCGTCGGACGTGAATTCGCTTCCGACTGCTACCTCTCCCCGCCCTACGAACGACGCCGAGGTGTTGTCCCAGGAGGTTCCAAGCCAGGAGGAGGTGGTCCTGGAGGCGCTGCAAGGCGACCTCCCGGACTCGAGGTGCCCAGGGGACAAAGCCCTCAAGGGCTCCAAGTCCAGCGCTAGGCCAGACACCGCACCGGAACCTTCAATGGTTCCGGAATCCGGCAAGCGGCCCCCGAGTAAGAAGGGCAAGCCTACCGAACCGGAGACCTCCGTCCAACCGGAGGCACCGGACAATTTGCTGGAGGTGCTTAACGGCGCCTCCATCAACGAGGGGCACTGTACTATAATGAGTACGGTGATCCAGAAGGTTCAGTCCGCCAAGAGCGGACTGACTGAAGCCTGTGCCAGCCTTTTAACAGGCTTTGAGGTAAGTAAAGAATATGCAAAAATATTACCGCATAGACAGTAGCCCCTAATGCTCTGTTTGGCGTTCGGAAAGAAAAGCCGAATAGAGGATCTAATAACATTCGCAGGAGTCTAACAAAAGTAAGTTAATATATGATGTGAAGCCATTGGCAAGGCCCGCCAGACCGATCATGGAGGTGGACACGCTGAAGCAGAACCTCGAGCGGTCCGAACAAGAGCTCGGCCTTGCCAAGAAGCAGGTCGAGGATAAGGAAGGTAAGAGATACCTTATTTGAATATATAAAAGGTGCAATTGCAAAAAATGACAAGATTAACGTGGCTATTGTAGGGGCCACAACTGAGGTGGAGACCCTTAAGCAAGCGTTGTCCGAGGCCGAGAAGAGGGCAGCCACGGAGTGCACCGAGCGGGAGAAGCATGAGGCGCAGGTTGGCGAGGTGCGGCAAGAGCTCCAGGCTCTCATGAAAAAACATGAGAGTTTGGAGCTTGGCTCGAAGACGCGAGAGTCCGAGCTCGCGGCGGCCATTGAAAATGCCAAGTTTGCCAAGGCGGAATCCCAGAAGGCCCTCCAGGAGGTGGAGGCAATGAAAAAGATAGCGGCGGGTAAGGCATTATTTATGCAAAGCAAGCACGTGAAAGTGAATTACTTGTTACTTACCCGAATTCGGAGCTCTCCAGGAGCATTCGCAGATTTGCCCCGTAGCGTGTCAGATGCCGCCGCCTTCTACTGAGCCGAGGAGGGGAGCTCGACGGAGAAGGTGTTCTGGTCTCAGTATGCTGAGGCCGGACACCCGGTTCCCTTGAGCGACCAGCTGAAGCAGCTGGTCGAGCTCCATAAGGTGGCCGAACAGGCCATGAAGGGCCTCATAGTCCGGCTGTGGCCTGGGCAGGCCATGCCTGGGAGCTCCTTCAGGCTGGTGAGGCGGCTGGTGGAGGCCTGTCCAAGGCTCGAAGTCATCAAGGGCTCTGTATGCATCGAGGGTGCCCGTAGGGCGCTTGCCCGTGCGAAAGTGCACTGGGGCAAGCTGGATGCTGAGAAGCTTGTGAAGGACGGGCCACCGCCGGGCAAGGAGCATCGCAAGCCCGAGATGTATTATGAGGGCGTTTTGAAGTGTGCCCACCTTATGGCGGATGAATGTTCCAGGGATGTAATTTTTGAGTAAACTCGCTCGTTTTGTCCTGTGCGCTGAAAACTTGTTCATATGCGCTAAGCAACGCTTTTTGAATTTAAAATATTACCTTTTGTGCGACCGTTTATCAAATTTGAGAGATGGCGATTCGTCGGCTTCTGCCCCCATGCCACGAGTGCTGGGGTGTTCGGGATAAACTTGAGCACTCTTTTTCCCATTCTTGGGTCCTTCGAGGGAGGCGCTCAACACAACGAACAAGGCAATCGGACTATAATGCTTTATCACTCTCCTTAGCCATAGAATTCTATAATTTTAAATTTTGGCGAAGCCCCTAGTATTCGGAAGACCAAATTCGGGGCGCTATCCACGCCTAGGCCGGACAAAGCCGACTCCTCGCTCTAAGCGGCATAAGTCTTTAGGGACTCGAAAACCTCTCGAACAGCGACCGACTCTCGCCTCATCATGACGGTCAGTTTTAGCTTTCTCTACTGAGGTGCTTAGCCCAGCTCAACTGGGGCACAATCGCAGTAGTTCTCCTAGCGCTACCTTAGCCGATATAACGGAACTTAAGGTACCAAAGCATAGGAGCCGGGCAAACCCAACTATTGACCCAAGACATGATTCGGAGTCGATGCATATAATGTTATAAGTTCGGGGTGCCGCACTTGTGAAAGTGTTCGGACTTCTCACACCATATTGTGGGGTACCTAAGCCCCTGGCGTATTGTCCATACCAAAGTGTACGAGTGCAACATGTCATTTAATGAACATATATGTAAAAAAAGGTAATGCAATAATAGACAAAAGCTATGCATTGTTTAATTGAAAAAGCTGCGTTGAAAGCAGAACGATACAAATAGTGCGATAGGCAAAAGGTGGGACTATTAAACATGTCCTTTCCAGGGGCAGGCTGCGGAATGGTATGCAAAACAGGTATACTGCTCGTTATAGAGACCACCTCGGAGTTCCATAGTGCGGCATAGCGTTCTGCTTCCCTGGTTCTTGCATCGTTTGTGCGGCAGTTGTACTGTCGGGCAGGCCTTCCGAAGAATGGAGTCCTGAAAGTAAGAGAAAATGAAGAAATCGGCAGCCCTAGTGCGGTTTAAGCCATGTTTCGGGCGTGCCGTGATGGTGCCCCCCTATGCCCATGGTATTTCCAGAGCGTAGTTATGTACGCGCAGCACTGGTTTCGCAATTTCGTGAGGGCTGGGGTTGGGGACGCATTGCTACGCCTGCTCAGAACGTGCCAGGCGGTCTTGTTGTAGGTTACTCCGGGCACGCTTGACGGTGTCTGGACGTTTAATGGCCGGACTGGATAATTTCCTTGAGAGGCTGCTTTGTACATCCGCTGCGAGAGCCGCCGTATGCTCCTCCGTTCGGAGAGAGCATTCGGTGTTTCCATTGACCGTAATGACTCCTCGAGGGCCTGGCATCTTGAGCTTGAGGTATGCGTAGTGCGGTACCGCATTGAACTTGGCAAATGCGGTTCGCCCGAGCAGTGCGTGATAGCCACTGCAGAACGGTACTATGTCGAAGATTAACTCCTCGCTTCGGAAATTATCCGGAGATCCGAAGACCACTTCAAGTGTGACTGAGGCTGTACAGTTGGCCTCTACACCTGGTATGACGCCTTTGAAGGTCGTTTTAGTGGGTTTAATCCTCGAGGGATCGATGCCCATTTTCCACACTGTATATCCTGGTAAAGCAGGTTCAGGCTGCTGCCGCCGTCCATAAGGACTCTAGTGAGGTGAAATCCGTCAATAATTGGGTCTAGAACCAATGCGGCAAATCCGCCATGACGGATGCTAGTGGGGTGGTCCCTTCGATCAAAAGTGATCGGGCAGGAGGACCATGGGTTGAACTTTGGGGCGACTGGCTCCATCGCAGATACGTCCCTTAGTGCACGCTTCCGCTCCCTCTTGGGGATGTGGGTTGCGTATATCATGTTCACCGTCCGCACTTGTGGGGGGAAACCCTTCTGTCCACTACTGTTCGGCGGCCGGGGCTCCTCCTCATTGTCGCTATGTAGCCCCTTGTCTCTGTTTTCGGCATTTAACTTGCCGGCCTGCTTGAACCCCAACAATCCCTGTTGGTGTGATTGGCTGGCTTTTCGGGGGTGCCATGTATCTGGCACGAGCGATCGAGTATTCGGTCCAAACTGGACGGGCCCGAAGTATTTCTTTTGAATGGCTTTTTCCGCTGACCAGGTTAAGAGCCTCTGAATCCGGCATTAACTGTCGTATCCTCAGCATTGTCGCTATTAATGCGGCGCTTTTGCTTGTTGCGATGCGACCTGCCACTGTTGTCCTTGGTATCCGAGTTACCAGGGCTCTTGGTCATGTTATTGCTACGAGCTAGCCAGCTGTCTTCTCCCACGCAAAAGCGGGTCATGAGTGTCGTGAGGGCTGCTGTCGGTGTCAAAACCGGCGGATCTCAGGTAGGGGGGTCCCGAACTGTGCGTCTAGGCGGATGGTAACAGGAGACAAGGGACACGATGTTTTTACCCAGGTTCGGGCCCTCTCGATGGAGGTAATACCCTACTCCTGCTTGATTAATATTGATGATATGGGTAGTACAAGAGTAGATCTACCACTAGATCAGAGAGGCTAAACCCTAGAAGCTAGCCTATGGTATGATTGTTGTTCGTCCTACGGACTAAAACCCTTCGGTTTATATAGACACCTAATAGGGTTAGGGTTACACAGAGTCGGTTACAATGGTAGGAAATCTACATGTCCGTATCGCCAAGCTTGCCTTCCACGCCAAGGAAAGTCCTATCGGGACACGGGACGGAGTCTTCAATCTTGTATCTTCATAGTCCAGGAGTCCGCCAAAGATGATAGTTCGCCATCCGACACCCCTAGTCCAGACTCCTCAAGAGTAGCCTCGAACCAGGCTTCAATGACGACGAGTCCGCGCGATATTGTCTTCGCATTGTATGGCGGGTTCCTCCTCGAATACTTCATAGAAGATTTTGAACACAAGGGCGGTGTCCGCTCGCAAAATAATTTCCACGTAATAATCAGAGAGAGAATAATATTTACACAAAATCAATGTGCTGACGTATTCCGCAGCGTGCCATCACGCCACGGCCAAGTCTTCGTTCGAATCGTTTTTGCTGTACCACCTCAGCGCGTTTAGCGAGGCGGTTTCCTTGGCACGTCTTATCAAAGCAGAGATCGTGTCCCCCTTATTCCGAGATTCTCATCAATACGGATGTGGGTAACCCAACCGTGCCCGTCGGCATGCCTCCTCTATCGAAGGCGAGTCCCAATCGTCCACGGGGAGGGCTCTTGGTATTCAACCTATTTATAATGAGACCAAGGCCCTCTTCTTTGTCCCCCCCTTCATCGAATCCGCCTCGATCTTTGAGTTCTAACACCCAAAGCTTCAGATTTAGGCGCTTCGGACCTTCGATGATGTCCGGCTCCGACCAGCTCGGCCGATGGATGTCTTCTTCCGTCACGGAAGGAGATGTGGTAAAGCTGCGAGACGCCAGGTATCTAACCGGCGAGATTTCGCATAGGCTGCCTGCTCCAGGCAGGTCATTCCCACTCCCGAGCCCGGCGAGAGCGTGGTGTTCGTGTCTCACTTCCTTCGGGGTTTAGGTTTCCGACGGATCCCTTTGTGCGGGGCTCATGTTTTATTATGGGCTGGAATTCCACGACTTGAACTGAGTCCATCCTCCACATCTCGTCATTCATTGTCGTATGTGAAGCCTTCCTCCATATTACCCCTCACTTTGGATTGTGGCTCAAGACCTTCAAGGTGGAGCTGAAGATGATCGAGGGGCAACAAGCAGAGTGCGGAGGGGCGGTCATAAGCAAGTGCGCTGATGCTCCGTGGCCCGAGGGCTCTTTCCAGGAGGAGCTTGGTTTGTGGCAACGGGAGTGGTTTTATATCACCGCTCCCAGGGGCACCAAATGGGTGGCGCCACCCACCTTCCGCCAGTCCACCACAGTGCTGGCATCATGGGTTAACCGGGGCTCGACTGGGGCCGCCCAAGGACGTTCCTCTGCTGGGGACGATTCAAGACCTCCGTAAAAGAGAGATCAATCTGGTCGTGGCGGCGCAGGTTATGCTAATTCGCGCCTTCTGCCCTATAAACGCCCCCCTCCGTCTGTGGGAGTTTAATCCGGAGGGACCACGAGCTCTCCAACATTTTATGGGCGCGACGCCCGTGGAGATGTATAAACTGTTCTTCGGATCACAAGAGAACTGTCCGGACTTGACTGAGGACGGAGGACTAAGCTGCAATCGCCCAGATACTCAAGTAAGTAGTCCTGTAACCGGACATGCTGTTCATTCATTTATCATATATATGCCTTTTAAGGGAGTCGTTCCTTGAATAGGAGTGGATAGCCAAGGCAAAGTTGATAAGGTGTCCGGCTCCCCTCCCAGAGACCATGCAGGATCCCATGCTGACCAAGATGTTGAAGGCCGCGCCTTTTGAAGAAGGCGAAGGGGGGAGCAGGGAAACAACTGCCTCCACGAAGGAGGCTTTCAAGGAAGGAGGAATCAAGGATCCTACCCTCCAAGGGGAGAAGAGGACCGCCTCCGAACACCCGGAAGCCAAGGCCTCAAAGCGGGGAAAGAAGTCTTCGTCAGACAGTCCGGCGCTGGGAAATACCCCAGCCGCACTATTTCCCCGAGGGGATCAGTCCTCCAGCGAGCCGTAAGTAAGAAGAAGGGGTCTTGTGAATAAAGGATGTCCCTGTATTTATTTCTGAAGATAACCGAAATTGTACCTTGTAGTTCGGATCTCAGCCCTTCCCAGCAGAGCTCGTCTTCGGGGGATCTTCATCCGGAGATGATAGAGAGCGAAACGCCTCCACCTATCGCGCCTTCATGCGAGGCGGGGGATCCTAAGGTGTCGTCACGAGAGTTTCCTGAGTCCGCGGGGCCGGAAGGTCCGCGCCAATCGGGCGCTGGTCGGAGGAGCTGAAGGACCTGCTCGGGCGAGTGTCTATCTCAGAAGATCACCGTGCGCTAATGGCTACGGTGATTGAAAGAATTGCATCCGCTGAGAGCAGATTGCACGAAGCCGCCAGAAGTTTACTGACGGGGTTTGAGGTACAAGAGAAAAAAGATGATGTATCTTCTGATAGTTATGCATATAGAATGCGCCCTCTATAGATAGTAGCCCCTGAGACTCGATATTTTGTCAAAACTGACAGCGTGCCGAGGATCATAATCTCAGTACTAACATGTCGTCATTCCTATGTAGGTGGCGGGGCGTCCGGTGGCCAGCCAGACTAACGAATTTGCCGAACTAAAGCGGCAACTTGACGAGGCGGATGCAGACATCGCGCTGGTCAATAAACGGTTTGACGAGTCACAAGGTATGCGACTTCTCCGCGGGCAGCTGGTAAGGGAGCTTGACGCCCATGCCTTACTACTTGTGTGCTTTGATGCAGATGGCGCTGCTGCCGTGGAGAGGCTGTGGGTGGAACTCGCCCGAGCTAAAGAGCAAGCCCGAAGAGTAATGCGGCCGCTTTAAAGGGGGCCGAAGAGCTGAAAGCCGAACGGGCTGCTCACTGCCGAAGCAAAGAGGAAGTGGCCAATATGGCCCTGAAGCTGAAGAATGCTACCGACCGCTGCGGGGTTCTTGAAAAAGAACGTCAAGCGGAACAAGAGGGCCTGAAAAAGGCCACCGCCGAAGCCAAGGATGCCCGTTCCATTACGAGAGCTGCCAAGGAGGAGCTGAGTCAGGCCGGGGATATTGCGGCTGGAAGACCGTTTCTGCTGCGGAGGAAATATACGGATCCGAAGTATGCTCAGTTGGACAAGCTGTGGAGTTCGGAGGATGCTTATCTGGACTTAGCGGCGAGCACTGCGGACGCGATTGAGCACTTCCGAGGCCAGAAGGGGCACAAAAGGGAAGAGCTATTTTGGTCGCAATTCCATAGTCCGGAGCGTCCTCTTTCGTTGACCGAACGGTTGGCCGAATGGGCCGAGCTGAATCGATTATCGGACTTGCCATGAAGCATGTCATGACTCATTTGTGGCCAGGCGGACCCCATCCGAAGAGTTATTTTGGCTTAGTGTAGCAGTTCCTTGGTACGGTACCGCGTATCGACGCAATGAAGCGGTCGGCGTGTATTGAGGGGGCGCGGATGGCTCTTGCCCGTGTCAAGGCATACTGGGCTGAGATGAAGGCCACCGATATCGCGTCCCCAGATTCGGACGGAAGCCGAGTACCAGTCGAGCGCTATTTTGAGGAAGTTCTTCCGGGCGCTGGTTTAATAGAGACGCAGTGCTCGAATGATGTTATGTTTGAATCACATGTGTAATTTTATGAAACAGCCTTTCGATTTAACGTACAAGCTTTTTATACTTGTGCCTTCAAGTAGCAAACTACCTCCTGTGCGGCCGTTGATGTATATATGTATATAACCTGAAAGATGGCAGCCTTCGGCTTCAGCCCCCACGCACATACTGCGGGGGTGTTTGCAAAGAAGTCGCGTTTTCACACTTAGTCCAACGTCTTGGTCCTATAAAGGAGGTGGTAGCGTAGCAAACTAGGCAACCGGGCTATAATGCTTTAGCACTTTCACTTAGCCATAGGGGTTCGATGGTGGGGGCTACGATATAGCCCCTGAGGGCACCGCACTCTCCCGAATTCGGGGTGCGTATGTGCCTGACCGGGAAACGGTCCTTCGTCTAATGCGGAGGAATTCTAAACATTCCAGGGAGTCATCAAGTGGTTGACCAGTCTCTCGCTATATCATGACAGTCAGTTTTCGGCTTTCTCTACTGAGGTGCTCACCCGGCCAAACCGTGGTACAATCGTAGTAGTTCTCCTGGTGCCGCGTTAGCCGATCGAACGGAACGTAAGGTAGCAAAACACAGGAGCCGGGCAAACCCAACATTTGACCAAAGACATGATTCGGAGCTGATGCATATAAGGCCTAACTCGAGACGTTGAACACTCCCTAAGGTATTCGGTCTTTTATTAAGCGGGCCGAACAATGCCCTTGGTAACAAGCCCCTGGTCTCCAGGTACGTGCAAAATTCTGACGCGGCCGATGCCAAAACGCCATCCTCCTCCTCGGTTATAATAAGAGACCGGGGGATGAGTAACAACAAGAGACAGTGAAAAAGGTTTACGCAGGGTCTTAATCTGAAAAGAATCCTTGCAACGGGTCCCTGCTGCACGTCTGCGCATGTGTCTCCGTTGTGCCGTATCCTGGACGGGTATAGCACGGCGTTCATCTGTAAAAAAGAGGAACTTAGTTTAAAAAAGATTGTGCGAAAATGTAACTGGAAATAATCATAGTACGATTCAAAAATGAATAAAATTGAGCTTTATTGTCTCTTGTTGTACATGCGTGGAGCCCCTTGTAAGGGGGGTATGCGGCTAGTAAGCATCATGTTTATTTATGCCGGACTCGCCTAACCGTGTCCGGGGTCCGAACGACCTGCTTTAGACGCTGTTGGCCAGTAAGGCCGTATTAGTGTGAGGATGTTAAGGCAGTCTCACATTCTTTCCTTGAGGGACACGCGCAGCTTCCCCTTAATGAAATGATGCCTCGTGGACCGGGCATTTTAGGTTTAAGAGATGCATAATGCGGTATTGCGTTAAAGCGGGCGAAAGCTTCGCGCCCCAGTAGTGCTTGATGGCTACTTTTAAATGGGGCGATGTGGAAGACCAACTTTTCGCGACGGAAGTTGTCGGGTGAGCCGAACATAACTTCCAATAGTAGGGAGCCCGTACAATGGGCGTATGTGGCTGGCATTATTCCTTGGAAGGAAGTGTTGCTATGGCTAATCCTGTTTGGGTCTATCCCCATATTGCGGGTTGTGTCCTGATATAGCAGGTTTAAATCACTGCCGCTGTCCATTAGGACTTGTGTAAATTGAAGACCGTCGATTATAGGTTCTAGTATCAAGTCAGTCCATCATGCGTTCCAGATACTTTCGGAGTAGTCCTGATGGTCGAAGGTGATTGGTTTTGACAACCAGTGTTGGGACTCCGCTGGGGTAGACTGTGCGGCGCGTAATTCAATGGGCGCCGCTCTATTTTCCCCATTTGTTACTTGAAGTAAGTTTACTGTTTTGACCTCTTGTGGGAAATTCTTTTGTTTTCCGGGGCTCTGCTTGTGGTGCTCGTCATCATCCTCACTTGGTGTGTCGAGCCCCTTGTGTTCGGCGTTGAGTCTGCCGGACTGCTTGAAGACCCAACAATCTCTGTGGGTATGGTTTGCAAGCTTCCCGGGAGTACTGTGGATTTGGCATATCTTGTCCAAGATTTTGTTTAAGTTGGATAGCTCATCGCTATTATCCTTAAGAGGCAGTTTTTTATTGTTCTGCCGTGAGCTTTTGAATCTGGCGTTGACTGACGTGCTCTTTGGACTGTTCCCCTTAATCTGGCGCTGGTCCTTGCTGCGTCATGGTTTCCCATTCCCATCCCTGACTTCGGATGTACTTGGGTCGCTGGTACTGCATCTTGCTAGCCAGCTATCCTCTCCCGCGCAAAAGCGGGTCATGAGGCTTGTTAGTGCGACCATTGTTCTTGGCTTTTCCTGGCCAAGGTGTCTGGCGAGCCATTCGTCTTGGATGTTGTGTTTAAAAGCTGCTAAGGCTTCGGCGTCCGGACAGTCGACTATTTGGTTCTTTTTGGTGAGGAACCTGTTCCAGAATTTTCGGGCTGACTCTCCGGGCTGTTGGGTTATGTGACTTAAATCGTCTACGTCCGCAGGTCGGACATAGGTTCCCTGGAAATTGGCCCGAAAACCATCCTCAAGCTCTTCCCAACTACCAATGGTGTTTTCGGGGAGGCTTTTAAGCCAATGCCGGGCTGGCCCTTTGAGCTTGAGGGGTAGGTATTTTATGGCGAGGAGATCATCTCCTCTGGCCATGTGTATGTGGAGGATATAATCCTCAATCCAGACTCCAGGGTCTGTTGTTCCGTCGTATGCCTCTATGTTTACGGGTTTGAATCCCGCTGGGAATTCGTGATCCAGCACCTCATCGGTGAAACATAGAGGGTGCGCGGCGCCCCTGTATTTGGGTATGATGTGATGTTCGGACACTTGACGTGTTGTATTGTTTGCTAGAGCTTGTTTCCTTGGCCCATAGATAGATATGACTGGGCCATCCTTTTGGTGCGAATCCTTATGCGGATCGCGTGCCGGCTTGTGTGCGGCGCTGCTTGCCGCTCTATGTGTGCCATGTGGTCATCTACCCGACCGGGCGGTCTCTTTGTTTTTTGATCATGGGGGCTCTACGGCCTCCTAGTCGAATTCGGGCAGTAGTTTGCGCTTTGGGTAGCTCTTTGTTTGGCGGCTATTGCCGCATCTGTCTGCGGTGTTGAGTACTTTACTCCATCTTATTCGGAGTGCGTCTTCCGCTGTTCTGAGCTTCTGTTTCTGCATTTTCAAGCTACGTGTGGTGGCGAGGAGCTCTTTGTGGAGGTCCTTCTGTTCCAATGGCATGTCCGGCGTGAGATCGTCCGGACTGTTATCTTTGCCAGGGACGGGTTGTTTGTCCAAGTTGGCCTGTTCGGATGGTTGCTCAATGGCATGTTCGTCGTCGGCCGGCTCACCCTGCTCTATGGCTGGGTCTGTGTGGGCGCTATCTTTGTCGAGGTGGGGTTTTGAGCGGCGCTGACGCCGCCGCTTTGACTGCTTCCCGAGGGAATTATCTTTCGCAGCGTCCCGTCGTTCCTCGTTATCGCTTCCCTTAGGTGTGTCCACCATGTATACATCATAAGTTGAGGTGGCCCTCCAGTGCCCTGTGGGCGCTGGTTCTTGGTCGTCTCCGGCGTCGTCGTCCATACCGTCGATGTCCTCGGAGTCGAAGTCGAGCATGTCGGTTAAGTAATCGACAGTGGCTACAAAGTGGGTGGTGGATGGGCTTTGAATTTTTTTGTCGTCCGAATCCCAACCTTCCTGACCATAGTCCGGCCAGGGCTCCCCTGACAAAGAGAAAGACTTTAATGAGTTCAGGATATCGCCAAAGGGCGAGTGCTGAAAGATGTCCGCGGCGGTGAATTACGTGAACGGCGCTTGATCGGATTCGACCGGCAGGGGCGCGGGAGGTTTGGAGTCCGGAAAGGAGTCCGCACTGGAGTCGCGAGCCGCAAGGGACAGGATGGTCTTCGCTCAATCGCCAGAGATTTCAGCCCCGAGGCGGTGTCCAACCAACCGTCCTCGATCGGCGTAAACCGCCCGGATTAAGGGTCGGAGCGGGCACTGGTGCGGCCTCCAGGGCACTGTTCGGCGGCAGAGCTAGATCGTACCCATCGAGACAGTGCGGTACGCTCGGTTGCGGCTCGAATCCGTCGAAGATCAAGTCTCCGCGGACATCTGTCGTATAGTTCAAACTTCCTAACCTGACCTGATGGCCTGGGGCGTAGCTTTCAATCTGCTCCAGATGGCCTAGCGAATTGGCCCGCAGTGCAAAGCCGCCGAATACGAAGATCTGTCCAGGGAGAAAAATCTCACCCTGGACTGCGCCGTTGCTGATGATTGAAGGAGCCATCGGGCCTATAGGTGACGACACAGAGGAACTCTCAATGAAAGCACCAAGGTCGGTGTCAAAACCGGCGGATGTCGGGTAGGGGGTCCCGAACTGTGCGTCTAGGCGGATGGTAACATGAGACAAGGGACACGATGTTTTTACCCAGTTTTGGGCCCTCTCGATGGAGGTAATACCCTACTCATGCTTGATAAATATTGATGATATGGGTAGTACAAGAGTAGATCTACCACGAGATCAGAGAGGCTAAACCCTAGAAGCTAGCCTATGGTATGATTGTTGTTCGTCCTATGGACTAAAACCCTTCGGTTTATATAGACACCGAATAGGGTTAGGGTTACACAGAGTCGGTTACAATGGTAGGAAATCTACATGTCCGTATCGCCAAGCTTGCCTTCCACGCCAAGGAAAGTCCTATCCGGACACGCGACGGAGTCTTCAATCTTGTATCTTCATAGTCCAGGAGTCCGGCCAAAGATGATAGTTCGGCCATCCGGACACCCCCTAGTCCAGGACTCCCTCAGCTGCCATAGATTTCGGCTTTTCCTGTCCGAGGTGCCGGGCCAGCCACTCGTCACGGATGTTATGCTTGAAGGCTTCTAGGGCCTCTGCGTCCGGACAGTCGACGATTTGATTTTTCTTTGTTAGGAACCGTGTCCAGAATTGTCTGGCTGATTCCACTGGCTGCTGAATTATGTGGCTTAGATCATCGGCGTCTGGTGGTCGCACATAAATGCCCTGGAAATTGTCGAGGAATTCGGCTTCTAGGTCCTCCCAACGACCAATTGATTCTGCTGGCAAGCTGTTAAGATCTGGTCCTTTAAGCTTGAGTGGGAGGTATTTGATGGCGTGTAGATCATCGCCATAGGCCATATGGATATGAAGGAGATAATCCTCGATCCATACCGCAGGATCTGTTATGCCATCGTATGATTCGATGTTTATGGGTTTGAAACCCTCTGGGATTTGATGATCCATTACTTCATCTGTGAAGCATAGTGGGTGTGCGGCGCCTCTGTACTGGGCTATATCGCGACGTAGCTCAAATGAGCTTTGTCTATTGTGTTCGGCCCGGCTGGATTTACTGTATCCGGCGTGACTATTATCGTCTCATGTTGTGGGGCGCCCACGTGATCCGTAGATCGATCTTGTTTGCCTTGCCTTGTCCTCTAATATATCTCGCAGGTCTGGCGCATTTTCCCGTGCCTTGGTGTTTTTTGAGTGGCGCCGGGGTGCGGCTTGAGTGGAGGGCCGAGAGGCCTCTCTGTCGCGGCCACGAGGTGGCCGGTCGGCCGCATCATGCGCTGGTGATGTGGGTGCTTCCTCCTCAAATCGGGGTAGCAACCTGCGCTTTGGGTAGCTCTTGGAGAGGTGTTCGAGTTCATACTCTTCGGCCACAAGGACTTCAGTCCATCTGTCGGCTAGCAAGTCTTGATCAGCTCTAAGTTGTTGTTGTTTTTTCTTGAGGCTACTCGCCGTGGACATAAGCCTGCGCTTGAAGCGCTCCTGCTCGACGGGATCCTCAGGTACGACAAATTCGTCGTCGTCAAGGCTTGCCTCGTCTTCGGAGGGAGGCATGTAATTATCATCCTCGACCTCTCTGTCTGCCGCTCTCTCATGAGGGCTGGCTTCTCCATCCTCCTGTGTTGAATCTTGCTGGAGGGGGTTTTCTTCGGCATTGTCCGGAGTGTTATAATCTCCCGTGCCGGAATCACCGTTTTTGCTTTGGCGGGATTTAGAGCGGCGCCGCTGACGCCGGCGTTTAGGCTGTTTCTTGGAGGGGTCATCCTCCGCTGTTCCATCGCCATCGCCTTCTTTTGCTGTGTCCACCATGTATATGTCATATGACGATGTGGCTTTCCAGTGCCCTATAGGCGCTGGTTCTTGATCGTCTACTGCATCGGCGTCCATACCGTCGATGTCTTCGGAGTCGAAGTCGAGCATGTCGGTTAAACCATCAACAGTGGCTACAAAGTGGGTGGTGGGTGGGGTCTGAATTTCTTCATCATCCGCATCGCAACCTTGCTGACCATAGTCCAGCCAGGGCTCTCCTGATAAAGAGAGAGACTTTAGTGAATTCAGAATATCGCCGAAGGGCGAGTGCTGAAAGATGTCTGCGGCGGTGAACTCCATAATCGGCGCCCAATCGGATTAGATCGGCAGGGGCGCGGAGGGCTCGGAGTCCGGAGAGGAGTCCGGCTCCTCGGAGTCACGAGCTTCGCAGAGGATGGGGCTGGTGTTCCGCTCGATTGTCGTAGAGATTGCAGCCCCCGAGGCGGTGTCTACCCATCCATCCTCGATTGGCGTAGTTGGCTCCGAGCTAAGGGTCGGAGCGGACACGGGTGCGGCCTCCAGGGCATTGTTCGGCGGCAGAGCTAGATCATGCCCATCGTGACAATGCGGCGCGCTCGGCTGTGGCTCGAACCCATCGAAGATCAAGTCTCCGCGGATGTCGGCCGTGTAGTTCAAACTTCCAAATCTGACCTGATGGCCAGGGGCATAGCTTTCGATCTGCTCCAGATGACCAAGCGAATTGGCCCGCAGTGCAAAGCCACCGAATACGAAGATCTGTCCGGGGAGAAAGGTCTCACCCTGGACCGCATCGCTGTTGATGATCGGAGGAGCCATCGGGCCTAACAGTGACGACATAGAGGAACTCTCAATGAAAGCACCAATGTCGGTGTCAAAACCGGCGGATCTCGGGTAGGGGGTCCCGAACTGTGCGTCTAGGCGGATGGTAACAGGAGACAAGGGACACGATGTTTTTACCCAGGTTCGGGCCCTCTCGATGGAGGTAAAACCCTACTCCTGCTTGATCAATATTTATGATATGGGTAGTGCAAGAGTAGATCTACCACGAGATCAAGGAGGCTAAACCCTAGAAGCTAGCCTATGGTATGATTGTTGTTATCTCCTACGGACTAAAACCCTCTGGTTTATATAGACATCGGAGAGGGCTAGGGTTACACAGAGTCGATTACAATGGTAGGAGATCTACATATCCGTATCGCCAAGCTTGCCTTCCACGCCAAGGAAAGTCCCATCCGGACACGGGACGAAGTCTTCAATCTTGTATCTTCATAGTCCAAGAGTCCGGCCAAAGGTATAGTCCGGCTATCTGGACACCCCCTAATCCAGGACTCCCTCAATGGACATGGTCCCCCTTGAGAAGACTTTGCAAAGATCTCATATTGACATGGGCTAAACGGCGATGCCAAATCCATCCCACGTCAACTTTAGCCATTAGGCATGTCGCGGTCTTAGTGGGTCGCTCTGAAAAGTTAATCACATATAGACCGTTCTCGACATGCCCAACAAAGGCTACTTTAAGAGTCTTGCTCCACAATAGGGCCACATTATCAATATCAAAGAAAGTGGCAAAGCCCATGATTGCAAGTTGACGAACGGAAAGTAAATTGTATGCAAGGGACTCAACAAGCATGACCTTCTCGATCATGAGATCATGAGAAATGACAACCTTGCCGAGTCTCGATACCTTAGAAGACGAGGCATCACCCCACTCGACATTGGTGGGCATAGATGGAATCTTGTGCACGTCCACCACCAAGTCCTTGCTTCCGGTCATATGATTTGTAGCTCCACTATCGAGCAACCATGATCCCCCACCAGAAGAAAACACCTACAAGAGATCCATGCTTGGTTTTAGGTACCCATTTTGTAATGGGTCCTTTGATGTTAGTAACAAGGGTCTTCGGAACCCAAATAGACCATTCAATGTACTCATAAGGAGAACCAACAAATTTGGCATAAACATGTCCATCACTAGCACGGCACAACACATAAGAAGGGTTAAAGTCGTCGGCTTTGTTGAGAAGGGAAGTGTTGCCCATCTTGCCATCACCACCCTTCACGGTGTTCTTCTTCTTCTCCTTAGTAGCACCCTCTCCCTCCTTCACAAAGGTTTGCTTGAGAGGGGGAGGTCGTTTGGCCTTCTCATTCTTCTTCTTGATCTTGGACTTGGGTGCGTACCCAATCCCTTCCTTGGCCACAACTTCGTTTTGATTGCTCAAAAGGTCGTTAAGGTTCTTCTCGCCTTGTATGCAAGACACAAGACCCTTCTCAAGCTGCTCCTTTAACTTAGCATTCTCCTCAACAAGATGCACATGCTCACAACATGGGTTAGTAGCATTTTCATTATCAATTAACACCATATGAGGAAATGTGGCTTTCTCCTTGGTTAGCTTTACTTGAAGTTGATCATGAGACTCCTTGTGGCTAGCATGAGCACCCTTCAAGACTTTGTGAGCCTTGTCGAGAATGTCAAACTCCTCTTTGAGTCTAGCAAGATCAACCCCAAGCTTGGCCTTCTCGGAGTTTAGCACACGAGAAACAACAAGAGCATGATCAAGATCTTTCTTTAACTTAGCATGATCATCGTTTTGTGACTCCGCAAGAGCCAAACGAAGACCACACTCTTCCTCAAGAGCATTGGAAAGATCCGAAATCTCATCGGCATAGTCACGACTATGCCCCTCCATCTTAGAGATGGTATCTTCATGAGCCTCGATCATGTCATTGGCTTCACCAAGTTGTTCCAAGAGAGCAACGAAGTGCTTCTTGGATTTACCCTTGAGTTTACCCATAAAGGTCTCAAACTCATTCTCCTCCACATTTGTTCCCTCATGTTCATCAATGCCATCCGTCAAAGAAGGATGATTAATGATGGTAGTTTTTTTGGGGGTTACCTTGTTGGTGGCTTTAGCCATGAGGCACTTGGCGGTGATGCTCTCATTGGGTGAGTCGAAGAGAGACACCCGTGGAGTCGTCGCAATGGGAACGGAGGCCATGGCAACCGACTCACCATCTTCATCATCATCATCCTCATCATACTCGTCTTGTACCACCAATGCCTTGGGAGGAGTCTTCTTGGTGAAGTTGCTCTTGTTGGGGAAAGACTTGGCCTTGTCCTTTCGGATGATTTTGCCACCATTGTCTTCCCTCTTCTCATAAGGGCACTCCGCAACAAAGTGGCTCACATTGCCACAATTAAAGCAAGTCCTCACTCGTTGCTTGCCCTTTGCGCCACTTGAATTGTTCTTGTTGAAGTTGGGCCTTGAGTTCTTCTTGCTCCAAAATTGCCTTGAAGCAAGAGCCATGTGTTCATGATAGGAATACTTCGTATCTTTGAGGTTGCTCTCCTCTTCTTCCTATTCATCCTCTTCCTCCATACTAACCTTGGCCTTTAGTGCAAGGTTTGGCTTCTTTACTCTTTGAGAGCGTAGTACCGCATTGCCGGAGGTCTTGTCCAAGATGCTCATAGCAACCAACTCATCCAACACTTCACTTGAGGACAAGGTGTGGAGGTCCGGCCTTTAACGAATGACGGAGGACATGGCTTTGTGGTAGGGCATCATTTCCTTGAGGAATTTGCGCTTGATCCAATTGTCATACGTGTCCTTACTTCCATGATCTTGGAATGAGACCGCGAGTTTGGTTACCCTCCGATAAAGCTCACGAGGTTCTTCATCTTCTTTCATTGCAAACTCCTCGGCTTCATCTTGCACCACTTCATAGTTGGAGCATTGAATGCTTGCGCTTCCCCGATAGAGGGAAACAACTTGGTGCCAAACATCTTTGGCCATGGAGTAGGGCCGGAGATGAGGAAGATCTTCGGGTGGGATTGCTTCTTGGATGATGAAGAGATCATTCTCATTGAATTGATTATCCACGGCTTCTCTAGGAGTGAAGTTGCTTCGGTCATGCGGATAGAAACCTTCTTCAATGATTCTCCAAAGGTTAGTGTTCACATGATTTAAATGACGCTTAAAGCGATAGACCCAAGAATCAAATTCCACATTCTTCTCTATCTTAGGGGCCGGGCCGGCATGATTCAAATGAGTGGAAGGAAGCGGTCCACCATAGACAAGTGGAGGTTCCACATGGGCAAAGATGTCGGTGCCATTTTTACCACTAGAAGAAGGAGCTTTCTCGCTAGTAGTTTCCCCTTATCGGAGGTAGCATCCATCACTGCTACCTCTTGAGCACTGCGTTGGATCTCCCCGAAGAGGAGAGGATGATGCAGCAAAGTAGCGTAAGTATTTCCCTCAGTTTTTGAGAACCAAGGTATCAATCCAGTAGGAGACTACACGCAAGTCGCTCGTACCTACACAAAAACAATAGCTCCTCGCAACCAACGCGATTAGGGGTTGTCAATCCCTTCACGGTCACTTATGAGAGTGAGATCTGATAGAGATGATAGATAATATTTTTGGTATTTTTGATATAGAGATGCAAAATGAAAAGTAAAAGGCTAAGTAAAAAAGCAAAGCAATAATAAAGTGATGGAGATTGATATGATGAGAATAGACCCGGGGGCCATAGGTTTCACTAGTGGCTTCTCTCAAGAGCATAAGTATTCTATGGTGGGTGAACAAATTACTGTTGAGCAATTGACAGAATTGAGCATAGTTATGAGAATATCTAGGTATGATCATGTATATAGGCATCACGTCCGAGACAAGTAGACCGACTCCTGCCTGCATCTACTACTATTACTCCACTCATTGACCGCTATCCAACATGCATCTAGAGTATTAAGTTAAAAACAGAGTAACGCCTTAAGCAAGATGACATGATGTAGAGGGATAGTTTCATGCAATATGATAAAAAACCCATCTTGTTATCCTCGATGGCAACAATACAATACGTGCCTTGCTGCCCTTCATCCTTTGGGAAAGGACACCGCAAGATTGAACCCAAAGCTAAGCACTTCTCCCATTGCAAGAAAAACCAATCTAGTAGGCCAAACCAAACTGATAATTCGAAGAGACTTGCAAAGATAACCAATCATACATAAAAGAATTCAGAGAAGATTCAAATATTATTCATAGATAGACTTGATCATAAACCCACAATTCATCGGTCTCAACAAACACACCGCAAAAAGAAGATTACATCGAATAGATCTCCACGAGAGAGGGGGAGAACATTGTATTGAGATCCAAAAAGAGAGAAGAAGCCATCTAGCTAATAACTATGGACCCGAAGGTCTGAGGTAAACTACTCACACTTCATCGGAGATGCTATGATGATGTAGAAGCCCTCTGTGATGACGGCCCTCTCCGGCGGAGCTCCGGAACAGGCCCCAAGATGGGATCTCGTGGATACAAAAAGTTGTGGCGGTAGAATTAGGTTTTTGGCTCCCTGTCTGATCGTTTGGGGGTACGTAGGTATATATAGGAGGAAGGAGTACGTCGGTGGAGCAACAGGGGGCCCACTAGGCAGGGGGCACGCCCTAGGGGGGGCGCCCCGCACCCTCGTGACCGCCTCTTTTGTTCCTTGGAGTAGGGTCCAAGTCTCCTGGATCACATTCGGTGTGAAAATCACGTTCCCGAAGGTTTCATTCCGTTTGGACTCCGTTTGATATTATGTTTCTCCGAAACACTGAAATAGGCAAAAACAGCAATTCTGGGCTGGGCCTCCGGTTAATAGGTTCGTCCCAAAAATAATATAAAAGTGGAAAATAAAGCCCAATATAGTCCAAAACAGTAGATAATATAGCATGGAGCAATCAAAAATTATAGATACGTTGGAGACGTATCAGGCATCCCCAAGCTTAATTCCTGCTTGTCCTCGAGTAGGTAAATGGTTAAAAGAGAATTTTTGTTGGGGAGTGCTACTTGGCATAATTTCAATGCAAATCTTCTTAATTGTGGTATGAATATTCAGATTCGAAAGATTCAAGACAAAAGTTCATATTGACATAAAAATAATAATACTTCAAGCATACTAACAAAGCAATTATGTCTTCTCAAAATAACATGGCCAAAGAAAGTTATCCCTACAAAATCATATAGTCTGGCTATGCTCTATCTTCACCACACAAAGTATTTAAATCATGCACAACCCCGATGACAAGCCAAGCAATTGTTTCATACTTAACATTTTCAAAACTTTTTCGATCTTCATGCAATACATGAGTGTGAGCCATGGACATAACACTATATGTGGAATAGAATGGTGGTTGTGGAGAAGACAAAAAGAGGGGAAGATAGTCTCACATCAACTAGGCGTATCAATGGGCTATGGAGATGCCCATCAATAGATATCAATGTGAGTGAGTAGGGATTGCCATGCAACGGATGCACTAGAGCTATAAGTATATGAAAGCTCAACAAAATAAACTAAGTGGGTGTGCATCCAACTCGCTTGCTCACGAAGACCTAGGGCAATTTGAGGAAGCCCATCATTAGAATATACAAGCCAAGTTCTATAATGAAAAATTCCCACTAGTATATGAAAGTGACAAAATGAGAGACTCTCTATCATGAAGATCATGGTGCTACTTTGAAGCACAAGTGTGGTAAAAGGATAGTAACATTGTCCCTTCTCTCTTTTTCTCTCATTTTTTTTATTTGGGCCTTTTCCTTTTTTATGGCCTATTTTTTTCGTCTGGAGTCTCATCCCGACTTGTGGGGGAACCATAGTCTCCATCATCCTTTCCTCACTTGGGACAATGCTCTAAAAATGATGATCATCACACTTTTTATTTTTCTTACAACTCAATAATTACAACTCAATACTTAGAACAAAATATGACTCTATATGAATGCCTCCGGCGGTGTACCATTATATGCAATGAATCAAGAGTGACATGTATGAAAGAATTATGAACGGTGGTTTGCCACAAATACGATGTCAACTACATGATCATGCTAGCAAAATGACAATGATGGAGCGTGTCATAATAAACGGAACGGTGGAAAGTTGCATGGCAATATATCTCAGAATGGCTATGGAAATGCCATGATAGGTAGGTATGGTGGCTGTTTTTAGGAAGTATATGGTGGGTGTATGATACCGGCGAAAAGTGTGCGGTATTAGAGAGGCTAGCAATGGTGGAAGGATGGGAAAAAGTGTGTATAATCCATGGAATCAACATTAGTCATAAAGAACTCATATACTTATTGCAAAAATCTAGAAGTTATCAAAGCAAAGTATTACGCGCATGCTCCTAAGGGGATAGATTGGTAGGAAAATACCATCGCTCGTCCCCGAGCACCACTCATAAGGAAGACAATCAATAAATAAATCATGCTCCGACTTCATCACATAACGGTTCACCATACGTGCATGCTACGGGAATCACAAACCTTAACACAAGTACTTATCAAATTCACAACTACTCAACTAGCATGACTCTAATATCACCATCTTCATATCTCAAAACAATTATCAAGCATCAATCTTTTCTTAGTATTCAACGCACTCAAAAGAAAGTTTCACAAATCTTGAATACCAAGCATATTATTATTAAGCAAATTACTAAGCTATTAAAGACTCTCAAAATAATCTAAGTGAAGCATGAGAGATCAATAGTTTCTATAAAACAAATCCACCACCGTGCTCTATAAGATCTAAGTGAAGCACATAGAGCAAAATTATCAAGCTCAAAAGATATAAATGAAGCACATAGAGCAAAACTACATAGCTCAAAAGATATAAGTGAAGCACATAGATTATTCTATCAAATTCCAATTCATGTATGGCTCTCTCAAAAGGTGTGTATAGCAAGGATGATTGTGGCACACTAACAAAACAAAGACACAAATAACACAAGACGCTCCAAGCAAAACACGTATCATGTGGTGAATAAAAATATAGCTCCAAGTAAAATTACCGATGGAAGTAGACGAAAGAGGGGATGCCTTCCGGGGCATCCCCAAGCTTTGACTTTTTGGTGTCCTTGGATTATCTTGGGGGTGCCATGGGCATCCCCAATCTTAGGCTCTTTCCACTCCTTGTTCCATAATCCATCAAAAGGATTCACCCGAAACTTGAAAACTTCACAACACAAAACTCAATAGAAATCTCGTGTGCTCCGTTAGAGGAAGAAAACAAAAGACAACTTCAAGTTACTGTAATGAACTCATTATTTATTTATATTGGCTTTAAACCTACTGTATTCCAACTTCTCTATGGATTATAAACTATTTTACTAGCCATAGATTGATCAAAATAAGCAAACAACACACAAAAAACAGAATCTGTCAAAAACAGAACAGTCTGTAGTAATCTGTAACTAAAGCAAACTTCTGGAACTCCAAAAAATCTACCAAAATAGGAAGACCTAGACAATTTTTTTATTGATCAGAATCAATTGGAATCAGTATTTTATCATGTTCTGGTGATTTTTAACAATTCGGGAACTGAGCGCAAAGTTTCTGGAAATTACAGCAAGATCAAATAACTATCATCCAAGAAGATCCTATAGGTCTAACTTGGCACAAACACTAATTAAAACAGAAAACCACATCCAAACAGAGGGTATATGGATTATTTATTCCTAAACAGAAACAAAAACAAAAAACCAAAAATAAAATTGGGTTGCCTCCCAACAAGCGCTATCGTTTAACGCCCCTAGCTAGGCATAAAAGCGAGGATAGATCTAAATATTGCCATCTTTGGTAGGCAATCCATAAGTGGCTGTCATGATAGTTTCATATGGCAATTTTATTTTCATTCTAGGAAAGTGTTCCATGCCCTTTTTTAATGGAAATTGAAATCTAATATTCCCTTCCTTCATATCAATAATCGCACAATCGTTCTAAGGAAAGGTCTACCAAGAATAATAGGGCAAGAAGGATTGCAATCTATATCAAGAACGATAAAATCTACGGGCACATAATTACTATTTGCAACAATAAGAACATCATTAATTCTTCCCATAGGTTTCTTAATAGTGTAATCCGCAAGATGCAAATTTAGAGAGCAATCATCAAAATCACGGAAATCTAGCAAATCACACAAAGTTTTGGGGATAGTGGAGACACTAGCACCCAAATCGAACAAAGCATAAAACTAATGATCTTTAATTTTAATTTTAATAGTTGGTTCCCACTCATCATAGAGTTTTCTAGGGATAGAAACTTTCAACTCAAGTTTTTCTTCATAAGATTGCATCAAGGCATCAACGATATGTTCGGTAAAGGCTTTATTTTGACTATAAGCATGAGGAGAATTTAGCACGGATTGCAACAAGGAAATACAATCAATTAAAGAGCAACTTTCATAATTAAGTTCCTTGAAATCCAATATAGTGGGTTTAGCAACATCTAGGGTTTTATTTCTTTCAATCCCACTTTTATCAATTTCATCATCAAGATCTAAATACTCCGAATTTTTGGAATGCCTTCTAGGTAAAGGAACATCATATTCAGTTTCATCAAGATTCATATTGCAAAACAAAGATTTAATATGGGACACATCAATAACTTTTATATCTTCATCTTGATTTTCATAGGAATTGGAAGAACACGCTTTAATAAAGGCATCTTTCGTAGCACGCATCCTAGCGGTTCTTTCTTTGCACTCATCAATGGAAATTCTCATGGATTTGAGAGACTCATTGATATCATGCTTAGGAGGAATAGATATAAGCTTTAAAGAATCAACCTCAAGAGAAATTCTATCAACGTTCCTAGCCAATTCATCAACTTTAAGCAATTTTTCTTCAAGCAAACCATTAATATTCTTTTGTGAATTCATAAACTATTTAACACTATTCTCAAATTCAGAGGGCATCTTATTAAAATTTCCATAAGAGTTGTTGTAGGAATTTCCATAATTATTAGAAGGATTACTAGGATAAGGCCTAGGATTAAAATTCCCTCTATACGCGTTGGTACCAAAATTATTCCTACCAACAAAATTCACATCCATAGATTCATTGTTATTCTCAATCAAAGTAGACAAAGGCATATCATTAGGATCAGAAGAAACACTCTTAGTAGCAAATAATTTCATAAGTTCATCCATCTTTCCACTTTAAACATTGATTTCTTCTATCGCATGCACTTTTTTATTAGTAGATCTTTCAGTATGCCATTGAGAATAATTAACCATAATATTATCTAGGAGTTTAGTAGCATCTCCTAAAGTGATTTCCATAACAATGCCTCCCGCGGCCGAATCTAAAAGATTTCTAGAAGCAAAATTCAATCCGGCATAAAAAATTTGTATAATAATCCACAAATTCAAACCATGAGTAGGGCAATTACGTATCATTAATTTCATTCTTTCCCAAGCTTGTGCAACATGTTCATGGTCAAGTTGCTTAAAATTCATAATGTCGTTTCTAAGAGAGATGATCTTAGCGGGAGGAAAATACTTAGAGATAAAAGCATCTTTGCACTTGTTCCAAGAATCAATACTATTTTTAGGCAAAGACGAAAACCAAGCTTTCGCACAATCTCTAAGCGAAAAAGGAAATAGCTTCAATTTAACAACATCATTATCGACATCTTTCTTCTTTTGCATATCACATAAATCAACGAAGCTATTCAGATGAGTAGCGGCATCTTCACTAGGAAGGCCGCGAATCGATCTTTCATAACAAGATTCAACAAAGCAGATTGATTTCACAAGATTCAGATTGGCAAGAGGAGCAATCGGAGTGCTAAGGAAATCATTATTATTGGTATTGGTGAAGTCACACAATTTGGTAGTATCTTGAGCCATCGCGACAAACAAGCAATCCAACACATGAGCAAACAAAAGGCAAGCGAGAAAAAGGCAAACGCAAAAAGTGAAGGAGATTGGGAAAGAGAGGGCAAATAAAACAGCAAGGGTGAAGTGGGGGGGAGGAAAACGAGAGGCAAATGGCAACTAATGTAATGCGGGAGACAGGGATTGTGATGGGTACTTGGTATGTTGACTTTTGCGTAGACTCCCCGGCAACGGCGCCAGAAATTCTTCTTGCTGCCTCTTGAGCATTGCGTTGGATTTCCCCGAAGAGGAGAGGATGATGCAGCAAAGTAGCGTAAGTATTTCCCTCAGTTTTTGAGAACCAAGGTATCAATCCAATAGGAGACTACACGCAAGTCCCTCGTACCTACACAAAAACAATAACTCCTCGCAACCAACGCGATTAGCGGTTGTCAATCCCTTCACGGTCACTTACGAGAGTGAGATCTGATAGAGATGATAGATAATATTTTTGGTATTTTTTATATAGAGATGCAAAGTGAAAAGTAAAAGGCAAATTAAAAATCAAAGCAATAATAAAGTGATGGAGATTGATATGATGAGAATAGACCCGGGGGCCATAGGTTTCACTAGTGGCTTCTCTCAAGAGCATAAGTATTCTACGGTGGGTGAACAAATTACTGTTGAGAAATTGACAGAAATAAGCATAGTTATGAGAATATCTAGGTATGATCATGTATATAGGCATCACGTCCGAGACAAGTAGACCGACTCCTGCCTGCATCTACTACTATTACTCCACTCATCGACCGCTATCCAGCATGCATCTAGAGTATTAAGTTAAAAACAGAGTAACGCCTTAAGAAAGATGACATGATGTAGAGGGATAGTTTCATGCAATATGATAAAAACCACATATTGTTATCCTCGATGGCAACTATACAATATGTGCCTTGCTGCCCCTTTTGTCACTGGGAAAGGACACCGCAAGATTGAACACAAAGCTAAGCACTTCTCCCATTGCAAGAAAAACCAATCTAGTAGGCCAAACCAAACTGATAATTCGAAGAGACTTGCAAAGATAACCAATCATACATAAAAGAATACAGAGAAGATTCAAATACTATTCATAGATAGACTTGATCATAAACCCACAATTCATCGGTCTCAACAAACACACCGCAAAAAGAAGATTACATCGAATAGATCTCCATGAGAGAGGGGGAGAACATTGTATTGAGATCCAAAAAGAGAGTAGAAGCCATCTAGCTAATAACTATGGACCCGAAGGTCTGAGGTAAACTACTCACACTTCATCAGAGAGGCTATGATGATGTAGAAGCCCTCCGTGATGACGGCCCTCTTCGGCGGAGCTCCGGAACAGGCCCCAAGATGGGATCTCGTGGATACAGAAAGTTCCGGCAGTGGAATTAGGTTTTTGGCTCCGTGTCTGATCGTTTGGGGGTACGTAGGTATATATAGGAGGAAGGAGTACGTCGGTGGAGCAACAGGGGGCCCACGAGGCAGGGGGCGCGCCCCCACCCTCGTGACCACCTCTTTTGTTCCTTGGAGTAGGGTCCAAGTCTCCTGGATCACGTTCGGTGATAAAATCACGTTCCCGAAGGTTTCATTCCGTTTGGACTTCGTTTGATATTCTGTTTCTCTGAAACACTGAAATAGGCTAAAACAGCAATTCTGGGCTAGGCCTCCGGTTAATAGGTTAGTCCCAAAAATAATATAAAAGTGGAAAATAAAGCCCAATATAGTCCAAAACAGAAGATAATATAGCATGGAGCAATCAAAAATTATAGATACATTGGAGACGTATCAGTCACCTTGTTAGCGAGATCACCCACTTTCAACGGTGCGGTGGAGAGTTTAAGCCCTTCTATGAATTTATTAAAACATGCTTTCGACCTCGGTCATCATGGAGGTCTTCAATGTGTCCAAGGCCACATTGAATTCCTCACGAGATACCGCGGTTCCCCCATCGGCCGTAGAGGAGAATGGATTCACACCGGAGTGCTCCTCCGCACCGTCTACGGTGTCAACCATACTCTTCAGACGACAAAGTCCTTAATAAAGAGACGAGGCTTTGATACCAATTGAAAGGATCGATATAGTTGACTAGAGGGGGGGTGAATAGGCAACTAACAATTTTTAGATTTTCTTTACCAATTTAAACTTTGCATCAAAGTAGGTTGTCTAGATATGCAACTAGGTGAGCAACCTATATGATGCAACAACAACAAGCACACAAGCAAGCAAGGGATGTAACACAAATAAGCTTGCACAAGTAAAGGCACGAGATAACCAAGAGTGGAGCCGGTGAAGACGAGGATGTGTTACCGAAGTTCCTTCCCTTTGAGGGGAAGTACATCTCCGTTGGAGCGGTGTGGAGGCACAATGCTCCCCAAGAAGCCACTAGGGCCACCGTATTCTCCTCACGCCCTCACACAATGCGAGATGCCATGATTCCACTATTGGTGCCCATGGAGGCGGCGACCGAACCTTTACAAACAAGGTTGGGGCAATCTCCACAACTTAATTAGAGGCTCCCAACGACACCACGAAGCTTCACCACAATGGACTATGGCTCCGCGGTGATCTCAACCGTCTAGGGTGTTCAAACACCCAAGAGTAACAAGATCCGCAAGGGATTAGTGGGGGGAATCAAATTTCTCTTGGTGGAAGTGTAGATCGGGGCCTTCTCAACCAATCCCGAGAAAATCAACAAGTTTGATTGGCTAGGGAGAGAGATCGGGCAAAAATGGAGCTTGGAGCAACAATGGAGCTTAGGGTTGGAAGAGGTAGTAAACTAGAGGAAGAAGACACCCCTTATATAGTGGAGAACCAAATCCAACCGTTATCCACCTAACCAGCCCGCGACCTGCGGTACTACCGCCCCTGACAAGCGGTACTACCGCGGGGCCTCACGGTACTACCACGGCCGACTGCGGTGCTACCGCTGCTACGGCTGGAACTAGGACAGGACTGAAGCGCAGAAGCTGAGGGCGGTACTGCCACAGGAGCGGTACTACTGCTCCCCCTTGCGGTACTACGCAAGGCAGGATTGGCCTAGCCTGGGAAGGGCGCGGATGAATAAAAATACATCCATGCCAACTTCCGCTGAAAACGATCGATGCAAAAATCCGACACGGTACTACCGCACATGGGATGCGGTACTACCACGCAGGGAGCGGATGTAATCCGCCCCTACTTCCGCTCGTGTAGCTATGCGAGACCAGGACTCACGGTACTACCGCGTGCATGGGGCGGTACTACCTTGTAGGGCGCGGACTTAAAAAATTACGTCCGCCCCTACAGCCGCAAGAGCAGCTGAGTCTGGTCTGAGGCCACGGTAGTACAGCTGTGTAGGAGCGGTACTATCGCAGGCACCTACGGTACTACAGCAAGGGCTTGCGGTACTACCACAGTGGCCTGCGGTACTAACGCTCCATAGAGCAGTACTACCGCATGCCCCGGAACAGCCACACTTAGGAATCCTACTCTTTGCATAGAAATGAGGAAAATGGAGGATGCTCCAAAGCACAAGGGGAAAGGTGGTGCAGAGGAAGAAAACGTGTACGTGATGATTCCACCCGAACCTTTCCGAAGCGGACCCCCTCTTAATAGTACGGCTTTCCTACGACTCAAGTCCACCGAAAAGAAACATAGAAAACACAGTCTTCATTAGTCTTTGAGGGGCACCAAACCGTCTTGTGCCTAGCGATGAAACGTCTTAGAAACTCAATGCACACAGTTAGTCCGCAAAAGCATTGTCATCAATCACCAAAACTCCTAAGGGATAAATATGCCCTTACAGTCATCAACGGTGAACATCTCTATGTTGATCATATCTACTATATGATTCATGTTCGACCTTTCAGTCTCAAGTGTTCCGAGGCCATGTCTGTACATGCTAGGCTCGTCAAGTTTAACCCAAGTATTCCGCATGTGCAAAACTGTCTTGCACCCGTTGTATGTGAACATAGAGTCTATCACACCCGATCATCACGTGGTGTCTCAACACGACGAACTGTAGCAACGGTGCATACTCAGGGATAACACTTTTACCTTGATATTTAGTGAAGGGATCATCTTATAACGCTACCTCCGTACTAAGCAAAATAAGATGCATAATAGATAAACATCACATGCAATCAAAATATGTGACATGATATGGCCATCATCATCTTGTGCTTTTGATCTCCATCTCCAAAAGCATCGTCATGATCTCCATCGTCACCGGCTCGACACCTTGATCTCCATCATTGTGTCGTGGTATAGCTAACGCATAGTGATAAAGTAAAGCAATTACATGGCGTATACATTTCATACAGTAAAGAGACAACCATAAGGCTCCTGCCGGTTGCCGATAACTTACAAAACATGATCATCTCATACTATAAGTATATCACATCACAACATACCCTGCAAAAACAAGTTTGACGTCCTCTACTTTGTTGTTGCAAGTTTTACATGGCTGCTATGGGCTTCTAGCAAGAACCGTTCTTATCTACACAAAAACCACAATGGGGGTTCATCAAGTTCGATTCAACTAAAGTAGGAGAAATAGACACCCGCGAGCCACCTTTATGCAAAATTAGTTGCATGTCAGTCGGTGGAACCGGTCTCATGTGCGTGGAAATGTAAGGTTGGTTCGGGCCGCTTCATCCTACAATACTGCCGAATCAAAATAAGACATTGGTGGTAAGTAGTATGCCTATCACCTCCCACAACTATTTGTGTTTTACTTGTGCATATCATATACGCATATACCTGGCTCTGATACCACTGTTGGGAAACGTTGCATGGAAAACAAAAAAATTCTACACATACGCAATGATCTATCCATGGAGATGCATAGCAACCAGGGAAGAGTGTGTCTATGTACCCTCGTAGACCGTAAGCGGAAGCATTTCTCAACGTGGTTGATGTAGTCGAACTTCTTCGCGCTTCAACCGATCAAGTACCAAACGCACGTCACCTCCGCGTTCCGCACACGTTCAGCTCGGTGACGTCCCTCACCTTCTTGATCCAGCAAGACGTCAAGGTAGTAGATGATTTCCTTCAGCACGATGGTGTGGTGACGGTGATGGTGAAGTGAATCTCGCAGGGCTTCGCCTAAGCACTACGAAAATATGATCGAGGGTGTAAACGGTTGAGGGGGGCGCCGCACACGGCTAGGCAATTGTCTGGTATGTGCTAGACACCCCCCTCCACATATATATAGGTGGGAGGGGAGGGGAGAGGCTAGGAGGCGCCCCAAGTAGGACCAAATCCTACTTGGGCTCCTCCCGATCTGCGCGCCCCCTGCCATATCTATCGGAGGGGGAAGGAAAGAGGGGGAAGGGGGAAGGAAGGGAGAATCCTATTCACTTTCTTTCCTTTCCTCCTTCCCTTTCCTTCTCCACTTTGGCCGGTCCATATAGGGGTGCACCAGCCCCTTGTGGCTGGTGTGTTTCCCCTCGGCCCAGAAGGCCCATATATTTTGCCGGGGGTGCCCGGAACCCCTTCCCGTGACCCGATAAGTACCCGGTACCCCCCAAAACACTTCTGGTGTCCGAATACTATCTTCTTATATATCAGTCTTTACCTCTCAACCATTTCTATACTCCTCGTCATGTCCATAATCTCATCCAGGACTCCAAACAACATTCGGTCACCAAATCACATAACTCGTATAATACTAAATCGTCATCGAATGTTAAGCGTGTGGACCCTACGGGTTCGAGAACTATGTAAACATGACCAAGACACCTCTCCGGTCAATAACCAATAGCGGAACCTGGATGCCCATATTGGCTCCTACATATTCTACGAAGATCTTTATCGATCGAACCGTTATGACAACATACGTAATTCCCTTTGTCCATCGGTATGTTACTTGCCCGAGATTCGACCGTCGGTATCTACATACCTAGTTCAATCTCGTTACCGGCAAGTCTCTTTACTCATTCCGTAATACATCGCCTCGTGACTAACTCGTTAGTTGTTTGCTTGCAAGCTTATGATGTGTATTACCGAGAGGGCCCAGAGATACCTCTCCGATACTCGGAGTGACAAATCATAATCTCGATCTATGCCAACTCAACAAACACCTTCGGAGATACCTGTAGAGCATCTTTATAATCACCCAGTTACATTGTGATGTTTTATAGCACATAAGGCATTCCTCCAGTATCCGGGAGTTGCATAATCTCATAGTCGGAGGAATATGTATTTGACATGAAGAAAGCAATAGCAATAAAACTGAACGATCATAATGATAAGCTAAAGGATGGGTCTTGTCCATCACATCATTCTCCTAATGATGTGATCCCATTATCAAATGACAACTCATGTCAATGGTTAGGAAACCTTAACCACCTTTGATCAACTAGCTAGTCTAGTAGAGGCTCACTAGGGACACAGTGTTTGTTTATGTATTCACACATGTATTAAGGTTTCCAAACAATACAATTCTAGCATGAATAATAAACCTTTATCATGAATAAGGAAATATAATATAACAACTTTATTATTGCCTCTAGGGCATATTTCGTTCACGACACCCATCACATGGCACCGATCATTCTATCGCAACTTATATGTTCTACTGTGTTATTGACATCATACGCATGATCTGCAACTCTTGAATTATGACATAATATACTTAGGGGAGAGGGAGGGTATGAAAGCTAGAGGGAGAGGCGAAGAAGGCATCGGAATATTGCGGAAATCAGCATCTAGTAATCATTCCAAAAAGAGGAATCCAATGCAACTACTTTTTGAACTGTTCGTCGGGCCTATGGGCATAGATTCTAAAAATTAGTGATGTCTTATAGCGTGCTAATTGGTGTCATTGCGGAAGTTTCACTCAATCAAAAAATGAGTAGACCGTTCTAAACATAGGAGAATAATGTTTAACTTTCTGCAGGCTTTTCCTGGGCTATCGCATATCATTGAAGTTCTATTCAGATAAAATTCTTTTTCGGATGGGCCTTTTAACCAATGCTAGGGACGGGATCCTGGTCACAAGAAAGGTTTAACCACACATCTACCACCACACTCTCGTAGCCACACAATTGTTCGGATGTATAGATTCCAAGGGAACAACTTTTATTTAACATCGTCTTTATGATATAACAATTACCCAAACTTATCTTTGAAACAACCTTTTAGTGTGTACTCATTGTGTTTCTATCCTTTTGATGCTCCATTTTAAGTAGATAAAATCCGACTGAGGGAGTCCTGGATTAGGGGGTATCCGGACAGCCGGATTATATCCTTTGGCCAGACTGTTGGACTATGAAGATACAAGATTGAAGACTTCGTAACGTGTCCGGATGGGACTCTCCTTGGCGTGGAAGGCAAGCTTGGCAATACGGATATGTAGATCTCCTTCCTTGTAACCGACTCTGTGTAATCCTAGCCCCTCTGGTGTCTATATAAACCGGAGGATTTAGTCCGTAGGACCAAGGACAACAATCATACCATAGGCTAGCTTCTAGGGTTTAGCCTCTCCGATCTCGTGGTAGATCAACTTTTGTAACACTCATATCATCAAGATCAATCAAGCAGGAGTAGGGTTATACCTCCATCAAGAGGGCCCGAACCTGAGTAAAAACATCATGTCCCCCGTCTCCTGTTACCATCCGCCTACACGCACAGTTCGGGACCCCCTACCCGAGATCCGCCGGTTTTGACACCGACATTGGTGCTTTCATTGAGAGTTCCTCTATGTCGTCATTGTTAGGCTTGATGGCTCCTTCAATCATCGATAGCGATGCAGTCCAGGGTGAGACTTTTCTCCCGGATAGATCTTTGTATTCGGCGGCTTCGCACTGCGGGCCAACTCGCTTGGCCATCTGGAGCAAATCGAGAGTTACGCCCCTGGCCACCAGGTCAGGTTTGGAAGCTTAAACTACACGGCCGACATCCGCGGAGACTTGATCTTCGACGGATTCGAGCCCTTGCCGAGTGCACCGCATGGTCACGATGAGCATGATTTAGCTCCGCCATCGGACGGTGTTCGGGAGACTGCACCGGCAACCGCTCCGACCCTCAATTCGGAGCCAATTGTGCCATCCATGGACGGGTGGATAGTGAAGGAAATATGCCCTAGAGGCAATAATAAATGTTATTATTTATTTCCTTATATCATGATAAATGTTTGTTATTCATGCTAGAATTGTATTAACCGGAAACATAATACATGTGTGAATACATAAACCTACAGAGTGTCACTAGTATGCCTCTACTTGACTAGCTCGTTAATCAAAGATGGTTATGTTTCCTAACCATGAACAAGGAGTTGTTATTTGATTAATGGGATCACATCATTGGTTGAATGATCTGATTGACATGACCCATTCCATTAGCATAGCACCTGATCGTATAGTTTGTTGCTAGTGCTTTTCTTCATGACTTATACATGTTCCTATGACTATGAGATTATGCAACTCCCGTTTGCCCGAGGAACACTTTTGGTGCTACCAAACGCCACAACGTAATCGGGTGATTATAAAGGTACATTACAGGTGTCTCCGAAGGTACATGTTGGGTTGGCATATTTCGAGATTAGGATTTGTCACTCCGATTGTCGGAGAGGTATCTCTGGGCCCTCTCGGTAATGCACATCACATAAGCCTTGCAAGCATTGCAACTAAATGTGTTAGTTGTGAGATGATGTATTACGGAACGAGAAAAGAGACTTGCCAAGTGAGATTGAACTAGGTATTGGATACCGACGATCGAATCTCGGGCAAGTAACATACCGATGACAAAGGGAACAACGTATGTTGTTATGCGGTCGACCGATAAAGATCTTCGTAGAATATGTAGGAGCCAATATGGGCATCCAGGTCCCGCTATTGGTTATTGACCGAGAGGTGTCTCGGTCATGTCTACATAGTTCTCGAACCCGTAGGGTCCGCACGCTTAAAGTTTCGATGGATGTTATTATGAGTTTATATGATATTGATGTACCGAAGGTTGTTGAGTCCGGATGAGATCACGGACATGACGAGGAGTCTCAAATGGTCGAGACATAAAGATTGATATATTGGAAGCCTATGTTTGACTCGGAATCACTCCGGGTGAAATTGGGAATTTTACGAGTACCGGGGTTACGGAACCTCCCGGGAGTCAATGGGCCTTGATGGGCCTTAGGGGAAAGAGAAAGGGGCCATATGCTGGCGCAGCCTTCCCCTTCCCTAGTCCTATTAGGATTAGGAGAAGGGGTGGCGCCTCTCTCCCTCTCCCTTGGTCAAACCCTAGTTGGACTAGGATTGGGGGAATCCTACTCCCGGTGGGAGTAGGACTCCCTGCGCAGCCATAGGTGGCCGGCCAGCCCCTCCACTTCCCTCCTTTATATACTGGGCAGAGGGCACCCCATGACACACAAGTTGATCATTGAGATCGTTCCTTAGCCGTGTCGGTGCCCCTTCCACCAAACTACACCTCGAATATACCGTTGCGGAGCTTAGGCGGCCCTGCGCCGTGGAACATCAACATCGTCACCACGCCGTCAGGTCTTGTGAAACTCTCCTCAACACTCGGCTGGATCGGAGTTCGAGGGACGCCATCGAGCTGAACGTGTGCAGAACTCGGAGGTGCCGTGACGCTCGGTACTTGGATCGGTTGGATCGGGAAGAAGTACGACTACTTCCTCTACGCTTGCGTCAAACGCTTCCGTTGCTGGTCTACGAGGGTACGAGACAACACTCTCATCTCGTTGCTATGCATCACCATGGTCTTGCGTGATCGTAGGAAAATTTTTAAATTACTACGTTCCCCAACAAAGTGGCATCCGAGCCTGGTTTTATGCGTTGATGTCATATGCACGAGTAGAACACAAGTGAGTTGTGGGCGATACAAGTCATACTACCTACCAGCATGTCATACTTTGGTTCAGCGGTATTGTGAGATGAAGCGGCCGGACCGACATTACGCCAGACGCTTACGCGAGACTGGTTTCACCGCTGTGAGCACTCGTTGCTTAAAGGTGGTGGCGGGTGTCTGCTCTCTCACTTTAGTTGAATCGAGTGTGGCTACGCCCGGTCCTTGAGAAGGTTAAAACGGAGTCTATTTGACGAAGTATCGTTGTGGTTTTGATGCGAGGTAAGAACGGTTCTTGCTCAGCCCGTAGCAGCCACGTAAAACTTGCTACAACAAAGTAGAGGACGCCTAACTTGTTTTTGCAGGGCATGTTGTGATGTGATATGGTCAAGACGTGATGCTATATTTTATTGTATGAGATGATCATGTTTTGTAACCGAGTTATCGGCAGCTGGCAGGAGCCATATGGTTGTCGCTTATTGTATGAAATGCAACGCCATGTAATTGCTTTACTTTATCACTAAGGAGTAGCGATAGTCGTAGAAGCAATAGTTGGCGAGACGACAACGATGCTACGATGGAGATCAAGGTGTCGCTACCGGTGACGATGGTGATCATGACGGTGCCGGAGATGGAGATCACAAGCACAAGATGATGATGGCCATATCATATCACTTATATTGATTGCATGTGATGTTAATCCTTTATGCATCTTATTTTGCTTTGATTGACGGTAGCATTATAAGATGATCCTTACTAAATTATCAAGAAGTGTTCTCCTGAGTATGCACCGTTGCGAAAGTTCTTCGTTTGAGACACCACGTGATGATCGGGTGTGATAGGCTCTACGCTCAAATACAACGGGTGCAAAACAGTTGCACACGCAGAATACTCAGGTTATACTTGACGAGCTATGCATATAAGATATGACCTCGAACACGGAGACCGAAGGTCGAGCGTGAATCATATAGTAGATATGATCAACATATTGATGTTCACCATTGAAACTACTCCATCACACGTGATGATCGGTCATGGTGTAGTTGATATGGATCACGCAATCACTTAGAGAATTGGAGGATATTTTTCTAAGTGGGAGTTCTTAAGTAATATGATTAATTGAACTTAAATTTATCATGAACTTAGTACCGATAGTATCTTGCTTGTCTATGATGTGTAGATAGATGGCTCGTCTTTGTTGTTCCGTTGAATTTTAATGCGTTCCTTGAGAAAGCAAAGTTGAAAGATGATGGCAGCAATTACACGGACTGGGTCCGTAATTTGAGGATTATCCTTATTGCTGCACGGAAGAATTACGCCTGGAAGCACCGTTAGGTGCCAGGCCTGGTGCAAGGGCTGCGCCGAAGTTGTGAACGTCTGGCAAAGCAAAGCTGATGACTACTCTATAGTTCGAGTGTGCCATGCTTTACGGCTTAGAACCGGGACTTCAACGTCGTTTTGAACACCATGGAGCATATGAGATGTTCCAGGAGTTGAAGTTAATATTCCAAGCGAATGCCCGGATTGAGAGATATGAAGTCTCCAATAAGTTCTATAGCTGTAAGATGGAGGAGAATGGTTCGTCGGTGAGCATATACTCGTAATGTCCGGATATAACAATCACTTGATTCAACTGGGAGTTAATCTTCCGGATGATTGCGTCATTGATGAATTCTCCAATCACGCCACCAAGCTACAAGAGCTTCGTGATGAACTATAATATGCAAGGATGACCAAAACTATGCCCGAGCTCTTCGCGATGTTGAAAGCATGGAGGTAGAAATCAAAAGGAGCATCAAGTGTTGATGGTTAACAAAACCACTAGTTTCAAGAAAAGGGCAAAGGAAAGAAAAGGAAACTTCAAAAGAGCGGCAAGCAAGTTGCTGATCAAGAGAAGAAACCCAAGTCTGGTCCTAAGCCTGAAACTGAGTGCTTCTATTGCAAGCAGGCTGGTCCTTTGAGCGGAACTGCCCCAAGTATTTGGCGGATAAGAAGGATGGCAAGGTTAACAAAGGTATATGTGATATACTTGTTATTGATGTGTACCTTACTAATACTCGCAGTAGCACTGGTATTTGATACTGGTTCATTGCTAATATTTGCAACTCAAGCAGGGCTACGGATTGCGAAGATTGGCTAAGGACGAGGTGACGATCTTGGCGTGGGAAATGGTTCCAAAGTCGATGTGATCGCGATCGGCACGCTACCTCTACATCTACCTTCGGATTAGTATTAGACCTAAATAATTGTTATTTAGTACCATCGTTGAGCATGAACATTATATCTGGATCTTGTTTGATGCGAGACGGTTATTCATTTAAATCAGAGAATAATGGTTGTTCTATTTATATGAATAATATCTTTTATGGTCATGCACCATTGAAGAATGGTTTGTTTTTACTTAATCTTGATAGTAGTGATACACATATTCATAATGTTGAAACCAAAAGATGCAGAGTTGATAATGATGGTGCAACTTATTTGTGGCACTGCCGTTTAGGTCATATCGGTGTAAACGCATGAAGAAACTCCATCTTGATGGACTTTTGGAGTCACTTGATTATGAATCACTTGGCACTTGCGAACCGTGCCTTATGGGCAAGATGACTAAAACACCGTTCTCGGAACTATGGAGAGAGCAACAGATTTATTGGAAATCATACATCGATGTATGTGGTCCAATGAATGTTGAGGCTCGTGGCGGATATCGTTATTTTCTCACCTTCACAGATGATTTGAGCAGATATGGGTATATCTACTTAATGAAACACAAGTCTGAAACATTTGAAAAGTTCAAAGAATTTCAGAGTGAAGTGGAAAATCATCGTAACAAGAAAATAAAGTTTCTACGATCTGATCGTGGAGGAGAATATTTGAGTTACGAGTTTGGCCTACATTTGAAACAATGTGGAATAGTTTCAGCAACTTACGCCACCGGAACACCACAACGTAATGGTGTGTCCGAACGTCGAATCGTATTTTATTAGATATGGTGCGATCTATGATGTCTCTTACTGATTTACCGCTATCGTTTTGGGGTTATGCTTTAGAGACGGCTACATTCACTTTAAATAGGGCACCATCTAAATCCATTGAGACGACGCCTTATGAACTGTGGTTTGGCAAGAAACCAAAGTTGTCGTTTTTGAAAGTTTGGGGCTGCGATGCTTATGTGAAAAAGCTTCAACCTGATAAGCTCGAACCCAAATCGGAGAAATGTGTCTTCATAGGATACCCAAAGGAGACAGTTGGGTACACCTTCTATCACAGATCCGAAGGCAAGATTTTTGTTGCTAAATTCGGAAACTTTTTGGAGAAAGAGTTTCTCACGAAAGAAGTGAGTGGGAGGAAAGTAGAACTTGATGAGATAACTGTATCTACTCCCTTATTGAGAAGTAGTACGTCACAGAAAACAGTTTCTGTGACACCTACACCAAATAGGGAGGAAGCTAATGATGATGATCATGAAACTTCAGATCAAATTTCTACAGAACTTCGTAGATCAACCAGAGCAAGATCCGCACCAGAGTGGTACGGTAATCCTATTTTGGAAGTCATATTCTTTGGAACATGATGAACCTACGAACTATGAAGAAGCGATGGTGAGCCCAGATTCCACAAAATGGCTTGAGGCCATGAAATCTGAGATGGGATCCATGTATGAGAACAAAGTATGGACTTTGGTTGACTTGCCCGATGATCGGCAAGCAATTGAGAATAAATGGATCTTCAAGAAGAAGACTGACGCTGATGGTAATGTTATCGTCTATAAAGCTCGACTTGTTGCAAAAGGTTTTCGACAAGTTCAAGGGATTGACTACGATGAGACCTTCTCACCCGAAGCGATGCTTAAGTCCGTCCGAATCATGTTAGCAATTGCGCATTTTATGATTATGAAATTTGGCAAATGGATGTTAAAACTGCATTCTGAATGGATTTACGGAAGAAGAGTTGTATATGATGCAACCAGAAGGTTTTGTCGATCCAAAGGAGCTAACAAAGTGTGCAAGCTCCAGCGATCCATTTATGGACTGGTGCAAGCCTCTCGGAGTTGGAATAAACGTTTTGATAGTGTGATCAAAGCATTTGGTTTTATCTGAGACTTTTGGAGAAGCTTGTATTTACAAGAAAGTGAGTGGGAGCTCTGTAGCATTCCTGATATTATATGTGGATGACATATTATTGATCGGAAATGATATAGAATTTCTGGATAGCATAAAGGGATACTTGAATAAAAGTTTTTCGATGAAAGACCTCGGTGAAGCTGCTTACATATTGGGCATTAAGATCTATAGAGATAGATCAAGACGCTTAATAGGACTTTCACAAAGCACATACCTTGATAAAGTTTTGAAAAAGTTCAAAATGGATCAGGCAAAGAAAGGGTTCTTGCCGGTATTACAAGGTGTGAAATTGAGTAAGACTCAATGCCCGACCACCGCAGAAGATAGAGAGAAAATGAAAGATGTTCCCTATGCTTCAGCCATAGGCTCTATCATGTATGCAATGCTGTGTACCAGACCTGATGTGTGCCTTGCTGTAAGTTTAGCAGGCAGGTACCAAAGTAATCCAGGAGTGGATCACTGGACAGCGGTCAAGAACATCCTTAAGTACTTGAGAAGAACTAAGGATATGTTTCTCATTTATGGCGGTGACAAAGAGCTCGTCAGAACAGTTACGTCGATGCAAGCTTTGACAATGATCCGGACGATTCTAAATCGCAAACCGGATACGATTTACATTAAACGGTGGAGCTGTCGGTTGGTGCAGTTCCAAACAAAGCGTCGCTATGGGATCTACATGTGAAGTTGAGTACATAGCTGCTTCGGAAGCAGCTAATGAAGGAGTCTGGATGAAGGAGTTCATATCCGATCTAGGTGTTGTACCTAGTGTATCGGGTCCAATGAAAATCTTTTGTGACAATACTGGTGCAATTGCCTTGGCAAAGGAATCCAGATTTCACAAGAGAACCAAGCACATCAAAAGACGCTTCAACTCCATCCGGATTTGGTCGGTGGGAGACATAGAGATATGCAAGATACATACGGATCTGAATGTTGCGACCGTTGACTAAGCCTCTTCCACGAGCAAAACATGATCAGCACCAAGACTCCATGGGTGTTAGAATCATTCTTGTGTAATCTAGATTATTGACTCTAGTGCAAGTGGGAGATCAAGGAAATATGCCCTAGAGGCAATAATAAATGTTATTATTTATTTCCTTATATCATGATAAATGTTTATTATTCATGCTAGAATTGTATTAACCGGAAACATAATACATGTGTGAATACATAAACCTACAGAGTGTCACTAGTATGCCTCTACTTGACTAGCTCGTTAATCAAAGATGGTTATGTTTCCTAACCATGAACAAGGAGTTGTTATTTGATTAATGGGATCACATCATTGGTTGAATGATCTGATTGACATGACCCATTCCATTAGCATAGCTTTTGATCGTATAGTTTGTTGCTAGTGCTTTTCTTCATGACTTATACATGTTCCTATGACTATGAGATTATGCAACTCCCGTTTGCCGAGGAACACTTTTGGTGCTACCAAACGTCACAACGTAATCGGGTGATTATAAAGGTACATTACAGGTGTCTCGAAGGTACATGTTGGGTTGGCATATTTCGAGATTAGGATTTGTCACTCCGATTGTCGGAGAGGTATCTCTGGGCCCTCTCGGTAATGCACATCACATAAGCCTTGCAAGCATTGCAACTAAATGTGTTAGTTGTGAGATGATGTATTACGGAACGAGAAAAGAGACTTGCGAAGTGAGATTGAACTAGGTATTGGATACCGACGATCGAATCTCGGGCAAGTAACATACCGATGACAAAGGGAACAACGTATGTTGTTATCTTGATCGACCGATAAAGATCTTCGTAGAATATGTAGGAGCCAATATGGGCATCCAGGTCCCGCTATTGGTTATTGACCGAGAGGTGTCTCGGTCATGTCTACATAGTTCTCGAACCCGTAGGGTCCGCACGCTTAAAGTTTCGATGGCGGTTATTATGAGTTTATATGATATTGATGTACGAAGGTTGTTGAGTCCGGATGAGATCACGGACATGACGAGGAGTCTCGAAATGGTCGAGACATAAAGATTGATATATTGGAAGCCTATGTTTGGACTCGGAATCACTCCGGGTGAAATTGGGAATTTTACCGAGTGCCGGGGTTACGGAACCTCCGGGAGTCAATGGGCCTTGATGGGCCTTAGGGGAAAGAGAAAGGGGCCATATGCTGGCGCAGCCTTCCCCTCCCTAGTCCTATTAGGATTAGGAGAAGGGGTGGCGCCTCTCTTCCTCTCCCTTGGTCAAACCCTAGTTGGACTAGGATTGGGGGAATCCTACTCGGTGGGAGTAGGACTCCCAGCGCAGCCATAGGTGGCCGCCAGCCCCTCCACTTCCCTCCTTTATATCTGAGGGAGGGCACCCCATGACACACAAGTTGATCATTGAGATCGTTCCTTAGCCGTGTGCGGTGCCCCTTCCACCAAACTACACCTCGAATATACCGTTGCGGAGCTTAAGCGAAGCCCTGCGCCGGTGGAACATCAACATCGCCACCACGCCGTCGTCTTGATTTAAACTCTCCTCAACACTCGGCTGGATCGGAGTTCGAGGGACGCCATCGAGCTGAACGTGTGCAGAACTCGGAGGTGCCGACGTTCGGTACTTGGATCGGTTGGATCGGGAAGAAATACGACTACTTCCTCTACGTTCGTCAAACGCTTCCGTTGCTGGTCTCGAGTGCGTACGAGACAACACTCTCATCTCGTTGCTATGCATCACCATGGTCTTGCGTGATCGTAGGAAATTTTTTGAAATTACTACGTTCCCCAACAGATAGACCCCGCCACGGAGGCCGCTGTCTCAGCGGCGATCAAGCCGAATACCAACCTTACCCTTCACGAGAACCGTGACTCCAAACTACCGGATTCTTCCCCGGCCACGGACTCCGAACCGCCTGCGCCTGTGCCTATCGAGTCCGACTGGGCGCTGACATGGAGTTCACCTCCGCGGATATCTTTCAGCACTCACCCTTCGGCGACATACTAAACTCATTAAGGTCTCTCTCCTTGTCAGGAGAGTCCTGGCTGGACTATGTCCGGCAATATTGGGATGCGGATGACGAAGAAATTCGCGTCCCACCCACCACCCACTTAGTAGCCACTGTCGACAATTTGACCGACATGCTCGACTTCGACTCCGAAGACATCGACGGTATGGACGGTGATGCAGGAGACGAACAGGCACCACTGCCCACAGGGCACTGGACAGCCACCTCATCATATGATGTATAACAAGGGGATTATTATCATTACAAGAAGCTTCGATGATAAGTTTCACATCGGGTCCATGGGCATGAACGCAAAGGCTCAAGGTCGACTCCCACTTCTTCAATGCATAACCTTTCATTTTACTTCTCGCTTTTGATGAAGCTATAGTGCATAATTTTTATCTGGCGAAACAACAGAAGAGTATGACTCGCGAAAACTTTCGGGTTCATACGGTTTTGGGGAAGGCATAGGTTCAACCCATCGGGGCATCTTAGGATCATATACCACAAATTTCAAGAATAAATAACACAAGATTGATAGTAGAGCATGCTTGAGCAAGCAGAGGATTCAATTTACCAAACGCATTATGTTTCCTAGGAAAGTGTAACGCCCGGATTCGATGCGCTAGGTGTCTTCCAGTTATTCGCCGTCTTTGCCATGTCACGTGCTTGCGTGTTGCACTTTGCCATGTCATCATCTGCATTTTATATCATGTCATCATGTGCATCGCATTGGCATACATGTTTGTCTCATGCATCCGAGCATTTTCCCCGTTGTCTGTTTTGCAATCCGGCACTCCTATGTCTCCCGGCGCCCCCTTTTGCCTCTTTTCGTGTGCGGGTGTTAAACTTTCTCGGAATGGACCGAGGTTTGTCAAGCGGCCTTGGTATAGCACCGGTAGACCGCCTGTCAAGTTTCGTGCCATTTGGAGGTCGTTTGGTACTCAACGGTTAACGGATAACCGCAAAAGCCTCCTTCTCTTTGCAGCCCAACACCCCTTCAAAGTGGCCCAAAACCCAGCAAACTCCCCTCTATGCTCTCGGTCGTTCGATCACGATCGTGTGGGCGAAAACCATGCTCCATTTGGAGTCTCCTAGCTCCCTCTACCTATAAATTAGTTCCCCCCTGCGAAATTCGCGGATGAATCCCGCAGATCAAACCCTAGCCCCGCTCCCCTCGCGCGCCGGACATGTCCAACCCCGCCGGACATGTCCAGCCTCCACCTCGCTCCGGCCAATCGCGGCCTGCCACCTCACCTCCTCCGCCGCCTCAGCCACTCCCGCGCCGCCACGCACACCGCCGCCCGTCCCGCGCCGCCCGGCCCGCGAGGCCCATCGCCCTGCCCGCCCGGCCCGGCCGCGCCGCCGCCCGCCTGGTGCCCGCACCGATCGCCGCCTCGGCCCCTCCGCCCATGCGCCGCCCGCTCCTCCCGCCCGGTGGCCGGAGCCGCCGGCCCGCCTCGGTCGCCTCGCCTCGCCGGACCTCTCCACCCGCCCGGTCTCCGCCGCCGCCCCGGCTTCCGCCCCCCAGCGCCTCCTCTCCTCCGTGCCTTTTGCGGCCGCCGCCGCCTCCTCGCCTCCGGCGCGGGCGCCACCGCCGCCCGGATCCGCGGCCGGCGCGCCTGCCCGTCCCTCGCCCGGCCGCCCGGCCTCCTCCGCCGCCGCCACCCGCCCGATCCGCCAGATCCGGCGGGGGCCCGGCCTCCCCGAACTCTCCCGCGGCTCCGGCCGCCGTCTCCCTCCTCTCCGGCCGTTCTCCGGCAAGATTCCAACGAGGTTGACTTTTTCCCCTTCCCCGAATTGCTAAGTCCCCGAAATTTTGCACATTATCATGCATTTTCATCGCATCATAACTCTGTATCCGTAGCTCCGTTTCGTGCGTGTAATACGTCAAATTTTTCGTCTCGACGAGTACATCATTTCATCTCATTGCATCATTTACATTTGAGCTCGTCTTGATGCCCGAAATGCTTTTAGAAGAGGGCTATGTGATGTTAGTTTCAGATTCTTATCAGAACATGCACTTTTGTCATTTTTTCCATGATTGATGTGTGCACCCTATGAACTTGAGTCCTACATGTGTTTTGTAATATGCCATTCCATCTTTACAGGGGTTTATGCCATGTATTTTTGTGATCTCTGTGGTGACTAGCACAAGCATGCAAACTAGGCTTCATGATGTTGCTGATTTCAGCCCCTGTTTTGCTGATATTTTTATGCCATGTAAACCTGATGCTACCGAGAGATCCATGCATATTTTGAGATACTTCAGTAAGGAGGTTTTGAACATATGGTTATGCTCTATCCATCCATGCCCTTGTTTGCAATTATGGAGTGCCATAGCTTGAGTCAATCGAGCTCTAATTTTGCTATAAAATGTTTCCTGGCAGATTGTTTACATGTTATTCAATTTTGCCAAGGTTGTTGTAGTTGATCCGTGTATGCTATGATGTTGTTCTTGCCATTTATAGCTTCTATTCCATGTCTTATTGATGTATGTATGCTTAGTTTATCATTAAATGCTCTGTAGTGAGTGCATCGAGCTCGCGAAGATGCCTACATAATTCTGTCAATGTCATGCCCTGTTTGCTGAATCTGTTAACGAGACTTGCTATATTGACATGGTTGCTATTACATTTTCTGATCCCTTTTGGCTCATGGTCAGTAAGGGACTTTTGTTCTATGCTTTGAGTAGATTCATGCCATGCCATGTTTTGCTATTATAAGTTCCTGTAGCATGTTGTTTGCTTGCTCTGAACATTGCTTCCTGCTGCTGATTTTGCCATGTTCAGTTTTTCACTAAGTCTGTGAAGCTGATATATTTTGCACTTTTGCCATGCTTGTTTGGACCTGTTATGGTGTGATTTAGTCGTAGCTCAGTGTTCATATTTTGTCAATCATCTTGAGTAGATCACTGCAATATGCTTTGTTGGTGCGTTTGGGTGCAGTAGCTTAATTTCTTGTTGCTTGCTATGTGGCATCATGCTGTTGATGGCAGATTTGTGCCATTCTTGTTTTGCTTGTCATTTGCAAAACGTGCATCCGATTCCGGTGATCTTTATATCGATTTCAAACGAAATCATCTCACCTTTCCAGCGGCATACTTGGTTTGCCAAGTTGATGCCTGGTTCATCATTTTCCTTCCGGAGCACGCATACGCATTGCATATCACATCTCGCATATCATGCCATGTATTGCATCATGTTGCTTGTGCATTGCACCGTGATTTATTGTGGTTCCATTGTTTGTGTTCTTGCTTTGGGTAGAGCCGGGAGACGAGTACGTGAACGAAGAACCTGTTGAGAACGCTTACGAGGATCAAGCTTTCGACAACTCTGAGAACCTTGCAGGCAAGATGACCATACCCTCGAAATCACTTCTATCTTTGCTTGCTAGATGCTCGCTCTTTTGCTATGCCTATGCTACGATGCCTATCACTTGCTATATAATGCCACCCATATTGCCATGTCAAACCTCTAACCATCCTTTCCTAGCAAACCGTTGTTTGGCTATGTTACCGCTTTGCTCAACCCCTCTTATAGCGTTGTTAGTTGCAGGTGAAGATGAAGTTTGTTCCTTGTTGGAACATGGAGATGTTGTTCCTTGTTGGAACATGTTTACTTGTTGGGATATCACAATATATCTTATTTAATTAATGCATCTATATACTTGGTAAAGGGTGGAAGGATCAGCCTTATGCCTGGTGTTTTGTTCCACTCTTGCCGCCCTAGTTTTCCGTCATATCGGTATTATGTTCCCGGATTTTGCGTCCCTAACGCGGTCGGGTGATTTATGGGACCCCCTTGACAGTTTGCTTTGAATAAGACTCCTCCAGCAAGGCCCAACATTGGTTTTACCATTTGCCCCACCTATGCCCTTTTTCCCTTGGGTTTCCGGAGCCCAAGGGTCATCTTTATTTTAGCCCCCCGGCCGGTGCTCCTCGAGTGTTGGTCCGAACCGAGCAACTGCTTGGGGCCACCACGGGCAACTCGAGGGTTGGTTTTACTCGTAGCTTGACTTATCCGGTGTGCCACGAGAACGAGGTACGTCGACTCCTATCGGGATTTGTCGGCACATCCGGCGGCTTTGCTGGTCTTGTTTTATTGCTGTCGAAATGTCTTGTAGCCGGATTCGAGACTGATCGGGTCTTCCGGGAGAAGGAATATCCTTCGTTGATCGCGAGAGCTTATCATGGGCTAAGTTGGGACACCCCTGCAGGGTATAAACTTTCGAGAGCCGTGCCCGCGGTTATGTGGCAGATGGGAATTTATTAATATCCGGTTGTAGTAAACTTGAAGCAAACTCTTCTAAAATACACCAACCGTGTGCGGAACCGTGAGTGTCTCTTTTCGGGGTTGATCGAGAGGAGAACACGGTTTCTGGGTTATGTCTAACGTAAGTAGGAGTTCAGGATCACTTCTTGATCATTACTAGTTGACGACCGTTCCTTTGTTTCTCTTCTCGCTCTTATTTGCGTATGTTAGCCACCATATATGCTTAGCCGCTGCTGCAACCTCACCGCTTTACCTCTTCCTTACCCATTAAGCTTTGCTAGTCTTGATACCCATGGTAATGGGATTGCTGAGTCCTCGTGGCTCACAGATTACTACACCACCAGTTGCAGGTACATGTTTGCGATGATCATGACGCGAGAGCGATGTTGCTTGTTTTGGAGTTCTTCTTCTGCTTCTTCTTCGATCAGGGGATAGGTTCCAGGTCGGCAGCCTGGGCTAGCAGGGTGGATGTCGTTTGAGCTTCTGTTTATGTTTCATCCGTAGTCGGATGTTGATCTTGTATATGATGTTGTTGTATTCTTGTGGCATTTGTGCCTTATGTATGTCTCCCTATCTATTATGTAATGTTGATGTGATGATATCCACCTTGCAAAAGTGTCTTCAAGATGCGCTTCTATCCTTGGTGGGACCTTCGAGTTCCTTTTGGATAGGGTCGCTTCTTGGGCGTGACAAGTTGGTATCAGAGCCTCGACCGACCTTAGGAGCCCCCTTGATTGATCGTGTAGTTTGGCTGTTGTTGAGTCTAGAAGAATACTTTTTTGGAGTCTAGTTATATCGGAGAGTAGGAATTCTTTTACTCCTCTGCCCCTTCGTCGCTCTGGTCAGGAATCTTGACGTAGGTGTTTTGAATTACTCCTCTTCCCGTTCAAATTTTTCTTTACGATCACGTGGTTAGTGTCGTGAGTTGTCCATCCTCTTTTGTCCGGTGCATTTCTCGTCAAGTTGACTCGAGCCTCTTCATCTTTGAGTTCAATCCTCAGTTGTTTTCTTTTCCCACCCGCCCACCCTTCTTCTTCTCGAAACCGGAGTCCGTAATCGAGTATCCATTCCACTCGTGCGAAGTTTTTGCTCTCTCTTCTCAATGATTTCAAGCGGTGTTTTATCTTCAAGATATTCGTCGATTTCCCCTTCCAAGTTGCCTTTGTTTTCCCGCCCTCCCACCCTTTTTCTTCCCGGAGCCTGAGTCTTTTTCGATCATCAATTTCATTCGTGTGGAGCCTCTTCAGTCTTCCCTCAAGTATTTCAACCGGTGAATTCTCGTCTCGGTGGACATTCTTCATCTCTTTTCTTCTCCGGTGGATTCAATTCTAATTTTGGTAGTGATTATATTATTTTCCTCGGATCAAGTGTTTTCCCCTTGCTCGTTCCTTCCTCTCGCCATTCTTTTATCCCGGAGTGTTGAAGACATCTCAGAAGATTCATGTTCGCATTCTATTATTTCGAGGTTGTCACCTCATTCTAATATTTCAATTGTTCCGGTGCATCACCTATCTCTTCAACAATCCTTTCCAACGGTGTTTTTCTTTTAGTGGGCCCTAACCCACAGGTCTTTTCCCAGGATCTTACCTGACTCTTCTAATTTCCCCAGAGTTATTCTCAAATTCTTTTCAAGTTTGACGTAAGAATGAATTTCATCAGTCACTTGCCTTTTCCAAGATCGATTTCAAATTCTTTTCATTGTTGGCTCAACCTCTTCGTTTTTCATTCGTCCGGAGTACCTCAACAAATTTGGTGGTGTTTCTCGTCGTCTTTCTCAGCTTTGAAGATCGAAGAAGAGTTCCTCTTAAACCTTGTCTGTCCTCCCGAAGATTCGTGGTTCTAGCTTCATGCTATCCTCTCGAATTATTCCGTTTGTCAGATATTCTTTTCATCCATCCGGAGTATTTCAGGAGTTACTTTCCGTCTCAATCATCCGGAGGCCATCTTTTCGGAAGATTTCTTCGTTCCAAGTTTTCAAAGTCGTTCTCCAATTATTCTATATCCGTGCCCCTTCGTTCGTCTCAATATTCTTCCGGTGTTGCGTTCAAGCATTCGTTAATCAGTTCGCGATCTCTTCGATCTCTTTTCTCTAAATTCCCTCAAGTATCTTCGTGCTTTTCTAATTCTTTCCGGCGATCCGTTCTCTTCTCTTTGTTCATTTTCATTTTCACGGTGGTTCGTTGAAGATTTCTTTTCGATTTTTCATCATATTCAATTCATTCGTTCTTTTAATCCTACCGATGGCTCAGGAAGACCTCCCCAAATTTGGCGGTATATCTCCCCTTAATCTTTTCCCAATGTGGACAAGTGATATGCAATCCATTGCTTCTCATCAATTTAACTGATGAAGGATAAGCATAACATAATTCTTATTCTTCTTTCATCGAGTTGATTAATTCTTTTCTTCGGAGTTTGTTCATGATGAATAATCTCTTGGTTCTAAGTGTTTTCATCTTTTCTTTTCCGGAGTTCAATTTCCTCGGCCATCTCGTCGGAACATCCATCTAAATCATTGCAAGGCTCATCTTATTCTTTCATCCTTCATTTCTATCTCATCATCCTTTTGTTACCGGAGTTCTTCACGGTGGTTCTTCATGATTTAATTCATTCTTCAAGTGTTCATCAAAGATTCTTGTCGATGGAATTCAAGTATCTTTTCTTCTCGCGTCTCGAAGTGCAATTAATTCTCCGTATTCTTTTGAAGTGGAGTTTTGCATTTCTTCGTTCTTCTCAGCTATTCAATCTTTTCCGCTTGTGGTCGGTTTTCACCTTATAATTTTGAGATGTAATCCATAAGTCCATAACAAGCTTATTCTTTTCGTTGTTGATTTTCTCGACAACTCCGTTCAATCCTTCCTTCTAAGTTCTTTTCATTCAATTCTTTCAATTCTTCCGGAGGCATTGTGTTGTTCCTCTCGTCAACTATCGTTCCATTTTGTCAAACTCAGTTCCAACTCCTTCCATGTTTTAGTCGGAGTGCTACCTAAATCCTTTCAGTCTTATTCGCTTCTTATCTCGTTCTATCCGGAATGCTTCATAGTCTATTTGATTCCGTGAGCTTTCGATTCTCGTCATTCTCGTCGTTCCTCTCTTCTTCTCGAGTGCTCTCGACTTTGTTCATCCTCTCTTTTGTTCTTATTTCACCTCGTCCCTTTCCCTTCCGTCTCGGTCCTAAGATCTCGGGACGAGATCTCTTGTTAGTGGAGGAGTGTTGTAACACCCCGGATTCGATGCGCCAGGTGTCTTCCAGTTATTCGTCGTCTTTGCCATGTCATGTGCTTGCGTGTTGCACTTTGCCATGTCATCATCTGCATTTTATATCATGTCATCATGTGCATCGCATTGGCATCCGTGTTCGTCTCATGCATCCGAGCATTTTCCCGTTATGCATTTTGCAATCCGCACTCCTATGTCTCCGGCGCCCGTTTTGCCTCTTTTAGGTATGCGGGTGTTAAACTTTCTCGGAATGGACCGAGGTTTGTCAAGCGGCCTTGGTATAGCACCGGTAGACCGCCTGTCAAGTTTCGTGCCATTTGGAGGTCGTTTGGTACTCCAACGGTTAACCGGATAACCGCAAAAGCCTCCTTCTCTTTGCAGCCCAACACCCTTTCAAAGTGGCCCAAAACCCAGCAAACTCCCCTCTATGCTCTCGGTCGTTCGATCACAATCGTGTGGGCGAAAACCGTGCTCCATTTGGAGTCTCCTAGCTCCCTCTACCTATAAATTAGTTCCCCCCTCCGAAATTCCCGGATGAATCCCGCAGATCAAACCCTAGCCCCGCTCCCCTCGCGCGCCGGACATGTCCAACCCCGCCGGACATGTCCAGCCTCCACCTCGCTCCGGCCAATCGCGGCCTGCCACGTCACCTCCTCCGCCGCCTCAGCCACTCCCGCGCCGCCACGTCACCGCCGCCCGTCCCCGCAAGGCCTGAAAGCCATGAGGCCCAACACCCGCCCGCCCGGCCAGCCGCCGCCGCCCGCCCATGGTGCCCAGCGCCCGACCGCCGCCTCGGCCCTCCGCTGCAGACCGCCCGCTCCTCCCGCCGGTGGCCGGAGCCGCCGGCCCCGCCTCCGTCGCCTCGCCTCGCCGGACCTCTCCGCCCGCCGGTCTCCGCCGCCGCCCCGGCTTCGCGTCCCAGCGCCTCCTCTCCTCCGTGCCTTGCTGCGGCCGCCGCCGCCTCCTCGCCTCCGGCTGAGCGCCACTGTCGCCCGGATCGCGCCCGGCCCGCGCCTGCCCGTCCCTCGCCGGCAGCCGGCCTCCTCCTCCGCCGCCACGCGCCGGATCCGGCCAGATCCGGCGGGGGCCCGGCCTCCCCGACCTCTCCCGCAGCTCCGGCCGCCGTCTCCCTCCTCTCCGGCCGTTCTCCGGCAAGATTCCGACGAGGTTGACTTTTTCCCATTCCCCGAATTGCCAAGTCCCCGAAATTTTGCACATTATCATGCATTTTCATCGCATCATAACTCTGCATCCGTAGCTCCGTTTCGTGCGTGTAATATGTCAAATTGTTCGCCTCGACGAGTGCATCATTTCATCTCATTGCATCATTTACATTTGAGCTCATCTTGATGCCCGAAATGCTGTTAGAAGAGGGCTATGTGATGTTAGTTTCAGATTCTTATCAGAACATGCACTTTTGTCATTTTTTCCATGATTGATGTGTGCACCCTATGAACTTGAGTCCTACATGTGTTTTGTAATATGCCATTCCATCTTTACAGGGGTTTATGCCATGTATTTTTGTGATCTCTGTGGTGACTAGCACAAGCATGCAAACTAGGCTTCATGATGTTGCTGATTTCAGCCCCTGTTTTGCTGATATTTTTATGCCATGTAAACCTGATGCTACCGAGAGATCCATGCATATTTTGAGATACTTCAGTAAGGAGGTTTTGAACATATGGTTATGCTCTATCCATCCATGCCCTTGTTTGCAATTATGGAGTGCCATAGCTTGAGTCAATCGAGCTCTACTTTTGCTATAAAATGTTTCCTGGCAGATTGTTTACATGTTATTCAATTTTGCCAAGGTTGTTGTAGTTGATCCGTGTATGCTATGATGTTGTTCTTGCCATGTATAGCTTCTATGCCATATCTTCTTGATGTATGTATGCTTAGTTTATCATGAAATGCTCTGTAGTGAGTGCATCGAGCTCGCGAAGATGCCTACATAATTCTGTCAATGTCATGCCCTGTTTGCTGAATCTGTTAACGAGACTTGCTATATTGACATGGTTGCTATTACATTTTCTGATCCCTTTTGGCTCACTGTCAGTAAGGGACTTTCGTTTTATGCTTTGATTAGATTCATGCCATGCCTTGTTTCGCTATTATAAGTTCCTGTAGCATGTTGTTTGCTTGCTCTGAACATTGCTTCCTCTTGCTGATTCTGCCATGTTCATTTTTTCACTAAGTCTGTGAAGCTGATATATTTTGCACTTTTGCCATGCTTGTTTGGACCTGTTATGGTGTGATTTAGCCGTAGCTCAGTGTTCATCTTTTGTCAATCATCTTGAGTAGATCACTGCAATATGCTTTGTTGGTGCGTTTGGGTGCAGTAGCTTAATTTCTTGTTGCTTGCTATTTGGCATCATGCTGTTAATGGCAGATTTGTGCCATTCTTGTTTTGCTTGTCATTTGCAAACCGTGCATCCAATTCCGGTGATCTTTATATCGATTTCAACCGAAATCATCTCACCTTTCCAGCGGCATACTTGGTTTGCCAAGTTGATGCCTGGTTCATCATTTTCCTTCCGGAGCACGCATACGCATTGCATATCACATCTCGCATATCATGCCATGTATTGCATCATGTTGCTTGTGCATTGCACCGTTATTTATTGTGGTTCCATTGTTTGTGTTATTGCTTTGAGTAGAGCCGGGAGACGAGTACGTGAATGAGGAACCTGTTGAGAACGCTTACGAGGATCAAGCTTTCGACAACTCTGAGAACCTTGCAGGCAAGATGACCATACCCTCGAAATCTCTTCTATCTTTGCTTGCTAGATGCTCGCTCTTTTGCTATGCCTATGCTATGATGCCTATCACTAGCTATATCATGCCACCCATATTGCCATGTCAAACCTCTAACCATCCTTTCCTAGCAAACCGTTGTTTGGCTATGTTACCGCTTTGCTCAGCCCCTCTTATAACGTTGTTAGTTGCAGGTGAAGATGAAGTTTGTTCCTTGTTGGAACATGGAGATGTTGTTCCTTGTTGGAACATGTTTACATGTTGGGATATCACAATATATCTTATTTAATTAATGCATCTATATACTTGGTAAAGGGTGGAAGGCTCGGCCTTATGCCTGGTGTTTTGTTCCACTCTTGCCGCCCTAGTTTTCCGTCATATCGGTATTATGTTCCCGGATTTTGCGTCCCTAACGGTCGGGTGATTTATGGGATCCCTTGACAGTTCTCTTTGAATAAGACTCCTCCAAGAAGGCCCAACATTGGTTTTACCATTTGCCCACATATGCCCTTTTTCCCTTGGGTTTCGGAGCCCAAGGGTCATCTTTATTTTAGCCCCCCGGGCGGTGCTCCTTCGAGTGTTGGTCCGAACCGAGAACCTGCGGGGCCACCACGGGGCAACTCGAGGATTGGTTTTACTCGTAGCTTGACTTATCCGGTGTGCCCTAAGAACGAGGTACGTGCGACTCCTATCGGGATTTGTCGGCACATCCGGCGGCTTTGCTGGTCTTGTTTTATTGCTGTCGAAATGTCTTGTAGCCGGGATTCCGAGACTGATCGGGTCTTCCCAGGGAGAAGGAATATCCTTCGTTGATCGCGAGAGCTTATCATGGGCTAAGTTGGGACACCCCTGCTCGGTATAAACTTTCGAGAGCCGTGCCCGCGGTTATGTGGCAGATGGGAATTTGTTAATATCCGGTTGTAGTAAACTTGAAGCAAACTCTTCTAAAATACACCAACCGTGTGCGTAACCGTGAGTGTCTCTTTTCGGGGTTGATCGAGAGGAGAACACAGTTTCTGGGTTATGTCTGACGTAAGTAGGAGTTCAGGATCACTTCTTGATCATTACTAGTTGACAACCGTTCCTTTGTTTCTCTTCTCGCTCTTATTTGCGTATGTTAGCCACCATATATGCTTAGCCGCTGCTGCAACCTTACCACTTTACCTCTTCCTTACCCATTAAGCTTTGCTAGTCTTGATACCCATGGTAATGGGATTGCTGAGTCCTCGTGGCTCACAGATTACTACACCACCAGTTGCAGGTACAGGTTTGCGATGATCATGACGCGAGAGCGATGTTGCTTGTTTTGGAGTTCTTCTTCTGCTTCTTCTTCGATCAGGGGATAGGTTCCAGGTCGGCAGCCTGGGCTAGCAGGGTGGATGTCGTTTGAGCTTCTGTTTATGTTTCATCCGTAGTCGGATGTTGATCTTGTATATGATGTTGTTGTATTCTTGTGGCATTTTTGCCTTATGTATGTATCCCCATCTATTATGTAATGTTGATGTGATGATATCCACCTTGCAAAAGCGTCTTCAAGATGCGCTTCTATCCTTGGTGGGACCTTCGAGTTCCTTTTGGATAGGGTCGCATCTTGGGCGTGACAGAAAGGCTCACAAGGTTATTGAATTATGAAGGACATTGTCGGATAAAATCCAACAAAGGATCTAGTGGCCCACAAGGGATCTGATGTGAGCATCGGTACTCAACCAGAAGAAGAAGAATGCAAGGAGATCAGAAGATAGAAACAACTGACTAATTCAAAGCTTAATTGCAAAGGAATTATGAATTCCAAGTCAAGGGATCAGAAGCAAACGCTCTTATCAACGATGGATAAGTTGAGTGGGCTTAGGGGTACAATCGACGACAATTTGATTAGTCGAGGACCAGCTCATGTCTAAAATGACGTCTGAGCCGGAAGGATGAATTCTAGGATCTGGTTGAGGATTGCGAGCATTCACACTTATTGAATCAATGGGCTCAAAATGATAGTGGCAAAGGATGCCAATAAGATTACCAGACTTATGGGATTAATCATAATGGAAGCAAACAAGAAATTCCAGAGCAATAGGTTGCTGAGGATTTTCGGAAGATCGAGTGGTATTTCGAAGACTTTTGTGAAACACATGAACAACTGGGGATGATTGGATACTCGATAAGGGCGAGAAATTATCCGTAGGGGTATTCAGGTGGAAAGGAACTACAAGGCAGTAGGCACAAAATATTCTCGGAACAATAGAGGGGATTTCAGGGTATCTCGTTATTACAAGATCAACTGGGCATAAAAGTAAGAACGGCAAGCGTATGTATTTATCCATAGGGATATTTCGGTGGTTGGGAATTGCAGAAGCAACAGGCTCAAAGTCTCGAGAGAACATCGGAGAGTATCTTCGAAATCCTTCGGTGCACCAAGTAATCATCTGGACTGAAGAGGCTCTCCGGGAGAAAGTATTATCGAGAACCTAGAGTCAGAGTTAGTAAAAATTGTTTAACCTGAATAGAAGAGAGATCAGAGTCCCCGAGTAAAGGTCGAGGAGTAAAAGATCCTAGTACCACCCAATGGCGACGTGGGCCCTTAAGCCACACATCCATGTTAGTACAAGTTTTTTCAATGTCTAGACTCGACTTCGGCCAAGGAGTTGGAAAGGGGGATTCCTACAGGCAGTCGGCTCTGATACCAACTTGTGACGCCCTCGATTCAATCGGACACTAATCATGCACACAAAGCGTATGCGATCAAGATCGTGGACTCACGGAAGATATCACAACACAACTCTAAAACATAAATAAGTCATACAAGCATCATAATACAAGCCAGGGCCTCGAGGGCTCGAATACAAGTGCTCGATCATAGATGAGTCAGCGAAAGCAACAATATCTGAGTACGACATAAGTTAAACAAGTTTGCCTTAAGAAGGCTAGCACAAAGCGGGATACAGATCGAAGAGGCGCAGCCTCCCTGCCAGGATCCTCCTAAACTACTCCTGGTCGTCGTCAGCGGGCTGCACGTAGTAGTAGGCACCTCCAGTGTAGTAGTCGTCGTCGACGGTGGCGTCTGGCTCCTGGGCTCCATCGTCTGGTTGCAGCAATCGGGTAAAGAAAGGGGGAAAAGGGGGAACAAGGCAACCATGAGTACTCATCCAAAGTACTCGCAAGCAAGGAGCTACACTACATATGCATGGGTATATGTGTAAAGGGCCATATCAGTGGACTGAACTGCAGAATGCCAGAATAAGAGGGGGATAGCTAATCCTGTCGAAGACTATGCTTCTGGCAGCCCTCGTCTTGCAGCATGTAGAAGAGAGTAGACTGAAGTCCTCCAAGTAGCATCGCATAGCATAATCCTACCCGGCGATCCTCTCCTCGTAGCCTTGTTAGAGAGCGACCACCGAGTTGTATCTGGCACTTGGAAGGGTGTGTTTTATTAAGTATCCGGTTCTAGTTGTCATAAGGTCAAGGTACAACTCCAGGTTGTCCTGTTACCGAAGATCACGCCTATTCGAATAGATTAACTTCCCTGCAGGGGTGCACCACATTACCCGACACGCTCGATCCCATTTGGCTGGACACACTTTTCTGGGTCATGCCCGGCCGCAGAAGATCAACACGTCGCAGCCCCACCTAGGCACAACAGAGAGCTCAGCACGCCGGTCTAAACCTATGCGCACAGGGGTCTGGGCCCATCGCCCTTAGCACACCTGCACGTTGCGAACGCGGCCAGAAGCAAACCTAGCCTAGCAGGCGTTCCAGTCCAATCCGGCGCGCGCCACTCAGTTGCTGACGTCACGAAGTGCTTCGGCTGATACCACGACGCCGGTTGCCCATATCTTGTCCCACGTGGCGGTTAGTGCGTATAAGGTCAACGACCCAACTCAGATCAAATACCAAGATCTCGTTAAGCGTGTTAAGTATCCGCGAACGCCGAACAGGGCCAGGCCCACCTCTCACCCAGGTAGTCTCAACCTGCCCTGACGCTCCGCCACAAAGATCCACACAGAGGGCCGTTGGGACAAAGGTCATTTCAGCCCCCAATCCGTGAATCACTCGCGGGTGCTCCACAAGCCGACCCGACTTTAGTCACCACATGTATCATGTATAAAATATATAGTATATACCCGTGATCAACTCCCGAGTGATCACGGCCCGATAGTATAGCACAGCAGACGGACAAGAATGTAGGGCCACTGATGGAAAACTAGCATCCTATACTAGGCATGTAGGATTGCAGGTAAAGGTAACAAGAGTAGTAACAAGGACAGGCTATGCATCAGGATAGGATAACGGAAAGCAGTAACATGCTACACTACTCTAATGCAAGCAGTATAGAGAAGAATAGGCGATATCTGGTGATCAAGGGGGGGCTTGCCTGGTTGCTTTGGCAAGAAGGAGAGGTCGTCAACTCCGTAGTCGAACAGGGGGTCACCGGCAGTCTCGGGGTTTACGGGAAAGAAGTAACGGAGGGGAAACACAATAAATAACAGAGCAATCAAATGTAACACAAAGCAAGACGCGGCAATACGTTGTGCTAGGGGTGACCTAACGCAGGGATAGGTGATACCGGCGAAGGTGGGGAACATCCGGGAAAGTATCCCCAGTGTTTCGCGTTTTTGGACAGATGAACCAGAGGGGGAAAGTTGCGTTATTGCTATGCTAGGGATGTGTGGCGGACGAACGGGCTGTGTATCCGGATTCGTCTTGTCGTTCTGAGCAACTTTCATGTAGAAAACATTTTCATCTGAGCTACGGTTTATTTTCTATGACTTTTTTCAAAGCTTTATGCATTTTCTGAAAATTCTAGAATTTATATTAATTTCGAAATTTAATAGGAAATTGTTAGATGCACCCGGCAGTGCACAGTCAGCAGTTGACTGGTCCATGTTGACCAGTCAAAGGGCGTCGGGGCCCAGCTGTCATAGACTGATAGTTAATAGCTTTTAATTTAAAGGATTTAATTAACAGGGGGTCCCACATGTCATACCCAGTGACTAAACTAACATGGTTATTTATTTTAATTAAGCACGCGGGGCCTGTATGTTAGTGGGGGTAAGTAGGTGGGTTAGGGCCTTAATGGCCAATTAGGCCGGCGGTTAACTCCCGTGTCCTGAGGCCACGGCGGAGGGCGGAAGTGGCAGAGGGGGGGCGCTGGCGGCCTCGGCTTGAGCCAACAGCAGCGGCGGGGCAGCGGCCGGGGTGGGCACCGCCGGCCGGAGGCGGACGCCGCCGCAAGCGGTGGGGCGCGGCTGGGGGTGACAGGAGGAGCGGGCAGAGGTGGGACGCAGAGAGCCGACGGGAGCGATGTAGTGGGGAGCTGGGGTGAGCATGGCCACGGCGCGGCAGCAAGGCCAAGAAGGAGCAAGCTCCCAGCGAGAAGCAGCTAGGGGCGATGGGGCGACCAACGACGCGGCTGGGCGCTGGCAGGCACGACCAGCTATAGGCGATGGCGGCGGCTAAAGCAGCAGTGCAGCAGAAGCAAGGTAGATCAGCAGTTTAGAGTACGCATGCATATACGTACGCGTATGCCCGAGATCGGGCACGTCGGTGAAGGGGGCCTATGGCGTCCAAATCGAAGGGGGAAAGGGGGATCTGAGGGAGGAGCTCACTATGAGGTGCTTGGTGTGCTCGTTGTAGGCGGAGAGAACTGGAGGCGAGCGGATCGACGACGGCGTTGCAGCGGCCGAAGGTAGAAGAAGACGGCGATGGCGAGCTTCTGGTGCACCCCTACTCGATTTAAAGCGATGAGGCGAGGGAGTCATCGATGCTGGAGCTCGTGGACATCCTTCTGGACACCGGGGAGGCCAGTGGCCGCGGGATCGATGCGGTGACGGCGACCATGAGCTTCAGGCGACGAAGAGACGAACAGCCGAACAAGAGAAGAGAGGGGGATTTGGGAGGCTAGGGTTCGCCCGCTGGGTCGGGCTCCAGCTTAACTAGGTCTGGGGTGCCGGCGGATGGCTGACACGCGCCCATCGGCGACGTGGACGGGCGCGCCAGCTCCTGGGCATGGCTCTGCCTCCCTCTGTATAGAGGTTGAGGAAAAGGCCCTGGTGGAGGGCTGGGCTGGTACAGTAGAAGGGTTGGGCTAAGTGCACATGGGGTTTTACTTTTATTCCTTTCCTTTTCAGTTTCCTTTATTCTTATTGTTTTATTTATTTTAGCTACAGTTTTCTATTTATTTTAGCTACCAAATGATTTTTTTTAACTATGAAACTTTGCACATAATTCCTAGTCAACACTATAAGGTTGCACAAAAAGTCTGAGGCCAATTGGAACTGTTCAAATTTATAGTTGAATTAAAATGTGTTTATTTAATCTTGTTGTTCCACTAAATTAATTTCAGGGGCAATTTAGGAAACCAAATGAGGTTGCTTCCAACATGTTAATTACTTAGTTAATATCTGCAACTCATCGAACATTTTTATTTGACAGTTTGAAAAAAAATTGACTTGTTATTATATCATTTGAATTTGACACCATTTTCATCAAGTGGAAAATGGCTTTAAAACATGATGACAAGGCACATTAGGGTGAGGTTACTGTAGCTTAATTATCCGGGTGTCACAACCCAATAGTTGACGGATACCACTTTACACGAGTCTTGATGGACGGCGACAGTAGTTTAAACCTGATATATCAGGACACAGTCCGCAAAATGGGGATGGGCCTAACAAAAATCGGCCATAGCAATACTACCTTTAAAGGAGTAACGCCAGGCCCAGAAGCTCATTGCACGGGCTCCCTGCTACTAGAGGCTATATTCGGCTTTCCCGATAACTTCCGAAGCGAAAAGTTAACCTTTCACATCGCTCCGTTCCAAAGTGGCTATCAAGCACTACTCGGACGCGATGCTTTCGCTCGCTTTAACGCAATACCGCATTACGCTTCTCTCACGCTTAAAATGCCCGGTCCACGTTGTTGGGGAACGTAGTAATTTCAAAAATTTTCCTACGATCACGCAAGACCATGGTGATGGCATAGCAACGAGAGTATAGAGTATCCGCCCACGCACGTGAGACCGAAAGCGAAGCGTTATAACAACGCTGTTGATGTAGTCGTATTTCTTCCCGATCCAACCGATCCAAGTACCGAACGACGGCACCTCCGAGTTCTGCACACGCTCAGCTCGATGACGTCCCTCGAACTCCGATCCAGCCGAGTGTTGAGGGAGAGTTTAAATCAAGACGACGACGGCGTGGCAGGACGATGATGATGTTCCACCGACGCAGGGCTTCGCCTAAGCTCCGCCACGGTATGATCGAGGTGTAATTTGGTGGAAGGGGCACCGACACGGCTAAGGAACGATCTAATCGATCAACTTGTGTGTCATGGGGTGCCCCTGCCCTCAGATATAAAGGAGGGAAGGGAGGGGCTGGCCGGCCAGGAGGGAGGCGCACGGGGTGTCCTACTCCTACTAGGAGTAGGATTCCCCAAATCCTAGTCCAACTAGGGTTTGACCAAGGGGAGAGGGAGAGGGCCACCCCTTCTCCTAATCCTAATAGGACTAGGGAAGGGGGAGGGCTGCGCCAGCTATAGGGCCCCTTTCTCTTTCCCCTTAAGGCCCATCAAGGCCCATTGACTCCCGGGGTTCCAGTAACCCCGGTACTCGATAAAATTCCCAATTTCACCCGGAGTGATTCCGAGTCCAAACATAGGCTTCCAATATATCAATCTTTATGTCTCGACCATTTCGAGACTCCTCGTCATGTCCGTGATCTCATCCGGACTCAACAACCTTCGTACATCAACATCATAAAACTCATAGTAACCGCCATCGAAACGTTGCGTGCGGACCCTACGGGTTCGAGAACTATGTAGACATGACCGAGACACCTCTCGGTCAATAACCAATAGCGGGACCTGGATGCCCATATTGGTTCCTACATATTCTACGAAGATCTTTATCGGTCAGACCGCATAACAACATACGTTGTTCCTTTGTCATCGGTATGTTACTTGCCCGAGATTCGATCGTCGGTATCCAATACCTAGTTCAATCTCGTTATCGCAAGTCTCTTTACTCGTTCCGTAATACATCATCTCATAACTAACTCATTAGTTACAATGCTTGCAAGGCTTAGGTGATGAGCATTACCGAGAGGGCCCAGAGATACCTCTCCGACAATCGGAGTGACAAATCCTAATCTCAAATATGCCAACCCAACATGTACCTTCGGAGACACCTGTAATGTACCTTTATAATCACCCATTACGCCAGGACGCTTGGTAGCACCCAAAGTGTTCCTCGGGCAAACGGGAGTTGCATAATCTCATAGTCATAGGAACATGTATAAGTCATGAAGAAAAGCACTAGCAACAAACTATACGATCAGGTGCTATGCTAATGGAATGGGTCATGTCAATCAGATCATTCAACCAATGATGTGATCCCATTAATCAAATAACAACTCCTTGTTCATGGTTAGGAAACATAACCATCTTTGATTAACGAGCTAGTCAAGTAGAGGCATACTAGTGACACTCTGAGGTTTATGTATTCACACATGTATTATGTTTCCGGTTAATACAATTCTAGCATGAATAATAAACATTTATCATGATATAAGGAAATAAATAATAACATTATTATTGCCTCTAGGGCATATTTCCTTCATCTCCCACTTGCACTAGAGTCAATAATCTAGATCACATCACCATGTGATTAACATCGATAGTTCACATCATCATGTGATTAACACCCATAATTCACATCGCCATGTGACCAAGACCCAAAGGGTTTACTAGATTCAGTAATCTAGTTCACATCGCTATGTGATTAACACCCAAAGAGTACTAAGGTGTGATCATGTTTTGCTTTGTGAGAGAAGTTTAGTCAACGGGTGCGCCACATTCAGATCCGTATGTATTTTGCAAATCTATATGTCAACAATGTCTCGCACGGAGCTACTATAGCTAATTGCTCCCACTTTCAATATGTATCTAGACCGAGATTTAGAGTCATCTAGATCAGTGTTAAAACTTGTATCGACGTAACCCTTTTTACATTTAAAAAATTTTTTGTCACGTCCATAATCGAGAAACATATCCTTATTCTACTAAGGATAATTTTGACCGCTGTCCATCGATCTACTCTTAGATCACTATTGTACTCCTTGCCAAACTCAAGTGCAGGGTATATAATAGATCTGGTACACAGCATGGCGTACTTTATAGAACCTATGGCCAAGGCATAGGGAATGACTTTCATTCTCTTTCTATCTTCTGCCGTGGCCGGGTTTTGAGTCTTACTCAATTTCACACCTTTGTAACACAGGCAAGAACTCTTTCTTTGACTGTTCCATTTTGAACTACTTCAAAATCTTGTCAAGGTATGTACTCATTGAAAAACTTATCAAGCGCCTTGATCTATCTCTATAGATCTTAATGCTCAATATGTAAGCAGCTTCACCGAGGTCTTTCTTTGAAAAACTCCTTTGAAACACTCCTTTATGCTTTGCGAATAATTCTACATTATTTCCGATCTACAATATGTCATTCACATATACTTATCGAAATGCTGTAGTGCTCCCACTCACTTTCTTGTAAATACTGGCTTCACCGCAAGTCAGATAAAACTATATGCTTTGATCACACTATCAAAGCGTTTATTCCAACTCCGAGATGCTTGCACCAGTCCATAGATGGATCGCTGGAGCTTGCACATTTTGTTAGCTCCTTTAGGATTGACAAAACCTTCTGGTTGCATCATATACAACTCTTCTTTAATAAATCCATTAAAGAATGTAGTTTTGACATCCATTTGCCGATTTCATAAAATGTGGCAATTGCTAACATGATTCGGACAGACTTTAAGCATCGCCACAGCTTGAAAAATCTCATTGTAGTCAACACCTTGAACTTGTCAAAACCTTTTTGCGACAAGTCGAGCTTTGTAGATAGTAACACTACTATCAACATCTGTCTTCCTCTTGAAAATCCATTTATCTACATGGCTTGCTGATCATCGAGCAAGTCAATCAAAGTCCATACTTTGTTCTCATACATGGATCCTATCTCAGATTTCATGGTCTCAAGCCATTTCGCTGAATCTGGGCTCATCATCGCTTCCTCATAGTTCGTAGGTTTCATCATGTTCTAGTAACATGACTTCGAGAACAGGATAACCGTACACACCGGTGCGGATCTTACTCGAAGACCCACGAGGTTTGGTAGCAACTTGATCTGAAGTTTCATGATCATCATCATTAACTTCCTCACTAATTGGTGTAGGAATCATCGAACTGATTCTGTGATGAACTACTTTCCAATAAGGGAGAAGGTACAATTACCTCATCAAGTTCTACTTTCCTCCCACTCACTTCTTTCGAGAGAAACTTCTTCTCTAGAAAGGATCCATCTTAGCAACGAAAATCTTGCTTTCGGATCTGTGATAGAAGGTGTACCCAATAGTTACCTTTGGGTATTCTATGAAGACGATTCGATTTGGGTTCGAGCTTATCGGTGAAAACTTTTCACATAAGCATCACAACTCCAAACTTTAAGAAACGACAGCTTAGGTTTATCGCTAAACCATAGTTCATACGGTGTCATCTCAACGGATTTAGATGGTTGCCCTATTAAACGTGAATGCAGCTGTCTCTAATGCATAACCCCAAAATGATAGTGGTAAATCGGTAAGATACATCATAGATCGCACCATATCATAATAAAGTACGGTTACTGACGCTCGACACACCATAACGTTGTGGTGTTCCTGTGGCGTGAGCTGTGAAACTATTCCACATTGTTTTAATTGAAGACCAAACTCAGAACTCAAATATTCATCTCCACGATCAGATCGCAAAAACTTTATTTTCTTGTTACGATGATTTTCCACTTCACTCTGAAATTCTTTGAACCTTTCAACTATTTCAGACTTATGTTTCATCAAGTAGATATACCCATATCTGCTCAAATCATCTTGTGAAGGTCAGAAAATAACGATACTTGCCACGAGCATCAACACTCATTGGATCGCATACATCGGTATGTATTATTCCCAATAAGTCAGAGCTTGTTCCATTGTTCCGGAGAACGGAGTTTTAGTCATCTTGCCCAAAAGGCACGGTTCGCAAGCATCAAATGATTCATAATCAAGTGATTCCAAAAGTCCATCAAGATGGAGTTTTCTTCATGCGCTTTACACCAATATGACCTAAACGGCAGTGCCACAAATAAGTTGCACTATCATTATTAACTTTGCATCTTTTGGTTTCAATGTTATGAATATGTGTATCACTATGATCGAGATCCAATGAACCATTTTCATTGGGTGTGTAACCATATAAGGTTTTATTCATGTAAATGTAACAACAATTTATTCTCTTACTTAAATGAATAACCGTATTGTAATAAACATGATCAAATCATATTTATGCTCAACACCAAATAACACTTATTTAGGTTCCACATTAATCCCGAAAGTATAGGGAGTGTGCGATGATGATCATATCAATCTTGGAACTACTTCCAACACTTATCGTCACTTCCCTTCAACTAGTCTCTGCTTATCTCAGAACTCCTGTTTGAGTTACTAATCTTAGCAACCGAACAGTATCAAATACTCAGGGGTTACTATAAACACTAGTAAGGTACACATCAATAACCTGTATATCAAATATAACCTTGTTCACTTTGCCATCCTTCTTATCCACCAAATATTCAGGGGTAGTTCCGCCCAAAGGACCAGTTCCATTGCAGCAAAAGTACTCAGCCTCGTGCTTAGGTCTAGACTTGGGCTTCTTCACTCGAGCAGCAACTTGCTTGCCGCTCTATTTGAAGTTCCCTTCTTCCCTTTGCCATTTTCCTTGAGACTAGTGGTCTTGTCAACCATCAACACTTGATGTTTTTCTTGATTTCTACCTTCGCCGATTTTAGCATCGCCAAGAGCTCGAGAATCTTTTCGTCATCCCTTGCATACTATAGTTCATCACGAAGTTCTACTAACTTAGTGATGGTGACTAGAGAATTCTGTCAATCACTATCTTATCGGAAGATTAACTCCCACTTGATTCAAGCGATTGAAGTACTCGCACAATCTGAGCACATGCTCACTAGTTGAGCGATTCTCCTCCATCTTTTAGCTATAGAACTTGTTGGAGATTTCATATCTCTCAACTCGGTATTTGCTTGAAATATTAACTTCAATTCTGGAACATCTCATATGGTCCATGACGCTCAAAACGCCTTTGAAGTCCCGATTCTAAGCCGTTAAGCATGGTGCACTAAACTATCAAGTAGTCATCATTTGAGCTGGCCAAACGCTCATAACGTCAGATTCGCTCATATTGAGCTAGCCAAACGCTCATAACGTCGCATCTGCTCCTGCAATAGGTCCGTCACCTAGCGGTGCATTAAGGACATAATTCTTCTGCGCAGCAATGAGGATAAACCTCAGATCACGGATCCAATCCGCATTATTGCTACTAACATCTTTCAATACAATTTTCTAGGAACACATATGAAAACATAGGGAAGCAACAACGCGAGCTATTGATCTACAACATAATTTGCAAAATACTATCGGGACTAAGTTCATGATAAATTAAAGTTCAATTAATCATATTACTTAAGAACTCCCACTTAGATAGACATCTCTCTAGTCATCTAAGTGATCACGTGATCCAAATCAACTAAACCATGTCCGATCATCACGTGAGATGGAGTAGTTTCAATGGTGAACATCACTATGTTGATCATATCTACTATATGATTCACGCCGACCTTTCGGTCTCCGTGTTCCGAGGTCATATCTTATATGCATAGCTCGTCAAGTATAACCTGAGTATTCGCGTGTGCAACTGTTTTGCACCCGCTGTATTTGAACGTAGAGCCTATCACACCCGATCATCACGTGGTGTCTCAAAGACGAAGAACTTTATAACGGTGCATACTCGGGAGAACACTTCTTGATAATTTTGGTGAGAGATCATCTTATAATGCTACCGTCAATCAAAGCAAGATAAGATGCATAAAGGATAAACATCACATGCAATCAATATAAGTGATATGATATGGTCATCATCATCTTGTGCTTGTGATCTCCATCGCCAAGCACCGCCATGATCACCATCGCCACCGGCGCGACACCTTGATCTCCATCGTAGCATCGTTGTCGTCTCGCCAACTATTGCTTCTACGACTATCGCTACTGCTTAGTGATAAAGTAAAGCAATTACATGGCGTTGCATTTCATACAATAAAGCGACAACCATATGGCTCTCGCCATTGCCGATAACTCGGTTACAAAACATGATCATCTCATACAATAAAATATAGCATCACGCCTTGACCATATCACATCACAACATGCCCTGCAAAAACAAGTTAGACGTCCTCTACTTTGTTGTTGCAAGTTTTACGTGGCTGCTACGGGCTAAGCAAGAACCGTTCTTACCTACGCATCAAAACCACAACGATATTCGTCAAATAGACTCGTTTAACCTTCTCAAGGACCGGCGTAGCCACACTCGGTTCAACTAAAGTGAGAGAGACAGACACCCGCCAGTCACCTTTAAGCAACGAGTGCTCACAGCGGTGAAACCAGTCTCGCGTAAGCGTACGCGTAATGTCGGTCCGGGCCGCTTCATCTCACAATACCGCTGAACCAAAGTATGACATGCTGGTAGGTAGTATGACTTGTATCGCCCACAACTCACTTGTGTTCTACTCGTGCAAATGACATCAACGCATAAAACCTGGCTCTGATACCACTGTTGGGGAACGTAGTAATTTCAAAAATTTTCCTACGATCACGCAAGACCATGGTGATGGCATAGCAACGAGAGTATAGAGTATCCGCCCACGCACTCGTGAGACCGAAAGCGAAGCGTTATAACAACGCGGTTGATGTAGTCGCATTTCTTCCCGATCCAACCGATCCAAGTACCGAACGACGGCACCTCCGAGTTCTGCACACGCTCAGCTCGATGACGTCCCTCGAACTCCGATCCAGCCGAGTGTTGAGGAGAGTTTCACAAGACGACGGCGTGGTGACGATGATGATGTTCCACCGACGCAGGGCTTCGCCTAAGCTCCGCCACGGTATGATCGAGGTGTAATTTGGTGGAAGGGGCACCGACACGGCTAAGGAACGATCTAATCGATCAACTTGTGTGTCATGGGGTGCCCCCTGCCCCTGTATATAAAGGAGGGAAGGGGAGGGGCTGGCCGGCCAGGAGGGAGGCGCACCAGGGGTGTCCTACTCCTACTAGGAGTAGGATTCCCCCAAATCCTAGTCCAACTAGGGTTTGACCAAGGGGAGAGGAGAGAGCGCCACCCCTTCTCCTAATCCTAATAGGACTAGGGAAGGGGAGGGCTGCGCCAGCTATAGGGCCCCCTTTCTTTCCCCTTAAGGCCCATCAAGGCCCATTGACTCCCGGGGGTTCCGTAACCCCGGTGCATCTGAAAATTCCCAATTTCACCCGGAGTGATTCCGAGTCCAAACATAGGCTTCCAATATATCAATCTTTATGTCTCGACCATTTCGAGACTCCTCGTCATGTCCGTGATCTCATCCGGGACTCAACAACCTTCGTACATCAACATCATAAAACTCATAGTAAGCGCCATCGAACGTTAAGCGTGCGGACCCTACGGGTTCGAGAACTATGTAGACATGACCGAGACACCTCTCGGTCAATAACCAATAGCGGACCTGGATGCCCATATTGGTTCCTACATATTCTACGAAGATCTTTATCGGTCGGACCGCATAACAACATACGTTGTTCCTTTGTCATCGGTATGTTACTTGCCCGAGATTCGATCGTCGGTATCCAATACCTAGTTCAATCTCGCATCGGCAAGTCTCTTTACTCGTTCCGTAATACATCATCTCATAACTAACTCATTAGTTACAATGCTTGCAAGGCTTAGGTGATGAGCATTACCGAGAGGGCCCAGAGATACCTCTCCGACAATCGGAGTGACAAATCCTAATCTCAAATATGCCAACCCAACATGTACCTTGGAGACACCTGTAATGTACCTTTATAATCACCCGATTACGTTGTGACGCTTGGTAGCACCCAAAGTGTTCCTCGGCAAACGGGAGTTGCATAATCTCATAGTCATAGGAACATGTATAAGTCATGAAGAAAAGCACTAGCAACAAACTATACGATCAGGTGCTATGCTAATGGAATGGGTCATGTCAATCAGATCATTCAACCAATGATGTGATCCCATTAATCAAATAACAACTCCTTGTTCATGGTTAGGAAACATAACCATCTTTGATTAACGAGCTAGTCAAGTAGAGGCATACTAGTGACACTCTGTAGGTTTATGTATTCACACATGTATTATGTTTCCGGTTAATACAATTCTAGCATGAATAATAAACATTTATCATGATATAAGGAAATAAATAATAACATTATTATTGCCTCTAGGGCATATTTCCTTCACACGTGGCATCAATACAGTCAATGGAAATATTAAGCGCTCCTTGCACGCGGAAGATCGTGCGGCTGCCTTGGCAGCCGCACACTAGACGGCCTCACCAACTAGAGCATCTTATAGGTCGTTAAGACCACGGACATGGTCATACGAGTCCGGTGTAGCTATACAGAATTAATACAGGTTTGATGGCTATACCCCTATAATAATACGAGGGGCTCAACGCGTGTAAAACAAGTGACATTTAGGCTCAACTTTACTCCTCTTGAACTGTACATGGTTTATTTAGTATAACCTACCTTTTTGCACGACTACTTTTCAACTAAGTTCCTCTCTTTTACAGATGACCATCGTGGTACACCCGTCCAGGATACGGCACAACGGAGACACAGGCGCAGACGTGCAACAGGGACCCGTTCCAAGGATTCTTTTTAGATTAAGACCCTGCGTAAACCTTTTTTACTGTCTCTTGTTTATACACATCTCCGGATTCTCAAGATAATCGAGAAGGATGCCGACGATTGGCATGTGGCCACGCCGAATATTGCACGCACTCGGACACCGTGGGCTTATTACAAAGGGCTTTATTCAGCCCGGTTTACATCATAAAGACCGAATACCTTAGGGAGTGTTCGGCGTCGCGAGTTTGGCCTTATATGCATCAGCTCCGAATCATGTCTTTGGTCAAATCTTGGGTTTGCCCGGCTCCTGTGTTTTGCTGCTTTATGTTCCGCTCTATCGGCTAAAGCGGCACCAGGAGAACTATTGCGATTGTGCCCCGGGTCATTCGGACGAGCACCTCAGTAGAGAAAGCTGAAAACTGACTGTCATGATATAGCGTGAGACTGGTCAACCACTCGATGACCTAGCGGAATCTTCGGGATTCCTCCGCCTTAACAAAGGGTCGTTTCCTGGCCAGGCATGTACGCGCCCCGAATGCGGATGAGCGCGGAGCCACCAGGGGCTATATAGTAGCCCCACTGTCAAACTCCTCTGGCTAAGTGAAAGTGTTAAAGCATTATAGTCCGATTGCCTAGTTTGCTGCGCTATCACCTCCTTAATGGACCAAGACGTTGGATCAAGTGTGAACATGCGTCTTCTGCGAGCACCCCCGCATTATATGCGTGGGGGCTGAAGCCGACAACTGCCATCTTTCAGGTTATATACATATATACATGAACGGCCGCACAGGAGGTATTATAATTTTTTTAGGCAAAAGTATAAAATAGCCTTTACAATTCAGCAAAACATTGTTTTTCAATTGGAATACATGTCATTAGAACATAATATTCTTCGAGCACTGCGCTTCTATTGAACGAGCGCCCTCGAGAACTTCTCGAAAATAGTGCTCGACAGGTACTCGGCTCTCGTCTGAATCTTGGGCTACAATGGGGGTGGCCTCCATCTCCGCCCAGTATGTCTTCACACGGGCAAGGGCCATCGGCGCACCCTCTACGCACGCCGACCTCTTCATCGCGTTGATATGCGGCACTGCACCAAGGAACTGCTGCACCAAACTAAAATAAATGTTCGGCTTTGGCCTTCCCGGCCACAGATGATCCACAAGAGACCTCATGGCGAGTCCGGACAATCTATTCAGTTCGGCCCATTCGGCCAACTGATCAGTCAACGGAAGCGGATGCTCTGGAACGTTAAATTGTGACCAGAACAGCTTTTCCACTTCGCGATCTTTTTGATCTCGGAAGTATTCGGCCGCATCGGCAGCACTCGCCGCTAAATCCAGATATGCGTCCGCAGAACTCCACAGCCGGTCCAAAGGAGCATACTTAGGATCTCCGAACTTCGTCCACAGCATAAAGGGCTTCCCAGCCGCGATATCCCCGGCTTGACGCAGCTCCTCCTTCATCGCTCTCATTGCAGAGCGGGTGTCTTTGGCCGCCATCGTGGCCTTCTCCAGGTATGTCCACTTCGCTTGATCTTCCTTTTCAAGAAGCTTGCAACGGTCAGCGGCATTCTTCAATTCCACAGCCATCCTGGCTATTTCCTCCTTGCTTTGGCAGTGAGTAGCCTGTTCGGCTTTCAGCTCCTCGATTGCCTTTAGGGCAGCCGCATCGCTTTTCCTGGCTTGTTCTTTGGCTCGGGCAAGTTCTGCCCGAAGGTTCTCCACGGCCGCAGCTCCATCTGCATTCATACACATGTTATAGATACTGGCATTATGCTCCTCTTTCCATGTGTCACCAGAGGAATCACATACCTTGTGCCTCGTCAAGCCGCTTTGTTGACAAGCACGACAGTTAGCATCTGCCACGCTGCTGCCGCTTAACTCGCAAACTCATCACCGATCGCCATCGACACTTCGCCACCTGCATATTAAGGCGGCAAAGATTATTCTCGATTATGATCCTCAGGCGCCGTCGTCTTCGACAAACACCTGAGTCTCGGGCTACTATCTACACAGGGCGCATCTAAAAATGCGCGGTACTGTCAAAATTGTACATCATTTCACGTACCTCAAAACCCGTCAGTAGACTCGTAAAGGCTTCGTGCAACCCATTTTCGGCGGACGAAATCCTTTCAATCACCGTACCCATTAACGTGCGGTGCTCTTCTGAGATAGCTGCTCACTCTAGCATATCCCTCAGTATGTCCGATCGCACACCAGACGGTGCTGGACTCTTTCGATTGCTCTCTTAAGAGCCGGACACTGAGGACTTCGGGTGGCCATAGGATTGCCCTTTGGCCTTGCCGGATCAGGAGAAACCTCCGTGATTTACACCTGGGTCGCTACCACGAGGCGGTATGGCAGGGGGAGGCGTTTCGCTCTCCATCATCTCTAGAAGAAGATCCCCTGAAGACGAGCTCTGCTGGGAAGGTCTAAGATCCGAACTGCAAGATAAATGCTTCGGTTATCTTCCTCAGAAGTAAGGTAAGATATTTTCATTATCAAGTACCCTTTTACTTACAGCTCAGTGGAGGGTTGATCCCCTTCAGGGCATAATGCGGCCGAGGTATCCCCCGGGGCAGGACCCTCTGGCGAAGATTTCTTCCCCCGTTTTGGAGACCATTGTCTCCGGGTCCTCGGACGCGGTCCTCTTTCTTCCCTGGGGAGAGGAAGTTTTAGTTCCTCCTCTCCGGCTAACCTCCTTCGCGGAGGCGCTAGCCTCCTTGCTCCCCCCTTTATCTTCTCCTGAAGGGGCTTGATAAGGCACGATCTCCAGCATCCTGATTAACACGGGATCTGGAGAGGTCTCAGGGAGGGGGGCCGGACACCTGATCAACTTTGCCTTCGCTATCCAATACTGGTCAAAGAGCGGCTATTTTAAGGGCGACGTTGTGATAAATAAACGGACAGTGTGTTCGGATGCGGGGCTACTTACTTGGGTATCCGGGCGATTGCAGCTCAGACCTGCATCTTCAGTGGTGTCCGGACACATTATTTGTGGTCCGAAGAACAATTTGTACATCTCCTCGGGCGTCATGCCGAGTAAGTGTTGAAGAGCTCGCAGTCCCTCCGGATTGAACTCCCACAAGCGGAGGGGACGACGTTTGCAGGGCAGGACTCGGTGAATTAACATGACTTGCATCACCATGACCAGACTGACATCTCTCTCAAGGAGATCTCGGATGCGGCTCTGCAATATGGGCACATCCTTTACTGGCCCCCAGTCCAGCCCCTTGTTGACCCAAGACGATAGTCATGGCGGGGGACCCGAGCGAAAGACAGGTGGGGCCACCCACTTGGTATCTCTCGGAGCTGTGATATAAAACCACTCTTGTTGCCATAAACTGGACACCTCCTGGAAAGAGCCCTCGGGCCATGGGGCGTCGGCGTTTTTGCTTATTACGGCGCCTCCGCACTCTGCGTGCCGCCCCTCAATCATCTTCGGTTCCACTTTGAAGGTCTTGAGCCACAGTCCGAAGTGAGGGATAATACAGAGGAAAGCTTCGCACACGACGATGAACAACAAGATGTGGAGGATAGACTCCGGAGCTAAATCGTGGAAGTCCAGCCCATAATAGAACAAGAGCCCCCTCACGAAGGGATCTGGCACGAAGCCTAGCCCTCGGAGGAAGTGAGATACGAATACGACACTCTCATCGGGCTTGGGAGTGGGAATAACCTGCCCTTGAGCAGGCAGCCTATGCGGGATTTCGCCGGTCAGGTACCTGGCCTCCCTTAGCTTTATCACGTCTTCCTCCGTGACGGAGGAAGGCATCCACCGACCTTGAAGGTTGGATCCGGACATAATCGGAGGTCCGAAGCGCCTAAACCTGAGCTTTGGGTGTTGGAACTCGAGGCGGGAGGTGGATTCGATTGAGATCGAAAGAAAAGAATAGGCCTTGGTCTCTTTATAAAGAGGTTGAATACCAAGTGCCCTCCTCGTGACCGTCTGGGACTTACCTCCAATCGAGGGATCATACCAACGGGTGCGTTTGGGTTACCCACGTCCATGTTGATGAGAATCCCATAATAACGGGGACACGATCTCTGCTTCGACAAGACGTGCCAAGGAAACCGCCTCGCGAAACACGCTGAGATTGGTTATGAAAAATGATTCGAATAAAGACCTGGCTGTGGTGTGATGTCACACTACGGGATACGTCAGCAGATTAGATTTGTGGAAATACTATTCTCTCTACGGTGGTATGTGGAACATGTTTTGCAGAGCCGGACATGATCCTCGTGTTCAAAATCTTGTATGAAGTATTCGGAGGAGGAACCCGCCTTGCAATGCCAAAGACAAACTGTGCGCCGGACTCATCGTCATTGAAGCCTGGTTCAGGGGCTACTGAGGGAGTCCTGGATTAGGGGGTATCCGGACAGTCGGATTATATCCTTTGGCCGGATTGTTGGACTATGAAGATACAAGATTGAAGACTTTGTCCCGTGTCCGGATGGGACTCTCCTTGGCGTGGAAGGCAAGCTTGGCAATACGGGTATGTAGATCTCCTTCCTTGTAACCTACTCTGTGTAACCCTAGCCCCCTCCGATGTCTATATAAACTGGAGGGTTTAGTCCGTAGGACCAAGAACAACAATCATACCATAGGCTAGCTTCTAGGGTTTAGCATCCCCGATCTCGTGGTAGATCAACTCTTGTAACACTCATATCATCAAGATCAATCAAGCAGGAGTAGGGTTTTACCTCCATCGAGAGGGCCCGAACCTGGGTAAAAACATCGTGTCCCCCGTCTCCTGTTAACATCCGCCTAGGCGCACAGTTCGGGACCCCCTATCCGAGATCCGCCGGTTTTGACACCGACACCGTCCTTTGCGAAAAAGTTGTGTGAGAGCATCTTCAATGGATTCCCCAAAACAACCACTCCGCTTAAAAAATCAAAAGGTCAAAAACCATTTGCCTACTCCAACGGTTCCCCTAAACCATCCCCAATACAAAAAAGTGGAGACACCAAGAAACAACCCCACACACATTGTACATGGAGGGGTTCCACAAGGGGTCCCATATCCCACGTTATTTTTCGCAGGCTCAAGTTTCAGCATCACCCGCCTACTCTTACCACCATCACTCATGACTGGCGCCTCCTCCACCCCTCCCCTCGCAATGCCATTTGACCTCCTCTCTTTGTGTCGCTGCCCCTTTCCGGGCCCCATCACTCGTTCTGACGCTGTGGGTGGGCCCACCACCAGTCTCCCTGTCCTCGTTGCCGCCTCAACGCCGGATCCAGTTGTCATGACCGCATGTGTCCCAGCCTCACCATGCGCAACACCCCTCCTCACCTTGCACACCACCACCTCCTCTCTCTATATTAATTCCACCATGGTGTCTCCTCCTTGCTACTCGCTGTCTAGTAAGGTGTTTGACAACATAGCCAACAAGTGTTTCTTATGATTCTTTACGATCAATGTTAACTGAAAATCGACATGTTTCATGTCTTTTGTGTAGATGAATTGTATGGTGGAGTGTTCTTTTTTATCTATGTGAAAATTATTTGGTTGATTTGGACCTTACATTTTGTTTAAATTTCAATTAAATTCAAAAAATTGATGATTCCAAACATTGTGCAATTGTATACGATGGAATATTTGAATTATTATCATGTCAAATATGAGTTCTAATGGTTGGCGAGGGAGGGGTCTGGAGGGGGAGGTGAGTTTGGAGAGGTGCAAAAAAGAGCTTTTAGGGGATGACTCGTTAGGGAAACTCCTGGAGATGCTCTAATTGAGTAACAAAGGGTGAAACATAGGTGTGCTAGCATAACACACTTCCTAGGAATGTATTCTTTGATGATGTCAACGGTGGTAGCATAACACACTTCTTATTTATTGAGGGCCGGTATATCCTTGATGGAGTTCTGGTTTTCCACAAAGCACTCCATGAGGTCCATTCCAAACACCTCAAGGCAGTCTTCCTGAAACTGGATTTCCACAAGGCGTATGACACGGTCAGCTGGCCCTTCCTTCGGGAATGCTTGCTGCGGAAGGGCTTCGACGAACAGTGCGTATCCCGAGTGATTCAAATGGTATCCTCGGGTCGGACCGTGGTGAACATTAACGGCGAGGTTGGCCCATTCTTCCCCACATTCTGTGGGGTGCGCCAGGGCGACCCCTTCTCATTGTTCCTCTTCAACATGGTTGTCGATGCTCTGGCTGCTATCTTAGATAAAGCCAAGGCTACGGGCCACATTAAGGGGATAGTCCTGCATCTAGTTGGGGGGAACGGGATCTCCCTGCTCCAATATGCAGATGACACCATTATCATGGTGGAAGGCTCGGCGACGGACATCATGAACTTGAAGTTCCTCCTGCTGTGCTTCCAGCAGATGTCTGGCCTCAGGATCAACTTTGATAAGAGTGCAGTTATGGTCTTGGGATACTCCCAAGACGAGCGGCAGAGCATCGCGGATCGGCTCAATTGCCAGCATGGGTGTTTCCCCACGACTTATCTGGGGATCCCCATTAGTGATTCGAGACTCACGGTGGCTGATCTTCGCCCCTCGGTTGGGAAGCTTCAACACCGCATCGAGCCTTGGCAGGGCTGATGGCTCTCGAAGGCGGCCCGGACAGTGCTTATTAACTCATCCCTTGCTAGCCTGCTCCTGTTCATCATGAGCTTCTACAGCCTTCCGGAGACTCCACATCACGAGATTGCCACAGTACAGGGACGCTTCTTCTGGGCCAGCGAGGGCGACAAGCAGAAATACCACATGGTTTGCTGGTCGGAGATCTGTAAACCACATGACCAGGATGGGCTCGGGATCATGTCCTCCAAACGCATGAACATTGCCCTCCTAACGCGTTGGTTATGGCGGATTGCCAACAGAGAGCGTGGCATGTGGCATCGCATCATTCAGCAGAAATACCTTCGTGGCTAGCCCCTCGCCTTCTGCCAGAGATCTGGAGGTTCCCAGTTCTGGCAATCCATCATACAACTCCTACCGAACCTTCGCATCGGCACCTCGATCGTGGTTGGATCGGGCACCTCCATGATGTTCTGGTTCGATAGATGGGTTGGATACCTTCCCCTTGCGGGTCATTTTCCCGACCTATTCTCCATCGCGGTTGACCCGTGGAACTCGGTCGCGACGGCCCTTATTGATTTAGGGCAACTCGCGTTCCGGAGAGCTTTTGGCCCAGCTGAGAATGCGGACTGGCATGAGCTGCTGGAATGCATCGCGCTGCACGAGCCTGATCTCGAGATTGGAGAAGACCGTGCCAGGTGGTGTCTAGAGCCATCTGGGAAACTCTCCACTAAATCTCTATACCAGGCCATCGCTCCCTCGCTGGGTCATGAGGCCCTCACTTCCATTTGGGAGATTCGGCTCCCCTTGAAGATTAGGATATTCTTGTGGCTGTCGATTTGCGACCGGCTCCCATCTGGCGTGGAGGTCCTGAAGCGCAACGGCCCAGGGGATGGGCGCTACCCGCTCTGCGGGCCTGAAGAAGATTTGAACCATATCTTCTTCACCCGCGTGTCCGCGCAGTTCCTTTGGAGTTGTTTCCGTGAAATAATGGGTGGAAGCTGGGACCACAACAACTTCCCCGCCCTTTTCGCGAAACTCCAGGCGTTAGCTCCCCCAACTCGCCACGTTAGGTGGCTAGTCATCGGGGTGCTAACCTGGACGCTGTGGACTATTAGGAATAAGCTTGTGATTCAGCGCATTCCTCTTCGACGTTCTACTGACGCTTTGTTCAAATGGTCTAGTTACTTGCAGCTATGGCGGCCGCTTAGCCGTCCCCGGGAGAGAGACTCCATCATCACCATCATCGCCCAGCTTCACTCGATGGCTCTCCGGATGGCTCCACCGCTTTCCCCACCACCGACGGAGCCGGATTAGATATTCTACACCTTGCCACCGCCGTTATGTTTGTTGTGTGAGTCTTTGTTGCGGTGTTGGGCTTGTTGTGCTGTGCCCACAGCTGAACCTGGGTTTCGTGTGGGTGTGTGTTCGCCGGACCTGCTTGCGGTGGCTTTGTGTGTGTGTGTTTGTGTACTTGGAACCTTGTTACTTTGTGCTCGGTGATGCTTTATTTATAAAGCGGGGTGAAAGCCTTTTTGGGTAAATAACACACTTCCTAGAAAATCGTTAATCCTATGAGCTCCCTCCACACCTTTCCTCTAACCTAGCCACCTCCACCGCTCCAACTCCCTCCTAGGTCGCTCGGGACGATGTTGTGACCAGATTATAGTTACTTATTTGTCCAATTATAATAAGTTGGTTACCATATTACTGAAAATCATTCTCCACTAATATAAGACTTGCATGATCATTTTCTTTTTGTGATATGGTACCATCATTTGCTTGTTGATAAAACTCGAAAATTCAGTTCCTAGCTCCACATAACATTGTAATGCCTAAAACATGTAAATTATTGTGCAATGACCATACATCATTATCATGCCAAGTGTTCGTTATTGATGGGACAGTTACGGTACTATAATTTGGCAACTGGCGGCGACAAGAAAAATTCACCAAACATGACAAACATGGGATCTTGTTTTGAAATCCTCACCATTGGTGAAGACATATTACTAATTGGATTAATGATTTGTAAGATAAATAATTTAGAAAAATCATTTTGCAATAAACGTACGCATACATGTGTTATCTCTATAGAGGCGCATCCTCCTAATATATTTTGCGATCAATGGTTTAGCAAGAGCTCTACTAGAAAGATCAACATTGCGAATAAAATTACTTCTTTTGGTGATAGTCGACAAGACACATGTTACCATCAAAGTTGAATCTTTATCCAGCAATCATGATGTATGAAGTCCAAATGGGATGCAAAATTTAAGCAACTTGAGCAAATGTTTGCACCTTTTCAAATCTGCGCACCTCAGGATAGTAATCACTTTAAAACACGTGGGAGATTTTCATAAGCACGGACATATGTAGCTTTTCCTGATGTGCATACCGTATCTCATGTGCAAATATCTACCTCTGTCTGTTGTTCATGTGATAGCTACATAAGCTTGTTTCTTCTCGCAAGTCTCTCTTATAAAATACTACTACCAATTGATGTCAATGTTCATAGGGTGGATTGGCCGGATTGGGACCGCGGCATGTGCAAAGTTAGCTCTGTGGTATTCGTTAGAAACAAGTAGTTCAGCTGTATGGCATATATTGGCGTGAGGATGAACGTGTGACACATTGTCTAGAATATAACTTTTTCTGATAAAGGACATTTCATTGAATTGATATATCGAGGTGATACAACCGCATCCAAAGAATGTCTGGCTAAAACTTCCGTACTAAGTAGAGGTACTGCTTGTGCATCCAAAATCCTTAAATCTAGTTTCTGTTTTATGAGAGTCCACCACATCTACCTGTGGATTCAGTAATATCCATCAAGTAATTTTCGTCGATGCACACAATAAAAAAATTACCTCTAAATATGTGTGATCTTTTATTGTAAGAAAAAAAAACTTGGTAAGAACTTGTGATGATGGAGTAATAAAAGCGACAACTGTCCATGTGGTAAGCAAGTTGGAGGTGACGTATTAAACCTCCATCTTCCTTTATGTTCAATGAAAACTGTTTGCTCTAAAAATATGCTTTGAGTGCAAACAATCATTAGAAGACTATATGATGGTTGAGCATGTGAAGTTTGCTAAATCGAAAGCTCTTACATAGACTCTGTAACTCCCCGGATTCGATGCGCCAGTTGTCCTTCAGTTATTCGTCAGCGTTGCCATGTCATGTGCTTGCGTGTTGCACTTTGCCATGTCATCATCTGCATTTCATATCATGTCATCACGTGCATTTCATTTTGCATACGTGTTCGTCTCATGCATCCGAGCATTTTCCCCGTTGTCCGCTTTTGCAATCCGCACTCCTATGTCTCCGGCGCCCCTTTTACCTCTTTTTCGTGTGCAGGTGTTAAACTTTCTCGGAATGGACCGAGGTTTGTCAAGCGGCCTTGGTATAGCACCGGTAGACCGCCTGTCAAGTTTCGGATCATTTGGAGGTCGTTTGGTACTCCGACGGTTAACCGGGTAACCGTAAAGCCCCCTTCTCCTTGCAGCCCAACACCCCTTCCAAAGTGGACCAAAACCTACCAAACTCCCCTCCATGCTCTCGGTCGTTCGATCATGATCGCGTGGCCGAAAACTGCACCTCATTTGGACTCTCCTAGCTCCCTCTACCTATAAATAGGTTCCCCTCCCCCGAATTCTGGATCATTTTCGCCCCGAAACCCTAATTTTCCCTCCGCGCCGCGCCGGACATGTCCGGTCCAGCCAGACGAAACCCGCCGCCGCCCGCAGCTGGTCAGGCCACGTGGCCTCCGGCCCCTCCCCGCCGCTGCCCGGCTGGGCCCAGCAAAGGCCCGCCCAGTTCCCGCTGCCCGCTTGCCGTTGCGCGCGCTGCCCGCCTGAAGGCCTGCAAGGCAAGGCTCCTCCCTGCCGCGCGTCCCCGCCGCCCGCGGGTGCCTCCCAAGGCCGTCGCTGGCCAGTGCCGCCGCCGCCGCCCTGCCCTGGGCTGCGCGCCCGGCCGCGACCGAGCCTCGCGGTGCCATGGCCTCCTCTCCGCCGCCGCCTCCTCCGGCCAGATCCGGCCGGCGCCGCCGGATCCGCGACCCGACCAGCTGGCGCCTCTCCGCCCCCTCCACGCCCATCTCCGGCGCGAGATCCCGGCCATCCTCGATCTCCCCGCCGCCCATTGACTTTTTCCCGAGGTCTAAATTCCCCCAAGTCCCGAATCTGCTAATATTTTCATGCATTTTCATCGCATCATAACTCTCTGCATATTGCTCCGTTTTGTGCGTGTAATAAGTCAAAATGTTCATCTCGATGAGTACATCATTTCATCTCATTGCATCATTTTCATTTGGGCTCATCTTGATGCCCTAAATGCTGTTAGAAGAGTGCTATGTGATGTTAGTTTCTGATTCTTATCAGAACATGCACTTTTGTCATTTTTGCCATGATTGATGTGTGCATCCTATGAACTTGAGTCCTACATGTGTTTTGTTCTATGCCATGCCATCTTTACAGGGGTGTATTCCATGTATTTTTGTGATCTCTGTGGTGACTAGCACAAGCATGCAAACTAGGCTTCATGATGTTGCTGATTTCAGCCCTGTTTTGCTGATATTTTCATGCCATGTTAACTTGATGCTACCGAGAGATCCATGCATATTTTGAGATACTTCAGTAAGGATGTTTTGAACATATGGTTATTATCTATCCATCCATGCCCTTGTTTGCAATTATGGAGTGCCATAGCTTGAGTCAATCGAGCTCTACTTTTGCTATAAAATGTTTCCTGGCAGATTGTTTACATGTTATTCAATTTTGCCAAGGTTGTTTTAGTTGATCCTTGCATGCTATGTTGTTGTTCTTGCCATGTATAGCTTCTATTCCATGTCTTCTTACTGTGAGTTGCCTTGCCATGCCATGTATTTCTCTGTGGTGAGTGGTTCAAGCTCACCAACATGCCTACTTATTGTTGTTCCTGCCTTGTATGAATCTGTAATATAACTTGCCATGTTTACATGGGTGCCATCATATTTTCTGATCCTTTTTGACTCATGGTCACTAAAGGACATTTGTTCTATGCATTTAGTAGTATAATGCCATGCCTTTGTTTGCCATGATAAGTTCCTGTAACATGTCGTTTGATAGCTCTAAACATTGCAACCTGATGTTATTTCTGCTAAAGTCTGAAACTGTTATTATTTGCAATCTTGCCATGTCATTTTGAGCATATTCTAGTGATTTATGGAGATAGTTCAGTGTTCATGTTTTGTAATGATTTACCTGTACATCATGCCCATGCCTTTTGTTCTCATGTTGAGATGTTGTAGCTTGTTGTTTTGGTGCTTGCAATATGCCTAGTTGCTGTTTTGGACAGATTGTTGTCATGACTTGTATAGTGTGTACGTGTTGAACCGTTGCTCCGTTTTGAGTGTGCTCTATATGAAACTTGCTTGATTTTGCATGTAGTTTCATATTATCATGTTGCATCGATGTTTTGAGGTGTTTTCTTGATGTTTGTATGCATTTTGCATCAATGCCATGTTTAACTTGTTTTGCTCATATCTTTTAGGCCGTAGCTCCGAATTAAATGAACTTTATATGTAACTTGACTAGAATTTCGTGTAGATCATCGTGGTGCATCTTAACTTGCTGTTTAACAACTTGAACATAAGGTTTATTCAGATCTGGACCAATTTCGAAATTTGCATATGAGGACTTACCGGAATTGTTCTATGTTGTTCCCGGCCTCACTTAAACTTGCTTTGATGTGTTGCTCTTGTATGCATCATCTCTTGCCATGAGTAGCTTCATGTAGCTTTGTCATGCATCATGCTACGTTGTGCATCATGCCTTGTTCACGTGTGGTGTGTTTACTATGTTGTGTGCTTCTTCTTGTTAGTTCCCGTTTCGTTGCGATCGTGAGGATTCGTTCGTCTACGCTTGGTTCGGCTTCATCCGTTCGTCTTCTTCATGGACTCATTCTTCTTCCTTGCGGGACTTCAGGCAAGATGACCGCTACCCTGGATCTCACTACTATCATTGCTATGCTAGTTGCTTCGTTCTATCGCTATGCTGCGCTACCTATCACTTGCTGCTCAAGCCTCCCAATTGCCATGTCAGTCTCTAACCTTTTGCACCCTTCCTAGCAAACCATTGTTTGGCTATGTTACCGCTTTGCTCAGCCCCTCTTATAGCGTTGTTAGTTGCAGGTGAAGATGAAGTTTGTTCCTTGTTGGAACATGGAGATGTTGTTCCTTGTTGGAACATGTTTACTTGTTGGGATATCACAATATATCTTATTTAATTAATGCATCTATATACTTGGTAAAGGGTGGAAGGCTCGGCCTTATGCCTGGTGTTTTGTTCCACTCTTGCCGCCTCTAGTTTCCGTCATATCGGTATTATGTTCCCGGATTTTGCGCCCCTAACGCGGTCGGGTGATTTATGAGACCCCTTGACAGTTCGCTTTGAATAAGACTCGTCCCAAGAAGGCCCAACATTGGTTTTACCATTTGCCTCACCACCACCTACTTTTCCCTTGGGAGTCGCTCTCTAGAGGGTCATCTTTATTTAGCCCCCGGGCGGTGCTTCTCTAAGTGCTGGTTCGAACCGAGTAGATCTGCGGGGCCCCTTGTGGCAACTCGAGGTTTGGTTTTACTCGTAGGATGTCTCATCCGTGTTGCCTCGAGAACGAGATATGTGCAGCTCCTATCGGGATTGTCGGCGATCGGGCGGCTTTGATGGTCTTGTTTTATTGCTGTCGAATGTCTTGTAGCCGGATTCCGAGACTGATCGGGTCTTCCGGGAGAAGGAATATCCTTCGTTGATCGCGAGAGCTTATCATGGGCTGTTGGGACACCCGCAGGTATAAACTTTCGAGAGCCGTGCCTGCGGTTATGTGGCAGATGGGAATTTGTTAATATCCGGTTGTAATAAACTTGAAGCAAACTCTTCTAAAATACACCAACCGTAGCGAATCGTGAGTGTATCTTTTCGGGTTGATCGAGAGGAGAACACGGTTTCTGAGTTATGTCTGACGTAAGTAGGAGTTCAGGATCACTTCTTGATCATTACTAGTTGACGACCGTTCCTTTGTTTCTCTTCTCGCTCTCATTGCGTATGTTAGCCATCATATCATGCTTAGTCGCTGCTGCAACCTCACCACTTTACCCCTTCCTTTCCCATTAAGCTTTGCTAGTCTTGATACCCATGGTAATGGGATTGCTGAGTCCTCGTGGCTCACAGATTACTACACCACCAGTTGCAGGTACAGGTTTGCGATGATCATGACGTGAGAGCGATGTTGCTTGTTTTGGAGTTCTTCTTCTGCTTCTTCTTCGATCAGGGGATAGGTTCCAGTGTCGGCAGCTGGGCTAGGTGGTGGATGTCGCTTGAGTTTCTGTTTATGTTTCATCCGTAGTCGGATGTTGATCTTGTATATGATGTTGATGTATTCTTGTGGCATTTGTGCCTTATGTATGTATCCTCATCTATTATGTAATGTTGATGTAATGATATCCACCTTGCAAAAGCGTTTCAATATGCGGGTCTATCCTTGGTGGGACCGTCGAGTTCCTTTTGGATAGGGTCGCATATTGGGCGTGACAGACTCTGCATAGCACGATGCACACATCCAACAAGTCCAAATGACCCAAAACATAAACATCATTTTATAGCAATAAGAAATCAATCCAACTTAGGGCGGGGCAGGTCGAATTCGGAGATTACACCACCATCCATGGAGGGGGAAAAACTCCCTGGCCGTACGCTCCAGCCGGGCCGACGCCATCATTAAAAGGTCTCTGTCCTCGGCCTCTGCAGGATATACAAGTACATAGCCATCACGTACATGCATGAATAGCCCGCATAGGAGATGAAATACATTTATTGTTAAAAATCACATCATTCCTGGTAAGCCATAATGGCCAACATAAAGCAGCCGCCCCCACAAGAATATATGCAGAAAATTATTTATCAATACCCCTCACCCAATTGCAGAACATGTTACATGCACTACATGGGGTTTAGATTTGAAGCTACTTTAACTATGCCCACGCTGCACGATCAAACTTACACTAAAAAAGTAAGTGAAATAAACTCGTCATGTTGGCAAAAGACACATGTCTTGCTACCTTGCCAGTTGCGTCCTGCCAGGTTATCTCTAGTTAAGATAATCCCTCTGCTTAGAAACCAAAGGAATATCTTCACTCTTAGAAGTATTTTTAGAGAAGCATATTTCAAGATTTTTATACAGAAATTTGTGACCCGAAAGCCAGAGTTATGCATAGGATTGCCCAATAAAGACATCCTCACTAAGTTTTACTTTCGGTGAACAAGGAAAAAAGAGACAGTAATCTTTGCAAGTCAACTTTATTGGCCACTCTGTCCATGAGGAACTTCAAATCAACAATTGAGAGCTTCTTAAGTCAATTGGGATGCCCAAATACATGATTGGAAGCAAATCAAGCCTACATTTCATCATGTGAACTGACCAGAGCTGTTCCTCAAAATCACACCCCATGACTACCACTTCGATCTTTGCATAATCGATCTTCAGTCCACACATCAACTCAAAGCACATCAGCTGGAATTTATGACTTTATTAGTTTAAACATGAGTTATTTATCTGGCTAATATTAACAGCCATCATATCTTCCTTGAGTTATAGTTTTCCTTTGCAACCTGCTTCATATCAAACACCCGAAAATTGCTGGTCAATAGTTTATGGATCCTAACCTTGAATCTCGAATACCACAGGAGTTGCTATCATGCTTCTTTCTATACTTGGAATACGACTAAAGCTGGAGCCACTTGAAACGAGTTGTAAGAGGAGCATCTATGGAAGGAAAGTATGGAACTTTCTGAATGACGCAGACGGAAGTTCTACTTAATCTAGTTGATGCATCTCGAGCTTACAAGGTAATTTCACATTACATGTATACTACAACACTACATAGTTTTTTTTTTAGCGAATCAGTCGGGATTTCTCCGGAGTGATTTAAAGAAAATCAAATTACAAAGTATGGTACAAGGAGGGAGAAGGAAAAGACATGAAGCACCTGAGAGGTAGCTGACCTACAAAAACTTAAGAAGACAAAACTGCATACGTGTTGATGTATATGTTCACAACATTGTTCATGTCAGTATACCATCTTCTTTTTTGTTCATGTCAGTATGTCATCTTTATTATTGAGTAGAATCATGAACAGTTTCCCTAAATTATATGGTCGTTTTGGCCTGTAAAAAGCTTAATCAAATTTACCACAGTATATATATCACCAGAAATTTTGGGCTTACGATATATACTAAAAGAGGTGTCTCTAAATTTTAGTGTGATGTATGCCTACTTGTGAAATGTGTAAAACATCTAGCAGAAGTGCGTTAGGCTCGCTTTTCCATAGCTTTATGTGATGATATTATCACAAACCACTGCAATTCCAAGCTAACCCTTAATCGAATTAGTTTTACTTTTTCGATAAAGGGTGGATTTTATTGACTTAAAATGGAGCATCAAGTGGATACAAAAACAATGAGCACACATCCGGCCTCTTCATAGCTAGGATGCACACATGCTCTGTGAACACACACTCACACACACAAAACACCGGCAAATAGCAAAGTTATATATGACCAAATCTATGCCTAAGCGAGAAAAAAGACATATATGACCAAATTAGTTTTACTTACTTCAGTTTTTTATTTACTTTCATCTCAGGGTCACAGCAGCCGAATGCAACTCGTAGCTAGAGGAAGATATGTGTAGATCCATACATATGTTCTGCATTTCTTTTATACTTCATAGAACTTACAGTGAAAATCAAATTATTTTGGCAAAATTAATTAATATTGAAGAGAAGCCACTGAAACATGTATGTGAAAATCAAGATAGAGTGGAAATGTGTACATAATTCATTTAGTAGTGGATATTGTTTTTATAGTTATCAGTTATATAACATCGTCCAATACAGAGCCCCTTCACTTTTGTCGTGTAGGTTCAAGATTTGGATCAGATCTAGCCGCCCCACTTGAGCACAGTCTGACCCTATTAACGATCCTTGATCAGAAACAAACCATAACAGTACCATGTTAGATCGATCTGTCCATCATATATAGTTTCTACAAACGGAACTAGGTTAGCTCTGCATCCGATATGTCTGCCATTCCAAAAGGAACAGACAAGTTTTCAGGGTGGATATGGATTTTATCCATCACCTGGAATCTGAGCCATATGAGACCAACAAACTTATGGAAGGGGAGATGAACCTACTCCGCTATCATTTCTGACCAGAAGGGCGCATGTTCTGTTCCTTTTTAATCCTCCTGATCCAGAGAAAACACATCTCCACTACTACCTTATATTTGAAGAAAATATATCTCCCCTAGCTCCTCCTAATAAGCTGGGTGGGTTGCATACGCTGTGTCTTTTTTTTTTTGAAACGAGACAAAAGACTTGCCATTTTCATTGATTAAGAAAAAGTAATTGCCCGGTTAATTGGCGGAAAACCGGGCTAAAACCGATACAAGTCAACCCATATGACATGGGCACCACCAGCCAACCTGGCCACCGACATGAAACCCGAAACTGCAAAGAAGAAAGGCATCCGTCGAAGAGTCACAAGCATCATCATCATCACCGGTTGCCTCGAACGGGCAACTCCGACTTCACCATAGAGCTCCATCATCGAAGCCAACCCGCAAACAGCCAAGGAAGCCACGACGGCACATGCCAACAGATGGCCACACGCGTAAGCAACCGACAACTCCGACTTTGACGACGAGCATCGCAAGGGAAATATGCAGGACTTGCGCCCACCATGTCCTCCGCAAACGACCACCGAGTGTCCGTCATCGTCACCACCTGGACTCGCTCCACCGCAGCTCCGACTTCAAAACAACCAAGCAACCAACGGAAGGGCACCTCGGACACGCCGGGAAGAACCGACTACCAAAGTCCACGCCGCGACCCGAGCTCTTCTTGACGCCATCATCGTTGCCAAAACGGAAACCAGCGCCCCGCCTCAGCAAACCACGCGGCGAAGATGCCGCCATCCACACTCTCCCAGTTGTAGCCGGCTCCGAGACGATGCCCCCAAGGAGGAGAAAGACGCGAAGACGCCTCCATCGCCCGATCCAGCTGATCCGAGGTTTTCCTCCGGAGCCCAAGCCGTGGAGAGGAGGAGCACACCTCCAAGACGACGCTTCCAAGAAAGGTTACGGCACCCACGGGCGCCGTCGTCGCCGGTTCCGATGTAGACCGGAACAAGGATTTCTCCCGAAGTTGTGTCGACCACCTACCGCCACCAACCGCCTCCCACCAACCACCACCCCAGCCGAGGTCGACCTCACTCTAGCCGCGGGATCCCACGATCCATCGCGCCGAGACACGCACCGCCCCCTGGCCGTAGCTGCCAACCACCACCGCAACACCGTCGCGACCACCACCGCCGCAACAACCACCGCTGCATTGCACGAACAGCAACCAGAGTGGAGCATAGCGCGCCAGATCTAGATCGAGCCGCTCAAGCTAAGCAGCTGAGCAGGAGCAGGCCCTCCACCCACAACACACCTCGCACCTCGGGGACGTCAGGCCCGCCAAGAATATGCACATATCTTGTCCTTGGTAGTAGTTCGAGTGATACATGTAAATAGTGGTATACAACGTGCATACACTGTATTAACACCTGCATTAACACCTGCATTAACACCTCCTAATACAGTGTATTATACTGCAATAGTAGTATTGTTGAGTATAATGTTTATATTTAGAAAACATAAGATAGTGTAGGATTTATTCTACCTTGCCTTGTACTCCAAGATGATCATGTACTCATATATATATGCACTAGTAGAAAAAGGGCCTATAGTCCCGGTTGGTGAGGGTTTTAGTCCGGTTCATGTATCGACTAAAGGGTCGGTACTAATGCCTCGATTTTTAGTCCCGGTTCAATCTGTAACCGGGACAGATGGGCCTCCACGTGGCCTGTCCGCTGAGCCCAGAGCGGGAGGGCCTTTGGTCCCGGTTGGTGGCACCAACCGGGACCAATAGGCATCCACGCGTCAACATTTCTGTGTAGGTGTTTCATATATTGTGCTAGCTAGCTAATTAATAGATAGAAGTGTCCTCTCTTTGTCCGTGCTTGGTCGACGCTACGTACTATACATACATACGATAGAGAGGACTAGCTAGACACGCTAGCTAGCTAGTAAGCAAACAGAAGATCGCCATGAACATATATGCATACAGAGAAGTGATATCGACCACCTCTCCTTCTCCGAGAGATTGGTCGAACAACAAGTTCTCGATATCTATCCGACACTACCGCTACATATATACAATAATTATCTTTTACAAATATAATCTCCTAACATACGGACGCGTGGTCCACATAGTATTCTCCGTCATCAGCGATCACGTGGTCAAGAAAGAATGCCGCCAATTCCTCTTGAATTGCTCGCAGCGATCTGGTGCTAGGAGTTCATCCGCATCCAAACATATAATGTTAAGAAGGGGTCAATACATATATATGAATGAATGAAACTCAACACAAATGATGGTAATAAAATAAAATTGTGAATATTGTTATTTACGCACTTCATATTGTTTGTCAGAGTAGCCCCGCTCACAGGTCGTGTGGCGGATGGACTCGCAAGTGTAGTATCCACAGAAATCATTCCCTTGTTCCTTCCACAACCACTTTACAAGAAATAGAGGTCAACCAACTGATAATTAGCAAGCATGCTAAATGGTATTGATGAAACTAGCGCTTGAATCACTAGGAGATGCGTGGAATATGCTACTATATAGTACTTACTTTCGGGTGTCTAAATTGCAGCTTCTTCGGTAGTCCCGGAGCTTTTTTGGTGAATTTTCTCCAAGCCCTGCCATACAAAGAAAACAATTACTTGATATCAGAAATGAACAAAGTTGCTGATATGGTGGATAATGATCGATTTAACTTACTTCTCGAGCATTTCAGTCATGTCCGCATACTCCTTGGGATCTTTTCGCTTGGAGTCTAAGACAGTTACTACTCCCTTCTCAAGCTTAATCTCTAGGAGAATATAGTGGTAGCTGCGCACACATGCATAACTCATCAATATTACATTACTATAACATGGACTAATAAGGAAACCGAATATGCCGTAAGACAAGAACACTCACTTGAAGTTGTAAGGAAAGAGTATTATATCTTTGTGTTCATTTATTACCAACGATTGTAGCAAGTTGGCCTCAGTATTTTCTTTATGAAATTCAACCTCAGTTTTATCTATGAGATATGTGTTAATGAACCCAATATCACCCACTTGTCTTTTCTTCAATTCGGCGATCTTCAATCTGCATAATATAGTGAGGATAATTATAAATACATGCAATGAAAGGGCTGAGCTATATAGAGAGACTTAATGACAGAAGTAGCACTACTTACAGACGGTGAAAGGATCGAGATGGACCTAGAGGGGGGGGTGAATAGGTACAATTACAAATTTTAATTATTACTTAGCAATTTTAGGCAATAGTGCGGAATATGAAAGTGAGCCTAACAATTGCTAATAAGTATGAAGTACTAGGCAAGTAGCACAAGTATATAAGTGAGCAAGCACAATATGATGTAAGTAAGTGCAAACCAAAACAAGTAACCACAAGTATGGAGTTAGGGTTAGGAATAACCGCAACTCCGGGAGACGAGGATGTATGCCGATGTTCACTTCCTTGGAGGGAAGCTAGTCACCGTTAGAGAGGTGGATGTTACCACGAAGGCACACCAACGCCACGAAGGCTCACCCTATTCTCCCTTTGAGACAACGCCACGAAGGAGTTTCTCAACCACTAGTGGTAGACCTTGGGTGGTCTCCAAACCCTCACAAACTTATCCGGGTAATCACAAAGGTCGATTCTCTCCGAAGACTCCTACCGCCTAGGAGTCTCCAACCTCCAAGAGTAACAAGACCGATGGGGATTTGCTCAAGACTTGCTCAAATCACGAATTCCTTGGGTGCAAAGAAGGAGGAGAAGTGGATCTATCACTTGATCGGACAGCTTCTTTTCAAAGCTCTCAAATCCCTTGAGGATCTAGGATTTGGTGTGGAGAAATGAGAGAGAGTGTGAGAAGTGTTCTAAGGTTTGTTCAAAGTGAATGGTCAACCCAAACCCGTGGAAGGGAAAGGAGTATATATATGTGGTGGCAAAAGGTGACCGCTTGGTGCATAGATGGCCGGACGTCCGAGAACGCCGGACGTCCGGAGGCTAAATGGGTCCGGACGTCCGGCGACCATCGGACGACCGACCGCTGTGAAAAGTGTGACCCACAAACCAATGTACAGGATACGGTTGTCTGAGCAGGGCCGGACATCCGTAAGAATGCTTTTGATGTGAAAGTGTCGGACGTCCGGAGTGTTCCGAACATCCGTAAAAATGTTTCGGCCGCTGTGAAAAGTGTGACCCACACACCAGTGTACAGGATACGGTCGTCCGAGCGGGGCCGGACATCCGTAAGAAGGTTTCTGATGTGAAAGTGTCGGACGTCCGTAAGAGTCCGGACGTCCAGGCAATCAGGAAGGACCGGACGTCCGTGGAGCGCCGGACGTCCGAAGGTAAGGTATATAGATACCAGCTTTGAGCAAGTTTTTCACAGATCCATCGATCCCTCTTAATAGTGGGATCCCTATACTCAAGAACAAAACATGAATGAAGTTAACACCTTGTATCTCCATTCTTGAGTTATATGCTTTTGTCCCTAGTCATGATCCATGCATACGGTCTTTGGAACACAATCCGAGATATACTTGATAAACATGATTAGTCCCGAGCATATGTGTTGTCATCAACATCAAAATATGATTTAAGGGCATGATTGCACTTTCAATCTCCCCCTTTTTTGGTAGTTGATGACAACTCATATGCATACTCATAATAGTAATCGGAAGTATTTATTGTGGAGCTCAATAACCATAATAAGAATAGGTAGCGAGTAGCGAGAGGGCTCCCCTCAAATCGATGCCACAATAGTTGGATCACTTCATATGGATCAATTCATATAGATTCACCAAACTCATAACCAACAAACGGATCAATTCATATATCATATAGATTCATAACTAACAAACTCATAACATAGTTCAACAACCCATAACATAGTTCAACAAACTACTCCTAACATAGGTTCGATTACATAATGAGCTAGAGTAATGCATATGGAGCCTACTCCCCCTTTGGCATCAAGTATCCAAAACAAAGAGGGAATGACATGATAATATTAAAGCTCATACTCATCATCATCATCAGAACACCACCGCCACCAGCCTCGTCAAAGAAATCAGCCCACTCGGGACCGGAGGAAAACCAAAATCGAAGGGGTTCTGCAGGAAGATGCTCATCGTCACTCACATCATATACGCCTGAGTCTCGCAGACGAGCCTTCAGAGCGTTCTTGGAAGTGACCATGCGAGTGACCACATCGTGGTGTTGGGAGCAATGGAAGGTGAACATCTTCATCATGGCTGAATGAGCCTTCCCAAGAAAACGAGCAATGCGCCCAAAGGAGGCATCACGAGAATGAGGATGGTTAGCGTGCGAGGGAAAACTAGCGGCGGTGCGACTAGCAGTAGCGGGAGGAGGAGGAACATGGTCAGCCGCCATGTGAGGTGGGATGACCCATCTCTCATGTATATGAGTGCGTGCAATGGGAAAGGGAGCTGCACTCTCGATAAATGCTCAAGAAAAGGTGCATGAGGAAAAGCCGCTTGGCCGAAGCTAGCAAGGCTAATCTCATGCCATAGAAAGTGTGGAACATTTATCTTCCCTTTAGGAGATGTGTAAAGGTGATGCATGAGATCAATGCAGTAGCTGCTACAGGAGCCCTTGTCACCCATCTTGGGATAAATGGTGCGGATGACACACCGATAAATTATGTTGAATGGAAAACGCCAAATAGAGACTTGGTTTAGACCCTTTGTTTTTCAAGATCAGACAAAGATGATATGGGTCTAAGGAGATCCGCATGCACCGCAATGCCTTTGGGCTTATGGTTGGGGTCATCCTTGTGGATTTTGAACCCGGTGTCGGAAATCCAAGTGCGGTGACAAACTCAGCATAAGATGTTTGTGAGAGCATGTCGGAGGTCATCCATGTGACAAGTGTTATCGTGGAGCAAAGTAACAAGTGGCATAAAACCGATGGATGGCAGCCTGGTTAAAATCGTGTTGAAAAGCGAATGTGGCAGCTAGGTTTGACGACTCAATGAGCTCAATGGCTCCGGATATTTCTCCGGATGAGTGCGAATGTGCTCAAGATCAATGCAAACATGAAGTGACAAGCCTTTAGGAATGACAATCGTGGTGAAGATGTCGGCTTGGACATTCGTATGAAAGCGACTATCCCGAGAGTCCCTAGCAACAATAAATTGATCTACATCACGACGCAATTTGAGATATGAAGATGTGGGGACTTCATTGAAACGCTTAACATGACGGCCTAGTGCTAGTGGAGGCTCAAGGGAGATGTGACGGCATCACCGTGGGGTTGCACCGAGGAGGAGGAGGTTGAAACGTTGGACGACGAGTGCCGGGCTTGGGGCAGCGACGGACGCCAATCATCGGGACGGATCCACCTCTTCAAGCTCATCTCAAAATCTGACCCTCCAAGAGGAATCTTTGGACGAACCGGGAGGACGAGCGGCACGCTTCGAGGGCGATCGCCTCTTCGAGTCGTTGGAACCACCACGACGAGACGGACGCGCCGCCCTCCGCGACTTGCTTGCGTGCGGAGTGCTTGGACCGAGGCATCATGACCTAGGGAAGAAGGAAAGCCCATGTCAACACCCCTCCATAGACCAGGGTGACAAGTGAAGAGAGGGAGGGGGGTTTGCCCTACTAGGCGAGGAAGAGCACGGAAGAGCCAAGCGACGTACCGGAGCAGGAGATCGACGGACGGACGGGAAGAGAAGCCCCGAGCAGAACGGCTGGACGGGCCGGACGGCAAGGCTCAGATCCGCGGCGGGGAGACACCCCGGCGAGGGTTGCGGCGGCGGACGGTTGCGGGGAGCGGCCGCACGACAGAACCGGCGGCGGTGGCGAACTGACGAGGATGGGGTTGGTTGACTGAAAAACCTAGGGCGCAGTATATATAGACCCGCGTAGAAACGTACGGACGTCCGGGGCCTTCGGACGACCGGAGTTATATATGCGATCGGACATCCGGAATCAGACGGACGACCGGAGTCAGGACCATCAGCAAAGAAGGATAACAGAGATGTTTTTACGGACGTCCGATGGCATCGGACGACCGGGCATATTGTAACAGAACGGTTCTTACGGACGTCCGGAGCCTTCCGGACGTCCGAAGCTTCATTTGCTAGGTCAACCTTGAGTGAACCAGAATGGTTTTTACGGACGCCCGGCGAGGCCGGACGACCGGTCGAAGGGAACCAGAGTAGAATATACGGACGTCCGGAACCTTCCGGACGTCCGGAGCCAGAAGTTTGGACAGGAGGGCTGATAATGATGATGAGGAAAACATTTTCTCACAGTAAAACTTATTTATGAAGGAACTCAGATCCCACCTTACTCAATCCTAGGCATAGACTACAAGTGGTGGCTAACGCCACCATGTCTGAGTAGACATGACATGACACAGAAGGATTTGTACTTTAAGTGCATAGTCACTACTCCATCATATTAAAGTATCCTAGTTTTAACAACTATGATAACTTTGAGAGTGTTTGTTCAATTTATGCATTATGTAAGGTGAGAGAACTCATGAATTGAGTGTCTCCCCCTAAATATATGCCTACATCACGACAAGACATTAAGTTTAATCATGGATGAGTACTAGATTTCACATAATGTTGTCAAGCTCCAAGATACCAAGTTCACGCCTAAGTTGATGAGATCCTTGCTTCATCCAATGGTTTGGTGAAAATATCCGCCAGATTGCAAATCTGTCCCAATGTGATCAATGTGAATATCGCCTTTCTCAACATGATCTCTCAAGAAGTGATATCTAATATCAATGTGTTTGGTGCGGAGATGATCCTTGGGGTTCTCAAAGAATGTTGATAGCACTTTCATTATCACATAGAAGAGGCACATGTCTATAGGTGATACCATAATCCTTCAAAGTTTGCCTCATCCATAATAACTGAGTTACTGGTGGCGGCAGCAATGTATTCAGCTTCATGTAGAGAGGGCAATACAATTTTGTTTCTTCGATGACCAACTTACCAAAGAGCGCCCAAGAAATTGACATGCACCGGAGGTGGACTTACGATCCACTTTGTCTCCGCCCAATCCGCATCCGTGTATCCAATGAGATCAAACTTAGCATCCTTGGGATACCATAGACCCAACTTTGGGGTGTGAACAAGGTATCTAAGAATATGCTTAACCGCTTTATGATGACTTTCCCTAGGGAAGCTTGAAATCTAGCACACATGCATACACTAAACATGATGTCTGGTCTAGATGCACAAAGATAAAGCAATGAACCAATCATAGAGCGGTATTTAGATGGGTCGAAGGGATACCGTCGTGTCTTCAAAGTGAGTGTTATTTTGGTTGGCATTGGTGTCTTACATGGACTAGCATCGACATACCAAACTTTCTAGGATATCCTTGAGGTACTTTGCTTGAGACAAGAAAATTCCTTCTTGAAATTGTTGAATTTGAAAACCAAGGAAGAACTTCAAATCCGCATTGAGTGACATTTCAAAATTCTTGGTCATTGAAGCCGCAAACTTCTTGCACAAATGAATGTTAGGATAACCAAAAATGATATCATCTACATAGATTTGGCATAAGATCAAATCACCCTTATCCCTCTTAGTAAAAAGAGTAGGATCGATCACCCCTCTCACAAAACCATCATCGAGTAAAAACTTCTTAAGATGATCATACCAAGCACGAGGTGCTTGTTTGAGGCCATACAAAGCCTTATGAAGTTTATACACATAGTCTTTGTGATCGGGATCAACGAACCCAGGTGGTTGTGATACATATACTTCTTCTTGTAGAGGACCGTTAAGAAAAGCACTCTTCACATCCATTTGATGTAATGTAAAACCATTGAAAGCAGCATAAGCAAGTAAGATGCGAATGGATTCAAGACGGAAACGGGGCAAAGGTCTCACCAAAGTCCAAACCTTCAACTTGTGAGTACCCTTGTGCCACTAACCTTGCCTTGTTTCGGATGATTACACCATTCTCATCTTGTTTGTTCTTGAAAATCCATTTTGTTCCAATGACGTTGTGTTCGGTAGGTGGCCTCTTGACTAACGACCACACTTGGTTGCGCTCAAAACTGTTCAACTCTTCTTGCATAGCAACTAGCCAATCGTTGTCTATCAATGCATCTTGTACCTTGATGGGTTCAAAACTAGACACAAAAGAGAAGTGAGCACAAAAGTTGGTCAAGTGTTTACGAGTGACTCTACCTTCCGATATGCGGTGAGTATTTTGTCAACATCAACCCGACCGCCACTCGTGGCATGATAGAGGTAAGGGTTTCACGAGGTTCAACTTCATGTCCATCATCCACATCCTCAACATATGGATCATTAATGTGTGGAGGAAGATCTTCTTGTTCATATTGCATTTGTTGAGGTTCATCATCAATGATTGGACTTTCTTGTTCTTGTTCTTGAAGATTGTCATGAGGAGGAGCTTGATCATCCTCTTCAACTTGGGCTAAAGGTATCGGTTGAGCAATAGGGGCTTGTGGTGTTATGAATGTTGGAGTAGTTTGATGATGTGTAAGGCGTCTATCTTCTTCTTCATCATCATGAGGTTCTTGTTCCATAGGAAGAAGTGCACCAACACCCATGGTCAAAATGTCTTGAGAAGAATCTTCTTCACCTACATCACTTAGATCAACTTGCTCCCCATGGGAGCCATTAAATTCATCAAACACCACGTCACAAGTTTCTACCACACATCCATTGGATTTGTTGTAGACTCTATATGCGTGAGAGTTTGATCCATAGCCAACAAATATACCCTCAATTGTTTTGGATTGAAATTTTCCTAACCTTTCTCTTTTGTTGAGGATGAAACATTTGCACCCAAATACACGAAAGTACTTGACATTTGGCTTGTTTCCAGTTAGAAGCTCATATGGAGTCTTTTCCAATATAGTGCGGAGGAAAAGCCGGTTTGATGCATGACATGCGGTGTTGATGACTTCGCCCGAAACTATGTGGTGACTTGTATTCATCCAACATGGACCTTGCCATCTCCACAAGTGTGCGATTCTTCCTTTCGGCTACACCATTTTGCTGAGGAGTGTATGGAGCTGAATATTGATGCTCAATCCTTCATCACTAAGGAATTCTTCCAAGGTATAGTTTTTGAACTCAGATCCATTGTCACTTCTTATTGCCAAGATTTCTTTGTCAAACTTATGTTGTGCTTGCTTGGCAAAGTCAATGAAAGTGATCTTCGTTTAGTCCTTGGACTTGAGGAAAACACCCATGTATATCTTGAGTAATCATCAACAATAACAAGTCCATACTTTTTCCCACCAAGACTATCCCATGAAGGAGGCCCAAAGAGATCCACATGAAGAAGCTCCAAAGGCCTTGAAGTAGACACAATATTATTGGGTGGGTGCTTTGATTGATGTTGCTTCCCGGCTATACATGCACTACACACACGATCTTTCTCAAAAGAGACATTTGTTAGTCCAAGGATGTGATTCCCTTTAAGAGATCTTGAAGATTCCTCATGCCGACATGGGCTAGCCGGCGATGCCATAGCCACCCTTGTCGGCCTTGGCCATTAGACAAGTTGCATGGAATGTGCTCTCTTCGAGAAATCAACCGTAAAGGTTGCCATCCAACTCTCCAACAAAGGCCACTTGAGAGTATCTCTTAAATACTTTCACATCCGTTAGTCCAAATAGTGTATCATAACCAATGAAGCCAATTGGCGGATGAAAGCAAATGATATTTAAGGGATTGGACAAGCATGACATTTGCAAGAGACATGTCATTTGTGATAGCCACCTTACCCAACCCAAGTACCTGTCCTTTGATCCTCCACCAAACATAATGCTCATAAATGGTTGAATAGCTTCCATGAAATCGAGAGCAATTTGCTATCTCCGGTCATATGATTGGTGCATCCACTATCAATCACCCATTTTACTCCACCGAGAAAGCTACCTACACACAATTATTACTTGGTTAGAGGCACCCATTTTACAATGGGACCTCTCAAGTTAGTCACAAGGGTCTTAGGGACCCAAATAGCATAAAACGAAATGCCTTTTGGGGCCAACAAACTTTAGATAAACTTCTCCATCCTTAGTCTTACGCAGACATAGGATGGAGGCATGAACTCTTTGGCTTGTTGAGAGTGGGCATGCCCTTGTGGCCTTCCCACTAACAACCTTACCTTTCTCCTTGTGTCCTTCTCGCATAAAGGTTTCTTTTAAAGGGGTGGTGCAATTTTGGGAGGACGTCTTCTTCTTGCTTGTGCTTGGGTCAAACCCGAGTCCCTCTTTGGCTTAACGCTTCATTGTGTTGGCTCAACACCTCATTAAGGTTCTTTTCCCTTGAGCACATGTCATGAGCCCTTTCTCGATTTGAGCTTTGAGAAACCGATTCTCCTCAAGGATGGATGCTAGATCACTACTAGAGTTAGTAGAACATGCATCAACATTGATAATAGGAGATGAGTAAGCCTTGGCTAGAGTTTCAAGATAAGTAAGTTTGAGTATCTCAAAACTCTTTGTAAGAAGGGTGAGCTCTTCTTCCTTAGTCTTGAGAGACACGGATAGAAGCTCACAATCCTTAGTGAGAGAAGCATGAGACTTTGCAAGCTTACTTTTATCATTCATCAACTCTTCACAAGAGCCAATAGCCTTTTTCAAGGAGGCAAGATCTTTAGTATGAACATCAATATTTGCACCAATTTTTAAGCATAGTTCACCATTTCGTGCTTCCTCATATTTGACTTTCCGCTCAAGGATTTCATATTTTTCCTTTTCCTCGATGACGAGGGTTTCGAGTTCCTTAATGGAGATGGTGTGCTTACTCACCATCTCCATAAGCATACGAAACATAGTGAGCTTCCTTCCTTTGAGAGAGCACATGAACTTATTAAGTTTAGCAAGCATAGGATCAGTTAGATCATCATCCTCATAACTATCCTCCGCATCAAGATACTCATCACTAGAAGTAGAAGGCGTGAAAAGAGGAGGATTTGATCGTGGAGTTACCTTGACCTTGTCAGAAGAGCTTTGGTCCTCTTCTTCAACCATGGCCTTTGCCATTAGGCATTTGTGAGCGTTGCCCTTGTAATCTTTCATGTAGTTGTAAGTGACCACGTCACCACTCTTGTTCACTAACCTCAAGGTGTTTTGAGAGTCTTGAGCAACTCCGGCAACACCACTAACATCATCCGGATCAGATTCTTCTTGAGCAACCATTGCCTTTCCATCTCTCTTCTTGAGCTTGGAGTTCAAAGGATTTGGCAACTTCTTCTTGGGAAAGGTCTTGGGAAACCTTGGTTTATCTTCTCTCTTCTCATAAGGGCACTCGTTGGAGAAGTGATTGGTTTCTTCACAGTTGTAGCATTTTCTTACTTTCTTCTTCCGAATCTTCCTTGAACTTACCCGCTAAACTTCGGACAAAAGAGCCATGTCTTCATATGTAGGGCCCTCGTCAGATTCAATCTCATCACCATCTTCATCATCCTCTTCTTCTTCTTCACTTTGTTCATCTTCACATGCATGCTTGGCCTTCAATGCAAGATTGATCTTTGATGATGGAGAACCATGCATGGCAAGATGTTTTGTGGCATTAGTCTTTGACTCTTCAAATAGTTGAAAGGTGGATACGATGTCATATGTAGTCATTTCCTTGAAGGTATGGTGTTGTCTTATGTCCCACACCATTTGATGGTGAAATGGAGCAAGAGCATGGAGTAACTTATCCACAAGGAACCTCTTAGTCATGTTGAATCCATCTTGTGTCTTGTCACACTCACATGACTCAATATCGGCAATGAGTGTCATGAGACGCTCATGGAGTTGATTGGGGTTTCACCTTTCTCCATACAAAGTTTTGCAATTGCCCTTGGCAATTTCATATTGAGCACTCCGGAGGGTAGAAGTGCCGCTTTGGATCGCACAACAGTTTCCCATAGTTCCTTGGCACTTGTGATGTGTATGAACGGTCTCCTTTGCTTTTCATCCAAGCCTCTCCTTATCCACATGATTGCAGTGTCATTGAGGTTCTTGTCATATATTTCTCTCGGAGTGGGGTTATTTGGATCAACCACATGATAGCCATACTCCAAGATCTCCAACATCTCATCGTTTCCATGTCGAAGATGGTCCTGCATAGCAACTCTCCACAAAGGAAAATCGGAAGTGGCACTAAGCAAAGGAGGACTGCCTTGAGGATTATATCTTGGTTTCTCAACCTGAGGTCTTGCATAAAGCCAAGGAACACTGGCGTGTTCATTGTTAGGAGGTTGTTGACCAAGTGATGGAGTAGGCACGCTTGGCCTTGAGGCAGCACCACCGAGAGTGGTGCAAGCACCGAGGACAACGTGGCTAATCTCATTTGGACTAAGGCCTCAAGAGAAGCATCATGCTCCTCTTTTTTCTTAGCAAGGGTTCGTTCTAGATCCTCCGACGTAAAGGACTTGACTTCGTAAGAAGCCTCACCTTTACCCTTAGGATCTACAACTGTGGAGTCCCATCTGGGTTCATCTCGCCTAGGCGGTTAAGCCACAAGAATAGAGCACGAGGCTCGATACCAATTGAAAGGATCGAGATGGACCTAGAGGGGGGTGAATAGGTACAATTACAAATTTTAATTATTACTTAGCAATTTTAGGCAATAGTGCGGAATATGAAAGTGAGCCTAACAATTGCTAATAAGTATGAAGTACTAGGCAAGTAGCACAAGTATATAAGTGAGCAAGCACAATATGATGTAAGTAAGTGCAAACCAAAACAAGTAACCACAAGTATGGAGTTAGGGTTAGGAATAACCGCAACTCCGGAGACGAGGATGTATGCCGATGTTCACTTCCTTGGAGGGAAGCTAGTCACCGTAGAGAGGTGGATGTTACCACGAAGGCACACCAACGCCACGAAGGCTCACCCTATTCTCCCTTTGAGACAACGCCACGAAGGAGTTTCTCAACCACTAGTGGTAGACCTTGGGGTGGTCTCCAAACCTCACAAACTTATCCGGGGTAATCACAAAGGTCGATTCTCTCCGAAGACTCCTACCGCCTAGGAGTCTCCAACCTCCAAGAGTAACAAGACCGATGGGGATTTGCTCAAGACTTGCTCAAATCACGAATTCCTTGGGTGCAAAGAAGGAGGAGAAGTGGATCTATCACTTGATCGGACAGCTTCTTTTCAAAGCTCTCAAATCCCTTGAGGATCTAGGATTTGGTGTGGAGAAATGAGAGAGAGTGTGAGAAGTGTTCTAAGGTTTGTTCAAAGTGAATGGTCAACCCAAACCCGTGGAAGGGAAAGGAGTATATATATGTGGTGGCAAAAGGTGACCGTTTGGGGTATAGATGGCGGACGTCCGGAGAACGTCGGACGTCAGGAGGCCAAATGGGTCCGGACGTCCGACGATCATCGGACGACCGACCGCTGTGAAAAGTGTGACCCACAAACCAATGTACAGGATACGGTCGTCTGAGCAGGGCCGGACATCCGTAAGAATGCTTCGATGTGAAAGTGTCGGACGTCCGGAGTGTTCCGGACATCCGTAAAAATGTTTCGACGCCGTGAAAAGTGTGACCCACACACCAGTGTACAGGATACGGTCGTCCGAGCGGGGCCGGACATCCGTAAGAAGGTTTCTGATGTGAAAGTGTCGGACGTCCGTAAGAGTCCGGACGTCCAGGCAATCAGGAAGGACCGGACGTCCGTGGAGCGCCGGACGTCCGAAGGTAAGGTATATAGATACCAGCTTTGAGCAAGTTTTTCACAGATCCATCAATCCCCTCTTAATAGTGCGGGATCCCTATACTCAAGAACAAAACATGAATGAAGTTAACACCTTGTATCTCCATTCTTGAGTTATATGCTTTTTGTCCCTAGTCATGATCCATGCATACGGTCTTTGGAACACAATCCTGAGATATACTTGATCAACATGATTAGTCCCGAGCATATGTGTTGTCATCAACATCAAAATATGATTTAAGGGCATGATTGCACTTTCAGATGGTAGCAGGTGACCGTTGCTTTATCGAGGGCCAATTGATTGAAAAACTGATAGAACTCCTCAAATGGAATAGGCAACAGTTCAATTCCAAGGAGGTCATGCTCCTTTTTAACTCTCACATACAAAGTACTCCTCCCCTCAGACTCTTTGCAGGTTTTCATGTACCAATCATGCAATCTTCGCATCATCGTTGATAGAGAACTTTCATCTTTGACGAGAGGCTTCCCGTACTCGTATCTTTGTATCTGCACCTCCAAGAAATCATAATGTACATCGTCGGGCAGGTAATCTGCAGGATTGCCATAACCGGGCACCATCCTCGGATCGACGATGTCGCTAGCAGGCACCTTGAGCGGGGGGCACGATTGCTTCGCTTGTTTGCCGAGCTGGGCAATTTGTTTCCCAGATCGTCGTTCTTTCATCCTTTGATCACTTTTAGTACTTCCCGACCTCTCCGCTTCGGCAAATGCCTTTCCAATAATGCGCTCATAGTTGCCTTTCGGCGGAGACTTGGGTGGTTTTGTCAGGGCAGCCAGAGTGCGCTTCGCTTTCACCGGATCTACCTTCTCCTCCGGAGGTGGATGTCTCTTTGCTTTCAACCCTTGAAACCAGTCATCCACTTCGGTCTGCGCGATCTTCGTGTTTTCCTCCTCGCTCCTCTCGTACGGTAACTTCTCTGGAGTCTTCAGAGAAGGACCGAATCAGATCTCCTCCCGCCTTTGGCTGCCATGCTAGACGTCCGCAGAGCGAGACGGAGCGGATGTCTTCTTTCCTTGCTTACGAGGTGGAGGAGAAGGACTACGACGCCGGAGCAGCCGGAGCGGCGGCGGGTCTCTTCCGCCCTTGCCGACGAGGCGGAGAAGGAGGAGGCTGGCTGCTCGGGCGCGCCGGCGCAGGCGAAGAAGGAGGCGGAGTGCTGCCACGTGCCGGAGAAGGAGCCGGCTGAGTGCCCTGATCGTCACTCGACGGAGGAGGAGGTGGTGGAGGAGGCGGAGTGCTCTGACTCGACGGAGGAGGAGGAGGAGGCGGAGGCGTCCAGTTCGTAAGGTTGATGAGATCCTTCCGCCATAGGCATGGAGTCTTCAGAGCAGAACCCAGCCGATACTCCCCTTCACCGGTAGGGTGGTTAAGCCGGAGGTCCTCAAATCCCTCCCTTATATCATCCACCATCACCTTAGCATATCCTTCTGGAATCAGCCGGCAGTGAAAAGTTGAGTCGGGTTTAGTAGGATAAACAGAGCCAACAGCCGCCTTGACCTTCAAATTGCTCCATTCCGCCATAAGGTGGCAATTTTGAGACTCCGTGATAGCATCCACGGGATAGCTGGCAGGAGCCGTCAAGGCATGCTCCGGCTGAAGCAGCTCGGTGGAAGCCACGCTGCTTCTCCGCTGAGATGGTGGGGTAGCTTCGGGGGAAGCTTCGGCAGGTCGTTTGCTGCGATATGCTTCTCGTTCCTCTAGCCCCATTACCCTTTCGTGCAGCGCCTGCAGTTGGCTCTGCTCCAGTTTCTTCCTCCTCTCATGGGTTTTGTAACCCCCTGCGTCCGGAAATCCAGCCTTCCACGAAACGGAGCCTGGCGTGCCTCGTGTCCGTCCAGGGTGCTCAGTATTCCCGAGGGCCATTGTGAGCTCGTCCTTCTCCCTGTCTGGAACGAACGTCCCTTGCTGCGCTGCTTCGATATATTGCTAAAGCCTCTTGACTGGTATGTACAATTGTTCGTCCGTCCAAATGCACTTCCCTGTTATAGGGTCCAAGGATCCACCGCCCCAAGAACCAAGTCCGCAACGGTCCGCCGTTCATTGTCTCTGGTTCGATCCCTTTATCAAGCAGATCATTCTCAGCCTTGGCCCACTTAGGCTGGGCTACGAGGTAGCCACCTGACCCCGTGCGATGGTGAAGCTTCTTCTTCGCAGCATTTCTCTTGTTTGTCGCCGACATCTTTTTACTCTTTTCCGATGTCTTGTGGGCCACAAATGCGGGCCATTCATCTCCGATCTTCTCATATTTGCCCTTGAACTCTGGTGTCTCATTTTTTTCGACATACCTATTGAGGTCTTTCTTCCAATTCCTGAATAGGTCTGCCATCTTCTTCAGAGCAAAAGACTTGATTAATGGCTCTATAACTGGCTTCTCCGGATCATCCTCTGGCGGTAGGGTGAAATTTGACTACAGCTCAGTCCAAAGATCATTTTTCTGCATATCATTGACATAAGACACCTCAGGGTCTTCGTTCTTAGGCTTATACCATTGGTGGATGCTGATCGGGATCTTGTCCCTAACCAGAACCCCGACCGAGCAACAAATGCCTTCTTTGTCCGGTAGGGTTCAATCGGTTGGCCGTTCTTGTATGATTTGTATGATCTCAAACTTTTCATCCGAGATCAACTTTTTCTTCGGGCCTCGTCTCTTTACCAAAGTTGTGCTCGATCCGGAGGGCTAGAAAAAAGAACAAAGACGAGAGTTTAATTAATATGTGTACATACCAAAACAATGAATGCATCAATTAGCTAGTCAAGACAGCTTAACTAATATATATACCTGGCCGGACTCGGTTTGGTGATCACCGAGCCATCCTCACGGTCTACTTCTTCACCCTCTCCTTCTTGCACCGCATTGGGTCATCGGAGCCATGTAAATCATAGCCAGCTGCTTCTTCACCTCTCCTTCCAGACCATCGTTCTCGTTGAGAAACATCAACGAGCGATCGGCATCACTTCCTTGTGCGATTATGTCCCTCAACAATGCTTCTTGTGCTTCGTCTCGTGGCGGGGTGTCCATAGTTTCTACAAATATTTACAACATGGCAATTATTATTCAAACATGACAGATATGGATATATTAGTGGCAAATGTAGAACTAGCTAGCTAATCACAATAAGGAATCATATTAATTAGTGGCCTCGACGCTGCTTCTCTAGGGTTTCGGGTGGCCTCGACAACGCTTCAAGGGTTAGGGGGTGGCCTCGAGAACGCTTCAAGGAGGGGGTGGCCACATGTATCTCACACCGACGATACTTGCTATTTAATTAGGGTTTCCTCTACCGGTCGGCGACCCTCGACGACCCTCGTTCCCGATAAAAAAAGAGGAAGAAGAAGAAAAAAAGAGGTCTGAGATGGTCCCCTGGACAACAAGTACAGCTCATCACAAACAGTGTTGTCACCTCTGAGACGTGTTTCCAACCAACTGCTGAAAGTCCTGATGTGTTCACATGTAATCCGATCGTCGACCGCTCCGGTGTTTAGAGCACGATCGTTCTTGTGTTCATCGACATACTGAGGTCACCAAGGTAGAGTTCAGTAGAACTGTAGTGTGCTTGAGACCAAGAATATCCGTCCCGCATATTATTGAGTCCCTTCCAAGCGTGTTTTTTCGGTCAGTCTCCCCTCATACCGCGATTTAGGGAGACCTATCTTCTTAAGGCCAGGAATGAAGTCAACACAAAACCCGATGACATCCTCTGCTTGATGGCCCATGGAGATGCTTCCTTCGGCCTAGCGCGTTACTGAACATATTTCTTTAGGACTCCATGAACCTCTCAAAGGGGTACATATTGTGTAGAAATACGGGCCTCGAGAATGAAAATCTCGTCGACTAGATGAACTAGGACGTGCGTCATGATATTGAAGAAGGATGGTGGGAACACCAGCTCGAAGCCCGACAAGACATTGCGCCACATCACTCCTTAGCGTTGGTACGATTTCTGGATCGATCACCTTACGAGATATTGCATTGAGGAATGCACATAGCTTCACAATGGCTAATCGGACGTTTTCGGTAGAAGCCCCTCAATGCAACCGAAGCGATTGCGTCATAATCACGTGGCAGTCATGAGACTTTAGGTTCGGAACTTTTCTCCGCATATTTATTATTCCTTTATATTCAACGAGAAGGCGGTCGGGACCTTCATCTCGAGCAGGCATTGAAAGAATATTTCTTTCTCTTCTTTCGAAGAGCGTAGCTGGCAGGACCTTCATACTGCTTGGAGGCATGCCCTCTTTTTCGCGTAAGCGTTGCAGGTCCTCTCGTGCCTCGTGTGTATCTTTTGTCTTCCCATACACGCCCAAGAAGCCTAGCAGGTTCACGCAAAGGTTCTTCGTCACGTGCATCACGTCGATCAAGAGCGGACCTCTAGGTCTTTCGAAGAGGGTAGGTCCCAAAATATAGATTTCTTCTTCCACATGGGTGCGTGATTCTCGGCGTCATTCGAACAGCTAGTCCGCGGGACCCTTTCCAAAGATTACGTGTAAATCATTGACCATAGCAAGTACGTGATCACCGGTAAGCATGGTGGGCTTCTTCCGGTGATCTGCCTCGCGCTTTGAAATGCTTGCCTTTCTTTCGACATTGATGGTTGGTCGGAAGAAATCGACGATGGCCTGTACACATTCTTCCTACAGCTTCCGGTATATACTATCGGTGTCAAGTAAACAGTGCGTGCATGCGTGGTATCCCTTGTTTGTCTGTTCGAAGGTTCTTGAGAGCGGCCAATCGTTGATGGTCACGAACAGCAACGCCTTTAGGTCAAATTCCTCTTTTTTGTGCTCATCCCACGTACGTACACCGTTTCCATTCCACAGCTATAAAAGTTCTTCAACTAATGGCCTTAGGTACACATCAATGTCGTTGCCGGGTTGCTTAGGGCCTTGGATGAGAACTGACATCATAATGAACTTCCGCTTCATGCACATCCAAGGAGGAAGGTTATACATACATAGAGTCACGGGCCAGGTGCTGTGATTGCTGCTCTGCTCCCCGAAAGGATTAATGTCATCCGCGCTTAAAGCAAACCATACGTTCCTTGGGTCCTTTGCAAACTCATCCCAGTATTTCTCTCGATTTTTCTCCATGCGACCCGTCGTGGTGCTCTCAACTTCCGTCTTTCTTACGGTCCTCACTGTGCCATCGCATCAACTTGGCATGCTCTCCGTTTCGAGCAGACGTCTCAACCGTGGTATTATAGGAGCATACCACATCACCTTCGCAGAACCCTCTTCCGGGAGGCTCGCCGTCGACATCACTGTGGTCATCTCGTCGATCTTATATCGCAATGCACCGCATACCGGGCATGCGTTCAGATCCTTGTAGGCATCGCGGTAGAGGATGCGATCATTAGGGCATGCATGTATCTTCTCCACCTCCAATCCTAGAGGGCATACGACATTCTTTGCTGCGTATGTCTTTGTCGGGCAATCGTTATCCTTGGAAGCTTCTTCTTCATTATTTTCAGTAGCTTCTCAAATCCTTTATCGAGCCTGCATTCTCTCGCCTTCTCTGCAGCAATTGAGTACGGTACCGAGCTTTGTGTTGCCATCTTCGCAATTGGGGTACAACCCTTTTTGTGATCCTTTAACATGCGATCGAACTTCAGCTTCTCCTTTTGACTTTCGCATTGTGTCCTTGCATCGACAATGACCCGGCGGAGATCATCATCATCGGGCACATCGTCGGTTCCTCTTGATCTTCAGCAGCCGCTGTTGCAGCACCATCGTGCACATCGTCGGTGCATCTTGATGTTCGAGAGCATCACCGTATTCAGGGGCACATAGTTGTCATCGTACTCTTCTTCCTCGCCGTCTTCCATCATAATCCCTATTTCTCCGTGCCTCATCCAAACATTATAGTGTGGCATGAAACCCTTGTAAAGCAGGTGGGTGTGAAGGATTTTCCGGTCGAGTAAGACTTCGTATTCCACATATAGGGCATGGACAACACATAAAACCATTCTGCTTGTTTGCCTCAGCCACTTGAGAAAATCATGCACGCCTTAATGTACTCGGAGGTGTATCATCACCGTACATCCATTGCGGTTCATCTGCGTGCATTATATATAATTAAGTGTGTCAAAAATCATTACGTAACATCATGAATAGATAATTAAGTGACCAAATTAATAGAAGTTCATCATCACATAAAACCAAAGTACATACATAGTTCTCATCTAACAACATAAAGCTCTGCAGAGCATCTAAATTAATTAAACCATACATTGAAACTATGTAAAACATTTCAATGCGAAACAAATGCGATCATAATCGCAACCAAGGTAACAACTGATCCAACAGCATAATGATACCAAGCCTCGGTATGAATGGCATATTTTCTAATCTTTCTCATCTTCAAGCGCATTGCATCCATCTTGATCTTGTGATCATCGGCGACATCCGCAACATGCAACTCCAATATCATCTTCTCCTCCTCAAGTTTTTTATTTTTCCTTCAAGAAATTGTTTTCTTCTTCAACTAAATTTAACCTCTCGACAATAGGGTCGGTTGGAATTTCGGTTCAACAACCTCCTAGATAAATAAAATCTATGTCACGTTGGTCGGCATAATTTTCATAAACAATAAATGAACCAATAGTTATGAAAAGATAATATATACCACATCCGAATCATAGACAGGACGAGGGCCGACGGGGGCGGATACCAAAACCATCGCACTATATAAGATGCAATAATAAAAGTAAGAAAATAATACAAGTACCTATCTAAACATACAAGTAAGAATAGTTTTCCTTTCACAAAGAAGATAAGAACAAGAGGCTCACCACGGTGGTGCCGGCGATGAGATCGGCGCGGGTGATCGACGGTGATGAAGACGGGGACGGGGCGTGACGGACCGCTAAACCTAGATAAATATTGAGGAAAATAGAGCTTGGCGGTCGAGCTTGGAGAGAAGAAACCTTAAGTAGTGTGGCTCGGGCATTCCATCGAACACCTTGTGTGCATAGGAGGTGAGCTAGAGCACCACCAAGCCCTCTCCCCTCGGCCGTAAAAAAAGCAGAGCGGTGTGCTCTGCTCTTGCGAGAGGGTATATATAGGCACCACCATTGGTCCCGGTTGGTGGCATCAACCGGGGCTAAAGAGAAGCCTTTGGTCCCGGTTCATGCCACCAACCGAGACCAATAGTGGTGGGCCAGGAGCCAGGCCCATTGGTCCCGGTTCGTCCCACCAACCGGGACCAAAAGGTCCGGACGAACCGGGACCAATGGCCCACGTAGCCCGGCCGGCCCCCTGGGCTCACGAACCGGGACAAATACCTCCATTTGTCCCGGTTCGTGGCAGAATCGGGACTAATGGGCTGAACCTGCCTGGGCCATTGCCCCCTTTTCTACTAGTGATGTCCATAAGGCTCAAGCAATACAATGAACTATTCCACCAAATTCCTTTCTCCCTTCTAACATAGTATCAGCCTAATCGATTCTACACCCTAGCCACCACAGCTTTCGCGCCTGCGCGCCGCCCCCGTGACAGTCGGCCTCGATGACCGCCGTCGGGGGCTGCGCCGCCCGTACCTAGGGTTCGTACGCCGGTCGTGTTGACCGACTGCCCTAGGGAGTCCTTGATCCGGGTTTTCTCTCTTTCGACGGTCAATTTAATTGATGTTTTTTTATTGATTTTTTGATCTACGATCAGTTTGCGTCGCCCGTCGCAGTTCGTCATCTACAACACGCTTCTACTGGATAATCGCCGACAACTCTCGCCTTCACTCGCCTGCAACGCGTGCATTGGTACGGTGGCCAGTCACGTCCTACACTGGCCCTTCGTCCTGCCCGCGTGCGAGCCGCTTGGTGTGGACGGCCGCTAGCGCCACCAGGCCACCTGGATCCACTCCGCTGTTGCATGCATCCCGTGCAATGCATGGCATGCGTTTCCGGTCGGCCGAGTGCTATTGGCAAATCTGACTGCGGTCTTCATGCCACGTCCGACCCGTGCAGAGGCACGTCGCGGGTGTTTCGTGTTCGGCTCACGTCTTTTGGATTCTCGCTTGTCGCGTCTATGGTCAGATTTCGTCTACGCGCAGCTTGGTAGAATCTCACGAAGATTGTTTTCGAGTCCAATGTGTTTCTTCGCCGATTGAGCAACGGGCCGCTGCTGTGTCATCTCGTTGGACCGCATCGTCGCCGTCTCGTGGTTTTCCATGTGGCTGCATCGATCCGCGCCATCACTTCGTCGCCCCTTCGGGCCGTAGCGCCGTGGCCCGTGGTCTCTGCCGCTGCCCTGAGGCCGTTTTCGTGGTTGCACCAACTCGCGCGTTGCCGCTGCATCGCCCCTTCGGGCCATAGTGCCGCGGCCCGCGGTCAACCGCCGCATCGAGGCCGTCTGCTTCAGGCCGTTCCTGAGGCTGCACCGACCCTCGCGCTGCCGCTGCGTCGCTCCGTCGGGCCGTACCGAGCGTGACACGCGATCCCTGCAACCGCCCTGAGGTCTTCCCCGCCGTCGCTCTGACCTGCCCGCTGCCGCTGCATCGCCCCTTTGGGCCGTAGTGGTGCGGCCCGCGGTCCACCGTCGTCCCCGCGCGTCGACTTCAAGTGGTATGCGCCGTGCCGCCTCCCTGGGCGCGGGAATGCCACTGTCCGCGCCGGTCTTCGTTACGCTGTTGGGTTCGTTCTCGCCTACTTCGAGCATCGCCGCCGCACTCCCTTCCTAGCCGCCACCGCTGTTGCTCTTCTTCCGCGGCTCCACAACGACTTCCTCGGCACCGGCTACCCTGACTGGACATCGACCACGGTGTTCTTCGCACGGCAACCTCAACCACGGCTACACCACGTTAGCTCTCGGCTATTTCGACAAACGGCACAAAGGGCTACCGCCTTGCTTGAGCAACCTCGTCGGTTTTCACTCCAGCCACGCCTTCCGTGATGCATCGACCGTTACGACCGTGGGGGGTGTCTGTTGGCTTGCCTTCGGATTATTCTCCAGTCTCACCGTCTGCGTCGCTACCGTTGTGACTGCGGGGGATGTTTAGTATAATATTTATTTAGGAAACATAGAATAGCGTAGGATTTTTTCTACCTTGCCTTGTACTTTAAGATGACCATGTACTTCTATATATATGCCCACAAAGCTCAAGCAATACAACGAACTATTCCATCTAATCCCTTTTTCCCTTCTAACAGGTATAATACAAGCCCAGCATTCCATCATTGGAAGATTCCGATAAAAACAAATCTTTGAAAATCTTGCCTCAAAGGGTAGGGTGACAACGGAACAATGCTAATAGTTCTTTCTTTTGAAAATCTTTGTAGAGGTACAGATAATTCATGGCAATGGTCTACAACTGATGGTGCACATTGTTTGTTCCTAATGTCTACAACAGACATTCAATCAGTGTACGTTTGCTTTCTAAGAAAGAAGGACATCAATGTACGATGAAATTCCCAGCTCTGCAGCTTTTTGTAGTGCTAAATATTCTTGAAGTGGAAGTTTTATGGTATACCACTCAGTAAGGATCTGTGCACATTTTTCAAATACTCTATGAAGTGTCTATGTTTGAACGTTTGATCTATTATGAATACTTAGCACTTTTAACTTGAATTAGCACTTTTAACTTGAGGTTTAAGAGTCCAGGCAAGAGGTACCAACCCATTTGGGCATCATTCAAAAAATATTTTTGTAGTGATAGGTAGTGATAATATATATAATAATTGATGTCCCCCTTAAAGCTTCAACGGTCCAAAGAAGAATAGCCTTGCCATTTTTGCATGGTCAGCATGTGCTTTAGGTATATTTAGCCTACGGTAATTACTAATCATAGTAGTCATTAGCCCGCTTAAACTACAAGTAGTCTCAGTGAAGATAGGGGGACAAAAAAAGATGAAAGGGGCCTCCCCCTCCTCCGGCAGACCCGAGGAGGCGATGCAGATTCTCCCCGGCTATTTCATTTCGTACACGTCTAAAAAAAATCATTTCGTACAATGGAAATATGAAACGAAATCTCTCCTCTCATTTCTTTCTTTCTTTCTTCTTGTGGCTCATATGCAAGCTTGTCGCTGATTTGCCCACTGGTACTGCTGCTAACACCTCCAATCCACCCCCACCACTCCCAAGCATTATTCTCCAACTAGCCTCTCCTCCCACTATATAAGCTGCAGCATTGCCACCACTCTTGTTGCATACAAACACAAGCCAAGCCCGGTGATCTAGCAACCGTAGTAGTAGTAGTAACAGCAGTAATTGCGACCCACCCTAGTTTTCTTTCTTGTTGAGAAGCCACAGCCCAGTCAAGCATGAGTTCATCGTGGACATTCAAGCAGAACAAGGTGTTCGAGGATGCGCTGGCCAAGTACGACAAGGATGCGCCAGACTTCTTCCAGAACGTGGCGCGGGAGGTTGGCGACGGCAAGTCGGTGGAGGATGTGAAGAAGCACCTCGCGGAGCTGGTAAAAGACGTGGACGAGATTCATACAAACGGTGCCGGCAACAGCAGCAACAACAACACCAAGGGCGGTTCCAGCCGCGGTGGCAGCAGCGATGGGCAGAGGTAGTAAGTAGTCTGTCTGAAATCTCCTAGTTCTGAACTGTTCCATCCATGCACATGCATCATCACATAATTAAGTGGCCACCCTCTGCTACCCATGTGGTGTGTGCCCCATACCCGGCAAGTGGCTTGGTTGAGGCCTCAGGTCTTACATGTTAGGTTTACCCATCCTCTATTACTCATGTGGTGTGTGAAAAGGGCGGTGTTCCTTTCGGCCGGCCTGGCTAGCTTTCTCCGTGCAGTCACTTGCACTGGATGCTTCTCTACTAATATGCATGGTCTCTTGCTGCTCCCTTGGGCATGGAGTTCTCTGTTCCTTTCTTACTCTACATGTCTTGCAAATACTATATTTGGTTATCTCTTGACCTTCAGGAAAAAACTATATATGTTCTCGCAACTGAATTTTGTTTGTAATTTATGTGGCCTTGCAAATGTAATAGCATTGACTTCTTTACATTCTTTGGAATCTAGTTACTTGACTAATCCATGAACATATTCTTGTTACGTCACTCATTTCACTTACCGTAGCCAATCAGGCGCTTTGCTTTTTCATATACATATCATTGTGGAAAGAGCACATGCTCGTACGTGCTAGCATTTCCTTTGTCTGAACAAATATTATCTTCTTTTGGCGATCTTGTTCAATAGTATTATCCTTAAGCTTGTTTCGCCTACACAAGGCATGAACTCCTCACTCAAATCTTGCAGAGTATTTCTAGGAGCCCTTTCTGATAAATTAACCAATCTGGTTAAACTAATAATGAGATTAACTTGCTCAGAGCATCAATTGTAATTGCAACTCAGTTAAACTGGTCATAAAGGAAACCATTGGTTTCTGAAAGCAACATGCAAAATAACTAGGTCTTAGTTTTCTTTTTTTACGTTTTAACATCTTTTTTGTGTGAAATACCTGACGTTTTATCCAAGAATGATTCAGTCATGTACTTTAAACACGACCAATATAATCTCCCTTCGCCTATGACCTGATCGCAATTTGTTGCGCCAAGAAAAAAAAATTCAAAATGGTGTTGCTTAGAGATGTTTCACGTGGCGGCTGTAGTATTGAACTGCTGTCAGGTTTATCACTTATATAAACACAGGTTTATCACTATATAAACACAGGTTTATTTTTCTGGCTTTATCAGTTGGTCTTATAAAGAAGGTGAAGAAAGGACAGCATCAGAATATAGCCTACAGTCCATCTGGTAACTAACCTCAAAAGCAGCTCGCCTTTATTAGGCTTTATAAGCTACTGTATATGTTTTAACCACAGCATGCCCTTAATCGGCAAAAAAAGGAGATGCCACAGTTGGGACGGGAGACTAATTTGTCCGGAATACCAAAAAAAGTGTAGTAAGCAGGCAGCTAGAGCATGCTTTTGCTCAAGATTTGCGCGTAAAGCTTGCGGGCTCAGTCCCTTAAAGCTTGCTGTCCTTTCGACGGGCATAAGGTAACGCTCATCTCAACAGTTGATGTTTTGTTCTCTCCTTTCGCATATGGACGTACAGGACAAAATTCCAATCTTAGGTTTCTTCCTATTGCGCCCCTAGCTAGACTAGAATAGATCCGCTTCTTTTTCGACAAAGGGTGGATTTTATTAGCTCATAATGGAGAGGATACAAACACAATGAGCACACACCCAGCCTCTGCATAGCTAAGATGCACACAGCCAACACCAACGCACATAAAAAAACGCCAGCAAATAGCAAAGTCATATAAGACCAAAGCTATCCGTAGACGATGAAAAAAAATCCTAAAGCAATCAGATCAGCTTCTATATGTTATTTCCAAATTAATGTCAACATTCAGACTTGTTACACTGTGAGCCAAGCATTTCTATTTCCTTTGTGGGTTTCATTTTCAGCCATTAGAGCAACTCCAATGCAAAGACCCAAATGGACACAAATTTTGTTCGTTTGTCGTCCGTTTGGGTCATCTGTCCGCCTAGGCGGACATGGGGCGGACAGAGACGGACTGTGGATGCACCCAACGCACAGCCCTGGAGCGGACAAACGCAGCACCCGAGTGAACTGAGTTGACCGCCGTGGACAGAGTTGACCGTCAGCGAAGCTCGCCGGCGGCGCCCCCACCCTGGCGAACCCGTCGAAATCAGCGAAGCTCGCCGGCTGCGGCTGCCTTTTCCCGGCGTCGAGGAGCTGCAGCGCGACCTGTTTGCTCCGGCCTCGCCTGGGCTTGTTGTGGTCGAGCGTGGCGCTGCTGCTGCTGCTTGGAATCGGATCCGGGGAGGTCGAGGTGGCCGAGCGTGGCGGCATGCGAGCTCCTGCTCGATGCCCTAAAGACGTCCATGGCGATGGCGCGGCGAGAGGATGATGGGGACGACGGGGGCCGGCGGAGGCGCGAAGATCGGTGGGGGCGGCGGATCCGCGCGGGACCGGATGGATCTGGCCGGCCGGCGCCGGATCCGAGCAACGGCGGACGAGGTTGGTGCGGCGGCGCATGAGCTCGGGACGAGTGGGCGGCGGCGCGGGAGCTGGGGACGAGCGGGCGGTGGTGGTGGGAGGCTGAATCGCTAGTGCGAGTCGCTGATGCGTGGGACCAGGCCGGACACGCGAGGTCACGAGCGAGCGACGAGAGCGTCCGCGTTTGTCCGTGCTGACCCATTTGTGGCTCAAATTTGAGCCCAGTTTGGGTCCGAACCGACAACAAACGGACAGCAGGCGGACACCATGTCCGTTTGGGTCGTCCCGTTGGGCCATCTTTTCTGTCCAGATGATCCAAACGGACGAAATGGATCTCCCCTTTAGAATTGCTCTTAAATCCATCCATGCCTATATCAATCCATGGTACTGCTGCTAACACCTCCAAATTCCAATCCACCCCCACCATTCCCAAGCATTATCCCTCTCCTCCCACTATATAAGCTGCACCATTGCCCACACTCTTGTTGCATATAAACACAAGCCAAGCCGGTGATCTAGCAACCGTAGTCGTACTAGTAGTAGTAGTAACAGTAGGCGTTGCAATCCACCTTAGCTTCCTTTCTTGTTGAGAAGCCACAGCCCAGTCAAGCATGAGTTCGTCGTGGACATTCAAGCAGAACAAGGTGTTCGAGAATGCGTGGCCAAGTACGCCATGGACACGCCAGACTTCTGGCAGAACGTGGCGCGGGAGGTTGGCGACGGCAAGTCGGTGGAGGATGTGATTAGGCACTACGCGAAGCTGGAAAAGGACGTGGACGAACCGGCCCTGAAAGAGATGCTAAGGCACTACGAGGAGCTGCAAAACCGCGCCGGCGGCAGCAGCAGCTCCAGCCGCGGTGGCAGCACCGAGACACAGAGGTAGTAAGTAGTCTGTTTGAATCTCCTCAGTTATGGACTGTTCCATCCATGCATGCATCATCACATAATTGGCCACCCTCTACTACTCATGTGGTGTGTGCAAAAGGCGGTGTTCCTTTCGGCCGGCCTGGCTAGCTTTCTCCGTGCAGTCACTTGCACTGGATGCTTTATATTCCTTCTATACGCATTTCCCTCTACCAATATGCATGGTTTCTTGTTGCTCCCTTGGGCATGGACTTCTCTGTTTCCTTCTTTATACGTTATGTGGATGGATCGGCAACGACACCGGATTTAGATATGGGGAATGAGACCACTCCACATTATCGAGTTTTGTAGGTTTGAGTGGTAGCTTCGGGTGGCTTGATGTATGTTCTTGTTAGACCTTTGTTGAATAATAAATAAAGATGGCCGTATGCATCGATTGATGCAGAGGCCGGGGGTCTTAACCTCCTTTTCCAAAAAAAACTCTGCATGTTTTGCAAATGCTATATTTAGTTACTCTTGACCTTCAGGAAAAACCTATATATGTTCTCTGAATTGAATTTTGTTTGTAATTTATGTGGCCTTGCAAATATGGTAGCATTGACTTCTTTACCATTCTTGAGAAGCTAGTTACTTGACTATCCATGAACATATTTTTGTTCATTCATTCATTTCACCGAGCATAGCCAACCATGTGCTTTACTTTCTCACTTACGTATCATTCCGGAGATGTCGCTTACACTTCAAGACTTCAATGTTCAGGAGATCAAATTTTACAGTAATCCTAGTTGTAAGCTAATTACTACAGCAAAACTGGCATGCCTGCTTAATTAATTGTAAGCTAAATAGATCTCTATGTTCGATTTTACTTATAGGATGAACTACCTGATTAGAATCATATAGTACATGCTCGTACCCCTTTATCGAAAAAAGTACATGCTCGTACGTGCTAGTATTTGCTTTGTCTGAACAATATGATCTTCTTTTCACGATATCATTGTGTTATCGTCCTTGGAGCTTGTTTTGTCTAAGCAAGGCACGAACTGCTCACTCAAACCTTGAGGTGTATTTCTAGGAGCCCTTTCTGATAAATATTAGCCAATCTGGTTAAACCTGTAGTGAGAGTAACTTTCTTAGAGCATCAATTTTAATTGAAATTCAATCAAATTGGTCATAAACGAAATCATTGGTTTCTGAAATCAACATACAAAATACCTAGGTCTTAGATTTTTTTGACGTTTTATCATCTTTTGTTTTGTGAAATCTCTGAGGCTTATCCAACAGTGATTCAATCATGTACATTAAATATGAACAAGATAATTTTTGTTCGCCGATGACCTGATCGCACTTTGTGCCGCCGAGGAAAAAAATCAAAATGGTGTTGCTCAAAGATGTTCCATGTATGTTATCTGGTCATATACACAAGCACAGCCGTACTATAGTTAATTTTTGTCAGGTTTATCACAGTTAATTTCAGTCGGCTCTTCAGGTAAACGCAGAGTTAATTTTATGGATTTACCAGTTAAACCTATAAAAACGGTGAAGAAAGGACAGCATGAGAATATATCCTACACTCCATCTGATAACTAACCTCAAAAGCAGCGCGTCTTTGTTAGGTTTCTAGGCTTAATGTTTTAACCACAACATACCCTTAATTGGCAAGAAAAGCTTAAACGGGATGCTAATTTGTCCGGAATACCAAAAAAGTGTAGTAAGCAGGTAGCTAGAGCATGCTTTTGCTCAAGATTTGCACATAAAGCTTGTTGTCCTTTCGACGGGCATAAAGTGCTGTCCCTCCTTTTCACAGTTGATGTTTTGTTCTCTCTCCTTTCGCATATGAACGTACAGGACAAATTCCAATCTTAGGTTTCTTCCTCTTGCCCCCCTAGACTAGAATAGATCCGCTCTAAGTATATGTTATTTCCAAATTAATGTCCTTGACTGGAAAAGACCTTTGTTTCTGTCGGCATCTCTCTCTCCCCCTGCCTTTACAGGGAACATTCGGACTTGTTATACTGTGAGCCAAGCATTTCTATTTCGTTTATGAATTTCATTTTCAGCTATTAAATCCATGCCTATGAAGCTAGATTAACCCTCAGTTTATTCTCTCCTTTTTCCAGGCCATGGTACCTCAAGACCCAGTGATGGCTGGGCTGGTGCAGGAAGGACCTAAACAGACCTCCTCCCTTTCCAGCATGAAACCACTACTACTAGATACACATGACCCCATGGTGATGGTGATCCGGTCATGTACCTAAAGTAGCTATAGCTAGCGCTTCCTCTCCGATGATGATGACGACCACGACGAGAAAAAAAGTCCGGGACGTAATCAAGCCCCGCATCGGAGCTGTATCTTTCGTATATTTTGTACCCATTGTCTACGTGTATATGACCCACCACAAGCCCCTGTCCTCGGCTATGGGTGTAACGCTGGTACCGTCGGAGGTATCGGACGCGACGGGCGCATGTATCTTGTAGTGGTCTCTCTCCCTGTCGAATAATCTGTTATCTGATATATATTGCCTAATGGAAATTCCGGTGTACGGATTATTTATCTGTTTTGCTAAAGTAAATCTAGATATGCCCTACGTATTGCACATCTAAGTCCAATGTTATTGATTCTATGTGAAGATTCATGTGAGTATTTTTAATTTAATTTTTTTCCTTTTTATGTCCGATTGAGTCACCTAGACGTGCAATAACTAGGAGTCTAGGACACATCTACATATGCCCTAGAGTGTCGACTTCTATCCTGACATTTCTGGTTTTTGACTCGCGCGCTCATGCTCTCTTTTATCATGATAGTCCCAAAGATAGAAATAGCTCTACGTAAACCATCACGGTTTTGCTATATAGCAGCCACCTGAAAAAAATTCTATCCTTCAGACATTCTGCAACCGTCTATTACTAGAAGAAGAGGATACCCCACACGTTGCTGCATGATTTGATTGATGACAATTCGGTTTGATAACATGTGAACCAAAAAAATAGATACAACTTGTTATATTTGGTTATGTATAGTTGTAAAATATTTATTTAAATACATAGGATAATCGAATGAAAAATATTTTGCCATGCATGGTTCAATGTTGTGGTGGATTTTATCCATGCATGATTGCATATTGAGGTGGACCTTATCCCGTTCATCATTGTAATGTGAGGTGGTATGCTTGCATCTTAAAATAAATTAGTGGGATGCATTTCCTAGATATATAGGTTTATCTATACTATGCTCGATGCGACGTAATGTCCCTAAAACGCACAGGGGATACCCGAGTGAGCGACGGAGTGGACTAGGCCATTAGCTAGCATAGTGTTTTTTATGTACAGTTTTTTTTACCAGTTTTGCGAACCTTCTAGAAGGAACCGGCTTTTTCATGTTGGTTTCTTTTGCTGGTTTATTTTTTTATTTTATTTATAAATTCATTTTTTCTAAATTTTCTTCATGTTTTCGAAAAATATTAAAAAATTTAAAAAATGTTCGCATTTTTCAGAAAAGTCATATTTTTAGATGTTCCAAAATTTAACTTTCTGAATTTCTTAAAAAATGTTCGGAATTTTGGAGTATTTGCGAATTTGAAAAATTGCTCGGATTCAAAAATTAATTATATTTTCAGAGAATATTTGTAATTTCAAAACTTGTTCACGTTTTGTCAAAAATGTTTGTATTTTTCAAAAAAAAAATGTGCTTGTTCAAATTAAAAAAAATCACTTTTCCAGAGAATGTTCGGAATTTAAAAAAAAAATCTCATTGACAAAAAAGTTCAGAACTAAAAAAAACTGAAAAACGGTGCTACATTTTTTAAGGGGTAAAACAACGGTGCCACAGTGCAGTCGACGTTTATGCTAAAATGGGCTGGCCCAATCATGGCTACACTGTGCGTCTAGTCGTTGGTTGACCAGCATGCGTCATATAGGATATTCCTACGATTTTCGTTTTCCGTCGATATGGGATGGGCTTCAGCCCGTTAGTTTTAAACTAGTGAGCCATGCCTCAGTAATAGTCCTTTTGTTTTGTTTAGTAGAATGCTTGTTGTAGCTTCGATCGCTCTCCCTCTTCATTTTTTTTGTAGAAATTCCTGTTTCATTTTACTAGCAAATGTGATGGTGGACAAAGTGCAAGGAAGCGGAAATGAGAGGACCGTTAGGCGCTCTGCATTGGCACGACAGGCGATTAAATCTGGTCGCCGAACGGCAACGATGCTGTTGGCGGTGGTCCGTGTGCATCTTAGCTGCTCTCGCGTGGCGTGGCTGGCCGAGGGGGGGACGACAGTGGTGGCGATGGTGGTAGTAGAGCCTGGCGCTTCGCCGATGCCGAGTCGGAGGATGAGGCAGACGTGGATCTGGCGGAGGAGGCGCGGCGACCGGTGCTGGTGGGGCCGTCGATTGGGGACTTCGTCGCCTTCGCGCAGGCTGAGGGGAGCGGTGTCGCTGGGGCGTGTCGCCGCTTCGCTCCGGGTGGACGGGGGCCGCGTGTCGTCGCCACCCGTGTCTAGCAGCCCTCGCCGTCCTTGGGCAGGGGCTCGGCGCCACTGGAGGGCATGGCGGTGATTAGGGCGCCGCGGCCATTGCGCTCGTCGCCCGCTGGTCTCGAGCAGAGGGCGCGCGCCGGCGCTGTGGCCGGCTGTCCGGTGGCCTCGGTGGAGACGCCGGGCGGAGGCGGCGGCGACCGGCTCTACCTCGAAGGAGGCTAGGGTTGGCCCCATTGGGCCCGGGGCCGTGTCGGTTGGGCCTGTGGGCCTCGGGCCGGTGCCTGTGGATGGGCCGCTGGGTGTAGGAGAGGTTGGTCCCGTGGGGTCCAGGGGGACGCCCGCAGGTGGTAGCCTGGCTACTGATGTCTGGTTCGGCCGGTTAGGCCCGCTCCAGGCCCGCCTCGGCCTAGGCCCAGTTCTGGTGCCTATATATGGCTGCGGCGTGGCTGTCTCGACCCCTCATTAGGGTTTCCCGCATCCAAAAAAGAGGTGCGGCGCCTGGCTCACCTTGCCATATCCATCTGCTCCGTCCCCCCTCCTCCTTTCTCCATTTCGTTCGCGGCGGCGGTGATGGGCGACCGATGTGCGGAGAAGCGGCCGATGGAGGCCTCGGAGTTGGATGGGGAGCGGCGTCACGAGCGAGATCTGCGGGAGAAGGCTAAGAAGGAGATGCGCGCGAGACACGGTGGAAGAGCTGAGCGCTACCAGTACGGGGCTGGCCAAGACCAAGTGGGGCGCGAGGGGGATTGGGGTCCTCCTCCCCCATGGTGGATCCAGCAGCAGGAGTGAAAGAAGAATAAGAAGGAAATGGCGCGACGACGGGAGCTTGAGCGCAAGCCGGTGGAACATCCCAAGTGTGGTGGTGGCCACGGGGATCCACTGGCCAAGAGGCCCAGGGCGGTCGTGGAACCACTGGCGGTGATGCTTCCCCCCTCGTCGAAGGGCACGACGGGCGAACCCATTCCGGTGGAGGACGCGCCGGAGGTTCCGAACGTGGAGTGTCTCAAGTGCGGGAGACTTGGGCATTTCCAATCAAAGTGTAAGTTTCAGCCTGTATGTGTGTTGTGCAAGGAAGAGGGGCATGCATCTGCGCACTGCCCGACGAGGGGTCGGCAGCCTTGATTGCAGTCATGGGAAGCGCAATTTCTAGGGAAGGCTTCTTTTGCCTTCAGTTCGAAGAGGAGGAGGAACCCGAGGGAGCGCGACAGCTCTCTGCTGTCAACGCCGCTATCCTCTCTGTAGAGCCGACCGTCTGAATCTGCAGGTCCTCAAGCAGGAGCTCAAGCACATGGTTACTGGGGATTGGGACTGGCAGGCCACACAGGTGGGAGATGATGAGTTCATGGTGGTTTTTCCATCCGCAGATCTCCTTCACATGGCGCGGTCAATCTGCAAGCTATTCTTACCGATGAATGACATTACTGCAAGGGTGCGTGATGTGGTGCACGAGGTAATTCCCCTGCTGGTTATGCCAGAAGCTTGGGTGCGTCTCCATGGGATCCCGGAGAAACACTGTAAGATAGAGCGAATCAGGGAGGCGTTCAAGATGCTGGGCCGTCTGATAGTGGTCGACGAGCTCTCCCTCATTAGGTTGGGACCTGTGAGGATGAAGCTGGCTTGCAAGACGCCGGCGAAACTTAACGACACGGTGGAGGTGTGGTTCAACCATGAAGGCTACCAGATCAAGGTGGAGTTGGAGCGTCTCCCGCGTCGTTTGGGGGATGGCGGCGGTGCTCCGGGGGCGGGCCCCTCTGTCCCTCCTCTCGAAAGCCAGCAAGGCAAAGATGGGCAGCCCAAGCAAGGGGCGTCCGCGGGCAATCCCACCAAGGGCGTTGCCAATGCTGAGAAAGTTTCAAAATCCTCCGCTGTGGTGCCCCTGAAGGAGGCGGCGGGCTCTGGTGCAGCCATGGAGGGCCAAGACGTGGTGATGGGCGAGCTGGCTGGTGATCCTAAAGACAGTATCCTGGATACTTCAATTGATACGGAGACATGGGACAAGCTGGGCATGTTCGCAACTCAAGATACTGTTGTTAGCCTCCCTCCCCTTGCCCGCTCCCTGGACACGTCCTTCGACGAGTATGGCTCCAATCTGCCTGTCCAGATCGTGCTAGTGCCCATGCTGGCGGTGTCGACGGAGAAGGGCACCTTGCCTGTCTCCCCGGCGCGTGGAGGGGGGGTCGTATTCGGGCTGCGTTCTCAATGTGGACTCGGACCTTACCCCGGCCTCGGGCAAGCGCATGTCGAGCGACGCAGGCAGGCAGGCCAAGAAGACAGTAGGGCGGAAGCCTGGGCCCAAGACGGTGGCCTCGGTGGCAACGGGATCGGTGGCGGCGTTGGTGGGCGAACTCAGGGCGGCTCTGGAGGTGCCAGGGCCAACCTCCAAGGCCAAGCGTTCAAGGGCAACTCCCGTGGCGACGCGGGCCCCTAGCATGCGCGCCAAGGCCAAGCTCGGGGACATGACCTCTCTGGAGAGCACCAAGCTACGTGATGCAGACAAGAACATGGACGTGACAGGTAACCCAACCCCCTCCTTTAAGATTCTGAATGCGTTTTCCGACGACCATCTTGCTGAGATTCTTCACGATAGTGGCGTTGCGGTAGCACCTTTGCCTATGGCTATGATTTCGTTAGTCCGCGCGCGAGAAGAAGCTCAGGCCGCTATCGCTGCTGCTGCCGCCTGGAGCGCGACAGAGCAAGCCGAGGCTGGCCAGGTCACAGCACCAGTAGGGGCTGGTGCATACCAATTGCTCATTGAGGGAGACGAGGCTGGGGTGGCCTTGGACTTGCCTTCTTCCAGCCGAGTGCCGGCAAGGAAGCGTGTGGCCAAAGCGGTGAGCTCCCGTGGGGTTCGCCTCCGAAACCGTATAATTTAATGCATTACATCTTCTGGAATATTCGCGGATGCGGCCATGGGGGGTGGCGTACGCAGCTAAGGGAATATATGTCCAAAGAGCACATCGACTTTGTAGCGCTTCAGGAGACGATTTAGGCCGATTTTACGTATAGAGATCTTCTGGCGTACGATCCTCTCCAACGTTTTTACTGGTTTTGGATACCTTCCATGGGACTCTCGGGCGGCCAATTGATGGGTTGTAATAAAGATATCTATGATGTAATTTTGTGGGAGGCTGGTGTGGTTTGTGTTGCTGCAACTGTTCGTCACCGCGTGTCTGAGGCTACATGGGTGATTGTAAGTATGTATGGGCCGGCTGACCACGCGAGATCAACAAATTTCTTGGGAGAAATCACAACCTTGGTTGGGGCCAAACGAGCGGCTAATCTGCTCATAGTTGTAGGCGGGGATTTTAACTTGATCCGTTCTGGGGCAGAGAAGAACAATGGCAACATTGACTGGGCTAGGGTGTCCCTTTTCAACAACGCTATTGCGGCAGCCGTTCTCAGGGAGATTGCGCGTACGGGTGCAAGATTTACTTGGACTAACACACGACGTGTGCCTGTTCGCTGTGTCCTCGACCGCGTATTCTTTTCTAGCGACTGGGAGACGTTGTTTCCTTTATGCACACCTTAGTGGCTGAGACGCGAATTGGCTCAGACCATGTCCCTTTAATTCTATCTTCGGGGGAAGATAGCGTGCGCCGTAGTCGTTGTTTCTTCTTCGAGACTGCCTGGTTCGAGTACGAGGGTTTTTGCCAGCTGGTCACAAACCGTTGGGCCTTGATCGGTAGCCAGTTAGGGTGCCAACGAGGACCAGTAGAGTTTTGGTCCTTCGCGGCAGCGTCCCTTCGGGCTTTCCTTCGGGGATGGGGGACAACCATGGCAGCGAGTCCAAGCGGGAAAGGGAACGAATTGTCAAAGTAATCACGTGACTAGATGAGCAGGCTGATGTTAGACAATTTTCTGGTGACGAATGAGAGTATAGATACTCCCTAGAAAACCAGGTCTTGGCTATTCTCAGGGTGGAGGAGGAGTACTGGCGTCGTAGGGGCGGCGTCAACTGGGTCACGAAAGGCGACGCCAATACATGCTTCTTTTATGCGTACGCCAATGGGCCTAAACGCAAGAGTACCATCCTGAGACTCCAGTCGGAGAGTGGGATTTTGCTGACCCAAAACAAGATCGTTAAGCACATTTACGATTTCTTCATTGAGCTGTTGGGAACAGCCGAAGTGAAAGGGCTAAGTCTTAGGGAAGACTTTTGGGGACCGGCGGAGCATTTGTCTCAGCATGAGAATGATGCCCTTATGGTGTCCTTTACGCCTCAGGAGATTGACATAGCTCTAGCTGGTATGAAGAACGATACGGCACCGGGCCCAGATGGCTGGCCGGTCGAGTTCTTCAAAAAGTTTTGGTGGCTCCTTAGGGACCTTTTCCATGCTATTGTCAATAGATTTGCCCTAGGCATGGTCGACCTTCTGCGCCTCAACTATGGCGCGATCTGTCTGATCCCCAAGGTAAAAGGGGCAGACGCGATCAAACTGTTCCGCCCGATCACGCTCATTAATGTGCCTTTTAAGCTCTGCACCAAAGCTTACGCCTCTAGGTTAGTGCCGGTAGCTCAGCGAGTCATCCATAAGACCCAAACCGCCTTCCGTAAAGGTAGAAACATTCTTGAAGGGACAATTGCTCTCACGAAGATTATACATGAGCTGAAACGAACCAGAGGGCAGGGTGTTATCCTTAAGCTAGACTTCAAAAAAGCCTATGTCCGCGTAAACTGGGAGTTTGTGCGGGAGGTCCTCCTCAAAAAGGGTTTCGAGGCAATATTCGTTCACCGGATCATGCATCTGATCTCGAGCGGAAACACTTCGGTTATAGTCAACGGCGAAATGGGGAAGTTTTTCCGTAATAGGAAAGGGTTAAGACAGGGCGACCCCATTTCCCCGCTTGTCTTTAACTTCATGGCAGACGCCTTGTCAGCTATGTTGTCCAAGGCCAGGGAGGCCGGGCACATCAAGGGGCTAGTTTCACACCTAATCCCGGGAGGAGTGACACACCTCCAATACGCTGACGATACCTTGCTGTTGTTCGAGCCTGACGACCACAGTATTGCATCAGTTAAGCTCTTGCTACTCGCCTTCGAGATCCTCTCCGGTCTCAAAATAAATTTCCTTAAAAGTTAGGTCATTACCATGGGGATGGATGACCAATATAGCTTGCGATTAGCAAATTTACTTAATTTTAAGCTAGGGAGCTTTCCAATTAAGTACCTCAGGCTTCCAATTTCTCATCGTAAACTCTCGATTCTTGAGTGGGAGCTCCTGTATGGGAAAGTGGCCAACAGGGTTAGCCCGTGGCGTGGGCGTTTTATGTCCTCTGCTGCTCGGTTCATTCTGACTAACTCGAGTCTTCCGTCCCTTCCCTTATTTACAATGGGGATGTTCTTACTAGCTGATGGCGTGCACGCTAGGTTAGACACCCCAAGATCCTGGTTCTTTTGGGAAGGAACCGGCATCAAACGCAAATACCACCTAGATAAATGGGCGGTTGTGTGTAGGCCAATTTTTTTTGGAGGATTGGGGATCCTAAATTAGAAACTCATGAATGTCGCCCTCCTTTCCAAGTGGTGATGGCGGCTTGCCCAAAACAAGACGTGACTCTGGGCACAACTGCTAAAAGTGAAATACTTCTCTAATGGGAATCCCTTCACGACCTCGCCAAACGGTTCCGCGTTTTGGAAAGGGATCCAAGCGGTCCGCCCTGCTTTTGCAATTGGGGCCATGTTCCAGATCAATAATGGCCAACACACTCGGTTTTGGCTAGATTGTTGGCTGGGTACCGCTCCCCTTTGGCAAAGTCACCCCAACTTATTCCGGATCGCCACTAACATCAACATCCTAGTTGGGGACGCTTTGAGTGCCGGCCCCCTGCGATACACTTTCTGCGGGCAGTCACCAACGCCGAACGAGAGTCATGGGATGGCCTGGTTCAATAATTTGGCGGATATCGATTAGGCACGGGCGCTGATTCGGTAGAGTGGAGCTTGACCGCCTCCAAAAACTTTTACGGTGAAATCCCTTTACAACAAACTCACCGAAGGGACAACGCTAGACATAGCAAGGGGGCTATGGAAGGCAGGTCTGCCCTTGAAGATTAAAATCTTCATGTGGCAAATGTTTAGGAATAGGCTGCCTACTTGGGATAATGTGGCCAAGCACAACGGACCGGCTGATGGTTCTTGCACTGTGTGCGGCCTAGGTGAAGATGCTAATCACGTCTTCTAGATGCCACCTGGCTAAGTTCGCGTGGAGCGTAGTTAGGGAAGCATTCCACTCGAATTGGAACCCAGCCTTGGGCGCTGATTTGATCACCATCCTTAAAACCCTGAGAGGGACTAGCGGTAGAATCGCTTGGCGATGCGTATGGGCGTCACTGTGGGCTCTTTGGACGACACGGAATAAAATTACGATTGAGAAGAAATTCCCTAACCATCCCGCTGATGTGATCTTCAAATGCCATCTATTTTTACAAACGTGGACGCTGCTGGGGAAGGAGCGCGATGCTGATCGCATGTCGGAGGCCATGACGCGCATCAAGACAATCCAGGTTGTGGCAAGACAAGATTCGACGCCCGGGTGATGCTTTTGGAGTATTAAGAGTTTATCTACTACTGGCTAGGACTAGTAGCGCTGGCTGTTCAGTTTGGATGTAAGATTTGTGCCTGCGTGCAGAACCTTTAGTTTGGTGGAAGCTGTTCATGTGGAACTGCTGTTATCTTCCTGCTCATGTTAGTTTGTAACTTGTTGAACTTAGTGCCTTGGAGCTTTATTAATTTAAAGCCGGACGCTTCTAGCATCTTCGTTCAAAAAAAAAAGAAGCAAATATGATGGTGATATTAAGGTTTCGTGTTTGTTTTGATTTGTTTTATAGTTTTCTAGATGATTCATGTTTTTTAGTGTGCTACTTTTTTTATTTGTGTGTTAGTATTGTTTTTCTTGAGTGTGCGCACGAGATACCGAGTGATTCATGTCTATTCCTGTGTGAGCTAGTCTTTTTTCTCTCTTTGTGAGTCACTACTATTTTTTCATGTGTGCACGCATCTTGTGGGTGTGTGTGCGTCTCTGTGTGCGAGAGAGATGATGGAGGATCCACCACCTATATAGGATGCACTTCATTTTCGAAGTGTTGATGGAAAGTTAATCTCTAATATTCTTGTTTTGTTTAACATGTATATTTTGTGTAATTTATGTGCAAGTCGTATTAGTATCTAGAAGTTACACTGTTAAATGTTTGTCCTTATATTGTGAAAAAGTGCAAGTTCTATGCAATATGTGTGTAAGTTTTTTTCATCATTTATTTTAAGTTTCTTTCTTCTTTAGGGTAATACCAATTCTCTTAATTCAATCTACCTTAGAATAATATTATTTTTTCAAAATGGTTTTTGCATACTTATTTTGTTTTTACATTAGTTATTTATTCTTACTTAATTTTTTGGCCTCTGAGTATTTTCCTATATTTGGGCCTCTCGGGTTTCTCTTATATTTGTTTATATGAACGTGTGACACTACTTTATTTTGTATTAGAAAGCTAAATGGAATTTATTTTCGGAATTGATCTTCTTGAATCACAATTATTATTAAATTTACACTACTATATGATTGTTTTTTTAGATTTGTGGGAAATCAAATTCTATGAAATAAAATGGCAAGTCTATCGGCGTTCTGGGAACAGGGGTCCCCAGACTTGCCTGCCTGCGGCCTGCGGCGTGGCTCAAGTGGGGGCCCAGCGCGGCCCATATCCATCAGCTCAAGCTCAAGACCCTCGCGAGGGGCCAGGCCTCGCGGGGCGGACGACAGGAAGCTTCCTCTGGGGCAGCCTCAGCAGGTAGGCTCGCGAGGAGGCGGAGAGATCAAGGCAAGGGTACCTCGCGAGGATCCCTGTAACGTCCCGGATCTGATGCGCCAGGTGTCCGCCAGTTATTCGCCGTCGTTGCCATGTCATGTGCTTGTGTGTTGCTTTTTGCCATGTCATCATGTGCATTGCATTGCATACGTGTTCGTTTCATGCATCCGAGCATTTTCCCCATTGTCCGTTTTGCAATCCGACACTCCTATGTCCTCCGGCGCCCCCTTTTACCTCGTTCCGTGAGTGGCCGAAAAATGTTCTCGGAATGGGTCGAAGCTTGGCGTGCGGTCTTATTATAGTGTAGACAGAGCGCCTGCCAAGTTTCGTCGCATTCGGAGTTCGTTTGACTGCCCAACCGTCATTCGTAGCGGCGCCGTTCCCGGTTTAATCGTCGGATGTTTTTGGTCTCCGGAAACCGTTGCCGGGCTGCATTTCTCTTCTCTCCTCTCCTCTCAGCCCAAGCCTCTCTCTCACAACCCAAGGTCCAACCTACCCCTCCTCGCGTCCGGTGCCGTCCGATCGAGATCGGAGGGCTCCGTAACCCCTAAAAAAACCCTAACCCAAGCACTTACCCTATATAAACACCCCTCCTTCCTAATTTGGGCAACCCTAGCCCCTAGCCTCACCTAACCTCCCGCAGCCACCACCTCCCCCTGTCTCCTCGCTTTCAGCGCCGCTACCCCGTGCCCGCCACTTGTCGCCGCCGTCGCCACGCGCCACGGCGAATCCAGCGCCCACGAGACCCAGCGCCCGCCTGGACCCAACGAGGCCCGCCGGCCCGCCGCCGCCCGCCGCTGCTCCGCGCCCAGCGCAGCCGCCCGCCTCCGCGCTGCGCCTTGAAGGCTCCCGCTCCAGCGCGCCCCGACGCCGCCCGATCGCCGTCGCCGCTTTGCATGTGCCCCGCAGCCCGTCTGCTGCTCGCGCAGATCCGCCGCCGCCCGTTCGCGCGCGCCCGCGCCCGCATCCGCCGTCCGCCGAGCCGCGCCCGCGCACACCGCCGCGGAAACCTGCGCCCCGCGCCCGATCTGCCGTCTACGCCCGGGAACCTCGCCGACCGCCGCCAACCACCGGATCCGGACGAGCTCCTCCGGATCCATCCATCTCCGGTCTCCTCCTCTCGCCGGAGCAGCCCCGCCATCGCCGGAGCACCGGCGCGCCGCCGCCGTGCGGGATCGGGAGGAGCCCAATCCGTGCCTCCCGCTCGCGAACCCCGCGTGGGCCCCGCGGCCCAGCTCCGTCCCCGTCGGCCCACTTCCTCCGGCCCGCGTCGCCTCTCTGCTGACTTGGGCCGAAGCCCATGGTGAGCCCCTCAATTCCTCGCCCGTGCACACTTTTGCTATATTCCGCTCACCTTTTTTTACTGAAATCGGCTAAGTCCCTGATAAACTGTTTTCTGATGCATTGTTGTGATGTGTGTAACTTCGTGCTCTGTGCTCCGACTCCTGCATATAATATATCAAAATGTTTATCATGAGATTCTATTTATTTTGTTCCATTGTTCCATGTTCATTAGAGTTCATATTGATGCCCTAATCACTGATGCAAGAGTGCTATATGATGTTAACTGCTGCCTGTTATCAGAACTTGCTCATTTGTCATTTTTGCATCTTTTCGTGTGATTTTCTTTTGAGCATGAAGTCTACATGTGTTATGAGCTACGACATGCCATCTTTGCTGTGGTGCAATCCTTTCTTCATGATATGCCATGTATAGATTATTTCGAGCTTTCAAAGTAGCCTCCATGATGTTGTGGATTTCAGAGACTTAGGATTTTACTAAGTCTTTGTTCTGCTGTTATTTTCATGCCATGTATTCATGTTGCTACAGTGATATCCATGCCTCTTTTGAGTATGTTCAGTAAGGATGTTTTGCACATATGGTTATGTTCTATCCATCCATGCCTTTGGTTGCATTTATAGCCTGCTCTAGATTGTCTTAATATCGCTCTACTTTTGCTATAAAATGTTCCTGGCAGTTTGTTTACATGTTATTCAATTTTGCCAAGGTTGTTATAGTTGATCCTTGAATGCTATGAGCTTGTTTTTGCCATGCTTAGCTTCATGAACATGTTATCTTACTGTATGTATGCTTGTTTTTTCATGTAATGTTTGGTGATGAGTGAATCGAGCTCGCAAAGATGCCTTCATAATTCTGTTTATGCAATGCTCTGTTTTTCTGCAAAGTCTGAACCTAATAATAAAAACTTGCTATGTTTACATGGGTGCTATCATATCTTCTGTGCCTTTTTGGCTTATGGTCACTAAGGGACTTTTGTTCTATGCTTTGAGTAGATTCACGCCATGCCTTTGGTTGCCATGATAAGTTCCTGTAGCATGTTGTTTGATAGCTCTAAACATTGCAACCTGATGTTATTTCTTCTATGTCCAGTGATTTCCAATTAAGTACCCCGGGCTTCCAATTTCTCATCGTAAGCTCTTGATTCTTGAGTGGGAGCTTTCCAATTAAGTACCTCGGGCTTCCAATTTCTCATCGTAAACTCTCGATTCTTGAGTGGGAGCTCCTGTATGGGAAAGTGGCCAATAGGGTTAGCCCGTGGCGTGGGCGTTTTATGTCCTCTGCTGCTCAGTTCATTCTGACTAACTCGAGTCTTCCGTCCCTTCCCTTATTTACAATGGGGATGTTCTTACTAGCTGATGGCGTGCACGCTAGGTTAGACACCCCAAGATCCCGGTTCTTTTGGGAAGGAACCGGCATCAAACGCAAATACCACCTAGTTAAATGGGCGGTTGTGTGTAGGCCAATTTTTTTTGGAGGATTGGGTATCCTAAATTCGAAACTCATGAATGTCGCCCTCCTTTCAAAATGGTGATGGCGGCTTGCCCAAAACGAGGCGTGTCTCTGGGCACAGCTGCTAAAAGTGAAATACTTCTCTAATGGGAATCCCTTCACGGCCTCGCCAAACGGTTCCGCGTTTTGGAAAGGGATCCAAGCGGTCCGCCCTGCTTTTGCAATTGGGGCCATGTTCCAGATCAATAATGGCCAACACACTCGGTTTTGGCTAGATTGTTGGCTGGGTACCGCTCCCCTTTGGCAAAGTCACCCCAACTTATTCCGGATCGCCACTAACATCAACATCCTAGTTGGGGACGCTTTGAGTGCCGGCCCCTTGCGATACACTTTCTGCGGGCACTCACCAACGCCGAACGAGAGTCATGGGATGGCCTGGTTCAACAATTTGGCGGATATCGATTAGGCACGGGCGCCGATTCGGTAGAGTGGAGCTTGACCGCCTCCAAAAACTTTACGGTGAAATCCCTTTACAACAAACTCACCGAAGGGACAATGCTAGACATAGCAAGGGGGCTATGGAAGGCAGGTCTGCCCTTGAAGATTAAAGTCTTCATGTGGCACTCAAAAAAAAAAAAGCTTACCGAAATTATCGTGGTGCATCTTAACTTGCTGTTTAACAACTTGAACATAAGGTTTATTCAGATCTGGACTAATTTCGAAATTTGCATATGAGGACTTACCGAAATTGTTATATGTTGTCTCCGGCCTCATTTAAACTTGCTTTGATGTGTTGCTCTTGTATGCATCATCTTTTGCCATGAGTAGCTTCGTGTAGCCTTGTCCTGCATCATACGTGGTTGAGCATCATGCCTTATTCATGTGTGGTGTGTTTACCATGTTGTGTGCTTCTTCTCGATAGTTCCCGTTTCGTTGTGATCGTGAGGATTCTTTCGTCTATGCTTGGTTCGTCTTCGTGGCTTCATCTTCTTCATGGACTCGTTCTTCTTCCTTGCGGGATTTCAGGCAAGATGACCGTCACCTTGGATCTCATTACTATCATTGCTATGCTAGTTGCTTCGTTCTATCGCTATGCTGCGTTACCTACCACTTGCTTATCAAGCCTCCTAAATTGCCATGAACCTCTAACCTTTGTCACCCTTCCTAGCAAACCGTTGTCTGGCTATGTTACCGCTTTTGCTCATTCCCTCTTATAGCGTTGCTAGTTGCAGGTGAAGATGAAGATTGCTCCATGTTGGAATATGTTTATGTTGGGATATCACAATATCTCTTATATTATTAATGCATCTATATACTTGGTAAAGGGTGGAAGGCTCGGCCTTATGCCTGGTGTTTTGTTTCACTCTTGCCGCCCTAGTTTCCGTCATATCGGTATTATGTTCCCGGATTTTGCGTCCCTAACGCGGTTGGGTGATTTATGGGACCCCCTTGACAGTTCGCTTTGAATAAAACTCCTCCAGCAAGGCCCAACCTTGGTTTTACCTTTTGCCTCACCACCACCTATTTTTCCCTTGGGAGTCGCTCTCTCGAGGGTCATCTTTATTTTAGCCCCCCCGGGCCAGTGCTTCTCTAAGTGCTGGTTCAGAACGAGCCGCCTGCGGGGCCACCACGGGGAAACTCGAGGCCTGGTTTTACTCGTAGCCTGTCTCATCCGGTGTTGCCCTGAGAACGAGATATGTGTAGCTCCTATCGGGATTGTCGGCGCATCGGGCGGTCTTGCTGGTCTTGTTTTACCATTGTCGAAATGTCTTGTAAACGGGATTCCGAGACTGATCGGGTCTTCCCGGAGAAGGAATATCCTTCGTTGATCGCGAGAGCTTATCATAGGTTGTTGGGACACCCTGCAGGGTTTGAACTTTTGAAAGCCGTGCAGCGGTTATGTGGCAGATGGGAATTTGTTAATATCCGGTTGTAGTAAACTTGAAGTAAACTCTTCTAAAATACACCAACCGTGTGCGTAACCGTGAGTGTCTCTTTTCGGGGTTTTTCGAGAGGAGAACACGGTTCTTGGGTTATGTTTGACGTAACTAGGATTTCAGAATCACTTCTTGATCATTACTAGTTGACGACCGCTTGCTTTGCTTCTCTTCTCGCTCTTATTTGCGTAAGTTAGCCACCATACCATGCTTAGTCGCTGCTGCAACCTCACCACTTTACCCCTTCCTTACCCATTAAGCTTTGCTAGTCTTGATACCCATGGTAATGGGATTGCTGAGTCCTCGTGGCCCACAGATTACTACACCAACAGTTGCAGGTACAGGTTATGCGATGATCATGACGTGAGAGCGATGTTTATTTGTGTTGGAGTTCTTCTTCTGCTTCTTCTTCGATTGAGGGATAGGTTCCTGGTCGGCAGCCTGGGCTAGCAGGGTGGATGTCGTTTGAGTTTCTGTTTCTGTTTCATCCGTAGTCGGATGTTGATGTACTGTTGTATTCTTGCGACATTGTATGTCTTGGTTGTATCCCCACTACTATGTAATGTTGATGTAATGATATCCACCTTGCAAAAGCATCTTCAAGATACACTTCTATCCTTGGTGGGACCTTCGAGTCCCTTTAGGATAGGGTCGCATCTTGGGCGTGACAATCCCATGACGCAAGCCATGACGAATCAAGATCAGGCGGGCGCCAGGCGGGCGCCGGCCTGTGCAGTGTCCTTGTTTCCCTTTTGGTGCTTGCCCTAGCCGAACGACAGGATGGATGTCACCGCGGAGCCCAAGACGACGTCACCACCAGTGCTTTTGCCAGCCAAAGACCACCTTTGGTCAGGATAACTTGTACTAGATGTTCCCCTTCAAAATGGCCAATTGTTGGCGCCCTTCCCGCTCATTACTTTGGGGAGAGGCCCAGGGCCTTTATAAATAGGACTAGCCACCATAGGGATTAGGGGGGATCGAGACCAAGAAGAACACACCGCACCAGCTCAAGAACACCCCTCGCGAGGCTGTTCTTCCCTTGTACTATTCATCATCAGCCCCTGAGGCAATCCACCACACCACACACTGGAGTAGGGTATTACACCACAACGGTGGCCCGAACCAGTATAAACCTCGTGTCCCTTGTGTTGTTCATCGTTTCCAGCTTAGTTCGCGCGAGGAGATCGGACGTAGATCGGTAGGGGAGAGATCTCCGCGCGCACCCCAGTGTTCAAACCTCAAGGGTCTGCCGGAACCCGAAATCCGACATTTGGCGCCCCAGGTAGGGGTGCGCCGGAATCTTTCTTCCGCTGCCCGCGTGTGATCTTCCGCCGTGTCCATGGCTGACGCTCGTCGGGCTCGCGCCGAGCGCCGGGCTGCTCCTGCCACCCGCGTAGCCCAGACGGCGCCCTTCGGCGGCCCCCCTCGTCGTTCCCGGTCGCCTGTTGCCAACGCCGCCACCGGCCCGGCGGGGAACGAGCAGCAAGCCTCGTCCCAGCATCCTTTGGTGCGGCGGGATGGCCGCACCGCCACCCCGTCGCTGACTCCAGCTGGTTTGTCGTCCCACGCCCGTCGCGCCCCCATGGATGCGCACGCCTCGCTGCTCCTGGCAAGAGAGCTCCTGCACTACCGCCCCGTCGACGACCTCTACGAGGACTGGCTCGCCCGCATCACCGAGCTCGTTAGCACCGTAGGGGGCTCCCCCTTGCCGTCCCTCTCGCTGCCTCGCCCTCCATTCCGCGCGGGGGGCGAGGGCCAGGAGGCGCCTCCGCCACCTCCTCCTCAAGAAGGCGCCCTGGCTCCAAGGTGCGCAGCCCCAGGGCGAGACCCTCCACGTCCGGCGCCCGCGCAGCAAGAAGGGAGCTGCCAAGAGATCCCTCGTCCCCGAGAAGGTGCACGCGCGCTCCCAGCGCCAGCACACCAAGACCGCATCCCTGCGCTTCCATGACAAGACCCCGCACTGCTCCAAGCGGCGGCGCGTGGTAATCCCCAGGAGCAAGCCCAGCACCAGCAAAGGGCGCCGGTGGCCACAGCAGGCTGCCTCACCTTCACCCCCGAGCTACGCGGCGTCACATGGCTAGGCAAGTTCAAGCCTGACCTGCCCCCTCGCTACGATGGCACAGCGGACCCCGCGGAGTTCCTGCAGCTCTACGAGCTGGGCATCGAAGCTGCCAACGGAGATGAAAAGGTCACGGCGAACTGGTTTCCCATGGCGCTCAAAGACGGCGCCCGCACCTGGCTCCTGAACCTTGCTCCCGGCACGATCTCCTCCTGGGGCGAGATGCGCACCCGCTTCATCGCCAACTTCGAGGGCACTCGCGACCGGGCCCCGGCCGTGGGTGACCTGCGCCGCATCAAGCAACAGCCAGGGGAAACCCTGCAGAAGTACATCCAGCGCTTCAACTACGCTCGCCTCAAGATCCCCAAGGTGACTGAGGAATCCATCATCTCGGCTTTCTCAGATGGCGTGCGCGACATCAAGATGAAGGAGGAGCCAGCAATCCATGAAGACCTGTGCACATCCCTGGAGCTGTTCAACTTGGTGACCAAGTGCGCTAGGGCTGAGGAAGGGCGCCTCTCCCTCCTCGAGCTCCCGGCAGCCGACCCAGAAGAGAAGAAGGTCAAGGCCAAGGACGTGAAGCGCAAGGGGGCTGCCGTGCTCGCAGCGGAACCAGACACCAAGCTAGACAGGGATCAGCCTGAGTCATCCAAGGGAAGCCGATACTGCGTGTACCACGACCTCCACACCCACAATACCAATGAATGTCAAGAGCTCAGAGCCGTGCGAGATGGGAGAATCGGCCGACGCCCCGAGCGCAACGACAGGGGCTATGGCCGAGGAGGAGGAAGAGGTGGAGGACGATGGGAAGACCGTGGCCCTCGCCAAGGGTGGCGTGACCGACCTCGCGAGGATTGCTGGCAGGACCAGCCTCGCGAGGGAGGCTGGAGGGATCAGCCTCGCGAGGATCGCCCACACGGCAACGCAGGTCTCCCTCCTCTGCCGCCGCCACCGAGGAGGAACGAAGACCAACATCAAGATGATGGGGCTGGGGGCTTCCAGGAGCCGCGCGCAATCGCTTGCATCTTGGGTGGCGCCCAAGCCCCAGCCTCACAACGCATCTTCAAGCAGTTTGCTCGCGAGGTGAATGCAGTCCTCCCCAAGCTTGAGGCCGCGCGCCCTCTCAGGTGGTCTACATGCGCTATCACGTTCAGTTCGGCAGATCAGCTCAAGTGTGCGGCAACGGCCGGAGTCCTCCCAATGCTTTGCTCCCCAGTCATCAGCAATGTGCAGGTCACCAGGACCCTCATCGATGGCGGTGCAGGACTCAACGTCTTGTCCGTCGAGATGTTCCACAATCTCCAAGTGCCATACGATCAGCTTCAGCCGACCAAGCCATTCTCAGGAGTCACCGATTGTTCTACTGTTCCAATTGGGCAGGTTCGCCTTCCAGTCACCTTCAGGCAGCGCAACAACTACCGCACCGAGCTCATCGACTTCGACGTCGCCCACATCCGCCTGCCATACAACGCCATCCTCGGGTACCCAGCCCTAGCCAAGTTTATGGCAGTGACTCACCATGGTTACAATGTCCTCAAGATGCCGGGAAGCAGTGGAGTCATCACCGTACCCTGTGAAGAAAGGGACGTAGTGTGTTCGCTTGAGCGCCCGTTCCAAGCCGCAGCAATTGAAGACCCAGATCACAGGAGCGGGAGACTTCCCGAGGCGACCCTCAGGAAGAAGAAGGCTTCGCCTGGCCCAAGTCACCAGGAGGCAGGCGCCTCCGAAGGCGTCGCGCCAGGATTCGCGCCCGTTCAGGGAGCGCCACCCTCTCACGCATAGGAAGGCGCGCCCGGTTCCCTCCTCAGGCAGGGCTCGGGGGCTCTTTCTTGGAGAGCCACCGACTTTGCCAAGGTCGCGAGGGAGGCGCTAGGGCACCACTTGGAGGGGTGCTTTCAGGCACTTTTCCCTCAGGAAGGTACAAGACAAGGAAGACCAAACCCTCTAGAGTTCATCGCAAGAAACACCCAAGAGCTACAGGAGTCAAGAGTCATGCGTGGCAGCTGCCGCTTGCCCGCCGTAGCCCCACATCCAGGCGAGGATGGTGGTCTACGTGTCTACGTCGACGTACTAGGGCTCAACCGAGCCGCCTCTCAGGAGCGCCTATGGCCTTCGACTGTGGGGCGCTGCGAGGGGCCACCTCACAACTACGTTCGCATGCCTTTCGGCCTACCGAACGCGGTCGCCGTTCACCAGCCCCTGCTGAGGAGCATTCTGGAGGCTCAGGAGGTCAGGCATCGCGCAGTCCTGGCGGAGGTGGCGATGGCCCTCGAAGACCTACACGTGCCCCCGGAGCCTCCCGAGGCCCCTGGGCATGGGGGCTCGTGAGGACCGACATCTCCACTGTGCATCGCTCGCTTCTTCAGGATCACTTCATCGTCAACGGCATCAGGTGACATCTTTCAGAGTTCTACTTTCAGCTGGGAGCGCCCACAGGGCCGCATAATTCCCAGGCCGCATGGGTCCGTCCCCGTGGCATGTATCCGTTTTGCTTATGCTCTTTACTTACCTTGTTGGGGGCGCCCCTCGGGCTGCGTCATCCCCAAGCTGCTCGGGTCTGACCCAACGGCGGTTTCTTTTCCTGCATCTACCTTAAGATGAATTTGCTCTTTCGCGCTTAATCTGGTTCCCATGATTATCACCTGCTGCTTATCGCGGACCTCTCCGCTCTCATGCAAACCGCTTGCACGTTAAAAGGGGGGCGCCTGAGCATCGCGACTCATGGGCTCTTACTGCCTCTCCAGCCCTCACCCCCTGGCCTTGACCCACGGCATCGCGACCTGTCATACCAGCGGCGGTTGAGCTCGCTCGAGGGCCGGGACCTGAGGACGTAGAGCATTTGCATTCTAACCACCCTACAGGAACACACCATTGATAAAGTCCCAGAGCCAGGCGCAACCCGCCTCGAGGTAGGGCTCGTGAGTCCCGCTGGCTCACGAAAGTGCCCAGATACACCTCTCCTAGCCCTACTGCGTGCGGCCACGTGTCGTATGGGCTGACACGCCAGGGGCTCCTCCCGAGGGGAGCCCTCCCACGTGCACTGGAAGCACCATGATCCGCGCTGGCTGACGATACTGCCGAGCAGCGGCTATGCCCGTACACATACGGAAGCACTATGCTCCGCGCTGGTGATAAACAACTGAGGGCGGCCCACGGCAGTACCAACCTCAGGGAGCCCAGAGCTCAGTGTCCGGCACCATCGCAACGCCTCCCCTTGGGAGTGCCGCGCGAGGGGGCTGGACACAGGGGCTATGCCCGGGCCTTGCCCGAGCGCATGCCACCCAGCCAGGTCCCTCGGACCTGGTCGTCACGCGCCACTTCCCGAGCGAAGCCAAGGTACGAAACCCGTTTGAGCGTCAAGGGGGACTCCTGAGCATCGTGACTCAGGAGCCTAACTGGTCACGTAGCCCCTCACTCCTTAGTCTCGTCCTTGGTTTCCGGTCGGGGCTAACGCTGGGTGAGGTACGCGCGGGGCCGGGCCCTGCCGACGCAGAACGACCAATCCACTCCTTGCCTCCCCCTTCCCTACTTATTGCTCGCGCGTCAAGGGGGACTCCTGAGCATCGCGACTCAGGAGCCTAACTTTCCACGTAGCCCCTCACTCCTTAGTCCCGTCCTTGGTTTCCGGTCGGGGCTAACGCTGGGTGAGGTACGCGCGGGGCCGGGCCCTGCCGACGTAGAGCGCAAGCAAGTAGAAGAGGAAAATGCAAATTCCAGGAAATTCAAAGCAAATATTACAAGCCATAGATTGTTCCATAACGCCAAACACAAGTTTAAATGCCTCCGCGGGGCATGGTGCATGTTGCAGGAATAAAAACAGGACAGAAGACGCGAAGGGATCACTCTCCGATGACGCCGTCGCCGGTGGTGGAGTCACGCTGGGCGACTTCGCCTCCTGAGGTCGCGGAGCTGGCGGCACCGCGCCCGGGCAAGACGCTGGGGGAGCGGAACTTCCCCAGCAAAACCTCGGCTCGGCCTTTCACGGCCTCAGCGGCAGCGGCGGCGCGGTCGCCACTCACGGGCTCCAGCAGGCTGTCGAAGTCAACGTTGGGGTCGCGCAGGTAGACGTGGCTGACAACATGCGTCAACGCCGCAGAAGACAGAGCACGCGCCTCGGCCTTGACCGTGGGGCCAAGGCCGTCTGCGACATCCTCAAGCACATCAACCAGGAAGGGGAGAAGCTTGGTGGGGCCATCCTCCGCACCAGCCAACGGCTCCTCAAGGCCGCTCTCATAAAGCGTCTTCAGAATGGTGCGAGCCTTCTTCTCCAGCTCACGAAGGCCACCCGGTCCTCCGCCAGGACCTTCGCCTTGGCGTCCAGCTCGGTCCTCTCCGCCTCCAGTGACCGCTCCAGCGTCTCCAGTCCGCTATGGCGGTCATCAAGTTTGGCGTCCCGGTCCTTGGTGGCAGCCTCCCGAGCCTTCATTTCCTTCTCCTTCTCCTGGCAGCCGTGCACCTCATTGGCGAGCTCGTCGCGCAGGCCTTGCAGCTCGGCCTCCAGTGTCTTGCAGCGGCCTTGGGCAGTTGCAGCGTCGCCCAGGGCAGCATCACGAGCGGCCTTGGCCTGGTTGGCGGCCTGTTTCTCCCCATCGGAGGCCGCCGCGGCCTGGCTCAGCGCTGCCCGAAGGGAGGCGGCAGAACGAGCCCAGCCGGAAGCCAGTTCCAGACGCCCGGCCACTAGGCGAGGGTCCGTGCTCAGAAAATCCTCCCGCAGCTGGTTCAGCTCATTGGCAACCTGATCCAGGACAGCGGCAGAGGGAGCAGAAGAGACAGGAACCTGTGGAGCGGGCGGAGAGGACGACAGCGTGATCACTGCTTGACAGGAAGGAGCCACCTGGGCCTTGGCTGCCCCTGCCGCAGCATTGAGCGCGGTCGACTCCAGGGTCAGCGGGGCTACGGGAGCTGACTCCCCGCCAAGGTGCCCCAGCTGGCCTCGCGAAGACGACCGGACAGGGGAAACACGAGCCTTGCCGTCTTCTTCCCCAGCAGAAGAAGGCGCCGCCCCGGCGGATGGATTCGCCCCAAGCAGGGCCGTGGAAGCTCCTTTCAACCTCTTCGCTGCAGGTGCCGGCCTAGCAAAAGAACGCAAACGTCAAGCCTCGGCTCCCCTTGCCCTCAGGCTGGTCGGAGCCGACCTAGAGCACAGTCGCCCCCTCGCTGCGCTGCGCCACCGTCATCAGGCGCGTGAGGGCGAGGTTCTTCTCCGACAAGTTCGGGGAATCCAGAGCCGGCGAGTACCAGGCCTCGGTCGGAGACTTGCGAGGCACCATGGCGTGCCGAATGAGAAGGATTGAGATAGATCTGGAGGATTTCGGGAGCAAGAAGGAAGAGAGCGAGAAAGGGGATCTGGGGCGAGACGGACGAGAGCAAAGCAAGTAAGTCTGGCCCGGGCACCTCTTTTGTCAGATGGACAGTTGCCGAGGCATCGTGGGAAGCGCAGACACCCACGTCCAATCAACCGCCACGCGGCGCCCGAGGCTGCAGGCTATTGGGGCCCGCGGCGCTTCGCGCTTGCCCCTTCGCTTTTCTTCTAAGCCAAGCCCCCGCGCGCCTTGGGCCCGGGGGCTACTGTCGGCGTTCTGGGAACGGGGGTCCCCAGACTTGCCTGCCTGCGGCCTACGGCGTGGCTCAAGTGGGGGCCCAACGCGGCCCATCTCCATCAGCTCAAGCTCAAGACCTTCGCGACGGGCTAAGCCTTGCGGGGCGGACGACAGGAAGCTTCCTCTAGGGCAGCCTCAGCAGGTAGGCTCGCGAGGAGGCGGAGAGATCAAGGCAGGGGTACCTCGCGAGGATCCCATGATGCAAGCCATGACGAATCAAGACCAGGTGGGCGCCAGGCGGGCGCCGGCCTGCGCAGTGTCCTTGTTTCCCTTTCGGTGCTAAGGGGGCAAGCACAGGCCAAGGCATCAGACAAAGGTTACCATTCCGGTGCAACGAGACCAAGACCAGCCAGACGGCAGGACTGAGGTCACCATGGAGCCCAAGATGGCGTCACCACCAGTGCTTTTGGCAGCCGAAGACCACCTTTGGTCAGGATAACTTGTACAAGATGTTCCCCTTCAAAATGGCCAATTGTTGGCGCCCTTCCCGCTCATTATTTTGGGGAGAGGCCGACGGCCTCTATAAATAGGACTAGCCACCATAGGGATAAGGGGGGATCGAGACCAAGAAGAACACACCGCACCAGCTCAAGAACACCCCTCACGAGGCTGTTCTTCCCTTGTACTGTTGATCATCAGCCCCTGAGCCAATCCACCACACCACACACTGGAGTAGGGTATTACACTACAACGGTGGCCCGAACCAGTATAAACCTCGTGTCCCTTGTGTTGTTCATCGTTTCTAGCTTACTTCGCACGAGGAGATCGGACGTAGATCGGTAGGGGAGAGATCTCCGCGCGCACCCCGTTGTTCAAACCTCAAGGGTCTGTCGGAACCCGAAATCCGACAAAGTCCTGCTTCCCTCTTTGAAGGGTCTATCTATTTACTTTATGTTGTCTCATGACTTTCCTATAGCACCAACTCTGAGATAAAAGTTCTCATTCTTAGTTTAACATTCAGGTTGTCTAAGTAACATTAGGTGCCGCATGAATGTGATGCTTCATACTAAATCATGATATTTAGTCACTGCTTGGACTTATATGGTGTCTTGCATTTATGTTTTGCTTCACAAAAAAGACTAGCAGGATACCATGTTGTCATATTGCATCATGTTCATTTTGATCATGTTGGTGTTTGAGATGATTTATTATAACTTGTTGGTTGATTGATATATTATCATGAGAGAAAACAGTTTTAAGCGTTTGTTATTCATGCGGTTTTTCTCATAAGATAGTTGTTAAGTGATCATGGACTATTTTTTTTTGCATATACCTAACAAAAGTGTTTGTAGAAGTTTTCCTTTTCAGTTTTTCAACTGGATTGCTGAAGATAAGCAATAAGCTAAGCTTGGGGGAGCTGATACGTCTCAAACGTATCAACTTTGTCGAGCTCTTTTGCTATTTGTTTTCCCTTTAACTTGTATAATTTGAATGAAACTAATGTAGACTGACGCTGCTTCCTGCAAGTTTACCATAGTGTTATCTTTTGTGTAGAAAAGGTGTCTAATAAATTGTGAATAATATAGAAAATTCTTTCATAAGAAAAGAACAATGGAGCCAAAAGATGGTACTATGGGGTACTTGTGGGGCCCGTGCAGCATGGCCATGCGGCCACCCCCGGGTCGCGTGGTGAGCCCGCATGGGGCCCATAGGACTCTGCAGCACTGCCTTTTGGCGCCTATATTTTTTCGTCTCGAAAACCCTTGATATAATTTTCCAGATGTTTTTTACACGGAGCTGCCGTCATCATAGTTCAGCTTCCTAGAGGGCTGACTCGAGGCTGATCTGGCCTCCGGAGAGGAGGATTCTTTGTTGTCATCATCACCAACATCTTCTCCATCATCATCGGCGTGATCTCCTCACTCGCGTGTGAGTATTTTCTCTGTAGGCACATGGGGTGGATTGGAATTGGATGAGATCTCTTTTGTAATAGATGCTAAATTTGATAGGGTTTGATGCCTAGTACATTATATGTTATGAGATTGATGTTGTTATGACTTTGCTATACTTAATACTTGACACCAGGGATCAAGTGCCATGATTTCAGATCTGAACCATTTATGTTTTCATGAATATGTATATGTTTTGGATCATATTAGCAAGTTGTATGCACCTATAACTGTTCTGAACCAGAGACCTTGAAGTGACAGCAATCAGGGTATCAAAAGCGATCGTTATGATTTGAGTATTACATGTATTCCACAATCGTTAATGCTTTGATCCGATGCTATGTCCAAGGAGTGACTTAATTACGTTTCATTTCCATTAGGATCCTGCTAAAACGTGAGGGTTAGGACAAAAGATATTGCACAATTTTTTATTGTAACTACATAGGGAATATATCTCTACATATGATTGATGAATTGAATCTAGTTTGTTGTCACCTTATATTACGACTATTTCATAACTGATTCTATCCATGCAACGTACATTATCCACTCCCATGCAAGCGCTTTTCACAATTGTTACTCTCTCTAAGTTACATTTGTTCTTGGCAACTACTCAAAATTGTACGGCTTCTGTTACTATTCTTCAATCGAACTACAATCACTACATCGCTTTTGCTACTAATAAATTCTCTCAAGCCAGTATTTGTTCCCAAGTGTGGTTGATTTGACAACTCAATTGCTAAGGCTTACAAATATTTTTGTCCTCCTTGTGTCGAATCGATAAATTTGGGTTGAATACTTCCCTAGGAGGCTATTATGATCCTTTCTTATGATCCCTACACTTGTGGGTTATCAGATGGCTCCCCCTAGAGCACACTAATACTTTGGAGGAGCCCTCCCGCATAGCTGTGCGCTCTAATCTCTCCTCCGATCTAATTAGAATTAGACTTTTAATTATTCCGGAGAGCCAGTAGGCTAATCTTTTTTTTTCTCAGAGCTCTTCTTCCTGGATGTCAAAGTGCTATCAAACTACTACTTAGGAGCGTGTGGATACCTCTGAGGGGTTGTCTACTTTGACTCTAGATCAGCGGATTGTCTCGGAGAATTTCTCACGGCTAGGAGGTATAACCTAGCCGTGGGAATCGTCATGCTTCACCAACTTCTACACTGTTTTCTGTTGCTCTGCTAGTTGGTGAGATTTGATCATTACCCGCATCTTCATAGTGTTCCTGTGTGTGATTTTGTAGCATAAAACCTTGTTGCATAGAACGTTCCCCTACAACACGATGACAAACAAAAAATTACTCCACCGTTTTGCTACGTAGATGAAGAGAAATGATAAAATAAAGAAGCTAGTGTATGAAATTGGTGTTCAAATTGAAGGTAATGATGATTTTTCAAGTCATATTTTGGAATATTTCTCATCATTATTTTCTTCAGAGGTTGGGGCTCCTGATGAGGTGCTTATCAATAGTATTCATCCAACAGTAAGAATAAATATGAATGAAATTCTCCTAGCACCTTATACTTCGAAAGAAATAAATATTTATTTATTCAATATCAATGATATGAAGGCCGCATGACCATATGGGCTACATGTGATCTTTTATAAACGGTTTTGGCCGATGCTTGAAGATGATTTAATTTTTGAAGTGCTTGGTGCTTTGAATTCAATTAACATGACCAATAGATGGAATGAAACCACTGTTATCCTCATTCCAAAAAATGATGGCCTGATGAAGGCAACAGAGTATCACCCCATTATCTTATGCAATGTATTCTACAACATTATTAGTACAATTTTAGCTAAATACACTTAAACAGATTTTGTCATAGATTATAAGAGAATGCCAAAGTGCATTTGTTCCAGGAAGAATCATAAATGATAATATTTTAGTTGCTTGTGAGTGTTTTCATTCTATAAAGAAAAAAGGCAAAGAAGGTTTGTGCGCGGTAAAGTTGGATGTGCACAAGACGTGTGACATGGTTGAATGGTGTTTTTTGCTTCCAGTGATGGTGAAAATGAGTTTATGTGATATTTGGATCAATCTTATTATGGAGTGTATGTGTGTCTCCTCGGCGAGCTACATGGTATACTTTAATTCTATGGAGACCGAAAGCTTTCCTTCAACCTGGGGTCTGAGGCAGGGGCCCCATTATCCTCCGATTTATTATTAATTTGTGCATACGGCCTTTCTAACTTAATATCAAATGTTGATGCTACATGAGATCTTACAGGTGTCAAGGTATCACTGGTACACGTCGGTGCTATACAAACGGTTTTTAACCCCTTTCGGCGATGGTGTTCGGAACCGTCACCTAGTGAGTGGCTGCGATACGGGGGTCCTTCCCACATGACCCAGAAACCGTCGACGATATGCCCTCCTGGCACACACGCTCGGCAAAATGAGGTCGTGTGCGACTGGCGAGCGACCAAATACGGTTATATGTACAGTAGTGCTAAAAAATACAATTATACAGGCGAATCATTTTCAGTCGTAAGTACATCCCACACAGTCAGTCCCCGCTAAACGTTTTTGTTCGTATATACATCCCACACAGTCACTCCAAGGAAAACGTTTGTGCAAGGTGGCGTAACGCAAACAGTTTTCAAGAGAATGTCGTGTGTGATTGTTCATTGATCCAACACAATTTTTTCCTAGAAACTGTGTGCGTTGCCTGAGGTCATCGCCCACGGTGTTTTCTCAATAACTGTTTGCAATAGGAAAACCTAATTACCAGGCTAATTGCCCTATTATTAATAATCGATTTACTAATCTAATTGACATTCATATTAAGCACATAATATTTTTCATTTCCATATTAAGGAAGCATGATTTCATAATTGAAATACATCCGAGTACAACATGATATAGCTTCAGCACTCAGCTACCCCATTACATAACTGCACCAGCACCAAGTTTCACATGCAACATCTAGAACCTTTCGAAATTAGCATCATAGACTGTACATAGACAGATGCATCTCATCTGGAAAACTGCTGAAGCGGAAGGCGAATATTGAGCCTTCAGTCATGTTGAAGGTCTTTGCAACTTTAGGCCAGTGCCTGCGGATGATTTCCCGTCCATCCTTCGACCTCTTCAGGAACACTTCAATATTGAACCGTGGGTGTTGTATGAAAACTTTCCTCACCTCCTGACCACAGAGGTGGTTTGAGAGGTAATCATCAGTTAACCCTGAAAACAAGGATGTGCATAAATATCTTCTCTATATTGGAAATGGGGAAAAGGAATAAAAAAGTCAAGCTATAATAGTTAGTACCATCTTGTAAACCTCGGTGCTTCCCATTGTTTCCCTGCAACACATATAAGGTAGTTAGTCATCAGGTTAAGTAAGGGTCTGCATGCTATCAGTAAAATATGTTGATGAAAAATAAGCACATTGCAGATTCATCAGATTAATTCAAGCCACATGGAAAACTCATTTATCCAAACCAAGCATGATTAAGAACTAGAAAATATAGCACTTGTATATGTTTCTCATGTAGTAAGTGCAGCCAAATTCGATTTATTCCTCACATGGTATACAATAACAGAATGCAGCCACAACAATTGAACATCACATTGCAGAATTGAACCAAGCAGTTAACTAAACACCACAACAAATGAATCAAACGTAAATTGAGCACTACATTGCACAATATAACATACTCCTAATAGAAGATCAGACAGTTATCCAAACCAAGCATGCTTAACAACTTGGAAATATAGCAATTGTATTTGTTTCTCATGTATTTAGTACAACCAAATTCGATTTATTTCTCACATGGTATACAATAACAGAATGCAGCCACAATAATTGAACATTGCATTGCAGAATTGAACCAAGCAGTTAACTAAACACCACAACAAATGAACCAAACGTTAACTGAGCACCACATTGCACAATATAACATACTCCTAATAGAAGATCAGACAGTTAACCAAACCAAGCATGCTTAACAAGTTTGAAATATAGCAATTGTATTTGTTTCTCATGTATTTACTAGAGCCAAATTCGATTTATTTCTCACGTGGTATACAATAACAGAATGCACCCACAACAATTGAACATCGCATTGCAGAATTGAACCAACCAGTTAACTAAACACCAGAATAAATGAACCAAACGTTAACTGAGCACCATATTGCACAATATAACATACTCCTAATAGAGATCGGACAGTTAACCAAACCAAGCATGCTTGACAACTTGGAAAATTGCACTCTTAAGAATTGAACATCACATTTGCAGAATTGAACCGAACAGTTAACTGAACACCACATTGCACGACATATAGAACATATACTCTAGGGCAGAAGATTGCATGATAAAAGTAGATAGCACAATCTAATAGAATTTTTTAAAGAAAGGCAGTAGCTAGCAAACTGAACATGGGTGCTTATAGTGAGCTAATAAGACAAGCTACTCCTCATTGTTGGAGATATCGATGATGATTGGCTCCTTGGACATGGAAGAGGGCAAGGCCTCCGCATCGCGGGTGCCCTCGTCGTAGTGGTGAGTTGCCTGAGCCGCTCCAGGCACCAACTCGCTAGCTCTCGAGATGAGGTAAGCACGTGCACGCTGAAAAAACACCTCGTAGTCTTTGTCGAAGGCACTGACGGTGGCCTCGAGAAAACGCCACGAACTGTCATTTAAAGCAGCCAACCGCATTGCGGCATCGGCACGAGAGGCGTCGACGGTGGCCTCGACAATGAGGTGCTCCTCCAAGATCTGGGGGTCGGCACGAATGGCAGCCATCACGACCTCATCCGCGCGTGCGGCCACGATTTGCTTCTCCGCTGCCAAATGCTCCTTGAGATCCTGGTTATACTGCGTGCACCATGGCTTAGGGCGGCACTTATTTGGTGGAGGGTTTGTGATTTGGGTGGAAGGTGTCGCGCCGTGCCGGCGGTCGGGGCGTGTGGGATGTGGAAGGAGGAGGATGATGAGGGTCGAGTGTGGCTTACCTGCCTTGATAGGCGAGGCCGAGCAACGTGAAGGAGGGTCGCCGGCGAGGAGGCGGCGCTGCAAGCAAGGAGTGAAGGTTTGAACTTGGAAAGGAAGGCGGAAATATGGGAAATGTGGCTTTTGGTAAGGGGGAGGGGGCAGGGAGGTAGATATTTCCGCAGAAGCCAAAAATTTGGAATCGCTTCAGCGAAAAAACTGGCGCGCAAAGTGTCATCAGACATGGTCCCTTATTCAGAGCGGGCTGTGGACTGTAGCCGTCGCACCTTCTCGCATAAGCCATATGCGTACTATACTCCGACGGTGCTCCAAGATATTTTGTGCTGCATCTCACACGGTTGGTTATAATAAAATGTGTGGGATCTACTTGATTTTTCATCTTGATTTGAATTACATAATGGGGTCACAGCGGCAATGGATGGTGTTTGAATTCCTAGACCTTTTATCTGCAGTGAACATGCAACTATATGTGTGTCATAAAAGAATTGGAATTATTTAGGGTTTGTTTGGATATTTTTATGCATTAACTGAGTTTTCAATGCATTTATGTGCATAATTCAAATTTGAACTACATGCACATGCTCCAGTGCATATAAATTTGTTGAAAAATAAAATCTTTGTCCTTGGGTGCATGCTTGGGTCCCATGCAAGAAATGGGAATGAATGTCAAACACTCTGCCACCGCCACTCGGCCGCAAACATTGAGATACCTGGTTTTTAAATTGTAGAAAATCCAAAACTCGTCTGAAATTCATGAAACTTGGCATGCTATCATGGAGCGGCATCAACATGCCGTGGTAATTTTTTTGTCCCATTTGGGGCAGGTTTGGGTATATGCTTCTCACAATCCAGGGCTTCTCACAACAAGCATGATGTTTTCAGTAGGGAACGTCCCACCTTTGGGGACGAAACGATATCCATTGCCTCTTATCGCTTTCAAAAAATTTCTCGTGTCAACATAGAACAACAGGAGTGTTGTGTCAATTTTTGTGATTTTTCGGGCTCGTTTGGACATTTTTATGCATTAACTGAATTTTCAATGCATTTATGTGCATAATTCAAATTTGAACTACATGCACATGCTCCAGTGCATATAAATTGGTTAAAAAAATCAAATATTTGTCCTTGGGTGCATGCTTAGGTCCCATGCAAGAAATGGGAATGAATGTCAAACACCCTGCCACCGCCACTCGGCCGCAAACATTGAGATACCTATTTTTTAAATTCTAGTAAATCCAAAACTCGTATGAAATTCATGAAACTAGGCATGCTATCATGGAGCGGCATCAACATGCCGTGGTAATTTTTTTGTCCCATTTGGAGCAGGTTTGGGTATATGCTTCTCACAAACCAGAGCTTCTCACAACAAGCATGATGATTTCGGTAGAAATATCCCACCTTTGGGGACGAAACGATATCCATTGCCTCTTATTGCTTTCAAAAAATTTCTCGTGTCAATATAGAACAACAAGAGTGTTGTGTCAATTTTTGTGATTTTTCGGGGTTCGTTTGGACATTTTGATGCATTAACTGAGTTTTCATTGCATTTATGTGCATAATTCAAATTTGAACTATATGCACATGCTCCAGTGCATATAAATTGGTTGAAAAATCAAATCTTTGTCCTTGGGTGCATGCTTAGGTCCCATCCAAGAAATGGGAATGAATGTCAATCACCCTGCGACCGTCACTCGGCCGCAAACATTGAGATACCTGGTTTTAAATTCTAGTAAATCCAAAACTTGTCTGAAATTCATGAAACTTGGCATGCTATCATGAAGCGGCATCAATATGCCGTGGTAATTTTTTTGTCCCATTTGGGGCATGTTTGGGTATATGCTTCTCACAAACCAGAGCTTCTCAGAACAAGCATGATGGTTTCGGTAGGGAACGTCCCACCTTTGGGGACGAAACGATATCCGTTGCCTCTTATTGCTTTCAAAACTTTTCTCGTGTCAACATAGAACAACAGGAGTGTTGTGTCAAATTTTGTAATTTTTTGGGGTTCGTTTGGACATTTTTATGCATTAACCGAGTTTTCAATGCATTTATGTGCATAATACAAATTTGAACTACATGCACATGCTCGAGTGCATATAAATTGGTTGAAAAATCAAAACCTTTTCCTTGGGTGCATGCTTAGGTCCAATGCAAGAAATGAGAATTTCAAACACCGGGGCACCGTTGATTGCCGGCAAAACTTTGAGATACTTTGTTTTGAAATTCTAGTAAATCCAAAACTTGTCTGAAATTCATGAAACTTGGCATGCTATCATGGAATGGCACCCGACATGCTGAGGTATTTTTCGAGTCCATTTCGAGAGAAGGCGCACTCGAATAACAGCCAACAAAGGCATTTTGAAAAAATAGCTGCCACTTTAATATCTTAAACGTTTGTATAATTCAAACCGTGTGCGTTCTGTTAACCATTCATGCGATGCCACGTGTCTTGGTTTTAATGGCTATAGGTTTTAATGGCTCTTGATTGCAAACATTTTAGATAGAACACCCATATGCAAAGTGAGAGCAGGATTTGTGCATCTCTTGAACGCAAACGATTCTTTTGGGTGACCCGTGTGCAACCACTTACAAACAATTTGGTAAGATTTGCATATGTCATATTGGGTATCTTGCCATTTGTCAAAATGGAAAGATTGGCATTTGTTGATCTAGTAACATTGCCATTTGTCAACCTTGTAACATTGCGATTTGTCAAAATATGAAGCTAAAAAATCACTAGCAGTATCTGATTTTTGCAACTAAAATTCAGTAATTAAGCATAGATGGAGGCAAGGAGGCGTGTTCAGCCGGGCGTGCGGCGGGCGGCGCAGTACTATTCGATTTGACAGCGGTCATTGCAGTTCCCGATATGGCTTTAATGCAGATGAGGGAGAGGGTAGCTTCTCTTGAAATGTTGAATGGCCAATGATGCATCTTCCTTCAATTAGCATAGTGTGAATTCATGAGGGAAGTAATAGGAGGAGGACCGGGAAAAGAGGTAGCACGATGTGAATGCAACGTAGTTTACACTTATATAAAGGCGCCCCTCCATTCCAATGCATCTACCACATCATACACACCTAAGCATTTGCCTAAGCACCTACAGTAATAAGCGCAAAAGTGCTCACTCCAGACCCATGGCGGCGATGCCGCGAGCGGCCAGCGGATGTGCCAGATGGTCCACGACGCCGGACTGCGGCATGGCACCGAGGATCGTCTCCAGACAGTGTTGCCGACTGGCTGGTGGATGGCCACCATCGACACCAGCTACGACTCTCAGTACGACCAGATGATCGTTGCCACCACCAACAAGTTCACCATCGTCAAGAAGCTCGCGGACGACATCGCCGTACTCCTCCAGCCCGCGTGCCCGGGCTCCTCATTTCCTACCACCCTAATCGGCCTCCATGGTCGGAACCTCTTTCAAGCACTGGTGGCCCTGCGACTGCCCGCTGACGCCACGAAGAATGTCCACCTGGAGGTCGCGCTCGCCGCGAGGCGCCTCGCCCTGCAAGAATTCGCCGACCTACACATCCACGTGTACGAGCAAATCATGTACATAGGTATCTACAAGGCTAGTGAGGACGCTACGACGTTGGCCTTCTCGAATCGGCTCGAAGCCTTGGATGCCTTTGCTGAGAAGCACCTTGAACTCGCCGCAAAAGCCGCCGCTCCTTAGCCGTCAGTCGGTGGGCCGGCTCACTGAGTTGAGGAGGAGGAGGTCGTACGTTGATGGATGCACCTTTCTTCTTGGCTCCTGTAACCACCACTGCGATCGCATCATCGTGGCCTTAATTCTTATTGTGCTATTGCATTCTCGTTCCAGTCAATACAGACATGTGCGATCCCTTTGCTTAATTATATGCATCACTCTAACTAGTACTCCATCCGTCAATTTATAAGTTGTGCTGCAAGTGTTTGGGCCAGCGCACGATCACGCATGTTTGTGTGCATGCGGTTGTGCTGGGCGCGGCGCGATGATGCAGTCATGCGTTGCAAAAACGGCCATGCGGGAGACGTGGAATTGACCATTGGGCGGCAACAGTCGGTCATCCGGGTGCCCAATAAAGGATGCAAAGAGGGATCCTACAGCAGCAAGGACCAGCTTCCCTACCGATAGCTCATCTAACAGAACTCCCAAGTTAACTGTGCTGAGGCTTGAGTAGTCATCAGATGGGTGACCGAAATTAACTGATGTGATGGGTCACTGTAAACATTTAATTGCGCTGAATGTATACAGTGCTCCATCATATTAGTTGAATTAACCTCGAGGTCCTTGTTTTGTTTGACATTTTTTGTTTTTTGTACACATGTTGATTGGCTTGAAGAAGGTCTATCTTGTTACTTTTTGATAATTTTTGTTTTTTGAACACATGTGGATTGGCTTGAGTGAAGGTCTATCCCGTTACTTTATGACATGTTTCCAAAACATGGACCTCGAGGTTAATTGAACTAATAGGACGGAGCACTATATACATTCAACGCAATTAAATGTTTTCCAAAAAAAGTGATATGATGTCTATGAAACTTATAAGTCATGTATGTCAAATTAACCTCTGTGTACTTGTTCTCGAATTAACCTCTGGGCCTTTTTGCCGCATATCACACACATCTTGTTAAGTTGAACCATTTATGTTCTCTTCCCTACTCGAAAACAGTTTATTTGACTGAACTGTATGTCGTATATATATCACACACACCTTTATCTGGCTAACCGTTTCTGTTGCTTTCCCTAATAGCAAACAGTTCATCAGAGTGAACTGTATGTTGTATATCGCACACACATTGATATGGCTGCCCATTTCTGTTGTTCTGTCTAATCGCAAACAGTTTGTCTGGATCAACCATATGCCCTGCATCGCACACGCAACTAAAATATGAACCGTGTTTAATGGCTCCGCCATCGCAAACGTTTTGCACCTTTTTTGTTGGTTTTTTACACCATCGTTTTCGATTATTGCATCGCACACAGTTTCGTAGAAGGGTCTCTGATCGTAGTGTCGCGTTAGCAGCATCCTGCAGTAGTGTATGTCATGATGCACCATCAGCTTTCCATTTATTATTTGCGGATGATTCACTTATTCTTATCAATGTTGATGTGGCTAATGCAACTTGCTTCAAAAATGTCTTGGATAATTATTATCAATCGTCTAGATAACTTGTGAGTGGTGCAAAATTTAGTTTGTTCTTTATCCCAATATGACATGGAAATTAAAGAGGAAATGTGCGTAGTACTGGATATTCTGATTGATGCTATGTCAGATAAATCTTTGGGGCTGCCAACTATGGTGGGGGTGATATGAGTTATTTCTTTATGCATTTTGTGGAGGTTGTGCTTAAAAGAATTGGAGGTTGGAGGGAGAAAATCTTGTCAGTAGGGAAAAAGTGCTACTTAAGGCAGTGGCTCAAGCCAAACCAGCATATGCAATGATTGTATCCAGGGCTTCCAGAAATAGCTGTAAAGGACTCACAGATGCAATCACAACGCAATGTTGGAGGGGAGATGTTGTCAACAAGAAGATGAACTGGTTCACATGGTGGAAGTTGTGTTCCAAAGTTGAGGGATGGACTAGGTTTCTAGGATCCACATTGCTTCAATCTTGCTCTTTCGTTAGAGCAGGTCTGCAATCCGGTATTGTTATGTGCTAGAGTTTTGTGGTGAAAATATTACCCATATGGTAAATTGTTGAATGCTAAAATGAAGAGTGGGGCTTCATTTACTTGGGAAAAGCATCCTCTTGGGGATCCAAACTTTTAACAGGTGGTGTATTTGGCATGTTGGAGATGGAACCCAAAGAAAAAACTTGGAGGAATCTTGGATACTTAACAGTACATTGAGCCTTATAATCATAGAAGGGGTAATAATCTACTGACCATCTATGATATAATAGATCCTATGAGTAGAGGTCAGCACGAGTTGTTAATCCGAGAAAGCTTTTGGCCAAAAGATGCATCGAGGGTTCTAATTCCACTTTCTTAGAACAGAATGGAAAATTTGTTGCTGGGAGGTTTACAAAAAATGGTTTGTTCACAGTGAGGTCTGCTTCCCATGTTGAGTGGAACCACCAATTTGGAGCAAAAGAAAGTATTGTTCGGCCAGATGGTTCGGTAGCAGTTAGAACAAGGAAGACAGTGTGGGATACTGATATACCAGGAAAAATAAAAATGTTTGTGTGGAAGACTTTCCATGGGGTTCTTCCTTGCTACTAGCGTTGTCAAATAGGCATATCATCATGTCTAGTCAATGCTATATGTCCTCTGGAGTGTGAAGGAGTTAAACATATGCTCTTTGGATGTAGTTATGCAAAGGAGATCTGGAGCAAACTGTTCCATGCTGGCCATGCTTAAATGATTATGGTCGTTGATGGCTCGGGCGGTTCGGTCATGGAAGAATTACTTCATGCAAGAGAGCTATTACCAGTAGGGCATGACCCAATGAACATCAAAGAACTGATATTGATTGTGACATGGTATTATGATGCCGTGGAAGGCAACATGTTTTTGGGGATGATACAGAACCAACATCTTAGGCAACCAACCATGCATATCCAAGTTATCACCATGAAAAATATAAGGGCATCGAGACGAAATGAACAAAGAAAGGAAAGTGTTTGTAAGAAGCCAAAATAAGGGTTCATTGGTATCAATGTGGACGCGACATTTGATTAGAACACTTATACCGAAGGTATTGGAGAAGTGGCTAGAAATAAGATGGCGAGAATTTTAGCTGCATGCAATGAAGGGGCAACATATATATGCTATTGATGCAGAAACTACGGAAGCACTAGTTATTAAACATGGTTTGGCATTGGCTAATGAGGTGGGTTATAGCAGAAATTTTATTCATAGACATTGTCTTGAGGCCATCGAAACTATGGATGGAGGAGGTTTTTCTTCGACAATTGCTGCTCCGTACTATGAGGGTACTAGTAGAACGTCCGTGTGTTGCTACGGGCTACAATGCCTATAAGTGAATCAAACAAATAATTAAGGTCGTCTTTAAGGTTGAAGTTCATTTCTTCCTCATACGTCCGGACATGTTCGGACATCACCCACGGGCGTCCAACAAGCTTCTAAAAATTCAACTTTCTCAACAGTCTGGGTTCCCGAATCCAAACCATATGTGAGGGGAAAATGTGGTTTTCCATACTATCAGTCATGTTACCTCTAACACTGTCGGTGTACAAAAGGAGGGGCGCACTTTTGTACCCCTTTACCTGTGCACGGAAAGTCGGAGCCGCGCCCACGGTCACACCAAGCAGAACAGGGGAGGTGAGCCAAGGTAAGACCGAAGCCCAAGATAACCAGAGCAACACCAAGGCCAAGACCACAAAGAGCAGAGGGACGAAGGAGGTTCCCCCGGCAAAACCCTTGCTGGGGCAACCTCAGCAGCCCCGGCAAGACCCTTGCCGGGGCAGCTCGCCCCACACCAACAGAGCGAGCCACCCTTGAGCCCACGGTCCCCAACATCAGGTTGGGCCAAGGGTCGGGAGGCACCTCCATGGTGGCATGCAAATCTTTGTGAAGACAAGGAACACCCAAGCTTAGATGAGGATTAGAAGACGATGATCCTCGGCAAGATCCTTGCCGAGGAAAGCCACAAGACCCCCGGCAAGGTCCATGCCGGGGACGACAGCGCGCCACGGCAAGACCCTTGCCGGGCCACCCGGCAAGGCCCTCACCAAGGACGCCAGCAGGGCCACCGCCAGGCCCACGCCAACCAAGTTTTCACCGCTGTTCAGATGCAGCTGCCACCAACCAGCTGAGCAGGCACTGCGTGGCAACATGCAGCTCTGGGCCAACTCGCAAAGCGCTGCGTGGCGGCATGCAGATCTTCGTGAAGGCTTCACCACCGCGCCACCTCAGCTGCTCGCTCGCTTACATGGCACCGCATGCCTCATCGCCAGGCGCGTGGTCGGGCGAGGAGGAGCGGCGACAGACGGACGGGCCTCGCCCCGCCCCCGATAAAGCAAGGGACACTTAAGCTACGCATTAAATGCGTCTTGTCCTGTAATACGAGCGATAAGCTCATAGCATGCGGCGCCTTTCCACCTCCCTGTGTGCCACCGTGGCAGCCCCTTTCGACTATAAAAGGAGGCCCATGGCATACTGGAGAAGGATTCGGCTCTTTTGAACCACGCACTCACCAAAGCTAGTTCGAGAGCTCAAGAACTCTCTGAAGTACACCCACCAAAGCAGGACTAGTGTTTTACGCATCCTCACGGCCCGAACCTGGGTAAAGGATCCTTGTGCTGGTTACTAATCCTGCTCTTCTCGCAACCCTGCGCGCCGGCAACCGTAGTAGGGATTCTTGTGATCCCATAGGTGTCGTTTCCCCGACATCTTTGGCACGCCAGTAGGGGCGCAATTGTGAGAATCTGGTCTAGTAGTTATCCTAGCAGTTCTTCGTCACCATGGCTCCTAAGAAGAAGACGGCCATGGCGATCGGCTCGTTGGGAGCCGAACGGCCCGTGCCGGTGCGGACGAGCAGTGGACTGGTTGCGGACAGGGCCAGGGCCGCGGTCTGCGAGAACCAGCATCGCCCTGGGAGTCAGAGCCTGGCGAGCGGCGTTGTTCGCAAGCCAGACGACCGGCCGCACGTCGCCAGATCTAAAGACGGAGCTGGGGCCTCGCAGCGGCGCGGCCCTTCAGGTGTCGCAGCTACCTCCGGCGGCGCAACGACCTCCAAGACGCCCACACCGGCGACCACCTCGCGCTCTTCCCATGGTGTGCGTGCCGAGCAGCGTCACCATGCTGGTGACCCTGGGCACCGCCATGGGAAGATCCCTGTGCGTCATCCGCAAGATGAAGGGGTTCAGCATGCCCACCGAAGTGCTGGCGAAAATGGCGCGCATCCGCTGGGTCGTAACGGAGCTCCTTCTAACGTAGTTAGAAGTCGAAGCACGCCACGATCCACGCAGCTGCCGCCGTCGCCCACGCCAGCAGAAGCTTTGGCGCACGCGCAGCTGCTCCTCAACTTCCCTCCTGCTGCGGAGAAGCTCGATGAGTGGAGGGCCACCATCCAGAGCCTCGTCACCGTCGCCAACAAAGACGATCCGCGACCGGCGGGGCCCTCGGGTCGGCGCTCCATCGAGCCACCACATGCTGGCGCTGGGAGGACCGAGGGAGCTGCGGCCACGGTGCACTCTCCTCCTCCTTGCCAGCCGCCGCGGGCGTCGGCCCATCGTGACGACGCTTGTGATAACATCTCCATAGCGTCGTCCGACCCGCGGACCCTCCGCGACCAGCGCCAGGTTCTTCAAGAACGAGCTCATGAAGAAGCTCGAACCACCGTCGAGCGCCGGCATGAAACGCGCCTCCAATCGGACAAGCGGGCGGGACCCGCTATGGACCACGCACCACCGGGGTGCTCCGGCGGCCTACCTTACGAGGTGGGCTGCCCGGCCTTTACCCGTGAGCTGCGGCAGCCCAAAGTGGCCGCCGCACCGCACGCTCAAGCCCGACGTCGGCGAGAAGTACACCGGCAAGACCCATCCGTCCGAAGTTCTCAAAGATCTACACCATCGCGATGCAAGCTGCCGGAGCTCACGACGACAAGGTGCTTGCTAACTATTTCATGGGCTGAAGCCCAATGTTATGTCTTGGTTGATGCACTTGCCGGTTGATTCCATTTCTTCTTGGTCGGATCTGTGCCATGAGTTCGTTGGCGCCTTCACAGGAGGCCACCAAGCTCATGGCCAGGCCAGTGATCTGCATATCATTCCCCGGAAGGAAGGGGAAACCATGCACAAGTACATCCAGAATTTCAGGCGGGTGAAGTATAACATCCCCGACATTCATCCCGCCGCTGTGATCAGCGTGTTCCACCAGAACGTGCGTAACCGCAAGATGCGCGAAGAGCTGGCGATGACCAAGGTTAAGGATGTGGTCGGGCTCTACGTTCTGGCCGATAGGTGCGCTCGGGCTGAAGATGGAAGGAAGTACCCCAGCAAAGACGCTGGCGCGGAAACCGACTCTACCAATGAACACGCCGCCACCCCCACGAAGAAGGGTCGGCGTTGCAACAGGAAACGCAAAGGCAAGGCCGTGCTTGCTGCTGAAGGATCTGACGACACCGGCGCCGACAAGAAGGTCAAGGCAGACGCCCCCCCAGGAGATTGCCGGGTGCGCCGCCTGCCGGGCCTTGGCGGCTACCGACAAGCCAGGAAGCTCCGGCAAGCAATACTGCAAGATCCACCGCACCAAGGGCCACGACCTCCAGAACTGCCGACAAGTCGAGCTGCTTGCTGAGAAGCAAAAAGCTGAGTACGAGAGGCGGGACAAGGAGAAGGACCAGGACGGTGCTGTGGGATTCGGCAAGAAGCGTGGCGGCCAAGGAAACCGCCCCGGCAAGGACAACCAGCAAGAGAGGCCCGCCCGGGGCCGTGACAAGAAATAAGAAGACGATGATCACGACGAGGACGACGAGTCCGGTGAGCAAGGGTTCCAGAAGGCTACGGAGGCTATGTGCGTTGATGGCGGCGCCTCGCTGCATACTTCAAACCGCCAGCTCAAGCAGTGGGCGCGTGCGATTACAGTAGCGGAGCCGTCGTTTGACTCTCAGAAGACGCTGAAGTGGTCCAACACGCCCCTCATCTTTGACGCCGAGGACCACCCTGACCGCACAACCCCGGTCGGGTGTTTGCCATTGTTGGTCTCACCAACGAGACGCAACCTCAGGGTGAACAAGATGTTGGTTGACGGCGGGGCCGGCTTGAACCCGATCTCGCTTGTCGTGATGAAAAGGTTGCAAATCCCTGATGGAGACCTCGAGCAAACGGGCACGTTTCAAGGGGTCAATCCGGGGAGGAGCCAGCCGAAGGGGAATGTCACACTACCCGTGACGTTTGGAGGGGAGTTGAACTACAGGACGGAGAGGATCATCTTCGACGTGGCTGAGATCCCCTTGCCCTACAACGGGATCCTCGGCCGCCCGACACTAGCCAAATTCATGGCGGCATCACACTATGCCTACAACATGCTAAAGATGCCCGGGCCGTTGACCATCATCTCCGTCCTCTCCGACAAGAAGGACGTGCTGATCTGCACCGACCAACTCTATCGAGAAGCAGTTGCAGCAGCTGCCGTCAAGGCACCTGCTCCTGCCGCTGAAGGCCCGGAAGGGAAGAGGAAGCCCGACAAGACCTCTCGCACCCACTCCCGCAAGCACGCCTCTTCGGTGTGCTATGCTACCGTCGAGGACGTGCCAAAGAGCTCTACCGGCAAGAGCAAGAAATCCAGAGCCGAGCCACCGCCGACCAAGAAGGTGTCCGCCAGGGAGGATGGCACGGGAGGGGCCTTCACCATAGGCTCCACCCTCGGCAACAAATAGGAAGGCGCGCTCGTCACCTTCCAGCGGGCGAATGTCGAAGTGTTTGCGTGGCAAGCATCCGACATCCCCGTTGTTCCCAGGGAGGTGATTGAGCACCACCTAGCTGTCTGCCCTCGCGCGCGCCCGCAAGCGTAAGGTCGTAAAGCAGGCTCTGGAGAGGCAGGAGTTCATCACAGAGGAGACCAGGAAGTTGGAAGTGGCTGGTTTGGTGAGAGGAGTGCTCCACCCGACGTGGTTGGCCAATCCGATAGTGGTGCGCAAGGCGAATGGGAAGTGGACGCTGTGTATTGATTACACAGATATCAATAAGGCTTGTCCTAAGGACCCCTTCCCGTTGCCGCGCATCAACCAGATTGTTGACTCCACGGCCGGGTGTGATCTGTTATCATTCCTCGATGCCTACTCGGGCTACCACCAGATCTTCATGACAAGAGAGGATGAAGAAAAGACAACATTCATCACCCCATGTGGTACGTATTGCTTTTTACGGATGCCTTTCGGGTTGAAGAGTGTTGGCTCATCGTTTGCAAGAGCAGTCCAAATTGGTTTTGAACCTCAGCTCCATAGAAATATGGAGGCATACATGGATGACATAGTGGTCAAAACCAAGGACGGGCCAACTCTTGTGCAAGATCTGGAAGAGACGTTTTCCAACCTGCGCAAGATCAACCTCAAGCTGAACCCTGAGAAGTGTGTCTTCGGTGTCCCGTTCGGCAAGCTTCTCGGGTTCTTTGTGTCGCAGCGCGAGATCGAGGCAAACCCAGACAAAATCAAGGCTATTGAGCAGATTGAGGCGCCCAAGCGGATCAAGGATGTGCGTCGGCTCACCAGCTGCGTCGCCGCCATGAGCTGATTCATCTCCAAGTCCGCCGAGCGCGCCCTTCCTTTCTTCAAAATCTTGAAGAAGGCAGGCCCAATGGAGCGGACCCCAGAAGCCGAGGCAGCATTGCAGGATTTGAAGAAATACCTTTCCTCCACGCCAATACTGGTTGCGCCTAAACCACAAGAGCCGTTGCTGCTGTATCTGGCGGCGACGAATCAAGTGGTCAGCGCCGCACTGGTAGCACAGAGGGAGGTCAACGAGGAGGCAGGGACGGAGGCAGAACCAGCGGATGGCAAGCCAAAGATTCCCCCGGCAGGGCCAGGTGCCAGCAAGGCGAGGCCCCCGGCAGAGTCTGATGCCACCGAGGAAGTGCCCGCGCAGTCAAGTGAGGTGGTGCAGAAGAAGAAGATAATGCAGCACCCGGTTTACTTTGTCAGCTCCCTCTTGCAGGGAGCTAGGTCGAGGTACTCCGGTGTGCAAAAATTGCTCTTCGGCCTCCTTATGGCCTCGAGGAAGCTGCGTCATTACTTCCAAGCCCACCAGATCACTGTCGTCACCCGCCTGCCATTGCAACGGATGCTGCATAACCCAGATGCAACCAGAAGGATTCTGGAATGGGCCATGGAGTTATCAAGTTTCAGTTTGAAGTTTGAAAGTACCTCGACAATTCAGAGCAGAGTCTTGGCGGAGTTCATTGCAAAATGAACATCAACGCCCGACGAAGAAATCCAGGAGACCACTCTCCCCGGCAAGGAGGCAGACCGCGATTGGATCATGTACTTTGATGGGGCTTTCTCGCTGCAAGGCGCCGATGCCGGTATGCTGCTCGTCGCACCCACCGGAGAGCACCTCAAGTACGTGATCTAGATGCACTTTCCCCAGGAGATGTCCACCAACAACACTGCTGAGTACGAGGTGAAAGTGCGTTATATCGACTAGAGGGGGGGTGAATAGGCGATTTTTATGAATTCTTCACTGAGGAATTTGCTAGTGAGGAAATTCCTTAGCGAAGAACTACTAGCAGCGGAATAAGTACTCAGAAGTAAACATAACAGAAGCCAAGCATAGTCATCATGATGAAATGAAGACAAGCACAGAGTACAGAAAACGCAATCACAGGATAACACATGATGAAGACAAACAGACTGAAGAAATTGAACTGAGGAAATAGAGAAAGTCTTCAGTCAAAGTCTTCAAACATAGATATGACAAGCACACAACACAGTACTGTGGAAATGAAAGAGTTGAGGAAATAGAACCAGTTGGCTTGGTGAAGACAATGATTTGGTAGACCAGTTTCAACTGCTGTCTCAGTTGTACATCTGTTTGGAGCGGCTAGGTATTTAAACCTGAGGACACACCGTCCTCACCGTATTCTCCTTGAACTAAGGTCACACAGACCTCGTCCAATCACTCGTGGTAAGTCTTCACGTGACTTCCGAACCTTCACAAACTCGGTCACTCGGCGATCCACAATTCCTCTTAGATGCTCTAGACCATGACACCTAACCGTCTAGAAGAAGCACAGTCTTCAAAGGTAACAAGCGTCGGATCCACGCAGGATCAATCTCTTCAGTGATGCTCAATCACTTTGGGTTTGTAGGTGTTTGGGTTTGGGTTTTCCTCACTCGATGATTTTCGCTCAAAGTCCTCGGAGGATGGGATGCTCTCAATTGACAAGTGTCAGTTTCTCTCAGAGTAGCCAACCAGCTAGTGGTTGTAGGGGGCGGCTATTTATAGCCTAGGGAGCAGCCCGACATGATAAGACTTAAATGCGCTTCAATGATATGACCGTTAGGTGGATAAGATATTTTGGGACAGCTGGCACGTAGCACAACAATGGTTGGAAATTTGAGGTTCAAAATCCTCAGGGCTAACATGTTCCTCACTGTGTAGGAAATTCGCACTGGCGAATTCCTAACTCCTCGCCGAACAAATTCCTCAAATGACTGTAAGAACTTTGTCTCTCACATCAAGAAATTGACTGAATCGTATGAGATTTCCAATAGCTTCACTCGAAGGGATTAGTATGTGTAGGATTTTGAGTTGAGCATCACATGGAAATTTTTCCTTAGTATTTCCTCGACCCCCTTTAACAATACGGTGTTTCCTATGACTCAAGAAAGAGAAAATGAAACTACGAAAACAAAAGTCTTCATGCTTCATGTTCCTCGAATGAATACCAAATCTTCAAGGTTACACCAATTTCTTCACTTTCAAAGTCTTCAGAAAGTCTTCAGAATACCAAAGTCTTCAGTCGAAGAACTTCATTTTTAGGGGTCGACTTTCTCTGTAAATATCAAACTCCTCATAGACTTATAGACCTGTGTACACTCATAAACACATTAGTCCCTTAACCTATAAGTCTTCAATACACCAAAATCACTAAGGGGCACTAGATGCACTTACAGTCTCCCCCTTTTTGGTGATTGATGACAATATAGGTTAAGTCTTCAACGGGGATAAACATATGAAGTGTAAATACTGAAATTGAGGAATTTGATTGCAAGATATAGAAGAACTCCCCCTGAAGATGTGCATAGTGAGGAATTTGCTTTTGAAGCAATCCACACTTGAAGAGTTGAATCATGGAGATCTCCCCCTATATCTTGTAATTCATACACGCATTTTACATATAATATGAAGAATTTGAAATGCATGATGAAATATGGTGACTGATGTAATTCAACATGCGTGCAATAATATTAACGAGGAATAAGCATGCAGAATAACGTAGCAGAAGTATCAGACCACCATCGGGTTTAAGTTTACAACTCGATCCAATAAAGTTTCAGAAGAACGAGAGTTGTAACTTAGCAAAAAAAATGCCCATAGAATAGACCCGCTTGAAGACTAACTCAAATTTCTCCCCCTTTGTCATCGAATGACCAAAAGGATCGAAACTGAGGACTAACGCCCCTCAAGATAATCAAGTTGATGAAGGAGCGCCAACGTTGTCGGGGTCGGTTGTTGTAGTAGGGCCTGCCGTAGTGTCGTCCAAGTCTTCATTTTCATCAGTGTCCCGCGATGAAGAATAGGAGCTAGCCACCAAAGAAGGAACCTTGACCTTCTTATATTTCTTCGGAGGAGGTGCAGACCAGTCAAACTCTTCTTTGAGACCCATTTTCTTCAGATCTTCTTCGCTGTAGACATGAGACAGAACAACCCAGGTATGGTTGAAGGTTTCATGGAGGTAGTATTGGTTTTTCTTCACTGCATTGTGGGTTGAGGTCATGTTGTGAAGAATTGAACCAAACTGACGCTTGACCCATTTATGATTGTGATCAACCTTCTGATGAAGACTGAGGAGTAACTCACGATCAGTCTTCACCCTGGGTGCTGTGGCTTGAGGATTTTGCTTGGCAGTGTTGGCAGCAGAGTCATCATTGGTGGAGTAGGATGCAGCCTTGCGAAATTGACCATCCAATGGACGAATGCCTTCATCTATCATAGCAGCGGCCTTGCCTTTGTCATCAGCTGAGGAATATGTCTGTTTGAGGACTTCAATTGGATGCAAGTAGCTGCAGTGGTTCAAAGTGTCATCTTTGTAATTGAGTGAAGACCTTGTTCTGATGAATCTCATAATCCAAGGTGCGTAAGGCTTCATCTCAAAAGGTGACATGGCGACATTGGCCAGAGTCCTCATGAAGAAATCATGGAAGTTGACAGGAACGCCATGAATGATGTTGAAAAGCAGATTCTTCATGATGCCAACGACTTCTTCTTCATTTGAATCGTGGCCCTTGATTGGACTCAATGTCTTCGTCAAGATGCGATAGACAGTCCGAGGCACATACAGTAATTCCTTGATGAGGAATTTGGTTCGTGGGGCCTGCCCTGGTTTCAAAGGCTTCATCAGCACTTGCATGTAGTGATTTGTAAGTTCAGGCTCACTATAGACGCAACGAGCACCTTCAAGGGGAGGACTGAGAGATAGGGCACGAAGCAATTCAGTTGCTGGTGCCTTGTAGTGAGTATTTTATGACATCTAGTCCAGCACCCATGAATTCACATCTTCAGAATCTCCTGTGATGTGCAGCGTCGCATAGAACTGAAGAATGAGTTCTTCATTCCAATCACAGATATCAGTGCAGAAGTTTAGCAGCCCAGCATCATGAAGAACACTGAGGACTGGCTCAAAGCACGTCAGAGATTCCATGTCCACGTGAGGAATATGTGCATGATCGAAGACTTTGTCTTTGTTGAAGAGCACTGAGGAATAGAAATTGGCTTGACTAGCAGTCCGGAAACGCCTCTTCCTTATGCGAGCAGAGTCATATGGGTTGTAGTCAGTGAAGAATACTGAAGGAAATATGCCCTAGAGGCAATAATAAAGTTATTATTTATTTCCTTATTTCATGATAAATGTTTATTATTCATGCTAGAATTGTATTAACCGGAAACATAATACATGTGTGAATATATAGACAAACAGTATGTCACTAGTATGCCTCTACTTGACTAGCTTGTTAATCAAAGATGGTTATGTTTCCTAACCATGAACAAGGAGTTGTTATTTGATTAACAAGGTCACATCATTAGTTGAATGATCTGATTGACATGACCCATTCCATTAGCATAGCACCTGATCGTATAGTTTGTTGCTAGTGCTTTTATTCATGACTTATACATGTTCCTATGACTATGAGATTATGCAACTCCTGCTTGCCCGAGGAACACTTTTGGTGCTACCAAACGCCACAACGAATCGGGTGATTATAAAGGTACATTACAGGTGTCTCCGAAGGTACATGTTGGGTTGGCATATTTCGAGATTAGGATTTGTCACTCCGATTGTCGGAGAGGTATCTCTGGGCCCTCTCGGTAATGCACATCACATAAGCCTTGCAAGCATTGCAACTAAATGTGTTAGTTGTGAGATGATGTATTACGAACGAGAAAAGAGACTTGCCAAGAACGAGATTGAACTAGGTATTGATACCGACGATCGAATCTCGGGCAAGTAACATACCGATGACAAAGGGAACAACGATGTTGTTATGCGGTCTGACCGATAAAGATCTTCAGAGAATATGTAGGAGCCAATATGGGCATCCAGGTCCCGCTATTGGTTATTGACCAGAGAGGTGTCTCGGTCATGTCTACATAGTTCTCGAACCCGTAGGGTCCGCACGCTTAACGCTTCGGATGATGCTTATATTATGAGTTTATGAGTTTTGATGTACCAAGGAGTTCGAGTCCCGGATGAGATCGGGACATGACGAGGAGTCTCAAATGGTCGAGACGTAAAGATCGATATATTGGACGACTATATTCGAGTTCGGAAAGGTTCAATGATTCGGTATTTTTCGAGTACCGGGAGTTACGGGATTACGGGAGAAGTAATGGGCCTTGATGGGCTTTAGTGGGAAGAAAAAAAAAGGGTTGCTGCGCCCCCTCCCTCTAGTCCGAATTGGACTAGGAAAAGGGGCGGACACCTCTCCTTCTCCTCCTATTCCTTCTCCTTCCGCCCCTTTTGGTGGACTCCTACTAGGACTTGGAGTCCTAGTAGGAATCCATATCCTGGCCGCACCTTTGCCTTGGCCGGCCTCCTCCTCCTCCATCCTTTATATACAGGGCAGGGGCACCCCATGACACACAAGTTGATCATTGAGATCGTTCCTCAGCCGTGCGGTGCCCCTTCCACCAAACTACACCTCGAATATACCGCTGCGGAGCTTAGGCGAAGCCCCGCGCCGGTGGAACATCATCATCGCCACCACGCCGTCGGTCGACGAAACTCTCCTCAACACTCGGCTGGATCGGAGTTCGAGGGACGCCATCGAGCTGAACGTGTGCAGAACTCGGAGGTGCCGTGACGCTCGTACTTGGATCGGTTGGATCGGGAAGAAGTACGACTACTTCCTCTACGTTGCGTCAACGCTTCCGTTGCTGGTCTACGAGGGTACGTAGACAACACTCTCATCTCGTTGCTATGCATCACCATGGTCTTGCGTGATCGTAGGAAAATTTTTGAAATTACTACGTTACCCAACAGTGGCATCCGAGCCTGGTTTTATGCGTTGATGTCATGTGCACGAGTAGAACACAAGTGAGTTGTGGACGATACAAGTCATACTGCCTACCAGCATGTCATACTTTGGTTCAGCGGTATTGTGAGATGAAGCGCCCGGACCGACATTACGCCAGACGCTTACGCGAGACTGGTTTCACCGCCCGAGCACTCGTTGCTTAAAGGTGACCGGCGGGTGTCTGCTCTCTCATTTTAGTTGAATCGAGTGGCTACGCCCGGTCCTTGAGAAGGTTAAACGGAGTCTATTTGACGAAGTATCGCTGTGGTTTTGATGCGAGGTAAGAACGGTTCTTGCTCAGCCCATAGCAGCCACGTAAAACATGCAACAACAAAGTAGAGGACGCCTAACTTGTTTTTGCAGGGCATGTTGTGATGTGATATGGTCAAGACGTGATGCTATATTTTATTGTATGAGATGATCATGTTTTGTAACCGAAGTTATCGGCAACTGGCAGGAGCCATATGGTTGTCGCTTATTGTATGAAATGCAACGCCATGTAATTGCTTTACTTTATCACTAAGGAGTAGCGATAGTCGAGAAGCAATAGTTGGCGAGACGACAACGATGCTACGATGGAGATCAAGGTGTCGCTACCGGTGACGATGGTGATCATGATTTGCTTTCGCGATGGAGATCACAAGCACAAGATGATGATGACCATATCATATCACTTATATTGATTGCATGTGATGTTTATCCTTTATGCATCTTATCTTGCTTTGATTGACGGTAGCATTATAAGATGATCTCTCACTAAAATTATCAAGAAGTGTTCTCCCGAGTATGCACCGCTATGAAAGTTCTTCGTTTGAGACACCACGTGATGATCGGTGTGATAGGCTCTACGCTCAAATACAACGGGTGCAAAACAGTTGCGCACGCGAATACTCAGGTTAAACTTGACGAGCCTAGCATATAAAGATATGGCCTCGAACACGGAGACCAAAAGGTCGAGCGTGAATCATATAGTAGATATGATCAACATAGTGATGTTCACCATTGAAACTACTCCATCTCACGTGATGATCGGACATGGTTTAGTTGATTTGATCACGAATCACTTAGATGACTAGAGAGATGTCTATCTAAGTGGGAGTTCTTAAGTAATATGATTAATTGAACTTAAATTTATCATGAACTTAGTCCCGTAGTATTTTGCAAATTATGTTGTAGATCAATAGCTCGCGTTGTTGCTTCCCTATGCTTTTATATGTTTGTTCCTAGAGAAAATTATGTTGAAAAATGTTAGTAGCAATGTTGCGGATTGGATCCGTGATCTGAGGTTTATCCTCATTGCTGCCTGTAAGAATTATGTCCTTAATGCACCGCTAGGTGATGACCTATTGCAGGAGCAGATGCGACGTTATGAACGTTTGGCTAGCTCAATATGAGCGATCTGACGTTATGAACGTTTGGCCAGCTCAATATGATGACTACTTGATAGTTTAGTGCACCATGCTTAACGGCTTAGAATCGACTTCAAAGACGTTTTGAACGTCATGGACCATATGAGATGTTCCAGAATTGAAGTTAATATTTCAAGCAAATACCCGAGTTGAGAGATATGAAGTCTCCAACAAGTTCTATAGCTAAAAGATGGAGGAGAATCGCCAACTAGTGAGCATGTGCTCAGATTGTCCGAGTACTTCAATCGCTTGAATCAAGTGGGAGTTAATCTTCCAGATAAGATAGTGATTGACAGAATTTTCTAGTCACCATCACTAAGTTAGTAGAACTTCGTGATGAACTATAGTATGCAAGGGATGACGAAAAAGATTCTCGAGCTCTTCGCGATGCTAAAATCGACGAAGGTAGAAATCAAGAAAACATCAAGTGTTGATGGTTGACAAGACCACTAGTCTCAAGGAAAATGGCAAAGGGAAGAAGGGAACTTCAAAAGGAACGGCAAGCAAGTTGCTGCTCGAGTGAAGAAGCCCAAATCTAGACCTAAGCCCGAGACTGAGTACTTTTGCTGCAATGGAACTGGTCTTTGGAAGCGGAACTACCCTGAATATTTGGTGGATAAGAAGGATGGCAAAGTGAACAAAGTTATATTTGATATACAGGTTATTGATGTGTACCTTACTAGTGTTTATAGTAGCCCCGAGTATTTGATACTGTTCGATTGCTAAGATTAGTAACTCAAACAGGAGTTACAGAATAAACAGAGACTAGTTGAAGGGAAGTGACGATGAGTGTTGGAAGTAGTTCCAAGATTGATATGATCATCATCGCACACTCCCTATACTTTCGGGATTAGTGTGGAACCTAAATAAGTGTTATTTGGTGTTGAGCATAAAATGATTTGATCATGTTTATTGCAATACGGTTATTCATTTAAGTAAGAGAATAAATTGTTGTTCTGCTTACATGAATAAAACCTTATATGGTTACACACCCAATGAAAATGGTTCATTGGATCTCGATCATAGTGATACACATATTCATAATATTGATGCCAAAAGATGCAAAGTTAATAATGATAGTGCAACTTATTTGTGGCATCGCCGCTTAGGTCATATTGGTGTAAAGCGATGAAGAAAACTCCATGCTGATGGACTTTTGGAATCACTTGATTATGAATCATTTGATGCTTGTAACCGTGCCTTTTGGGCAAGATGACTAAAACTCCGTTCTCCGGAACAATGGAACAAGCTACTGACTTATTGGGAATAATACATACCGATGTATGCGATCCAATGAGTGTTGATGCTCGTGGCAAGTATCGTTATTTTCTGACCTTCACAAAATGATTTGAGCAGATATGGGTATATCTACTTGATGAAACATAAGTCTGAAATAGTTGAAAGGTTCAAAGAATTTCAGAGTGAAGTGGAAAATCATCGTAACAAGAAAATAAAATTTCTGCGATCTGATCGTGGAGATGAATATTTGAGTTACGAAGTTTGGTCTTCAATGAAAACAATGTGGAATAGTTTCACAGCTCACGCCACCGGAACACCACAACGTTATGGTGTGTCCGAACGTCAGAAACAGTATTTTATTATGATATGGTGCGATCTATGATGTATCTTACCGATTTACCACTATCGCTTTGGGGTTATGCATTAGAGACAGCTGCATTCACGTTTAATAGGGCAACCATCTAAACCGCTGAGATGACACCGTATGAACTATGGTTTAGCAAGAAACCTAAGCTGTCGTTTCTTAAAGTTTGAGTTGTGATGCTTATGTGAAAAGGTTTTCACCGATAAGCTCGAACCCAAATCGGAGAAGTGCGCCTTCATAGAATACCCAAAAGAAAATGTTGGGTACACCTTCTATCACAGATCCAAGGCAAGTTTTTGTTAAGATGGATCCTTTCTAGAGAAGAAGTTTCTCTCGAAAGAAGTGAGTGGGAGGAAAGTAGAACTTGATGAGGTAATTGTACCTTCTCCCTTATTGGAAAGTAGTTCATCACAGAATCAGTTCCAGTGATTCCTACACCAATTAGTGAGGAAGTTAATGATGATGATCATGAAACTTCAGATCAAGTTGTTACTAAAACCTCGTGAGGTCTTCCAGAGTAAGATCCGCACCGAGTGGTACGGTAATCTTATTCTAGAAGTCATGTTACTAGACCATGATGAACCTATTAACTATGAGGAAGCGATGATGAGCCCAGATTCCGCGAAATGGTTTGAGACCATAAAATCTGAGAAAGGATCCATGTATGAGAACAAAGTATGGACTTTGATTGACTTGCTCGATGATCAGCAAGCCATGTAGATAAATGGATCTTCAAGAGGAAGACGGACACTGATAGTAGTGTTACTATCTACAAAGCCCGACTTGTCACAAAAAGGTTTTTCGACAAGTTCAAGGTGTTGACTACAATGAGATTTTCTCAACTGTAGCGATACTTAAGTCTGTCCGAATCATGTTAGCAATTGCCACATTTTATGAAATCTGGCAAATGGATGTAAAAACTACATTCTTTGATGGATTTATTAAAGAAGAGTTGTATATGATGCAACCAGAAGGTTTAGTCAATCCTAAAGGAGCTAACAAAATGCAAGCTCCAATGATCCATCTATGGACTGGTGCAAGCATCTCGAGTTGGAATAAACGCTTGATGAGTTGATCAAAGATATGGTGTTATATGACTTTTGGAGAAGCCTGTATTTACAAGAAAGTGAGTGGGAGCACTACAGCATTTCGATAAGTATATGTGAATGACATATTGTTGATCGGAAATAATGTAGAATTATTCTGCAAAGCATAAAGGAGTATTTGAAAGGAGTTTTTCAAAGAAGGACCTCGTGAAGCTGCTTATATATTGAGCATCAAGATCTATAGAGATAGATCAAGACGCTTGATAAGTTTTTCAATGAATACATACCTTGACAAGATTTTGAAGTAGTTCAAAATGGAACAGTCAAAGAAAGAGTTCTTGCCTGTGTTACAAGGTGTGAGATTGAGTAAGACTCAAAACCCGACCACGGCAGAAGATAGAAAGAGAATGAAAGTCATTCCTATGCATCAGCCATAGGTTCTATAAAGTATGTCATGTGTGTACCAGATCTATTGCATACCCTACCACTAAGATTGGCAAGGAGTGCAATAGAGATCTAGGAGTAGATCAATGGACAGCGGTCAAAATTATCCTTAGTAGAATAAGGATATGTTTCTCGATTATGGAAGTGAAAAAGGTTCGTCGTAAAAGGTTACGCCAATGCAAGTTTTAACACTAATCTAGATGACTCGAGTCTCAATCTAGATACATATTGAAAGTGGGAGCAATTAGCTAGAGTAGCTCCGTGCAAGAGCATTGTAGACATAGAAATTTGCAAAATACTTACGGCTCGAATGTGATGATCTGCTGACTAAAATTATCTCACAAGCAAAACATGATCACACCTTAGTACTCTTTGGGTGTTAATCACATAGCGATGTGAACTAGATTACTGACTCTAGTAAACCCTTTGGGTGTAGGTCACATGTCGATGTGAACTATGGGTGTTAACCACACATAGATGTGAACTATTGATGTTAAATCACATGGCGATGTGAACTAGATTATTGACTCTAGTGCAAGTGGGAGACTGAAGGAAATATGCCCTAGAGGCAATAATAAAGTTATTATTTATTTCCTTATTTCATGATAAATGTTTATTATTCATGCTAGAATTGTATTAACCGGAAACATAATACATGTGTGAATATATAGACAAACAGATGTCACTAGTATGCCTCTACTTGACTAGCTTGTTAATCAAAGATGGTTATGTTTCCTAACCATGAACAAGGAGTTGTTATTTGATTAACAAGGTCACATCATTAGTTGAATGATTTGATTGACATGACCCATTCCATTAGCATAGCACCTGATCGTATAGTTTGTTGCTAGTGCTTTTATTCATGACTTATACATGTTCCTATGACTATGAGATTATGCAACTCCGCTTGCCCGAGGAACACTTTGGTGCTACCAAACGTCACAACGTAATCGGGTGATTATAAAGGTACATTACAGGTGTCTCCGAAGGTACATGTTGGGTTGGCATATTTCGAGATTAGGATTTGTCACTCCGATTGTCGGAGAGGTATCTCTGGGCCCTCTCGGTAATGCACATCACATAAGCCTTGCAAGCATTGCAACTAAATGTGTTAGTTGTGAGATGATGTATTACGGAACGAGAAAAGAGACTTGCCAAGAACGAGATTGAACTAGGTATTGATACCGACGATCGAATCTCGGCAAGTAACATACCGATGACAAAGGAACAACGTATGTTGTTATGCGGTCGACCGATAAAGATCTTCAGAGAATATGTAGGAGCCAATATGGGCATCCAGGTCCCGCTTATTGGTTATTGACCAGAGAGGTGTCTCGGTCATGTCTACATAGTTCTCGAACCCGTAGGGTCCGCACGCTTAACGCTTCGATGGCAGTTATATTATGAGTTTATGAGTTTTGATGTACCAAGGAGTTCGAGTCCCGGATGAGATCGGGACATGACGAGGAGTCTCAAATGGTCGAGACGTAAAGATCGATATATTGGACGACTATATTCGAGTTCGGAAAGGTTCCAATGATTCGGTATTTTTCGAGTACCGGGAGTTACGGGATTACGGGAGAAGTAATGGGCCTTGATGGGCTTTAGTGGGGAAGAGAAAAAAGGGCTGCTGCGCCCCCTCCCTCTAGTCCGAATTGGACTAGGGAAAAGGGGCCGACACCTCCTTCTCCTCCTATTCCTTCTCCCTTCCGCCTCTTTTGGTGGACTCCTACTAGGACTTGGAGTCCTAGTAGGAATCCATATCCTGGCCGCACCTTTGCCTTGGCCGGCCTCCTCCTCCTCCATCCTTTATATACAGGGCAGGGGCACCCCATGACACACAAGTTGATCATTGAGATAGTTCCTTAGCCGCAGCGGTGCCCCTTCCACCAAACTACACCTCGAATATACCGCTGCGGAGCTTAGGCGAAGCCCTCGCGCCGGTGGAACATCATCATCGCTACCACGCCGTCAGGTCGATTTAAACTCTCCTCAACACTCGGCTGGATCGGAGTTCGAGGGACGCCATCGAGCTGAACGTGCAGAACTCGGAGGTGCCGTGACGCTCGTACTTGGATCGGTTGGATCGGGAAGAAGTACGACTACTTCCTCTACGCTGCGCCAACGCTTCGCTGCTGGTCTACGAGGGTACGAGACAACACTCTCATCTCGCTGCTATGCATCACCATGGTCTTGCGTGTTCGTAGGAAAATTTTTGAAATTACTACGTTACCCAACAAATACATGCTCGCCAAAGAAGTCTTCAGCCTTGAACTTTTGCTTGCGTGAGAATGGATCCTTTGGTTTGGGCAGAGGAGTGTCAGTGAGTTGCATCACGACCTCAGGAATCGCAATCTCTGGTTCATCAGGCTGAGGAATTTCTGGTTCCTCTTCAGTGGCAATTTGCGTGTTCAAGTGATAAGCAGCAGCAGCAGTTTCTTCAGCACTAGTGGCTGGAATTTCTTCATGCACAGACGAGGTGGGGTGAGTTTCTTCAGAGCCCATTTGTACAGTTGGTGCAGGGGACTGAGGTATTTGTTGTAGAGGGGTGAAGAGTGGAGAGTTGGGGTGCTGACTTTCCCAAAAGTCATCATTCATCACAGGTGTAGTACTTCCAGCATCCACGTCTTCATCTTCCAATTCTTCAACGCCAGCCTCTTCAACTATGAACTGAGGCATTGGCGAGGATACAACAGGTGTAGAAGGGATCGCATCCACTTCAATTTCCTCATCAATCTGCTCTGACGAAGCAGCAGAATGATTTTCTTCATCAGATCCGCTAGGGATCTCATATTCTTCACCAAAAGGAACAAGGTCCTTTGATGGCATGGTAGAGATTTGAACAACATCAACGGGATTTTCAAACGAACTCGTCATGGGCTTCATTTTCTTCGGAGCTAACGAATCTGAAGCACCTGATGCTTTCCTTTTCTTCACTGCGGCTCGCTCTGCAGCCTTGGTCTCCTTCACATCTGATGTAGATCGAAGGATAGGAGTTGGTGTAGGCGCAGGAGGAGCTAAGGAATCTAGTTGATTTTCCTCAGGCGCAACTGATGCAGTTGCCCTGACTTCTTCAGTTTCTTCAGGCGCGCCACTAGTGGATGCCCTGGAAATTTCTTCAGCAGCTAGAATGGAATCATCAGCCCTGGAACTAGCATTTTCTTCAGCAGTCTAAAAGTCATCAGCAGTGCTGGCATGTTCTTCAGTTGGCTGAGCAGATGCTTCAGCTTGAGGAACTTCTTGTTGCGATGGGGCTGCAACATTGGTCAACTTCTCAGTCGGTTTGACGAACCTGACTTTGGCTCCTTGCCAATCAGCATAGTAGGTGTTGAAGTTGTCGCTGAGGGTTTTGATTTCAGACTGGATGTTGATAAGTTCATCAGTTGTCATTCTGACAACATTGGTCTTCAGATACTTCTCCTTCTTGTACTGAGCCTTCTTGATCTTCCTGGCATGCTCATACTTCCAGTTCTCTTCTTAGATGAAGTGAGTCAGCATATGATTTTGACCAGGTGTCAACTTGAAGTCAGGCATTGGAGTGTTTGGCTCCTTGTGCCAGAGATCAATGTAATCTAGGATCACCCTTGGATCCATAAGCAGTGGCACAGATGTGTCTTTGGCTCTAGCGGCCCTTTCTTGCCTGTCTCTGATGATATCTGCAAGTTCATCATCATCAGCTTCATCTTCTTCTGTCGGCACTTGGAAGGCGACTTGCTTCTTCTTAGGACTTGGGCGAGGACCTCGTCCAGCAGTTGCCTTAGTCTTCAGCAGAGTGGGGCCTGATGAAGAATTTGGTGCAGCCGAGGAACTTGCTGAGACACCAGAGGCATGGAGATGCTGCAGTCCTTGGCACGGGCCGATGCACAGTGCCGAGGACTTTGCCGAGCAGCCGAGGACTTTGGAGGAGGAGCTGAGGATTTCGGAGGAGCAGGAGCCGCATGAGGAATTGGTCTTGAGGACTTTGAAGATTCTGGCCGTGAGGGCATAGCTGAGGAACTTGGCTGTGAGGGCCTTGTTGGTGAAGCATTTGGCTTATGCTGCAGCTTCTTTGCCATAGATTTCTAGGCTTGACAGAGGCCTCGGTGGCAGCAATGCAGCAGAGTCTTCATTAAATTTCCTCACTTGCTTCTTTGGCTTGTCTCGCTAACTTGGCTTGGCGCTGGCCCATTCTTCAGAAAGTCCTCACCACGCTTGATGTGGTGGGGTCAGCCTCTTGGCCAAAGCCAATGGAGCTCTTGGGCATGGAGGGTTGAGAGCGAATTTCTTCATATACTTTGGAGTTACATATCTGTACTCCTCCATTCTCTTGCCCATCTCCTTTCAATCTCTCAGATGCGCACTTTGCGCTGATTTTTGTTTTCTTTTCCAAACTTGGCCTCATCAGGTGTGCAATACTCAGCATAGATGTCATCAGGGATTTCGAAAGCAGTCATGACCTCAGGCTTCTTTCCTCCTTTATGAGGCTTCTTACCGTCTGCCATATTCTTCAGTTGAGGAATTTGAACAATCGAATTCTCTGAAGAGGTGTGCAACTTTTCTTCGAGGAACGCTGCAAATGAGTCTAGTTAATGAGAACCTAGTGATTCAGCAGCGGACATGTGTACCTGTGAACAGAGTATAGTTGCGAGGAATTTGGAGAGGTCATATGCATTCTCAGAAGGTTTTTCAAAAAGATCAAGTTTGAGGAATTTGACCAGATGAGTCTTGAAGAATTTCACTAAGTGTTGTTTGTCTTAGGTTCCAGAGTTGTATAGATCGAAAATCCACACAATTGAGGAATCTTGAAGAAAAATGATGCTTAGAGAAACGAATCAAGAACAGATGACTTGTGAGGTGTTTTAGTGTGTGAGAATATTAAGAAAAACACATTTGAAGATTTTGTAGAGAAAATTCGAATCAAAGAGGGCAGTAAAAGTAACTTTTAATTGCCCTGAATGAAGAACACGACGAACAGAGAGGTGGAGAAGTGAAGTTCGTCTGTGTAGATCTTCCACGCCCTAACTCGGCGGAGGAATACGGCTACGGCGGCGGCGGAGTGAAGATTTCCGCGGCCGGCGTGAGTATGACGGCGATGAGGTCGAGGCAGTGAAGCTCTTCCTCACCAGCGACAATGGAGTAGCGGCGGCGCTAGGGTTTGAGAAGCTCAAGCGGGAGAGAGAGTTCGAGCGGAGTAAAATAAGTGAGGAAGGGGTGAGGGGGTATTTATAGCGACGGTGAAAAATTCTTCGTCCGAAGATTTAGGATGAACGTGCCCCTGACCCTTCTCCTTCGCACGACAGGTGTCACCCACGTACTGTGAAGTGGAGATCGTGTTAGATCGTGGGTGAATTGAAAAGTATATCGTGGGATGCGGAACGGTTTGAGCGGCAAAACCGAAAATTTGGATAAGATTTGTTTTAACATTCCGTTCGCAATTTCTTCAGCTGACAAGGACACAGTGAAGATTTTGAATGAGTTTCAAATAGAACGCACATGAAGAATTTGTGAATAGATTGGATTGAGTATAGCATAGAGGGGGAAGGTTCCGATCACATTCACTTAGCAGAAAACACCAACTTGAAGAAATAGCCATAAGTGAATGTTGTAGAGGACATAAACTCATATATATATATATATATATATATATATATATATATATATATATATATATATATATATATATATATATATATATATATATATATAGCCAATGAAGAAAAACGACGGAAACAGTGAAGATTTTGCAAAGATGAAGAATTTGAACAACTAAGGAATTTCAGAACCGAGGAAAACTCAATTGAGGATTTTCAACTTTTGTGGTGGCGTGACCCATCAGATAAGAATTATGATTTCGACAATCGCTGCATAATTGTCGAGGGTACTCGAGAATCAAATGCTTCATTAATTTCTTCACACTTAGCGTGTTATTCTTCATTGATTGAAGAAAAACGTTTCTTCATGTGTTGCACATCTAAGTCATCGATTTTGCATAAGTGTTAGGATGAGTGTCCTTTTCAAAGAACATTCGAAGACTCTAAGATATTTAGCTCACACCGCAACTTGCTAAATCTCTTCTCATCCAAGGGCTTTGTGAAGATATCGGCTAGTTGTTCTTCAGTCTTCACATGCTCAATAGAAATGTTGCCCTTCAACACATGATCGCGAAGAAAATGATGACGAATCTGAATGTGCTTTGTCTTCGAGTGCTGAACTGGGTTGTGAGCAATCTTGATGGCACTCTCATTGTCACAGAGGAGAGGCACATTCTTCACGTTGATGCCATAGTCCTTGAGAGTTTGCTTCATCAATAGCAGTTGAGCACAGCAAGAACCAGCATCAATGTACTCATCTTCAACAGTAGACAGTGATACGCAGTTTTGTTTCTTCGAGGACCAAAAGACCAAGGATCGTCCGAGGAAATGACATGTACCAGATGTTGACTTGCGGTCCATACGATCACCAGCATAGTCAGAGTTAGAATATCCAATGAGATCAAAAGCCGAGCCCTTGGGGTACCATAATCCAAGTGTTGGTGTGTGAGCTAGATATCGAAGAATATATTTCACAGCCTTATGGTGTGATTCCTTCGGTGTAGCTTGAAATAATGCACACATGCAAACACTAAGCATTATATCTGGCCTAGATGCACATAAGTACAATAAAGAACCAATCGTGGAGCGGTATACCTTGTGATCGAAGTAAATACCATTTTCATCAGTGCACAGATGGCCATTTGTGGGCATAGGAATTTTGACGCCTTTGCAATCTTGCATGCCGAATTTCCTTAGTACATCCTTGAGGTATTTCTCCTGAGATATGAATATGCCATTGCGCTATTGACGAATTTGAATACCTAAGAAGAATTTCAGCTCTCCCATCATAGACATTTGATATTCTTCACTCATCATATATGCAAATTCATCACTATAACGTTGGTCAGTACAACCAAAGATAATATCATCAACATATATTTGGCACACAAACAATTCACCATCATAAGATTTAGTAAAGAGAGTAGGGTCGAGTGAACCGGGTGTGAAGCCCTTCTTCATGAGGAATTTCTTCAAAGTATCATACCACGCCCGAGGGGCCTGCTTGAGGCCATAGAGGGCCTTATTGAGTCTGAAGACTTTGTCAGGATTCTTTGGATCTTCAAAACCTGGGGGTTGAGCAACATACACTTCTTCCTCAAGCTTACCATTGAGGAATGCACTTTTCACATCCATTTGATATAATATGATATCATGATGGTTAGCATAAGCAAGTAATATGCGAATAGCCTCAAGTCTAGCAACAGGTGCAAAAGTTTCATCGAAATAAATTCCTTCAACCTGTGTGTAGCCTTGAGCTACAAGCCGTGCCTTATTCCTCACCACAAGGCCATTTTCATCTTGCTTGTTGTGGTAGATCCACTTTGTGCCAATGATATTGTGCTTGCGAGGATCTGGACGTTTGACCAGTTCCCAAACGTTGTTGAGCTCGAATTGATGTAATTCTCCTTGCATGGCCTGAACCCACTCAGGCTCCAGAAATGCTTCATCTACCTTAGTGGGCTCTGTGATAGAGACAAAAGCATAGTGCCCACAAAAGTTAGATACATGTGAAGCTTTTGAGCGTGTGAGAGGACCTGGTGCTTCAATGTCATCAATGATCTTTTCAACTTGAACTTCTTTTGCAACGCGAGGATGAGCTGGTTGTTGTCGAGGAATTTGATCAGCATTTTCTTCAACACCATTTTCTTCAGCATTTTCTTCAGGTGCATTAGCTCGACGTTCTTCATGTTCTGGAATGAATTCTTCAGCAGATTCTTCAGTAGGAATGACATCCTCAGTAGCCTTGAGCTTGATAGAATCCTCAGGTGCTGGTTCATCTATGACAGAAGGTAGGTGCTCTCTTTGCGAGCCATTAGTTTCATCGAACCACACATCTACAGTTTCAACAACCTTGTGAAGAACGTTGTTGAAGACTCTGTAGGTGTGCGAGTCCTTTTCGTAACCAAGCATAAAACCTTCATGTGCTTTCGGTGCAAATTTATAGTTGTGATGAATATCTCTAATCCAGCATTTGGCACCGAAGACTTTGAAATAACTCACATTGGGTTTTTTGTCAGTGAGGAGTTCATAGGAGGTCTTCTTGAAGAATTTGTGAAGATATACTCTGTTGATGATGTGGCACGCTGTATCAATTGCATCAATCCAGAAATGACGAGGCGTTTTGTACTCATTGAGCATATGCGAGCCATCTCAGCAAGAGTCTTGTTCTTGCGCTCCACGACGCCATTCTGTTGAGGAGTATAAGGTGCAGATAACTCATGAGTAATACCAATTTCATCAAGATATTCACCGAGACCAGAAGTCTTGAACTCAGTGCCATTGTCACTTCTGATGTGCTTGATCTTCACACCAAAGTTGGTTGAAGCCCTAGAGGAAAATCGTTTAAAGACTTCCTGCACTTCATGTTTGTAAGTAACAAGGTGTACCCATGTGTAACGAGAATAATCATCAATAATAACAAAGCCATATTGAGATGTTTCATTTGAAACGGCAGAATAATGATTAGGACCGAAGAGATCCATGTGAAGCAATTCAAATGGACGAGTAGTGGTCATGATAGTCTTTGCTGGATGCTTGGCCTTGGTCATCTTTCCAGCTTCACAGGCTCCGCATAGGTGATCCTTGAGGAATTTGACATTCTCAATGCCGATGAAATGCTTCTTCTTCGCAAGCATGTGCAAATTCCTCATGCCTGCATGACCAAGTCGTCGATGAAATAGCCATCCTTCTGAAGCTTTTGCAAGTAGACACACGGCTGGTTGTGAACCTGTAGAGAAATCAACAATATACAAGTCTCCTCTCCTAAAGCCTTCGAAGACTTTGGAATTGTCGGCTTCCATAATCACAACATAACGATACTTGCCAATTACAACAACCATATCAAGATCACAAAGCATTGAGACAGACATAAGGTTGTATCCTAAGGACTCAACAAGCATGACTTTGTCCATGTGTCGATCCTTTGTGATCGCAACCTTACCTAGAACCAATACCTGACTTTTTCCTTTGTCAGCAAAGATGATATGCTTCAGATGCGATGGTGATAAGGGAGCATCCATCAATAGATTCTAGTCACCAGTCATGTGATTTGTACATCCACTATCGAGGACCCACTCAGTGGCTTTGGGTTGATCATCCTGCAGATGAATTAGGGCAGCTTATGAACTCATATACTTCATCAGTGAAGAATATGATATCAATTTCATCAGATGAATTTCATCAAGCAGTAAGACAAATAAAGCATTATGAGGACGTGAGAAATGAAAATTCATTTCTTCATTATTACCCTGCATCCTTTCAGGCATTTTGTCAGGTCCCCAGCAAATTCTTCAGACGTTTACTCACGTATGGAGACCTGACCTTGTAGAAGAAATTAGTTCTTTTTCTTCACCACCCACATCTGAAGGGGTGGCAAAGAGTTCATCACTCTGTGAGCTCCATATGAGAATGGTGGCATAGAGGCCAAACCATTTCGTTTCACATAAGAGGGGTTAGGGTAAGCATATGAATAAGAAGATAAATTCTTCGAGGACTTATGAACATAATGATTAGAAGAGTAATGCTCATATTCATAGCCATTGGCTCTTCCCTGCGAAACAGAGTTGTTAGCACGATGATGTTCATATGAGGACTTTGATCCTTTTGAGGAATTTGATCCACGTGAGGAATTTGGTCCGCATGAGGACTTGGATCCATATGAAGAATTTGGTCCATATGAAGAATTTGATCTGGGGTTCCTATTCTTCACAGGTGGTGTCATGAGGACATTCACCTGAAGACTTTAAAGGCACCTTTTGGGAACCCAGATTTTCTTCATAGGGGAACTGTTCCTGCAGTTAGTGCCAACATATCTAGCAAATACTTCACCATTCTGATTTTTGAACAGTTTATAGTTGGAGTCAAATGACTCATCAGAAGAATGAGAAGATTCACATGTAAAGCCAGATAAATTAGATGGATCAACTGGAGGTCCCTTTGCAGCAATCCATGAGGTTTTGGGGTACTGCTCAGGCTTCCAATATGTACCATCAGCATTGAGTTTCCTCTCAAAGGCAATACCCTCTTTCCTAGGGTTCTGTTGAGGATCTGCTTTTTAAGCACATCACAAAGAGTCTCGATGCCCTTTGAGGCTTTTGTACATGCTGTCATGTACAATTCCTTCAACCTGCATCATCAAGGATACTAGCAATGTCCTCGATGAGGAATTAGTGATAGCAGAGGCAGGTGAAGAATTTGTAACATTTGAAGCATTTGAACATTCAGGTGAAGAATTAGCAGATTCACGTTCAATGCATTTCAAACATGGAGGAACAAATTCTTCCTGAGCAGCGCGGATTTGTTGAGAAAGTAATGAATCGCGCTCCTTCTGAAGATCTTCATAACTCACTCTTAGCTTCTCAAGATCTTGCTTTCTTTGAAGAAATTCATAAGAAAGCTTCTCATTATCAGATAAGAGAGTGTTATGATGACCTTGAAGGTTGTCAAACCTGGTCTGAAGTCTCTGAAGATTTTCAGTCAAGGTTTTAGTGCGATCCATTTCTTCACCCAACATATCATCACTTTTGTCTAGCATATTTTGAACCCTTTTCAAAAGCCCTTTGTTGCTTCACAGCAATCTTAGCAAGTTTAGAGTAGCTGGGCTTGAGATTTTCATCAGATTCATTCTCACTAGATTCAGAGGAGGTATATTTGAGTACCTTGTCACCCTTTGCCATGAAGCAATAGGTGGGAGCGTAGTCATCATTGCCTTCATCAGCCTTGTTGGTGAGGTCATTTTCTTCAGAGTTGAAGATAGACTTGTTGACGAATGCACTAGCAAGGGCTAGGCTCGCCACACCAGACTCAGACTCGTTAGATGCCTCCTCTTCCTCTTGTTCCTCAGATTCAACTTCAGAGTCCATTTCCTTGGTAATGAATGCACGAGCCTTCTTGGAGCTACTCTTCTTGTGAGATGAAGACTTTGAGGATTTTGATGATGAAGATTTTGAGGATTTCTTCTTTTTCTTTGCATCATCGGAATTGTAATCCTTGTATTTCTTCTTCTTTGATTCCTTTTCCCACTGAGGACAATCTTGAATGTAGTGTCCAGGTTTCTTGCACTTGTGACAAAGCCTCTTCTTGTAGTCACTGGATGAGGAATCATTGCTCCTTGAGGGTCTTCCAAAACGACCACGTCTTGAGAACTTCTAGAATTTCTTCACGAGCAGTGCTAGCTCATGACTCAGTTCTTCAGGGTCACCAAGGCTGCTACCAGAGTCTTCATCTTCTGACTCAGATACTACCTTGGCCTTCAATGCACGTGATCTGCCATAGCTCGAACCATAGAGATCTCTCTGTTCAGCAAGCTGGAACTCATGAGTATTTAGCCTCTCGAGGATATCAGCGGGGTCAAGTGACTTGTAATCAGCACGCTCTTGTATCATCAATGCTAGAGTATCAAATGAGGAATCAAACGATCTCAACAGTTTCTTCACCACCTCATGATCAGTGATGTCAGTGGCACCAAGCGCTTGAAGCTCATTTGAGATGTCAGTGAGGCGATCGAAAGTTTGTTGAACATTTCATTGTCCAGTCTTTTGAAGCGGTTGAAGAGATTGCGAAGAACATCAACTCGAGAGTCACGATGAGTTGAGACTCCTTCATTCACTTTGGACAGCCTATCCCAGATAAGCTTAGCAGTTTCCAAAGCACTCACTCTTCCATACTGTCCTTTGCTCAGATGGCCACATATGATATTCTTCGCTTGAGAGACGAGCTGCTTGAATCTCTTCACATCGGTAGCATTCAGTGAGGGTGAGACAGAGGGAACACCATTTTCCACAACATACCAGAGATCGTTATGAATTGCCTCAAGATGCATGCGCATCTTATTCTTCCAGTAGGGGTAGTCCGTCCCATCGAAGGTAGGACACCCAGCAGAGACCTTGATCATACCTGCGATTGACATAACTAAAACTCCAGGCGGTTAAACCAAAATCACACAGAACAAGGGAGTACCTTGCTTTTATACCAATTGAAAGTGCGTTATATCGACTAGAGGGGGGTGAATAGGCGATTTTTATGAATTCTTCACTGAGGAATTTGCTAGTGAGGAAATTCCTTAGCAAAGAACTACTAGCAGCGGAATAAGTACTCAGAAGTAAACATAACAGAAGACAAGCGTAGTCATCATGATGAAATGAAGACAAGCACAGAGTATAGAAAACGTAATCACAGGATAACACAGGATGAAGACAAACAGACTGGAGAAATTGAACTGAGGAAATAGAGAAAGTCTTCAGTCAAAGTCTTCAAACACAGATATGACAAGCACACAACACAATACTGAGGAAATGAAAGAGTTGAGGAAATAGAACCAGTTGGCTTGGTGAAGACAATGATTTGGTAGACCAGTTCCAACTGATGTCTCAGTTGTACATCTGGTTGGAGCGACTAGGTATTTAAACCTGAGGAGACACAGTCCTCACCGTATTCTCCTTGAACTAAGGTCACACAGACCTCGTCCAATCACTCGTGGTAAGTCTTCAGGTGACTTCTGAACCTTCACAAACTCGGTCACTCGGCGATCCACAATTCCTCTTGGATGCTCTAGACCATGACGCCTAACCGTCTGGAAGAAGCACCGTCTTCAAAGGTAACAAGCGTCGGATCCACGCAGGATCAATCTCTTCAGTGATGCTCAATCACTTTGGGTTTGTAGGTGTTTGGGTTTGGGTTTTCCTCACTCGATGATTTTCGCTCAAAGTCCTCGGAGGATGGGATGCTCTCAATTGACAAGTGTCAGTTTCTCTCAGAGCAGCCAACCAGCTATTGGTTGTAGGGGCCGGCTATTTATAGCCTAGGGAGCAGCCCGACATGATAAGACATAAATGCCCTTCAATGATATGACCGTTAGGTGGATAAGATATTTTGGGACAGCTGGCACGTAGCACAACAACGGTCAGAAATTTGAGGTTCAAAATCCTCAGGGCTATCATGTTCCTCACTGTGTAGGCAATTCACGCTGGCGAATTCCTAACTCCTTAGTCAGAACAAATTCCTCAGCGACCAGAAGAACTTCGTCTCTGTCACTGAAGAAATTGACTGAATTGTATGAGATTTCCAATGGCTTCACTCGAAGGGATTGGTAGGTGTAGGATTTTGAGTTGAGCATCACATGGAAATTTTTCCTTAGTATTTCCTCGACCCCTTTAACAAAGACGGTGTTTCCTATGACTCAAGAAAGAGAAAATGAAACTACGAAAACAAAAGTCTTCACGCTTCATGTTCCTCGAATGAATACCAAGTCTTCAAGGTTACACCAATTTCTTCACTTTCAAAGTCTTCAGAAAGTCTTCAGAATACCAAAGTCTTCAGTCATAGAACTTCATTTTTAGGGGTCGACTTTCTCTGTAAATATCAAACTCCTCATAGACTTATAGACTTGTGTACACTCATAAACACATTAGTCCCTTAACCTATAAGTCTTCAATACACCAAAATCACTAAGGGGCACTAGATGCACTTACACGAGGGATTGCTTGCCGGTTTCAGGATCGCGGCAGACCTCGGGGTTAAGAAGCTCATCGTCAGGGGTGACTCGCAGCTCGTTGTCAGGCAGGTCAACAAGTATTACCAGAGCCCATTGATGGAAGCTTACGTAGATGAAGTGAGGAAGCTGAAGGAGCACTTTGACGGTATCCAAGTGGAGCACGTCCCCTGAATGGAGAACGACACCGCCGATTACCTATCAAAGCATGTTGCATTCAAGCTACCTGTGGAACCAGGTACCTTTTTGCGCCGGTTAATTCAACCATCCGTCGAACCATCAACGGGGCAGAACAAGCGGAGGAAGTCAGGTCCCGGCAAGTACTTTCCTACCGAGCCCCCTGGGGCTGCCGGCAAGGGTGCTGCCACGGACGCTGAGCCCGCCAAAGGGCAACTGGCGCCGCTAGGGCGTCAAGCCCTGGCCATGGAGACAGCTGCGCCCATGGCCGAGGAAATGCCTTTGGTCCTTGCCGTCGAGCCCCAGGCTCCGGCATGGGCACATCATACTATCCGATTCCTGCAAACAGGGGAACTTCCTGAGGTGCAGGAAGAGGCGGAGAAAGTAGCCCGTCGGTCCGCCCTGTACTAGTTCGTCGATGGCGTCCTATACAGGAGAAGGCCGAACGGCGTGAAATTGAAGTGCATCCCCCGGGAGGAAGGACTGGAGCTGTTGGCAGAGATACATGGCGGCATATGTGGCTCCCACATAGGGTCGAGGGCCCTTGCCGGAAAGGTGTTCCGGCAAGGTTTCTTTTGGCCCACCGCCCTCCAGGATGCGACGGCACTAGTAACCAAGTGTGAAGCGTGTCAGTTCCATTCAAAGAAGCTTCATCAACCAGCTCAAGCCCTTCAAACAATCCCTCTCTCCTGGCCATTCTCGGTCTTTCCCCTGGGCTGTCGGGGGCTTTGAGTACTTGTACGTTGTAATCGACAAGTTCACAAAGTGGCGGAGGTGGAAGCAGTGACAAAGGTGATTGCTCAGTCAGCTGTCAAGTTTTTCAAGGGACTGGTCTGCCGTTTTGGTGTGCCAAACAGAGTCATCACCGACAACGGCACGCAGTTCACAAGCCACACCTTCATGCAATACATCCAAGACCTCGGTAGCAAGGTCTGTTTTGCTTCCGTGGCACACTCACGGAGCAACGGCCAAGCGGAGAGAGGGCAAATTCTGAAGTGTTGCGAGGCCTAAGAACAAAGACTTTTGACAAGCTGCGCAAGAGCGGAAGGCGCTAGATTGATGAATTGCCGACGGTTCTTTGGTCGATCAGGATGATGCCAAATTGAGCCACCAGCCAGACGCCTTTTGCCCTGGTATACGGGGCAGAAGCAGTTCTCCCCACGGAACTCATATACGGGTCACTTCGAGTGCTAGCTTATGATGAGCTTGAGCAAGAGCAGTTGTGCCAAGATGACGCGACGCTCCTTGAGGAAGATCGTCTTCGGGCGGCTGTGAGAGCAGCATGCTACCAGCAAGCCTTGCGCCGCTACCGTAGCCGCAAGGTTCATGCCCGAAGCTTTGAGGAAGGCGACCTTGTTCTTCGGCGCGTTCAGTCGGCCAAGAATTTCAACATGTTGACGCCAAAGTGGGAAGGCCCTTATCGGGTAATACGAGTCACTAGGCCCGGCGCAGTCCGCCTGGAGAACGAAGATGCTGTCCCAGTGAGCAACTCCTGGAACATCGAGCATCTTCGCAAGTTTTACCCATAAGGCGCAGCTTGCCGGGCTTCCCGGCAAGCCACCTTTTGTACAAGCTTTTCCGGCAAGGCATGTAACCCTTCGTACAAATCCAGACGCAGACCCTGAGCATAAATAAATGAAGCGCCAGTGCCCTAAGTTATAGCATGCATGCTAGGTCGAGTCTCTTCCTTGGTTAGGGTTGATAGTGCTTAGCGGCGACTAACCCCTAGCCTAGAGGTCGAGTGCGTGTCTATCTGTTTCTTTTCTGTCCTCCTTTGGTTCACAGGGCACAAGAGCACTTCTGCTGAGCTACTTGGAAGAAAGGAAACGGACCGGCGTCCCGACACCGGCAAACTGGAGTTGCCGGGGGCTGCAAGCACAAGGATCCAACCGAGGCAAGGCAAGGTTGCCGGGGGCTGCAGATCCAGATAAGTCTTTCATCCTCTGTCATGCATTTAGGAACGGATCTGGGGCATGTGAAACCTCGTTTTATCTCCAGGCTACCGTGCTCCCCTTTTTTCCTATACCTAAGGATTATCTCCTAGGTCTGGATTTGGTTGTAGCCGCGGCGGCAAGGAGATAAAACCGGGAGCCTAATCCCACTTCATCCCTGCCTCCGCCAAGAGCGCGAGAATGGTCGAGTGAAGTGAGGAGGACGGCAAGGCCTGTTCCGGGCAAAAAACGTTTATCTTAAATAATAACAAGGATTCGCTCCTTGTCGCGGGGTCTACCCGCGAACGAAAATCCCGACAAACATACCTTCTTCATTAAAAACATCCCATACGGGTGCAGTTCATATGGAATGAAAAACATGAGCAAGGGGGATTACAAGCTTTAAATTTAACAAGACCCGAAGGCTTATAGATTAAAAAAGAGATAAGATGCATGTGATCCCTTTCTTGTCCCTCTCCTCAGGAGGCAGGTCAAGGAGGCGAAAGGGCAAAAGGGGCGCCTAGGCGAGCTACGAGTAGTAGAAAGCACCAAGAGAAGACCTCGGTGGCCGCCCACGGGTGGGCCGGTGATGACGGTGCCGGGAAAGGAGCTGGAAGACGAGGCGGCAGGACTGGCAATACGCGATGAAGGTGTCGGTGCCCGCGTACTCTGAGTTGACGGCCTTGCCGCCGACCCTCTTCCTCTTCCGTAGCCTCCCGACGCCAGCCGCCCAAGGAGACGGCCCCGAGAAGTTCAAGGAGCTGGCCCCACCCCCGGCAAAACTCTGCCGGAGGAGCGGCCAGGTGCAGATGCTGCTGCTACCGCACCCGCCCAGGCGCGGTGCGCCCGACGCCTAGTCGGACTCGTCCCCGTCATCTGCCCCGCTGTCCTCCTCGTCACTTTTGCTCGAGGAAGAGCTTCCATCATCGGAATCTCCATCGGAGGAGCTCTCCACGCAACACTTCAGGAGAGTCCCGAAGTCTCCGAAGACCTTGACGGAGAGCAGGCCGTCCTCCATTACTTTGAAGTAGAGGACGAGCCCCGCCGTCAGGCTGTGGATGCGTGCAAACGTCTTCCATCCGCGACGGAGGTACATTACACGAGGAGCCTGGAAGTCGACGTCGACCCGCGTGCCCCCATTCCCACAGCCCCTCATGTGCAATTTGAGGGATTGGGTCAGGTCACACTCCATCTCCCGAGCAAACGGGGCGGGAAGACGAAGACGGCGACACGGAGGCCGACGCAGCCTGATGAAGAACTCGCGGGGCTGGTCTCCGACATGGCCTTCCATCGGGAAAGGCATCATTGGCGGGGGCGAAGCCGGCGCGCCGCCCCGTCCTCCTCTTCCCCAAGCACTACGACCTCTGCCCCGGCCTCGCCCACGGCCTCGTCCCCTCCCCCTTCCCCTCGTGGCCGGCTCCACCACCGCGGGCTCAGGAGGAGGAGGGACGCGCTGTCGAGCGGCGACCCTCGCCGCCACCGTCGAGGGACCAGGATTCCCTTTCTCCATGGCGAGTGAAAGGAAGAAGCAGAAGCGAGAGGAGATAGATGATAGAAGAGTGCGGGATGCCATCCCCCTTCCCCCTCTTTATAAAGGGGCGGGGTCGGGGCTCGGCCGCCCCACTCGGCCAATCCTGCCACCAGAGGCGCAGGGAATCGGGACCGACCCGCTGCCCCAACCAGTGACGACCCGATTTCCCGCTTCCACTGCTTGCCACCCCAAGCGCATGAAGGACGTGTGGCGGACGTGCAGAACCGAGGGGACGGGTGAAGCGACCTATCCCCACCCCTTGATTGTGGGGTGTGGACGCCTTAAAGACCGCGACCCGGCCCCATTCAGTAAATGAGCCGCGCCTCCACGCCTCCCTCTTTTTACGGGTAAGGCACGAGCCGCCTCTTTACTCCGATGTGACGCATGCGTATGGAAACCGCCTCACACATGCCGCCCATGTCACGCGCACCCCTCCAAGCCACGCTGCGCCGCACGCGCGGGTCGTAGGAAGCGCAGCGCACGAAAAGTTTTACCGCAGTAAAAACTGCCCCGCCTGCCCGCGCACCGTTTTGGGCCTGGCCCAACAACGTGTCATGCTTATGTGTGGCCCAGGCCCGGGGGCTCCTGTCGGTGTACAAAAGGAGGGGCGCACTTTTGTACCCCTTTACCTGTGCACGGACAGTCGGAGCCGCGCCCACGGTCACACAAAGCAGAACAGGGGAGGTGAGCCAAGGTAAGACCAAAGCCCAAGATAACCAGAGCAACACCAAGGCCAAGACCACAAAGAGCAGAGGGACGAAGCAGGTTCCCCCGGCAAAACCCTTGCTGGGGCAACCTCAGCAGCCTCGGCAAGACCCTTGCCGGGGCAGCTCGCCCCACACCAATAGAGCGAGCCACCCTTGAGCCCACGGTCCCCAACATCACGTTGGGCCAAGGCACGAGAGGCACCTTCATGGCGGCATGCAGATCTTTGTGAAGACAAGGAACACCCAAGCTCAGATGAGGATTAGAAGACGACGATCCTCGGCAAGATCCTTGCTGAGGAAGGCCACGAGACCCCGGGCAAGGTCCTTGCCGGGGACGACAGCGCGCCACGGCAAGACCCTTGCCGGGCCACCCGGCAAGGCCCTCACCAAGGGCGCCAGCAGGGCCACTGCCAGGCCCGCGCCAACCAAGTTTCCACCGCCGTTGCATGCAGCTGCCAGCTCAACCAGCTGAGCAGGCACATGCGTGGCAACATGCTGCTGCCGGGCCAACTCGTCAAGCGCCTGCGTGGCAGCATGCAGATCTTCGTGGAGGCTCCACCACCGTGCCACCTCAGCTGCCTGCCTGCCTACATGGCACCGCATGCCTCACTGGCCAGGGCGCGTGTCGAAGTGAGGAGGAGTGGCGACGGATGGGACGGGCCTCGCCCCGTCCCCGATAAAGCAAGGCGACACCTAAGCTATGCATTAAATGCGTCTTGTCCTGTAATACGAGCGATAAGATCATAGCACTGTGCGCCTTTCCACCTCCTGTGTGCCACTGTGGCAACCACTTTCGACTATAAAAGGAGGCACATGGCATACTGGAGAAGGATTCGGCTCTTTCAAACCACGCACTCACCACAGCTAGTTCGAGAGCTCAAGAACTCTCTGAAATACACCCACCAAAGCAGGACTAGGGTTTTATGCATCCTCGCGGCCCGAACCTGGGTAAACGATCCTTGTGCTGGTTACTAATCCTGCTCTTCTCGCAACCCTGCGCCCCGGCAACCATAGTAGGGATTCTTGTGATCCCATAGGTGTCGTTTCCCCGGCAAACACACGGGCACAACACAAACACCCCACCCCACGACGCACCCTTCCCTTTTCTTGTCGGACCCTCCACCCCCTCGGTTTCCCGACGTAGAGGGGCATTTCTCGCTGGTCCTCTCTTCTAATACCGAATGACGTCCACCTCACCTTTGCCAGGGAACCCTCTCTTCTTTATACTGTACTTCCCCACGAACCGGCAAGGAGGAGTACTGATGTGGCTTGAAGCTACGTCGGTTTTTCCCCAAAGAGGAAGGGATGATGCAACACAGCAGCAGTAGGTATTTCCCTCAGATGTGAAACCAAGGTTATTGGACCAGTAGGAGAACCAAGAAACAGGACGAAAACATCCCCTGCACACAGATAAGAAATCCTGGCAACCCGACATGTTAAAGGTGTTGTCAATCCCTTCTGGGTACGGCGCCTCAAGATAGGCAAACATATGTGAGATAAAATTGTAGTAGATTGATAGATCGAGTGCCAAATAAAATAAATAAGAATAAAACACCGCAAGGTATTTTTGTATTTTTGGTTTAATAGATCTGAAAATAAATGCAAAGGAAAATAGATCGCAAAGGCAAATAATATGAGAAAGAGACCCGGGGGCCGTAGGTTTCACTAGTGGCTTCTCTCGAGAAAAATAACAAACGGTGGGTGAACAAATTACTATTGGGCAATTGATAGAACTTCAAATAATCATGATGATATCCAAGCAATGATCATTACATAGGCATCACATCCAAGATTAGTAGACCGACTCCTGCCTGCATCTACTACTATTATTCCACACATCGACCGCTATCCAGCATGCATCTAGTGTATTAAGTTCATGGAGAAACAGAGTAATTCAATAAGAACGATGACATGATGTAGACAAGATCTATCTATGTAGAGATAGGACCCATCATTTTATCCTTAGTAGCAACGATACATACGTGTCGGTTCCCTTTCTGTCACTGGGATCAAGAACCGTAAGATCGAACCCACTACAAAGCACCTCTTCCCATTGCAAGATAAATAGATCAAGTTGGCCAAACAAAACCCAAATATCAGAAAATAAATACGAGGCTATAAGTAATCACGCATAAAACAGATCAAAGAAACTCAAATACTTTCATGGATATAAAAAGATAGATCTGATCATAAACTCAAAGTTCATCGATCCCAACAAACACACTGCAAAAAGAGTTACATCATATGGATCTCCAAGAGACCATTGTATTGAGAATTCAGCGAGAGAGAGGAAGCCATCTTGCGACTAACTACGGACCCGAAGGTCTACAAAGAACTACTCACGCATCATCGGAGAGGCACCAATGGAGATGGTGAACCCCATCCGAGATGGTGTCTAGATTGGATCTGGTGGTTCTGGACTCTGCGGCGGCTAGATCATTATTTTGGAATATATGTTAATATTGGGGTATTTATAGAGCAAAGAGGCGGTCCGGGGGGCACCTGAGGTGGGCACAACCCATCAGGACGCGCCTGGGCCTCCTTGCCTGGTTGGTTGTGCTCTCCTCGGAGCACCCCCAGGTGCAGCCAGGGCCCATTAGGTGTCTTCAGGTTGATATGTCTCCGTCGTATCTATAATTTTTGATTGTTTCATGCCAATATTATACAACTTTTACATACCTTTGGCAACTTTTTATATTATTTATTGGGTAACCTATTGATCCAGTGCCCAGTGCTAGTTCCTGTTTTCTGCATGTTTTTTGTATCACACAAAACCATATCAAACGAAGTCCAAACGCAATAAAATTTCTCGGAGAATTATTGTGGAATATATGTGATTTTTGGGAGTTGGAATCACCGCAAACGGAGGCCCACACAGTCCACAAGACACCAGGGCGCGCCAAAGGCCCCTGGCGCGTGGTGGTGGGCGGTGCCCTCCTCGAACGTTGGTTGGAGCTCTACTTCGGGTGCAAGGAAGCTTATATCCGAAAAAATCGTGTTAAAATCTTAGCGCAATCGGAGTTACGGATCTCCCGGAATATAAGAAACGGTTTTCAGCCAAATCTAGGGAGCGCGAAAAAGAAGAGAACAGAGAGGGAGATCTAATCTTGGAGGGTCTCGCGCCCCTTCGCCGCCATGGAGACCATGGACCAGGGGGGAACCCTCCTCCCATCTAGGTGGGAGGCCAAGGAAGAATAAGAAGGAGGGGGCTCTCTCCCCCTCGCTTCCGGTGGCGCCGGAGTGCCACCGGGACAATGATCGGGACAGCGATCTACATCTACAATCTTTCTACCGTCAACACCAACTCTCTCCCTCTCTATGCAGCGGTGTAACACCTCTTCTCTCTGTTGTAATCTCTACTTAAACATGGTGCTCAACTCCATATATTATTTTGCAATGATCTATGGTTATCCTATGATGTTTGAGTAGATCTGTTTTGTCCTATGGGTTAATCGTTATCTTGGTTGGTATGATTGTATATTTTATTTATGGTGCTGTCCTACGGTGCCCTCCATCTCGCTCAAACGTGAGGGGTCCTCAATTTATGGTGTTGCAATATGTTCATGGTTCGCTTATGGTGGGTTGCAAGAGTGACAGAAACTTAAACCCGAGTAACTGGGGTATGACGTATGGGAGTAAAGAGGACTTGATACTTAATGCTATGGTTGGGTTTCACGACCTTAATGATCTTTAGTAGTTGCGGATGCTTTCTAGGGGTCCAATCATAAGTGCATATAATCCAAGTAGAGAAAGTATGTTAGCTCATGCCTCTCCCTCATATAAAATTACAAGAACGATTATCGGTACTTGTTATCGATTGCCTAGGGACAAATAACTTTCTTGTTGACACAAACCGTTTTACAAAACCCCTAACTTTTATTATCCTACAAAGTAATTCTAGTTTTATTCTTGCAAAGTAGATCTAGACCACCTTCTAATGAGAGTAACTCTTCAACTCATACATTGTTTAGTTTCGAGCTTATTACACCAATGGTGCCTAAACTTGCCACCAATGTTAAGTTTGGTGCACGAACTTGAAGAATACATCGATTTGGTGCAAAACTTGGCTTTCTGGTGCAAATATGGTTCGAATCACGTTTTCATACGTCCGCGCTGCTAACTAGATGCTAGCGTGGCTGCAGGACCCAATGTCGGCGAGTGCCATCGCGCACAGAGGCGTGTGGCTGGGTGAAATATTACAAAAAACCCCTTCGTTCTGTTTATTGTTCACACATAAGCCCCTGAGCCGGTGGGACACAGCAGCCCGCCCATATCCTAACATCCCACCTGTGTCATGATCTGCCTCGGGCTCTTCTCTTCGTCTCTCTCCTAGTTCGATCGTTCGGTGCCACCGCCTGGGTGGATCATGACGGCACCATTGATCGTCGCGGGCGCGAATGGCGGCGCCTCGTTGGCGTGCTCCCGACGATGCAGCTCCTCCATATGGTGAGAATTGCGTCGTCTCCTCTGCCCCTCTGTCTCCTGGTTTCTGTAGGGCTTTAGATGTATGTGTGGTGCAACAGGAACTCGGATCTGTATGTCATGGTGCTGCTATGATGATTCTTAGTTGTGTTTAGGTTATTCCCCTAATGCGCAATGACACTTTAGGATTTGAAACTGATGTTTGTTCTTAGGTAATTCGTGGGTTACAAAGGCACCTCTTTTTTGGTATTTGTGATGGACAAAAGATGCAGATGTGACGACATAGAGGATAGTCGATTTGATTTTATTAGAAATAGGAAGTAGGTATACTGAAAATTTAATAGTAGCATTACTGAACTTGATGACAGTAGCATTCCTGAACTTTTTGACAGATGCTTAACTGAATGTTGGACGTTTAATTGAATTTTTTGACACTTGCTTAACTGTAGGTACACACTCAATTTTGATCAGTGACCATGTGTATGTGTGCATAGTGTAAGCTAGTCAGTACTTGTTAGGTGAGTTTCTGTAAGCAGCCAGCAAGCGAAGGGCATTTGTTGCCTGGACAATTTGGTAAGAAATAAGCGAAGTGTATGTGTGCTCTGTTTCTTACTCTGCTAGATCTTCCTTGTTTCTTCCAGAAATTCCACCGAGCAACCTGTGTGCGTGTGTGAGTCTATTGTACCAACACAACGGGAGACTCTCTGCCAATAATTTGTTTGTTTTATCAATTTTTGGGTTGTTTACTACAAGTGTTTTATGAAGCAAATTCTATGCTGTTAAGATAATGTTCTTACCACTTATTTATCCATATTTACTGATGCTAAATGAATTATTAACTAAATTCAACATCATCCAGAGTTAACTGAATTTTGTTTTGTTTACTAAACTGTGTGTTGTATGTTGAAGTAAGAGTGAACTAATTACTTCTTATTTGCATTGCAGGTGCTTTTGATGGTCTTTTCTCAGTTCAGATTCACCACAGAGGCTTCTTTTGTGTAACTGACAGCAACAACACATACAAGGATTATGAAGTTGACTTCTTTGACAACTGTGACAGTGATACTTGGTCCATTTTATGGATTGATGATTTTCTGCAGCAGCTAGGGTATGATAAAAAGAATGTAAAGCTTGATGTGTTCTGGTGTCAGCCGGGAAAGACATTGGGTGATGGACTAAGAGAGATAAAGTGTGATGCCAACATCCTTGCAATGATAGCAGCAACTACAGAGCACAAGAATTTGTTGCTGATTGTAGACCATGGAGAGACACTAAAGAGAGTTATGAGAGATGACATTATGCTAAATGATAAAAATATCCAGGATGAGGAAAGAAGTGTTCCAAATTATAGGAGGTGAAGGAGGTTATTTGGGGAAGGATCATGATCAGGTTGTGGTGATGAAGAAATAGAGGAGGAAGGTGGAGTAGATGCAGCAACAGCAGATTCAGAGACTGATGAGGATTTCTATGGTAGTGACTTTGATATAGAGGATGGGGACGATGATTTGTTTGAGAAAAACATAGATAAAGAAGTGGATGATCACAGAGAGAAGGATACATCATGTGACTATGAAGCGGAGCTAGCTGAGGATGCTTTAGATGATTCCCACCTAGACTTGTCCAAGGAACAGAGGGACAAGTTGAAGTACAACTTCAAGGCATTTAATGTAGAAACAGATTTGAATACCCCTATTTTAGACTTGGCATGGTGTTTGGTGCAGTACAGGAAACAAAACATCTCGAGTTGCCATTTTCATTCAATACACAGACCAAGCATTTTTTCTCAACTAATTTTGTCTCAACTAAACCAAAATACATTAAAACAAAATGCATCAGGACTTGCCAGCCATTGCAAACATGATTGCGACTAAACGAAAATACATTAATATAGCAAAACATTATCATCCTATCTCTGGATAGCAACTAATCTCCATTGCAATCATTCTCTTCTCCATTCTCTGCTTCTCCTTCACAGATTTTATGTCACCATCTTTCTCCTTCAGCTTCTTCTCCAGAACCTCTTTCTTGCTAGCAAGATTAGCAATTACACTTCTCTCCCTTCCCTGCCATGGTTTTTCGATCCATTTGTCATAACCACAAGTCCTCTCATCCTGTTAATAAACAATTCACACACTAATAAGAGGCTCCAGTAATAACTGATGTGATCTACTCAAATTATCACAAACCATAGAATTAAGAGGGCCTTTTGAATTCAGACCCAATGTTACCTCATACTGTCACACCAAAAACCATGGCCCTGTGTCACACCTTCATTGCATACACGTCGAGCAGGCGCGTCTCTATGCCCACACAAGTCGACCTTGGGACAAGAGGTGTAGGAGCGCTGTGAGTAGCAGAGGAGGACTAATGGACGAGCGGCGGGAGGATGAGGAGGAACAGAGGAGGTACCTTGTGCCGTAGAGGCTGGAGGTACTGCAGCAACTGGAGCCATGGGCAAAGGCACACGTGCTATCGCTGCACAAGCCGGCGTACGAGCTGTGGCAGCCGGCGGACATGCTCCCGGACGCGCTGGCACTGGGCACGGACGGCTTCAACGCGGCGTGCCTCGAGCACCGTGGCAGGGCGTAGGACGTCCCAGCCGCGCAGCTGGTGTACCTGGTGACGAACACGATCACGGAGGAGGCCCTCGCCGCCGTCCTACTTGAGCGCGCCGCCGCGGTGGAAACGAGGTCGAGTGTTAGGGATTTGGGAGGGGGGCAGGGGCGGGCTGTTGTGTCCCACCGGGTCAGGGCTTATGTGCGAAAAATAAACAGAACGAAGAGGTTTCCGTAATATTTGACCCAGCCACGCAGCCACACGCCTCTGGTGCGCGATGGCACTTGTTGACATTAGTTCCCACGACCACGCTGGCATCCTGGTCAGCAGCGCGGACGTATGAAAACGTGGCTCGAACCGTATTTGCACCAAAGAGCCAAGTTTTTGCACCAAATCGATGTATTCTTAAAGTTCGTGCACCAAACTGAACATTGGTGGCAAGTATAGGCACCATTGGTGTAATTACCTCTTTAATTTCCCTTTGTTCTTACCGAAGGATGAATGCCATGATAATTGCTATGATCTTGTTGATTCTTTTGAAATATCCCTTTTTGATGAACTTGATGCTTGCTATACTTGTGGCCAAGATGCCAATATGAATTATGCTTACGGAGATGAACTTGCTATAGTTACTTATGTTAAGAATGAAATTGTTGCTATTGCACCCACACATGATAGTTCTATTATCGTTTTGAATTCTCCAAACTGCACTATATCAGAGAAGTTTGCTCTGATTAAGGATTACATTGATGGGTTGCCTTTTACCGTTGCACATGATAATTTTGATGAATATAATATGCATGTGCTTGCTTCTCCTACTTGCAATTATTATGAGAGAGGAACTACATCTCAATCTCTTTATGCTTCCAACACGATAGAATTGCAAGAAACTACTTATACTATGTATTGGCCTTTACTTGATGTGCATGAATTGTTCTTATATGACATGCCGATGCATAGGAAGAGATTTAGACTTTGTCATTGCATGATATATGTTGCTTTGTGCTCACTACTAAATGACAAATCATTGTTAATTAAAATTGGCTTTGACATACCTTGGAATCCGGGTGGATTCATTACTTGAGCACTTTATGCCTAGCTTAATGGCTTTAAAGAAAGCGCTGCAAGGGAGAAAACCCGGAAGGTTTAGAGAGTCATTTTTTATTTTTAGTGCTTTTATAAAGTTTAAAAACAAAAAAAATATAGAGGGGAACTTAAAACATCACAAAAAGAACAATAAAAGTGAGATAGACGAGCACCATGGAAGCGGGAGCATGCCTTGAACTTTGTTCATGCCCATGGAAACTTTGTGAATCTTAATTACAGAAACTTTTAAACAAAAATAATTATCCCCTTGTACAATTCCATTGTATTATAAAAATAATGTGCCAAGGTTTGCCTTTAGGATGTTTAAATTGCTTGTTGGTTTGTGCGGTGGAAAACAGAAACTTTAGCTGTAGTGCTCGATTTTACATTTTTTACTGGAACGTCAAACGGTTCTGAAACTTCTTGCACTGTCTTTATATACAAAAGTTTTATTTTTCCTAAATTTTTCAGAATTTCTTGAGTTACAAAAGTATGGTGGATGTTCAAATCTTTACAGACTGTCCTGTTTTCACAGATTGCTGTTATAGCTTCATTATTTGCGTATGTTTGAATTCTTGTTGAAGCCTCCTTAACTTGGGGCCATAGAATTGTGATACCATACAGTGGGTAATGGTTTTTTTATAATTATACAATAATGTTACAACAGTACATGATGGGATTTCATTGCCATATTCACTAACCCCGCCACTAAAAGTTCGGTTAAGTTTTGTGTGGATGAAGTGTTCGAAGATCGAGGAGGTCTCGATGTGAGGAGAAGGAGGAGAGGCAAGAGCTCAAGCTTGGGGATGCCCAAGGAACCCCAAGTAAATATTCAAGGATACTCAAGCGTCTAAGCTTGGGGATGCCCCATAAGGCATCCCATCTTTCTTCAACAAGTATCGGTATGTTTTCGTCTTCATTTCGTTCATGTGATATGTGCAAATCTTGGAGCGTCTTTTGAATTTATTTTCACTTTTCTTTTTATGCACCATGCTAGCATGAGATAGTCCATGGTCGATTTATAGAATTCTCATTGCACTTCACTTATATATTTTTAGTGTGGATTTATAGAATGCTTCATGTGCTTCACTTATATAATTTGAATTTTGGATTACCTGTTTCTCTTCATATAGAAAACCGTTGTTTGAAGAATGCTCTTTTGATTCACTTATATTTATTAGAGCATGGTCTTTTGTAAAAAGAATTAAACTCTCATGCTTCACTTATATCTATTTAGAGAGTCAAAAGGAATTGGTCAATTGCATGGTTAGTCATAAAATCCTACATAAAACTAATGGATCACTGAATATGATATGTTTGATTCCTTGCAATAGTTTTGCGATATAGAGATGATAATATGTGGGTGGTACTAGCAAATGGTTGTTTTTAGTAAGAATATTGGTGTTAAGGTTTGTGATTCCTGAAGCATGCACATATAGTTCTTGTGTTATGCTATGAAGTTGGAGCATGATTTATTATTGATTGTCTTCCTTATGAGTGGCGGTCGGTGATGTCTACTACGCAACCTTCTTCTTGTAGACGTTGTTGGGCCTCCAAGTGCAGAGGTTTGTAGGACAATAGCAAATTTCCCTCAAGTGGATGACCTAAGGTTTATCAATCCGTGGGAGGCGTAGGATGAAGATGGTCTCTCTCAAGCAACCCTGCAACCAAATAACAAAGAGTCTCTTGTGTCCCCAACACACCCAATACAATGGTAAATTGTATAGGTGCACTATTTCGGCGAAGAGATGGTGATACAAGTGCAATATGGATGGTAGATATAGGTTTCTGTAATCCGAAAGTATAAAAACAGCAAGGTAACTAACAATAAAAGTGAGCGTAAATGGTATTGCAATGCTTGGAAACAAGGCCTAGGGTTCATACTTTCACTAGTGCAAGTTCTCTCAACAATAATAACACAATTGGATCATATAACTATCCCTCAACATGCAACGAAGAGTCACTCCAAAGTCACTAGTAGTGGAGAGCAAACGAAGAGATTATGGTAGGGTACGAAACCACCTCAAAGTTATTCTTTCCAATCAATCCATTGGGCTATTCCTGTAAGTGCCAGAAATAGCCCTATTGTTCGTACTAGAATAACACCTTAAGACACAAATCAACCAAAACCCTAATGTCACCTAGATACTCCAATGTTACCTCAAGTATCCGTGGGTATAATTATGCGATATGCATCACATAATCTCAGATTCATCTATTCAACCAACACATAGAACCTCAAAGAGTGCCCCAAAGTTTCTACTGGAGAATCAAGACGAAAACGTGTGCCAACCCCTATGCATAGGTTCATGGGCGGAACCCGCAAGTTGATCACCAAGACATACATCAAGTGAATCACGTGATATCCCATTGTCACCACAGATACGCACGGCAAGACATACATAAAGTGTTCTCAAATCATTAAAGACTCAATCCGATAAGATTACTTCAAAGGGAAAACTCAATCCATTACAAGAGAGTAGAGGGGGAGAAACATCATAAGATCCAACTATAATAGCAAAGCTCGCGATACATCAAGATCGTGCGAAATCAAGAACACGAGAGAGGGAGAGATCAAACACATAGCTACTGGTACATACCCTCAACCCCGAGGGTGAACTACTCCCTCCTCGTCATGGAGAGCGCCGGGATGATGAAGATGGCCACCGGTGAGGGTTCCTCCCTCCGGCAGGGTGCCGGAACAGGGTCCCGAGAGGTTTTTGGTGGCTACAGAGGCTTGCGGCAGCGGAACTCCTGATCTATTCTGTTCCACGATCATTTTAGGGTATATGGGTATATATAGGAGGAAGAAGTACGTCAGGGGAGCCACGAGGGGCCCACGAGGGTGGGGGGCGCGCCCTAGGGGGGTGGGCGCGCCCCTACCTCGTGGCTCCCTTGTTTCTATCAGGTTGCTTTCCTTCGAAAATTAACTTCTCCAGAAGGTTTCATTCCATTTCGACTCCGTTTGATATTCCTTTTCTTCGAAACACTGAAACAAGGGAAAAACAGGAACTGGCACTGGGCTCTGGGTCAATAGGTTAGTCCCAAAAATAATATAGAAGTGCATGATAAAGCCCATAAACATCCAACATGGATAATATAATAGCATGAATACTTCATAAATTAAAGATACGTTGGAGACATATCAGTCGGGGAGGAGCGATGGTCTTTTCCTACCAATCTATCCCCCTAGGGGCATGCATAGTAGTACTTTGTTTCAAGGGCTAATAAACTTTTGCAATAAGTATATGAGTTCTTTATGACTAATGTGAGTCCATGGATTATACGCACGCTTACCTTTCTGCAATTTGCTAGCCTCTATGGTACCGTGCATTGCCCTTTCTCACCTCGAGAGTCGGTGTAAACTTTGCAGGTGCATCCAAACCCCGTGATATGATACGCTCTATCACACATAAGCCTTATTATATCTTCCTCAAAACAGCCACCATACCTACCTATTATGGCTTTTCCATGGCCATTCCGAGATATATTGCCATGCAACTTCCACCGCTTCCGTTTGATGACTTGAGCATTCATTGTCCTATTGCTTTGCATGATCATATAGCTGACATAGTAGTTGTGGCTCAGCCACCGTTCATCAGTTTTCATACATGTTACGCTAGATCATTGCACATCCTGGTACACTGCCAGAGGCATTCATATAGAGTCATATTTTTTCATAGGTATCGAGTTGTAATTTTTTATTTCTTTTGAGTTATAAGTAAATAGAAGTGTGATGGTCATTGATAAACCACAAGTATAGGGGATTGCAACAGTTTTCGAGGGTAGAGTATTCAACCCAAATTTATAGATTCGACCCAAGGGGAGCCAAAGAATATTTGATGGTATTAGCAGCTGAGTTGTCAATTCAACCACACCTGGAGATTAATTATCTGCAGCAAGTAATCAGTAGCACAGTAGTTTGATAGTTTTGATAGTAGTGACAGCAACAATAGTAACAGTAGCAGTGATAGCAGTAATTTTGTAGCAACTGTAGCAGTGATGATAGAAGTAGTAAATTAGCAGAAACAATATAGGATAAATTCGTAGGCATTGGATCGGTGACTTGTTTGATGATACGGCACTAGCTCCAGTTCATCCATATAATGTAGGCATGTATTCCGTAAATAGTCATACGTGCTTTATTAAAAGAACTTGCATGACATCTTTTGTCCTACCCTCCCGTGGCAGCGGGGTCCATATTGGAAACTAAGGGATATTAAGGCCTCCTTTTAATAGAGAATCAGAACAAAGTAGTAACACATACTGAATACATGAACTCGTCAAACTACGGTCATCACCGAGAGTGGGCCCGGTTGTTGTCACTGCGGGGTTGTCGGATCATAACACGTAGTAGGTGACTATAACTTGCAAGATCAGATCTAACACGTGGATATAATGATGAATTCTTAAATGGTTCAGATCTGAGTTCATGGCACCCGGGCCCAAAGCGACAACCATTAAGCATGGCAAAGTCATAGCAACATCAATCTAAGAACATAGTGGATACTAGGGATCAAGCCCTAACAAAACTAACTCGATTACATGATGAATCTCATCCAACTCCTCACCGACCAGCGAGCCTACGAAGGAATTACTCACTCCCGGTGGGGAGCATCATGGAATTGGTGATGGAGATGGGTTGGTGATGACGAAGAATGAAGATCCCCCTCTCTGCAGCCCCAAACGGACTCCAGATCTGCCCTCCTGAGGAAGAACAGGGCTTGGCGGCGGCTCCGTCTCGTGGATCGCGATAATTCTTTCTCCCCGATTTTTTCTGGAAATATGTGATTTTATAGTATCAGTGGGGTCGTCAGCGGGGCCACTAGGTGGTTACAACCCACCTTGGCGCGCCAAGAGAGGGGGCGCGCCCTGGTGGGTTGTGTCCACCCAGGTGCCCCTCTCCGGCAGGTCTTGGCTCCAGAAATTCTTATTATTGATATAAAAATCCTCGCAAAGTTTCATTCCATTCCGAGAACTTTTATTTTTGCACATAAACAACACCATGGTAGTTCTGCTGAAAACAACGTCAGTCCGGGGTTAGTTTCATTCAAAGCATGCAAATTAGAGTCCAAAACAAGAGGAAAAGCGTGAGAAAAAGTAGATACGTTGGAGACGTATCAACTCCCCCAAGCTTAAATCTTTGCTTGTCCTCAAGCAATTCAGTTGATAAACTGAAAGTGAGAAAGAAAAACTTTTACGAACTATTTTTCTCTTGTTTGCATAAATAAGCTTAAACAACACCTAGGTTTTCGGCCAACATTATAACTAACCATGTTGACAATAACTCTTAAAGATTATATTGTCTCATATCAATGACATAATCAGCTAGTGAGCAATAATAAGAGATCTCAAACAGCAACATGTTGTCAAAACAACCATGATATAATATGACAATAGTGGTATCTCGCTAGCCCTTTCTGAGACTGCAAAACATAAATGCAGAGCACCTCCAAAGTTCAAGCAGCGACTAAAGATTGTAATTCATGATAGAAAAGATCCAGTCATGATGCACCCAACATTAGCTACACAAAATGCATAAATCATGACAACTGTGCTCTACTCAGTTTCTGGCGCTTGTTTTTAGAAGGTGGTGACACAACATAAAAGTAAATAGATAGTCCCTTTGCAGAGGGAAGCGGTGATTTGTAGAGGTGCCAGAGCTCAATTTTTAAGACAGAGATAAATGATATTTTGCGACATGCACCCTTCTTATTCACTTCACGACCATCAGTTATCAACATCTTCCATGCTAAGCATGCTAGTGGCGGTTCCCAAGCGATAAAAGTAAAGGTTTACTCCCCCTCCACCATCAATCACACTCCATGGCTTGTCCGAAACAATGGGTGTCGTCCATACCAACATCAGTCCCAGGGGAGTTTTGTTTAATTATTTGCATTTTTTGAGTTCGGGACTGGGAATCCCTATTACCGCCCATTTTCTCGTGCGATGGCGAGTGAATAAACACTCGACCTGAGAATAACCTGCTTCCCACTGAAGATATCGACCACCTCCTGTCGTTCCATGAACGATCCAGGCACACAAAAAGGATAATTTTTAAAAGTTTTTAGAGGTGGCACATGCAAATTTACTTAGGACGACAGGGTGATACCGCATATAGGTAGGTATGGTGGACTCATCTGGAATAACTTTGGGTTCAAGGTGTTTTGATGTACAAGCAGAATTCCCACTTAGTACAGGCGAAGGCTAGCAATTTAGATTGAGAAGCGACCAGCTAGAGAGCAACAACGATCATAACCATGCATTATGCGTAAGTAACATTGGACACTATCATGAGTAGGATATGAACACCATGAACATAAATATGATAGAGACTATGTTGGTTTTGATTCAACTACATGCATGAACATGTACCAAGTCAAGCCACTCGAACGTTCAGAGGAGGATACCATATCATCGTACTACATCACAATCATTTTAACGTTATGTTCATATCCAAGATGAATCATTATCAACTCCCAGCTACTTAAGCATGGCATGAGAAACTATAATATCTAATTGTTATTGCAAACATGTTTTATCATAATGGGCTGAAGCTTGGATACTAGGTTAAACATATTTACACAAACAAAACAAGTCAAGTTCATACCAGTTTCTCTTTGCCACGGCCAGTTCATCGGATGTCGTCATTATTGCTTTTCACTTGCACGACCGAACGATATGAAAATAATAATAGTGCAAGAGTGCCATGAACTAAGCTGGAATCTGCAAGACATTTTATTCAAGAGGAGAAGACAAGGTAAAATGTGCTCTTTATTAGTTCAACAATTATTCATATGAGATCCACTCAACATTTTCATCGTGGTCTTCTCCTCGGTGCAACTCGAATAAAAGGAAAATAAATTCAGAGAAACATACTGAAATATTTTTGGAGTTTGTGGTTTTCTTGAACAAGCAAATAAAAGGGAAAAGCAAAAACAAGAAAAACTATTTACACGGGAAAGCTCCCAACAAACAAAAGAAGAACAAGGAAATCTTTTTGGATTTTCTTTTTAGTATTACGACTATGCATGCATAGAAAGTAAATTACTACAACTAATTTTTTTGGGTTTTCTAAAGTTTTTCAAACACACAAGAAAAAAGCAAGAAAAATATAACTAAGCATGGATGTTACAATGAAAAAGTGTGAACACTGACAAGTGAAATAAGTGGTCATGAATGTAAAGTCGGTGAGAAATACGTACTCCCCCAAACTTAAGCTTTTGGCCTAACTTGATAGTCGATCAGTAGCCTGGAGGGTAGTAGGGGTGCTGAGGAGCGGGCATCCACTCGTCCCATTGCTGGGGCTCCTGCTGTGCTGCCGCCGCAGCGTGAGCATTCCAGTAGGCGATGATGTCTGCAGGCATAATCTGGTATCCGCCCCTGGCAGCAGAATCAAACAAGCAGGTGCAGGCAATGGAATAACATCACGAGTTTCAACGCTATAGACCAGGTTGTAAGGAATGGCAATGTCAGGATGATCATGTAAAAGAAAGTGATGGTGTTCAATGGCTGCACAGTCTAGATAAACCTTAGGCAGAGGGTAATCATGAGGGCGTATCTCAACATTGAAGTGAGCCGCCAGATGAGTGGAGAAAATCCCACCATGTATTTTACCCTGGGATTTATTAAGATGCAGGCGATGAGCCACGATAGCTCCCAAGCTATGCGTGTTGTCACCCTCTAGTGAACGATGTAAAACAGCGAGGTCTGGTGAACTAAGTGCACCCACCTTCTCCCTAGAAAGCAAGCGTTTGGTAATAAAAAGTGCAAAGTAACGAACAGCAGGAAAATGTAAGCCAACGGCAGTGATGGCTGACACTCCTCTCTCATCCCCCACAGTCAAGGTGCGACAAAATCCTCAAACCCAGCCGGCCTAGGCTCAGCCAAGATCCCATCAGAAGGGGTCATGCATATGACACAAAACTCAGTAAGTGGTATCTGATGGTTTTCAGCATATAAATCAAAGCTCACTTCAGGAGGATTATTTCTTGGCAAGAAAGAAAAGCTCTGAACAAAGATGTTTGTGAGGATTTGATGCTGGTCACACTCATCTGCGATGACGTCGGTGAGGCCGGCATTAGCAATATATTGCATGAACTCCTCATGAATTCCAACCTCTTGCAGGAACGGGGTGTGCAGCCATTCGCACGGCCGTACCTCCGCCAACCTCCGAAGGTGGAGATCACTGTCAGAAGACTACCCAATAACCCCCTTGGAGTTCTTCTTCGAGCCAAACTTCATGAAGATATTCATGTTCGCGTACAATTTTTCCTATGAACAAAAATCTGAATTTTTAGTTCAGAAAATTTTCTCAACAAAACTTCACAAAACTGATAGCAACTACTCATAGGAATACATAGAAGCCATAGCAAGCATTCAAACTACTTACAACACTAAGAATTCAACATGCAAGCACATCTACAGTAGCACAAAGAGTAGCTAATTATTCAAAGTATAAACCATTAAAACAAAAACTAATTGGACAAATGGTGGAGCCACATACCAAGCAACAATCCCCCGAAACAGTTTCCGACAAGGAGCTTCGAGCAAAGAGATCAAAATTCGCGGGTTTGAGCTCAAGAACACAGGAGAGAGAGCAATGGGGATTTTTTTCTGTTGGTAAGTGATGATGTGTGCTAAAGACATATTGAGGGGGCCCACATGGGGACTAGAACCCACCAGGGAGCGCCTGGGGCTCCTGGCGTGCCCAGGTGGGTTGTGCCCACCTGGTGCACCTCCCTCTGGTATTATTTGCACCAAAATTCAGGAATATTCAGAAAAAATCGTGTAAAAGTTTCAAGGTATTCTGAGAACTTTTATTTTTGGGTCATTTTTTTATTGCACGGGAAATTTAGAAAATAGACAAAACATGGCATTTTATTTTATTTAACTAATAAAAATATAAAACAAAAGGTAAGGATAGAAGGTAGTGCTTACTAAATTCATCAACTTCATACCGTACAAAAATGATCCATTAATAAGGTTGATCAGGTCTATTAACAACCACTTTCGATTAGCATGAAACCGAAGAAATTTCGTAAATCACTAAGTTACCTCAATGGGGATATGCATTTCCCCAACAATATGAGTTTCATATTTCTTTTTGATAGTAGGTAGAGGTATTTGAAAACTTCCAATAGTGATTGTCAGAGATTTTTCAATAACATTAATACCATTCACTTGGAATTGTTTATTCGGAAAGTGCACTGTATGCTCATTACCATTAATATGAAAGTGACCTTGATTTTATTGGAATCAATAACAGCCCCTGTAGTATTCAAGAAGGGTCTACCAAGGATAATCGACATGTTGTCTGTAACACCCGGATGATTAAGGAACAGTAATCACCCCGGTTGCTGTGACTAACCTCACATTGATCCGAACCCGGTCTAAAACAAATTTCAAAACAAAAGCAAACGATAAAAAGTTTCAAAAACTAAAACTAAAATGTTCGGGGGTTGTCTAAAATGATAAACTAATATTGGTGGGGTGCACTAATTTTTATAAAATGCTCTAGCATTTTAAATAAAATATAAACAGAAAAGAAACTAATTAAAAGAAAAAGGAAGACTAAACCTGTGGGGGAGGGGAAAACCCTCTGGCCCAGCCGGCCCCCCTCCCCACTTGGCCCCCCCCCCTTGGCCCATTCCCCTTCCCCCCCTGGGCCGGCCCACCGGCCCAACCGACCGGCCACTAACCCCTCCCCAACCCGCGGCTAACCCTAGCCGCTCCTCGATCGCCCCACGCCCCTCGCGCCTCTCCTCCCTTTTGATCTGGATCGGGCGGAGGAACCCCGACGGACCACCCCCGCGCCCCACTCGCGCGGTCCCCGCCGCCCACCGCGCCCCGGACCCCCTCTCCTCCTCCCCATCGCCGCTGGGGCGCCCCCTCCCTCCGTCGCCCCAGCCCAGCGACCGCCGCCTTGGTCCGGCTCGGCCTCCACCTCCCGACTTCGGCCTTGCTGAAGCTCCCCGACCGCTTCCCCTTGGCCTTCCCGGCCCCATCGAGCCCGCCGCCTAGACCCGGCTCCCCGTGAGGCCCCCTCTTTCCCCCCTCCCCGTCGACGGGCCTCCGGCCGCCTGTGCGCAGCGAACCTTCCCCCTGCCCCCCCCCCTCGACGCTGCGCCGTGGCCCGACCGGCCCGTGCCCGGCTCGGCCGCCAGCTGCTGCTGCAGCGCCCCGTTCCTCTCCCTTTCCCCTCACGGATCCGGCCGCCCGTGGCTCGACCGGCCCGCCACCGCATGGCCTCTCCCCTTCCTTCCTCCGACGGCGACCCCGGCGCCCTAGCGGCGCCCGAGCCCCTCGTTTCCCCGTTCGGCGCCCTCGCCGCCCCCCCGACCGAGCCCCTCGTTCTCCCCATGCGGCCTGCGGCCCGGCCGAACCCACCACCACCCCGCTCGTCGCCTCGCCTCCCGGCGCCGCTTCGCCGCCGGCCGCGCCGCCCGTGCCTCGGGCGCCCCGATCGCCCACGGATCGCGCCCGATCCGCCTCGAACGAGCCCGTTCGGGCATCGCCCAATCAAGACGCCGGTTAGGCCTTAGCCCAGCAGCGTGGGGCCCCACCCCCCAAAAAAACAAAAAGAACGTTTTTAATTAAAAACAGAATAGAAATGAAATAAAAATGAATTAAACTAATTAACTAATTAATTAATTAATTAATTAATTGAGTAATTAATTAAACTAATTAATTCTGAATTAATTAACCCTAATCATTAATTAACTTAATTAACTAAGGTTAATTAAACTTTGATTAGGCTAATTAAATTAATTAGTCATTAGTGAATGACATGCGGGACCCACCTGTCAGGGTTGACTCAGTCAACCCTGTTGATTGATGACGTCAGCATGACATCATGCTGATGTCATAAATGCATTTTCGAAATTAATTAAATAATTAATTAATTCCAGAAATTAATAAAATCTTTTAAAAATCATATCTTTTAATCCGTAATCCGGATTAAAATATTTTCAACATGAAAGTTACTCAGAACGACGAGACGAATCCGGATACGCAGTCCGTTCGTCCACCACACGTCTCTAACCTATCGAACTTGCAAACTTTCCTCTCCGGTTCATCTGTCTGACAGACGTCCGGAACCGGGAAAACTTCCCGGATGTTCTCCCCCCTAACCAGTACCCCTCTTACCACGTTAGGGCACGCCTAGCATCGCTTCTTGTCATGTCATGCATCGATATGCATCTGTTTACTTTGTATTCATTGTTTCTTCCCCCTCTTCTCTCCGGAGACTCTGAGACCGACCAGCTGCGGTGGCCGGTTCGACTACGGTGTTGTGACCCTCTCCCTTGCGAGCAACCAGGCAAGCCCCCCCTTGATCACCAGATATCGCCTACTCTTATCTACACTGCTTGCATTAGAGTAGCATAGCATATTCTTGTTTTCAGATACTCCTATATTCTTTGCATAGCGTCCTTGTAACTTTTGTTGTTACCTTACCCGCAATCCTATATGCTTAGTATAGGATGCTAGTACTTTCATCTGTGGCCCTACTTTGCAATCCTATAGCTCTGTCCTTGTGCGCGGTTACTTAACACGCTTAACGAGGTCTTGGTATTTGATCCGGGTTGGCTCTGAGCTTATACGCACTAACCATCTACGCGGGAGTAGTTATGGGTATCCGGCGTCGTGGTATCACCGAAATACTTCAGACGTCGGCGACGAGGCGCTGGCCGGATTGGACTGGAACGCTGATGGGCTAGAGTCTGCTTCGTCGCGTCACATAGCGTGCAGTGTGTGCTTTCGAGGCGATGGGCCTGACCCTGGCGCTTAGGTTTAGACCGCGTGTTGGCCTCTCTGTTGTGCCTAGGTGGGGCTGCGGCGTGTTGATCTTCCGCGGCGGGCATGACCCGAGAAAGTGTGTCCGCCAAATGGGATCAAGCGTCTTTGGGTAAGATGGTGCACCCTGCAGGAAGTTAATCTATTCGGATAGCCGTGATCTTGATAACAGGACGACTTGGAGTTGTACCTTGAGCTTATGACAACTAGAACTGGATACTTGATAAAACACACCCTTCCAAGTGCGGATACAACGGTGGTCGCTCTCGCTCGGGGTTATGAGCAGGGATTGCGGGTAGGATTATTGCTATATGATGTTACTTGGAGGACTTCCGTTGTCCTCTTACATGCATGCAAGGCGGTGTCGAAGCGTAGTCTTCGTTAAGACTAACTATCCCCTCTTATTACGGCATTCTGCAGATTCAGTCCACCGATATGGCCTTTACACATATATCCATGCATATGTAGTGTAGCTCCTTGCTTGCGAGTACTTTGGATGAGTACTCACGGTTGCCTTGTTCCCCTTTTCCCTATCTCTACTCGATTGCTGCAATCGGACGATGGAGCCAGGATCGACGCCACCGCCTCGGCGACTACTACTCGGGCGCCTACTACTACGTGCAGCCCGCCGGCGGCGACCGGGAGTGACCTAGGAGGATCCGAGGCGGAGGCTGCTCCTCTTCGATCTGTATCCCGGTTTGTGCTAGCCATCTTATGGCACCTTGTTTAACTTATGTCGTACTCAGATATTGTTGCTTCCGCTGACTTCGTCTATGATCGAGCACTTGTATTCGAGCCCTCGAGGCCCCTGGCTTGTATTATGATGCTTGTATGACTTATTTTATTTGTAGAGTTGTGTTGTGATATCTTCCGTGAGTCCTTGATCTTGATCGTATACATTTGCGTGCATGATTAGTGTACGATTGAATCGAGGGCGTCATAAGTTGATATCGAGCCCATTGCTGTAGGAATCCCCTTCCACACTCCTTGGCGAAGTCGAGTCTAGACATTGCAAAACTTTTACTAACTTGGTTGTGTGCCTTACGGGCCCACGCCGCCATCGGGTGGTACTAGGATCTTTTACTCCTCGACCTTTACTCGGGGCTCTGGACTCTCTTCTACTCGGGTTAAACGATTTTACTAACTATCACTAGGATCCCGTGACCGCATTCACCCGAAGATGGATATAGCCTTAGTTGTTTTTGGAATTGTATTTGAACAATTTCCACCTGTCATTGACTCCTTTGAAGCGTCTTTGTTTTGGATGGAACCCACGAGGCAGGTCGGCGCCACACGACGGCCATTGGTGCCTCGGGATCACTGCGGTGCTAGCCGAGATGATGACCTATCGGGTTATCGCTGGCACCCCGAGTACACCGTCTATGAGGAGTACCGGGACTACAACCAGAGAGCGATGCAGCGCCATCGTCCACCTCTACTCTCGGAGTGCGAGTCCACTCTTGTGCTGCACACCGCACATGGTGTTGGAGTGACTATCGATATGGCAGTACACGATGCTGCTTATGCTGCCGACACGTCTTCGCAGAGTATCGAGTTGGACACCTCCCCTTCGTGCACATTGCTATCGCGTCGATGTTGGTGAGGAGGTTACTACTGCTGCCTACACCATTGTCACCAGAGAGCCCTTCCACCATCGAACTTTGTTACGCATGCCGATGGGCTGGATCGAGCTAACGGGCTCTTCGCCACGAGTTGTACATCACCCGTCGGCACCTCTACCGTGCTCGACGCTGATGCACCCTTTGTCCGTTCGGAGAGCTGCCGCGTTCTGCGATCTACCCGCCAGACCGTGATGCCCGAGGTGTCGGGTGGCGGGCGTGGGAGGCTACTCTCCCGCACTTGGCCCCTTTACGCCACACGGACGTCGGATTCAGCACCGAGTATCCGGGCCCTGTGTCAGCGGCGTGGAGGACTATCCACTGCCGCACTATCAGCTTTCAAGGCTACAGCTACCTCGCATGATGCCGCGTGGGACTGATGTAGACTTGCTTGTTAGTGTTTGATGTATTCGCCATGAGCTGCGTGCCGCCCATGATGTAGTAGTCTATGTCTTTGGACTCTATGTATCGAACTCTATGCATGATTCCTTTTGTAAGATATGCCAACTACTATGTAGTTCCCATCATGCTGCTTTCATTATGCATGTTTCATCATGAATGATTCCTGTCTCTTGTTTAATTTCTCAAATCTGAACTACCTGTTATATAATAGCGGGATGGTTAGGCCAGCAGGTCGTGGTCGTGGGGCCAACTTCCCACCACCACCTGAGTACATGGCTGGTATGATCCAACAGCTCGAGATGAATCGCCAGTTCATGGAGAACATGATGGCTCAGTTCCCTCGCCCCAATATGAACCAGCACCCAAACGGAACAACTCTGCAGGATTTCATACGCTGAACCCCGGCGTGTACCGCAGCTCAACTCAGCCATCGGATCTTGATGGTGGCTCCGTGACATCACCTATGAGATGGAGTCTGCTGATGTAGCCCCGCCAGCTATGTCACCTTTGCTTCCTTCTTCTGAAGGGACCCGCAGCTCAATGGTGGGACAGCTACCGGCGTACTCTGCCAGTTGGAACACTCATCACTGGCAGACTTCCAGGCTGCCTTCGTGCCCGCTTCATCCCTCAAGGGGTCATGGACGGAAGAAGCGTGAGTTCGCAACCTCACCCAAGGCAACAAGACTGTTGAAGCCTATCGTGAGAGTTCTTGGACTTGTCTCGCTATCTTGAAGAGGATATTGCAAGCGATGCACGCAGACAAGAGAAGTTCCGTGACGGTCTTCAAGTCGACATCAAGCTCGCACTTCTAGTGCACGACTTTGCTGATTTCGCCACCTTGGTGAACAAAGCTATCAATGTCGAAACTGGTCTGCAGGAATACCGAGCTCTAACAAAGCATAACCGTGACACGGGCTCATCTTCGGCCCGTCCTCGCAGAAGCGCAAGATATGGATTCCCAACAGCATGTACCGGCCGAATGCACTGCTCCAAAGCAGAACTATGCTACACCTCGTGCGCCTACAACTAAGCAGCGAAGCTTCCAGCTCCACCACCCCAAGCTCTGTTCCCACTCCCAATAATGGCTTATGCTTGGTGCGGACAACCAGGCACCGTGCTAGAGAATGCAACCGTAACAGAATCAAGCGGCCCTTCCAAAGGCTGGCCGTGGAAACACCCGAACCGCAACAACACCGGCAAGTCTTATGGGCAAGCTCGGGCCAACCACGTTGATCGAGCGAAGCTCAAGACCAGCCTGCTCGTGATGGGTACACTCCTCGTAAATTCAGTACTGCATCTGTTTTATTCGATTCAGAGCATCGCATTCATTCATGTCGAAGACTTTGCATACAAGCACGACGTTAAGTGTGAAGAGATGAACTCTTGGTAGTGGTAAAACCCCATTGGGACAATGTCAAACCTCCATGGTTGGCGTCGGCGTCCCGTGGAAATCGAAGGGTTGGAATTCTATGCCTCCCCATTATCCACGAAGGCGTCTAACATCGACCTCATTTTGGGGATGGATTGGTTGAAAGCGCATCTGGCGTCAATCGTTTGCGCCACTAAGACCGTCCATCTGCTGCACCCTTCGATGAAATCGTAGCTACAATGCTAAATGCGGTTCAAGATGCGAGGCAAGGCTCTATGCATTTAATGCATTGAGCGCCGCACCCTCGAGGGAATTGAAAACATTCTGTCGTTTGCGATTTCCAAGGCGTCTTTCTGAAGAACTTCCAGGATTCCCTGCTAGAGCTGTCGAATTCGTCATCGACTTGAAACCGAGCACCACTCCTATAATGGCGACCCTACAAGATGCCGCCGCATGAACTCCTTGAGCTAAAGGAGGAAATCGACAAATCTCTTCAAAGCGGCTTCATTCGCCCAAGTTGCTCACCTAGGGAGCACCTTCTCTCTTTGTTAAGAAGAAGGATGGGACAAACCGATTGGTCCAAGACTACCGTCCTATAAATCAAGCTACCATTCAGAATAAGTATCCTCTTCCTCGGATCAATGATCTTTATGATCAATTGGCTGGTTCGTCGGTGTTCTCGAAACTTCGACTTGAGGTTGGGTTACCACCAGATCCGTGTTCGTGAGGAGGATATCCCCAAGACCGCATTTGTGACTCGCTATGGTTCATACGAGTACACCGTCATGTCTTCGGCTTAACCAATGCTCCGATCACATTCTCTCGCTTTGATGAACTATATATTCATGGATTACCTCGACAAGTTCGTCGTGGTTTATCTGGATGATATCTGATCTATTCCAAGAATGAAGAAGAACATCTTGAACATCTTCATCTTGTCTTTGGAAAAGCTACGAGAGCATCAACTCTATGCCAAGTTCTCCAAGTGTGAATTCTGGCTTCCGAAGTAACCTATCTTGGGCATGTCATTTCTAAGGATGGTATTGCCGTCAACCCCGAGCGAGTTCAGGCTATTCTCGATTGGACTCCTCCGAAGAGCGTTAAGCAAGTCGAAGTTTTCTCGGTCTCGCCTTGACTATTGCCGTCGATTCGTCGAGAACTTCTCCAAGATTGCCGAGCCTCGACTAACTTTGTTGCATAAGGCGTCAAATTCCAATGGACGAGATAAATGTCGGGAAAGTTTCCGGGCACTCAAAGACAAGTTGACGTCTGCCCGGTGCTAGCTCCTCCCGATACTAAGAAGGACTTCGTCATTTATTGCGGCGCTTCTCGTCAAGGTTTAGGCGGTGTCCTAATGCAAGAGCGCAAAGTGGTTGCTTATGCCTCTCGGCGATTCGCCCTCACGAGGAGAACTACCCAGTTCACGACCTCGAACTTGCTGCTGTCATTCATGCGCTAAAGCGGTGGCGACATTACCTTCTCGTAATCGTTGCGAGATCTACACCGACCACCAAAGTCTGAAGTATCTGTTTACTCAGCCAGACCTGAACCTCCGTCGGCAGAGATGGATGGAGACTGATTGCAGACTTTGATTTGGGTATTTCCTATCGCCCGAGCAAGGCTAATGTAATGGCTGATGCCTTGAGCCGCAAGTCTTCTGCAACCACCTTGAGTTCACCAAGTTCAGCCCCCACTTGTCGAAGAATTCAGAAAGCTGAACCTCCATATTGTTCCTCCGGGTGCACTCGCTCCTCCTCCTCCGGAGTTCCGCAAGATGAATCTCCGTGTTGTTTCCCAGGGTTCCCTCTATACCCTGGCTGTTGAACCCGATCTCGTGGGCACCATAAAGACAATGCAGGGATTTGACTCTGAAGTCTACAAGCTTAAACAAGACATCAGGAAAGGAAATCCCTCATCCTTCACTATTGCTGATGATGGCGCCTTGTACTTCAAAGGCCGCCTAGTGGTGCCGTGTAAGAAGGAAAATCTGAATATGACTCGGAAGGTTATGCAAGAAGCTCATGATACGCCTCTATGTATCCATCCTGGCAGTACAAAGATGTATCAAGACATTAAATCCGAGATTACCGTGGTCTAATATGAAGCAGGACATTGCTCGCTATGTTTACGAGTGTGGCGTTTGCCGTCGTATCAAAGTAGAACATCAAAGGCCTCTTTGGAACTCTGCAGCCTATCTCTATTCGGAATGGAAATGGGACCATGTTGAAATGGACTTCGTCCTTTGGGTTTCCCAAATCGCAGAAAGGTAATGATGCTATTCTTGTCGTCATTGACCGGCTTTCTAAAGTTGCACATTTTCGGCGGTCAAAGAAGCGATCATTGCTAGCCAGCTTGCAGCGCTCTATATGTCGAATTGTTTCACTTCACGGTATTCCACTTTGGTTATCGGTTCGGACCGTGGCAGCTTATTCACTTCAAGATTACGGGCAAGTTTTCAAGAAGCTATGGGGACTCATTTATCTTTCGATCTGCATTTCATCCATGATCTCAAGGGCAAGTTGAGCGTGTCAACCAAATTCTCAAGACATGCTTGAGCTTGTGTAATCTCTTTCGGCAAGAAATGGGAGGAATCTCTCCCGTATGCTGAGTTCTCTTATAATAATAGCTATCAAGCTAGTCGAAGATGGCCCCTTGAAGTGTTATATGGACGAAAGTCTGAACCCCTCGAACTGGTCGAAATCGGGGCGTCCACTCTTGGTCCGGATATTATCCAACATGCGAAGAACAAGTCCGCATTATTCGCGAGAATCTCAAGACTGCTCGATCGCGTCAAAAGAGTAATTATGACCGTCATCACAAAGACATGGTCTATCAACTTTGGCGAAAAGGCCTATCTTCGTGTTACACCAATGAAGGGTGCTCACCGCTTCGGGATCAAGGGCAAGTTAGCTCCTCGCTATATTGGCCCTTTCACTATTCTGGAAAGGCGTGGAAAAGTGGCTTATCAACTGGAGCTTCCGTCGAACCTTTCTCAGGTTCACGATGTGTTCCACGTGTCCCAACTCCGACGCTGCTTCAAGGACCCAATCCGAGCAGTGGACCATGAAGTACTCGAATTGCAACAGGACCTCTCCTATAAAGAGCATCCGGTCCGCATTCTCGACCAAGCTGAACGCCGCACACGTCAGAAGGCGATCAAGTTCCTCAAAGTCCGATGGTGAATCACTCGAAGGCGAAGCCACACAGGACGCGAGGATCGTCTTCGAGATGAATATCCCGCACTCTTTCCTTCTACCTCCTAAATCTCGGGACGAGATTTCTTGTAGTGGAGGAGATTTGTAACACCCGGATGATTAAGGAACAGTAATCACCCCGGTTGCTGTGACTAACCTCACATTGATCCGAACCCGGTCTAAAACAAATTTCAAAACAAAAGCAAACGATAAAAAGTTTCAAAAACTAAAACTAAAATGTTCGGGGGTTGTCTAAAATGATAAACTAATATTGGTGGGGTGCACTAATTTTTATAAAATGCTCTAGCATTTTAAATAAAATATAAACAGAAAAGAAACTAATTAAAAGAAAAAGGAAGACTAAACCTGTGGGGAGGAAAACCCTCCGCCCACCGCCCCCCCCCCTTGGCCCCCCTTGGCCCATTCCCCTTCCCCCCCTGGGCCGGCCCACCGGCCCAACCGACCGGCCACTAACCCCCTCCCCACCCCGGCTAACCCTAGCCGCTCTCGATCGCCCCACGCCCCTCGCCCCTCTCCTCCCGCACCCGATCTGGATCGGGCGGAGGAACCCCCGACCGGACCACCCCGCCGCGCCCCCACCTCGCCGCGGTCCCCGCCGCCCACCGCAGCCCGGACCCCCTCTCCTCCTCCCCATCGCCGCTGGGCGCGCCCTCCCCTCGTCGCCCCCCGATCCGGCGCCGCCGCCCTTGGTCCGGCTCGGCCTCCACCTCCCGACTTCGCCCGCTGAAGCCTCCCCGACCGCTTCCCGTCGGCCTTCCCGGCCCCCATCGAGCCGCCGCCAGACCCGACTCCCCCTGTGAGGCCCCTCTCTTCCCCTCCCCCCGTCGGCGGCCGCTCCGGCCAGCGCGTGTGTGAACCTTCCCCGGCCCCCTCCTCCTCGACGCCGTGGCCCAGCCCGGCCCGTCGCCCGGCTCGGCCGCCCAGCGACTCCTTGGCGCCCCGTTCCTCTCCCTTTCCCCAGCCGGATCCGCCGCGTGGCTCTGACCGCCCAGCCACCGCATGGCCTCTCCCCCTTCCTTCCCTCCGACGGCGACCCCGGCGGCCCCTAGCGCCCGAGCCCTCGTTCCCCCGTTCGGCGCCCTCGCCGCCCCCGACCGAGCCCCTCGTTCTCCCCATGGCGGCCTTCGGCCCCGGCCGAACCCACCACCACCCCGCTCGTCGCCTCGCCTCGCCATGGCGCCGCCGCCTTGCCGCCGGCCAGCCAGCAGTGGCCTCGGCAGCTGGCCCGATGCCTCGGCGCCTGGATCGCCTGGATCGCGCCCGATCCGCCTACAGAACGAGCCCGTTCGGGCATCGCCTGCAATCAAGACTTGATTAGGCCTTGGGCCAGCAGCGTGGGGCCCCTTTAAAAAAAAAAAAAGAACGTTTTTAATTAAAAACAGAATAGAAATGAAATAAAATGAATTAAACTAATTAACTAAATAATTAATTAATTAATTAATTGAGTAATTAATTAAACTAATTAATTCTGAATTAATTAACCTAATCATTAATTAACTTAATTAACTAAGGTTAATTAAACTTTGATTAGGCTAATTAAATTAATTAGTCATTAGTGAATGACATGAGGACCCCACTGTCGAGGTTGACTCGATCAACCCTGTTGGTGATGACGTCGGCATGACATCATCTTGATGTCATAAATGCATTTTCGAAATTAATTAAATAATTAATTAATTCGAAATTAATAAAATCTTTTAAAATCATATCTTTTAATCCGTAATCCGGTTAAAATATTTTCAACATGAAAGTTACTCGAGCGGCGAGGCGAATCCGGATACGATCCGTTCGTCCACCACACGTCTCTAACCTATCGAACCTGCAAACTTTCCTCTCGGTTCATCATGCAGCGGGCGTCCGGGCAGGAAAACTTCCGGATGTTCTCCCCTAACCAAGACCCTCTTACCACGTTAGGGCACGCCTAGCATCGCTTCTTGTCATGTCATGCATCGATATGCATCTGTTTACTTTGTATTCATTGTTTCTTCCCCTCTTCTCTCCGGTAGACTACGAGACCGACGCTGCGGTGGCGGTTCGACTACGGTGTTGACGACCCTCTCCTTGCGAGCAACCAGGCAAGCCCCCCCTTGATCACCAGATATCGCCTACTCTTATCTACACTGCTTGCATTAGAGTAGCATAGCATATTCTTGTTTTGAGATACTCCTATATTGCTGCATAGCTTTGTCCTTGTAACTTTTGTTGTTACCTTACGCAATCCTATATGCTTAGTATAGGATGCTAGTACTTTCATCTGTGGCCCTACTTTCTTGTCCAAATCTGCCGTGCTATACTATCGGGCCGTGATCACTCGGGAGTTGATCACGGTATATACTATATACTTATACATGATACATGCGAGACTAAAGTCGGGTTGGTGATGGAGCACCATGAGTGGATCTTTGAGGCGGAGCGGCAGGCAGGTTGAGACCGCCTAGGAGAGAGGTGGGCCTGGCCTGTTCGGCGTTCATGTTACTTAACATGCTTAACGAGGTCTTGGTATTTGATCTGGGTTGGCTCTGAGCTTATCGCACTAACCATCTACGGGAGTAGTTATGGGTATCCGGCGTCGTGGTATCACCGAAATACTTCAGACGTCAACGACGGAGCGGCGTGTGACGGATTGGACTGGAACGCTGATGGGCTAGGTGCGCTTCGGCCGCGTCACATAGCGTGCAGGTGTGCTCGAGGCGATGGGCCCGGACCCTGCGCTTAGGTTTAGACCGGCGTGTTGGCCTCTCTGTTGTGCCTAGGTGGGGCTGCGACATGTTGATCTTCCGCGGCGGGCATGACCGAGAAAGTGTGTCCGGCCAAATGGGATCAAGCGTCTTGGGTAAGATGGTGCACCCTGCAGTGAAGTTAATCTATTGGATATCCGTGATCTTCGTAAGGGCGACTTGGAGTTGTACCTTGAGCTTATGACAACTAGAACCGGATACTTGATAAAACACAACCTTCCAAGTGCGGATACAACCGGTGGTCGCTCTCGCTCGGGGTTATGAGCGGGGATTGCGGGTAGGATTATTGCTATATGATGTTACTTGGAGGACTTCCGTTGTCCTCTTACATGCATGCAAGGCAGGTGTCGAGCGTAGTCTTCGTTAAGACTAACTATCCCCTCTTATTCGGCATTCTGCATTCAGTCCATCGATATGGCCTTTACACATATATCCATGCATATGTAGTGTAGCTCCTTGCTTGCGAGTACTTTGGATGAGTACTCACGGTTGCCTTGTTCCCCTTTTCCTATCTCTACTCGATTGCTGCAATCGACGATGGAGCCAGGATCGAGCGCCACCGCCTCGGCGACTACTACTCGGGCGCCTACTACTACGTGCAGCCGGCGGCGGCGACCGGGAGTGACCTAGGAGGATCGAGGCGGGAGGCCTGCTCCTCTTCGTCTGTATCCGGTTTGTGCTAGCCATCTTATGGCACCTTGTTTAACTTATATGCGTACTCAGATATTGTTGCTTCCGCTGACTCGTCTATGATCGAGCACTTGTATTCGAGCCCTCGAGGCCCCTGGCTTGTATTATGATGCTTGTATGACTTATTTTATTTGTAGAGTTGTTTTGTGATATCTTCCCGTGAGTCCTTGATCTTGATCGTACACATTTGCGTGCATGATTAGTGTACGATTGAATCGAGGGCGTCATATTGTCGTCCTCGGGCATCTCAAGTATAACAAAGTCAGTCAAAATAGTAACATTAGCAACAACAACGGGCATGTCCTCACAGATACCGATAGGTATGGCAGTTGACTTATCAGCCATTTGCAAAGATATTTCAGTAGGTGTGAGTTTATTCAAGTCAAGTCTTTTATATAAAGAGAAAGGCATAACACTAACACCAGCTCCTAAAACACAAAAAGCAGTTTTCACATAATTCTTTTTGATAGAGCAAGGTATAGTTGGTATTCCCGGATCTCCAAGTTTTTTAGGTACTCCATCTTTGAAAGTATAATTAACAAGCATAGTGGATATTTCAGCTTCCGGTATTTTTCCCTTATTTGTGATGATGTCTTTCATATACTTTGCATAAGGAGGCAATTTCAAGATATCAGTCAAGCGAGTACGCAAAAAGACTGGCCTCAGCATTTCAGGAAAGCATTCAAATTCTTCATCGTCATTCTTTTTAGTTCACCTGGGTGGAAAAGGCATAGGTTTTTTAACCCACGGTTCTCTTTCTTTACTGTGTTTTCTAGCAACAAAGTCTCTTTTATCATACCTTTTATTTTTAGGTTGTGAGTTATCAAGATCAACAGGTGGTTCTATCTCAACATCATTATCTGGTTCTTTATCATTATTTGGTTGATAGTATTCATGAACCTCAGCATTATCTTTTTCATTATCACTAGGTAGATGTTCATTACAAGATTGAGTTTCAGCATCTGAGACAGAAGTTTCATTATCATTATCAGGAAGTTTCTCTAATTCAGGTTCACTAGAAGTATGCAAAGTCCTATCATTTTCTTCTTCTATTTCTTTTTAGGAGGACTAGGTACATCACTGTTAGCTATTTCTGAATCTTGTTCAATTCTTTTTGGGTGTCCCTTGGGATAAAGTGGTTCCTGAGTCATTTTACCTCCTCTAGTTGCAACTCTAACAACAAAGTCATGCATATTATGATTCATTTCATCAAGTAATTCTCTTTGAGATTTAGCAACTTGTTCTAACTGAGTTTTAACCATAGAAGCATGTTTTCCCACACCTCTAACATCATTTGATAATCTAAATAACAAGTCACTCAAGCGAGCAATCATATCAGAATTATATTTCAATTGTTTCATAACATTTGCATTGAAGTGATCTTGTTTTCTAATGTAGTTTTCAAACTCATAAAGGCATTAGCTAGGATGCATATTGTGAGGATTATCATTATCATTAAACTTTACAAGAGAATTTACCTCTACCACCTTAGGTAGTGGTGGTGCATTAAGCCCATGTATTTCTTCAATAGGAGGTAAAATTTTAACATCCTCATCTTTAATACCTTTTTCCTTCATATATTTCTTTGCCTCTTGCATATCTTCAGGACTGAGATATAATATACCCCTCTTCTTCGGAGTGGGTTTAGGCAGTGGTTCGGGAATAGTCCAATCATCATAATTTTTCAAGATATTATTCAATAATTCTTCAGCTTGTCCAACAGTTTGTTCCCTGAAAACACAACCAGCACAACTATCTAGGAAGTCCCCAGAAGCATCGATTAGTCCATTATAGAAGATATCAAGTATTTCATTTTTCTTAAGAGGATGATCAGGCAAAGCATTAAGTAACTGGTGAAGTAGCAAACTTAGGATCACACTTCATTCTAGCATTCAGTGATTTTTTCTTTATACTTGTGTAGTAATTTCTCTAGATCATCTCTATCATTGCAAGCAAGAATATCTCTAGTTGTTTCTTCACTCATAACATAACCTTCCGGTACCTTAGGCATTTCATATCTAGGAAGGCTAGTTCTAGCAGGTGTTTCAGGAGTTTCAGTTTCAAGCTCATCATCAGATTCAACAACATCATGTTGTATAACTCTAGCAATTTCTTTATCAAGAAATTCACCAAGTGGCACATAATCATTATCAAGCAAGGTACTAGCATCATTCATAGTAGAAGTAGCATCATCAATAACTTGCGACATATAAGAAATTGATAGCATGTGGTGGTGTTGCAAGTTTACTCAAAACAGAAGGTGAATCTAAAGTAGAACTGGATGGCAGTTCCTTACCTCCCCTTGTCTTTGAGGGAAATATGTTAGCCTTTGGATCCTTCAGATTCTTCATAGTGATAATATGATAATAATCCCAAGTGACTCAACAAAGATAGCTGTTCTCCCCCGCAACGGCAACAGTCTTCGAGGGTAGAGTATTCAACCCAAATTTATAGATTCGACACAAGGGGAGCCAAGGAATATTTGATGGTATTAGTAGCTGATTTGTCAATTCAACCACACCTGGAGATTAATTATATATAGCAAGTAATCAGTAGCACAGTAGTTTGATAGTTTTGATAGTAGTGACAGTAGCAATAGTAACAGTAGCAGTGATAGCAGTAATTTTGTAGCAAGTGTTACGGTGATGATAGCAGTAGTAACTTAGCAGAAACAATATAGGATAAATTTGTAGGCATTGGATTGGTGACTTGTTGGATGATATTCATCATGTGACAGTTATAACCTAGGGCTATATGGCACTAGCTCCAGTGCATCGATATAATGTAGGCATGTATTCTGTAAATAGTCATACGTGCTTTATTAAAAGAACTTGCATGACACCTTTTGTCCTACCCTCCCGTGGCAGTGGGGTCCATATTGGAAACTAAGGGATATTAAGGCCTCCTTTTAATAGAGAACCGGAACAATGCATTAACACATAGTGAATACATGAACTCCTCAAACTACGGTCATCACCGAGAGTGGGCCTAGTTGTTGTCACTCTGGGGTTGTCGGATCATAACACATAGTAGGTGACTATAACTAGCAAGATCGGATCTAACACATGGATATAATGATGAATTCATAAACAGTTCAGATCTGAGTTCATGGCACCCGGCCCCAAAGTGACAAGCATTAAGCATGGCAAAGTCATAGCAACATCAATCTAAGAACATAGTGGATACTAGGGATCAAGACCTAACAAACTAACTCGATTACATGATGAATCTCATCCAACTCCTCACCGACTAGCGAGCCTAAGAAGGAATTACTCACTCCCTGTGGGGAGCATCATGGAATTGGTGATGGAGATGGGTTGGTGATGACGAAGAACGAAGATCCCCCTCTCCGGAGCCCCTAACGGACTCCAGATCTGCCCTCCTGAGGAAGAATAGGTCTTGGCGGCGGCTCCGTCTCGTGGATCGTATAATTCTTTCTCCCTGATCTTTTCAGGAAATATGTGATTTTATAGTATCAGGGGGGTCGTCAGCGGGGCCACCAGGTGGGTACAACTCACCTGGGCGTGCCGGGAGAGGGGGGCGTACCCTGGTGGGTTGTGCCCACCCAGGTGCCCCTCTCCGGCAGGTCTTGGCTCCAGAAATTCTTATTATTGATATAAAAAATCCTCACAAAGTTTCATTCCATTCTGAGAACTTTTATTTCTGCACAAAAACAACACCATGGTAGTTATGCTGAAAACAGCTTCAGTCCGGGGTTAGTTTCATTCAAACCATGCAAATTAGAGTCCAAAACAAGAGGAAAAGTGTGAGAAAAAGTAGATACATTGGAGACGTATCAATCATCATTATTCATTTTTAGAGTAGTGCCCTAGTGAAGAAAGAATGATGGAGACTAGGATTGCCCCACAAGTTGGGATGAGACTCCGGACAATGAGAGAAAAAGAAGAAGAAAAAAAGAGAAAAAAAAGAAGAAAAAATAAAGGAAAAAAAGAAAAAAAAGAAAACAAATATAAAGAAACAAAGAGAGAAGGGGCATTGTTAGTATCCTTTACCACACTTGTGCTTCAAAGTAGCACCTTGTTTTTCATATGGAGTCTCCTATGTTGTCACTTTCATATACTAGTGGGAATTCTTCATTATAGGATTAGATGCACACCCACTTAGTTCCATATTGAGATTTCATACACTTATAGCTCTTAGTGCATTTGTTGCATGGCAATCCCTACTCCTCGCTTTGATATCGATTGATGGGCATCTCCATAGCCCGTTGGTTAGCCGCGTCGGTGTGAGACTTTCTTACTTTTTGTCTTCTTTATATTTACCCCTATCATAATACTCTATTCCACCGTAGTGCTATATCTATGGCTTGCGCTCATGTATTGCGTGAGGGTTGAAAAAGCTGAAGCGCGTAAAAAAGTATGAACCAATTGCTCGGCTTATCATCAAGGTTGTGCATGATAAATACTTTCAACGCGTTTGGTTCGCCTATGGTAACGTATTCAGCTTTGTATTCAGACTGCACTGTATTAGATGGTGTATTGAGTGAACACGTGTTCTGTTTGGTTGAACAAAGGTATGCATTCTGAATATAGTGCAGCGTTTGGTTGACCCATGTATTGGGATTACACAATGTAACAGTAGTATTATCTCATCAAATGAACGACAATGAATGCAAAATCAGTGCTGATTTGTACATGGCTGACATGTCCATGTCATATATCATAGGTAACAGATTTTTTCTAATGGATCTTAATATATAAATATGTGAACAAATTCAAGCTAACTCCATAAGTGGGGTCATCTGCAAAAAATGCATTAACACATGCATAATTAATAGCCAACAAAACAAATCATTTTCTCATTGTTGAAGAGTAGCAATAACATTTTTCATGTGATATCCATCTGGTAACACATCAGCTCATCATCACCACAAGTACCGGCAGTCCCTTATCTTCTAATTGCGTTATCCACATCATCAGCTCCTCATCACCACAAGTAGTAGCAGATTCTTATCTTCTAATTGCATCATCTAGCACATCATTGGACCAACAGAAACTTGTCATTTCTCTAAACAAGACATGTTGTAGTTCTAAAGAAGTGCAAATGTAAAAGCTTTGCATATATGATTTGCCATGAAAAACAAATCTTGAATGCCCCAGATCTAAGATGGATATTGTAATAGCAAGTTGGATTTCATCTGTTCATGACAACACACATGAAATCTTCCTAACAATAAACAATAAAAACCGAAATGGCAGTGTTGAACATTTCTGACATAAATCAATGTGCATGGCCTAGTTATTGGAATCTATACAAGCAAGTTCAGTTGCATCACATGGGTTTTGTTCAACAAAGGTATGACATATAACAGTGAAGTATTGCTCAGACTATTCTTTTTAAGAGAGAAAGAACAAGATAACAGTACATAACTATCACTTAACATCAGAACAAGATAATAGTGCATGAATTTAACTTACCAAGTGTTTTCTTAACATACTCCTCCTCAGATTCTGGAGTGCAAGCATCATATGCATTTCTTCGGAGCTTTGGCAAATATGCTAGCAGCATTCACGATTTCAGTCCAGTGAATCCAAGCCTTGATAATTCATTGATAGCTTTCTATTTAAACTTCTATCTAGGATCTTCCTCCATTGCTTTCTCTTGGGCAATAGCTTCGCATTCCATTGTTGCTGCCATTTGGCCGACATTCTGAGTGACACTCTTTAGCTGGTTGTTTACATCTCCAAACATGGTGAGAAAAGGATCCGTTGATTCTGACCTACGAGACATGTTACCTTTCTTTCTCTTCTTAGAGTTTGTAGAATTGGTGGTGACATGGCTGTCAACAAACCGTCTAGGTGTCTCTCTTTACGTTCTGTCATCTTCCTCTTCATCATTCATCTCATCTTCAATGACAATCTCATTCTGCAAATTTGTTATAGCTTCGCCAAAACCTTCCGCACCCTCCCCAGTACCTATATCTTTGCTATAAATTGCAGCCAACTTAACAAAATAAGGGAACGTCACACCATGCAAGCCCTTGGCCTCATTGTGAAGCTGCAAAAGACAATAAGCATGGAAATCATATTTTTGGTTAACTCTACTACAACCATAATCAATAGATAAAATATTGTTCAAGAAGTTCCATACGTTCTCAGTTTTCTAGGTCATGCGGTGCGACAACTTACAAGGTAAAGAAAAATCATGCAGTGAACCAGAAAAAGCACTTTCTCCAATCTATATCTATGAAATATGTGACTGGAAGGGAAAGGAGGTATCAATAGGACCTCACTTCTAGCAGAAGTAGTAATACAAGAGATGTCAACTGGATAATCCATATGGCCATAAGTAGAAAATGTAATGCAAAAGTAATAGGCATCTGGAGTTATATACCTTACAATGTTCATCGTATGATTGCTTTTCACACTGGATCATTTTCCTATTCTCATCCCAAGAAAACCCACTTCTTTTAATCATAACTTCAATTGCTCCATACTTGGTCCTAAAGTATCTCACCCTTGACTCAATGTGTGGAGCAGCAGTAAGACCACAACCAGGTACCTTTTCAGCCAACCTACTTTCCAGCACCGAGGAATACCCATTCTTGAAACCATTATAACCTTTCCACCGTGGATCCAATGACAGATCATATAGAGCATTGACTAGCTCATCGTCCTCCATTGTTGTCCACTTTCTTTTGTTTTTCCCCTGCCACGTGCAACACTTGAGCTATCCATGTTGTCCATACCTACAAAATGCACAAGTTAAATTAGTTCATGAGATATTCAGATTTCTATAGTTAAAACAAGCATGTATGTACATCTGCAAGCATCCACCAAAACACAAACCTTAGTGACCTCTAGCTCTATAGCTATTATACATCCCTTGAGAAAGAGTATTCCGGAAATTATTCCACTCATTAGATGTTGATATATGAGTGATAAATTCAGGTTCATCGTTCTCTCCCTCCAAGATTTTCATGTTATGTTGCATCATCCCATCCTCACTAGTGAGTGGATCCTCAGCCATATTTTGTAAAATCAGATTGTGTAATAGAGTGCATGCCATTATAATCCGGCAATGAGTTTTGATAGGAAAATATGATGGATACCTCAAAATCGCCCACCGGCCCTTGAGTCTTCCAAAGCATCTCTCAATAATATTTCTAGCTCTAGCGTGCAGCATATTAAAATATTCCTCTGCGCTGCGTGGTGGGTTTTGTGGAGTCCAACCACCTAAGTGGTACCTTTGACCTCGATAAGGAGCTAAAAATCCATTTGCATTTTTGTATCCAACATCAACAAGGTAGTATTGTCCTTGAGGGACTCGAAACCCATCCAACCTTGAAATAGCATCTCTAAGAACACGACCATCATGTGCCGAACCCTCCCAGCCAGGTAATATATAAATAAACTGCATGTCAGGTGCACAGACACCCAAAACATTTGTATCAATATCAGCCAGCCTTGACCTATACCTCCCTCTTAGATTAGCTGGGGCGGTAACCTTGACGTGTGTACCATCTAATGCCCCCAAACAATTCTACAACATGAACATCATGAGTGATATTAGTGTGTTATACTGCTAATCAGATTATATCATGTGACTGACACTAAAATTTTCATGCAGAGATAATTTACCTTGAAATACTTCCAATTATTATCCGTGCAATCTTCGGGTATAGGCTCTGGTTTCTTAAGTAGTAGGTTGTGCAGCTTCAAAACAGCCATCAAACATTTATTGAAATTTCTGCTTATCGTGTCACCACTTCGATAAAAGAACTTCTTGATTGTTCTATTTTTTAGATGGTGTGATATTATGTAGAGAAATGTAGCCACTATCTCTTCCAGCGATGTGTTCCTTGTGCCCTCTAGACCACTAGTAACTCTAACCATCTCACACAATTTGTGGAATGTCCTCATGTCCATGCGAAGCTCCTGTATGCAAGCTACATCACTCTCGCCAATGAGTTGGTACAAATGTGCGGCTCTAAGTTCTCTATTTCTAATCCTCTTCTCTATCTTCCAAAACCTCATTTTATAGACTAGTGCAAATAATAACCATATATAATAGTACATAAGCATGATGCTAATGAAAATATTCCTAAATGCTAAATTCCTTCGTCACGATCTCGTGGTGGCCAAAGGAAGACGAGCCATAATGCTGAAAATAAAAATGCAGCACAAAATTATAAATATTGTGTATCTTGAAGTCATATGAGTATATATCGGTATATATGAGTATAGTACAATATATTCCTTAGCTCATGAAATTACTCTCAGCAAAACAAAGGGCACAAGAATTCTGAAGTGTCAAATTCTGCTTAAATAGCAAGCAACCTATATGAGTACAGTACAGTACATCATTTTTTTCGATAATAAGGGGTCAAACCCCCGGCTCCAATCAATTAAGAAAGAAACAGAATGAGTACCAGAGTTTTAACAACCAGCCTCACCACAGGGCAAGTGCAAAGCTATAGAGATGAAAAGGAAAGACAACTCCAAACATGTTTCTTTTGCAACCTAACAAACTAAAATAGGATACATCACACACTCTCACTGAGGCCACAACAGCGGTGCAATACAGCATATGTGATCCACAAGAAATTGTAGAATCAAATTATTCTTTAAATAATAAGCAGCCTCTTCCCTATCCAGGGCATGCATGACTCATATTATTCATACTATCTCCTCCATAGCCATTCTCTTATAGTATCACCCTCGCAAAACAAAAGGGCACAAGAAAATCTAGGTATTGCAGCAAGCATCAGATTTACAGTAAGATGGTACAGTACAATACAATATGAGCAATCCATGCAATTCTCAACCATCAAATTCTGATTGAACAACAAGCAGCCTATATAAGCTCAGTACAATGTAGTGTGATCCAATACAACTACTTTATTTATCTATATCCAACAGAGAAAAGGATCTGATCACCTCATTTGTTGGGGACAACAAATCACAGTATGACGACGAAGCAAAAATTACTGATTCCACCAAAGAATCCCTCAAATTATTCCACTCATGCGCACATCCATGAATAGTACCCAAATCTCAACTGGTCGACTAAGTCTGAAGCTCTAACTAGAGTACAGTTTGGCCAAAACGCTTGGATCTTCCAGTTCGGAGAAAGGAAATGATAAATCCGGGCACTAGAGCACAAGAAAAGAGGAGGGAGGGAAGAGGGGAGGTGTTGCACCATGGTTCTTGTCGAAGATGCCAATCCAGGGAAGGTTCGCGTCGAGGAAAGAAAGGGGACCAGCTGTTTGGGGCGGAGCTTGGAGAGGTCCGGATTTGGATCTTGCGGCCGAGGAGGGAGAGGCCGGCGTTCCTACTCCAACGGCGAGGGGAGGTCGTGGCGGCAACGGGGAGAGCTCATGGTGGAGGCGAGGTCGGGACGAGCGGAGGAACGGAAAGTGGATCTGATTACGGAGACGAGTGTTTTCTGTTTTCACTCGGTGTGCCCTGTTTTCGGCTTTCTGAAGCGACGTATCCGATTACACGGCAATGGAAACCGGCCCAGCCGAACCAAACGCCCGTAACATTAGCGATGTAATCGGGAGGAGGTGTGAAATTGGTGAACCAAATGCGTCATTTGTGTTAAGAAGACAGAGCATGACAAGACTATATGATTTTGTAGGGATAGCTTTCTTTAGCGTTGATATTTTGAAAGACATGATTGTTTGCTGGGATGCCTGAGTATTGATGTCTTTATGTCAAATTATAGACTATTGCTTTGAATCACTTATGTCTTAATATTCATGCCATGATGAGATATATTATCAAGTTTATGCTAGGTAGCATTCCACATCAAAAATTATCCTTTTTTTATTATTTACCTACTCGAGGACGAGCAGGAATTAAGCTTGGGGATGCTGATACGTCTTCGTCGCATCTATAATTTTTGATTGTTTCATGCCAATATTATACAACTTTTACATACTTTTGGCAACTTCTTATATGATTTACTAGACTAACCTATTGATCCAGTGCCCAGTGCCAGTTTCTGTTTTCCGCATGTTTTTTGTATCGCGGAAAATCCATATCAAACGAAGTCCAAATGCAATAAAATTACACGGAGAATTATTTTGGAATATATGTGATTTTTGGGAGTTGGAATTACCGCAAACGGAGGCCCACACAGCCCACAAGACACCAGGGCATGCTAGAGGCCCCTGGCGCGTGGTGGTGGGTTGTGCCCTCCTCGAACGTCGGTTGGAGCTCCACTTCAGGCGCAAGGAAGCTTATATCCGGAAAAAAAATCATGTTAAAATCTCAGCGCAATCGGAGTTACGAATAACCCGAAATATAAGAAACGATTATCCTATGATCACTAGTACATCGACGTGCTAAACAAACGGTTTTAACCCCTTTCCGCAACTACATTTGGAACCGTCGCCCAATGAGTGTGGGCGATAGGGGAGTCCATCCCACACGACCCTGAAATCGTCGGGGATAGGCCCTCCTGGGACCCAGGCTGGGGCCGTGTGTGATCGGGCGAGACATCGAAACCCAATCATTTCCGTAGGTATGTACATCCCACACGATGAATCCCAGAAAATCATTTCCGTAGGTATGTACATCCCACACAGTGAATCCCAGGAAATCATTTCCGTAGTTATGTACATCCCACACGGTGAATCCTAGAAAATCATTTCTGTAGGTATGTACATCCCACGCGGTGAATCCTAGAAAAACATTTCTGTAGGTATGTATATCACACACAGTTCTTTGTCTGGAAACGTTTGTGCAAGGTGGCCTATCGCAAACAGTTCGCTGCCGGAAGCCGTGTGTGATTGTTAGTTGATCGAACATGCCTACTTTCTAGAAACCGTGCGGGTTGTTTCTGTTCATCGCCCACGGTGTTGTCTGAGTAACCGTTTGCAATAGAAAACCCCAATAAGCAGGGTAATTAGCCTATTATTGATAATCCATGTACTAATCAAACTGATATTTCTTATAAAACACGCCAGATATTTCATATCCGTATAAAAGCAACCAAGATTTCATAATCGAATTACATCAGATAGCTTCGGCACTCAGTTATGCCATTACACAACAGCACCAAGTTTCACATGCAGCATCAAAAACCTTTGGAAAGTAGCATCGTACATGCTAAATAGACAGATGAATCTCATCTGGGAAACTGCAGAAGCGGAAGGGAAATATTGAGCCTTGAGTGATGTTGAATGTCCTTGCAACTTTAGGCCAGTGGCTATGGATAATTGCTCGCCCAACCTTCGTCCTCTTTAGCAAGACTTCAATATTGTACCATGGGTGTTGAATGAATACCTTCCTCGCCTCTTGACCATGCAGGTGGTTTGAGGGGTAATCATCAGTGAACTGCTTTGAAAAGTACTGAAAACAAAGCTACGCATAAATCGCTGTTGTAAATTTTGAAACGGCGCAAGGGGTAAAAACAAGGTAAAAAAGTTGGTACCATCCTATAGTTGACTGATGTCTTCTTCATTGTGCAAACACATATCTTGCTGTTATTCGTCGCAAGTTTCTTCATCCTAACAATCTTTCTGAGTTTCTTGACATGACTGATATTCATGGACATCTCATTTCCCATATGCAAAATGGGTCGAACAATGGGTCTAAGCCTCTGACAACAGGACCTACATGTGCAAGACCAAATTGTAAGAAACCTAAATATTAGAATGATTCCTGCAACTGCACAATAATGTGCTATTAGCCAAAGGACCTTGCTTGAACAAACCTCGATGGTAAACCGCGGTGTCTCCCATTGTTTCCCTGCAACACACATAAGGAGGATCCTGATCAGGTTAACTGAGAGTTGCCATACTATCAGTAGAATATGTATTGAGTACAACTAAATTCGATTGGTGTCACATGCATAACAATACAAAATTGTACCCACAGCAAATGAAAATAAAATTGCAGAACTAAATCAAACAGTTAAATGGACAACAGACCAAATGAACCAAAATAGTTAACTGAGCACGACATTGCAGAATAGAAACATGTACTAGAAGATAAGACAGTTAACAAAACAAAGAATGCTTGAGAATAGTACTACGAAATGTAGCAATTGTTGGACCAAAGTGTTAACTGAACATTAAATTTCAGAGGACCAAACTGTTAACTGAACATCAGATTGCATATTAACATTACAGAGGACAAATCACTAGAAGGCACTGACGGTGGCCTCGAGAAAACATTACGAACTGTATTTTAATGTAGACAGCCGCGTGGCGGTGTCGACGGTGGCCTCGAAGACGAGGTGCTCCTCCAAGATCTAATGGTCGACACGCATGGCAGCCATAGCGACATCGTTCGTGTGTGCGGCCGCATGCTACTGAGCTCCACGTTATACTGCATGCAAAATGGCTGTGGGCGGCGCTTAATGGGAGGAGGGGGCAGTGATTTCGATGGAAGGTGTCGCTCCGTCGGTCTGGGCATGTGGGACGGGAAAGGAGGAAGATGGTGTGGGTGGGGTGTGGATTACCTGACCATATCAACGAGGCCACGCGGCAAGAAGAAGGGTCGGCTGTGAGGAGGCCGCGCAACAAGAAGAAGGGTCGCCGGCGAGGAGGCGGCGCTGCAAGAAGAAGGGTCACTGGCGAGGAGGTGACGATGCAAGAAGAAGGGTAGCCGGCGAGGAGGCGGTGCTGCAAGAAGAAGGGTCGCCGGCGAGGAGGCTGATCTGCTAGTAAGCAGCACTGAAGGTTTGAACTTGGAAAGCAAGGAGGAACATTGGAAATGTGGCTTTTGGTAGGAGGGAGGGGGCGGGGAGATAGATATTTCCGCGGTGGCAAAAACATTTCGCTCAGTGCCGCGAGAAATTGGCGCGCAAGTGTGGTTCAAGTGGGGGCGGTGGACTGTAGACGACAAAGCTTCTTGTGTAAGCCATACAAGACGGTGCGCCAAGACATTTTATATCGCGTCCCACACGATTCTTTCTAGTAAACTGTTTGTGGTATACCTAATTTTTTCATTATGTTTTGAAAGACAAAATGGTGTTACGGAGGGAAAGGATGGTGTTTGAATTGCTAGAACATTTACATACAGTGAACATGCAACTAGTACATGAGTGTCGTGTTTAAATTTGGAATTATTCCGGGTTTGTTTGGCATTTTTATGCATTAGTTGAGTTTCTGGGCATTTAATGTGCATAATTCAAATTTGAACTACAAACACATGCTCCAATGGACCAAAGTTTGTTGAAAAATCACATGCGCATCTTTGGGTGAATTTATAGGTCCCATGTAAGAAATGGGAATGAAATTCAAACATCTGGGCGTCGTGGCTCGGCCGGAATGATTGAGAAACTTGGTTTCTTAATTCCTGTAAATCCAAAACACGGCTGAAAATCATGAAACTTGGCATGGTGTCATGACATGGCACCAACATGGTGCATCAATTTTTTTGGCCGAATTGGGACAAGCTTTGGTGAAAGCTTCTTGAAAACCGGAGCTTCCCTCAAGAAGGCTCTTGGTTCCGAGAGGGAGCGTGTCACCTCCGTGTGCGAAATGACATACGTACATTGCCTTCTCCCGCCTTAATTTTTTTACACGGGCAGATTAGACCAAATAGAAGTGTCATGCTAAATTTTGGAATTATTCCGGGTTCGTTTGGCCTTTTTTATACATTAATTGAGTTTCTGGGAATTTAATGTGCATAATTAAAATTTGAACTACAAGCACATGCTCCTGTGCACCAAAGTTGGTTGAAAAATCACATGTGTGTCTTTGGGTGAATTTATAGGTCCCATGCAAGAAATGCGAATGAAATTCAAACATCTGGGCATCGTGGCTTGGCCGGAAAGATTGAGAAACTTGGTTTTTTAATTCCTGTAATCCAAAACACGCTTGAAAAACATGAAAATTGGCATTGTGTCATGACATGGCACCAACATGCTGCGGTAATTTTTTTGGCCAAATTGGGACAAGCTTTGGTGTAAGCTTCTTGCAAACCGGAGCTTCCCTCAAGAAGCCTCGTGGTTCTGAGAGGGAACGTGTCACCTCCGTGTGCGGAACGAGATACGTATACTTCCTTCTCCCGCCTCTTTTTTTACACAGGCAGGTTAGACCAAATAGAAGTATCATGCTATGTTTTGGAATTATTCTGGGTTCATTTGGCCTTTTTACACATTAATTGAGTTTCTGCGCGTTTAATGTGCATAATTCAAATTTAAACTACAAGCACATGCTCCAGTGCACCAAAGTTGTTTGAAAAATCACATGTGTGTCCTTGGGTGAATTTATAGGTCCCATGTAAGAAATGGGAATGAAATTCAAACATCTGGGCGTCGTGGCTCGGCCGGAAAGATTGAGAAACTTGGTTTTTAATTCATAAATCCAAAACACGCTGAAAATCATGAAACTTGGCATGGTGTCATGACATGGCACCAACATGCTCTTGATAATGTTTTGGCGAATTGGGACAAGCTTTGGTGTAAGCTTCTTGCAAACGGAGCTTCCACAAGAAGGCTCGTGGTTAGAGAGGAGCGTGTCACCTCCGTGTCTTGAAACGACATCGTACACTGCCTTCTTCCGCCTTTAATTTTTTACACACCAGATTAGTCCAAATAGAAGTATCGTGCTAAAATTTGTAATTATTCAGGGTTCGTTTGGCCTTTTTTATTCATTAATTGAGTTTCTACGCATATAATGTGCATAATTCAAATTTGAACTACAAACACGGGCTCTAGTGCACCAAAGTTGTTTGAAAAATCACATGTGTGTCCCTGGGTGAATTTCTAGGTCCCATGCAAGAGATGGGAGTGAAATTCAAACATCTGGGCGTCGTGGCTCGGCCGGAAAGATTGAGAAACTTGGTTTTTTAATTCCTGTAAATCCAAAATACGCCTGAAAATCATGAAAGTTGGCATGGTGTCATGACATGGCACCAACATGCTGCGGTACTTTTTTTGGCCAAATTAGGACAAGCTTTGGTGTAAGCTTCTTGCAAACCGGAGCTTCCCTCAAGAAGGAACGTGTCACCTCCGTGTGCGAAACGACATACGTACAGTGCCTTCTCCCGCCTTAATTTTTTTTACACAGCCAGATTAGGCCAAATAGAAGTATCGTGCTAAAATTTGGAATTATTCCGGTTTCGTTTGGCCTTTTTTGTACATTAATTGAGTTCCTGTGCATTTAATTGGCATAATTCAAATTAGAACTACAAGCACATGCTCCAGTGCAGCAAAGTTGTTTCAGAAATCACATGTGTGTCCTTGGGTGAATTTCTAGGTCCCATCCATGAGATGGGAGTGAAATTCAAACGTCTGGGCGTCGTGGCTCGGCTGGAAAGATTGGGAAACTTGGTTTTTTAATTCCTGTAAATCCAAAACACGCCTAAAAATCATGAAACTTGGCACGGTGTCATGACATGGCACCAACATGCTGCGTTATTTTTTTTGGGTCGAATTGGGACAAGCTTAGGTGTAAGCTTCTTGCAAACCGGAGCTTCACTCAAGAAGCCTCGTGGTTCCGAGAGGGAACGTGTCACCTCCGTGTGCGAAACGAGATACGTATACTGCCTTCTCCCGCCTTATTTTTTTACACAGGCAGATTAGACCAAATATAAGTATCATGCTATGTTTTGGAATTATCATGGGTTCATTTGGCCTTTTTACACATTAATTGAGTTTATGCGCGTTTAATGTGCATAATTCAAATTTGAACTACAAGCACATGCTCCAGTGCACCAAAGTTGTTTGAAAAATCACATGTGTGTCCTTGGGTGAATTTATAGGTCCCATGCAAGAAATGGGTGTCGGTGTACTAGAGTAGGGGTAGCCTAGTATCCCGAACTCGTGCACGGGCAGTCGCAGCACCCCGCAGCAGGGCTGGCCTAGTGACCGCCAAGGTCCTCCGCGGCTCCTTTGGAGCCATTCAAGAACAAAGTATTCAAGGCCCCGGCAAGAGGAGCTTGCCGGGAAGGCCACTCAAGGCACGCAGAAGACAAGGCCCCGGCAAGAGGAGCTTGCCGGGAAGGCTTGGTGAGCGACAAGCTCCCGAGCGCAACAAGGATTCAGCTGTGGCAAGGTGCTTGCCGTGGCAGGCAACCTCTCTTCATCTCCGCTCCAGCTCATCCGCCAACGTGTCGCCGTGGGGCTACTCCAGGCACGCGTGTCGAAGGGCTGTGCAGCCAGCGGGGAGCAGCGATAAGCGGCGCTGACAGGCTTACCATCGTGGAAAACAGTGTTGCACTTGACGGTCCCTTTTGCACTGTTCAGGCGACAGGGACGGGCATTTATTGATCTTGTCCCTTGCCGTCAGAGTTAGGTAGAGCACTGTACACTGTACAAGTTGGTGTACCAACTACTGTTTTCCCATTTTTGCCCTCGTCTACGTTGCCACCTGTGGTGACCCCTTGTGCCTATAAAAGGAGGCCCAAGTGCAGCGTAGAGAGGGTTCGGCTCCGGTCCGGTTCATTCGACTCATTCGAGACCACACTCACTCAGGCTAGGTTTTGTAGCTCCCATTGCAACCTAGCAAGAACACAATATAATCAACCAAGCAGCAGTAGGAGTGTTATCTCTCTGGAGAGCTCCAAAGCTGGGTAAATCTGCTCGTGTGCATCGCCTCGATCTGCTCTTTGTGCAATCTCCGCCCCCCATCGAACCACAAGGGACTCGGTCCGCCAGGTCCCATAGGTGTTCGTGGGTCACGATCAGCTTCCCCGACATCTTTGGCGCGCCAGGTAGGGGGCGTTGAGGCTGTGTGAACCTGATCCGGCGTTCACACGAGCAACTTCTTCATCATCTTCGTCAACATGCCACGAAGAAGAAGGCTTGGCGGCAGCAGAGCCGTCGCGTCAAACCCACCACCACCGGAGCTGGCGAGTGGTGGGGAAGACGCTGGCGGAGAAACGGCGTCGTCGAGGCCCACGACGCCGCCAGATCCAAGGACAAAGCGGCGCGAGCCGGCGTCCGAATATGTACCGCGTCCGTCTCGGGAGGAGCGGGACCGACAGCGTCATGGTGCTCGCAGCGCCATCGCTCGTTGGATCAAGGCCAAGCTGGAGGATCCGAGGCCCTCGAGACCGCATGCACGCCCGACATCTTGGTATGCAGCGAATACGATCGCTTGGGCGGGATGCTGCTCCTCTAACTTGGTTAGAAGTCCGAGCACATCCGTTCCTCGCTCCGCACGCCATTGCCACCCACCACTTCAGCGGAAGCCTTGGCGAGAGCTCAAGCGCTTCTAGACTACCCTCCAACGGCCGACAAGGTCAGCGAATGGAGGCCACCATCGAGTCTCATCGGCTTTGCCAGCAGCGCCCCGCGGCAACCAAGCATCGTCGCAGCCGCTGCGCGGCGACAAGGCACGAGCCGGTGGTAACGAGACATGCGGGTGCCACCACCATGCACTCCCCTTCCGAAGGCCAAAATCACCAGCTCCTCGGATCCACCTCGACGGCGACTCCACCGCGTCGTCGGATCCATGAGCTCACCGTGATCAGCGCCAAGTTCTTAAGGAACGGCAACAAGAAGACGCTCGAACTCGCATCGAGCGCCGAAGAGAAGCGCGGCGTCAATCTGACCAGCGCGCTGGGCCCGCTGTTGACATGCACGCGCCAGGGGAACCAGGTGACTTGCCGTACGCGGTAGGTTGCCCTGCGTTCACTCGAGAGCTGCGGCAAGTCCAGTGGCCCGACAAGAAAAACTTCAAGCCAGATGTGCCAGATAAGTATGATGGCAGGACGCATCCGTCGGAGTTCCTCAGCATCTACACCATCGCGGTGCAAGCTGCAGGGGGACGAGACGACAAGATCCTCGCCAACTACTTTCCGTTGGTACTTAAGCCAAACGCAGATCTTGGCTCATGCACTTGCCGGACAGTTCTATATCTTCTTGGGCAGATCTGTGTCATCAGTTTCTCGGCGCCTTCACAGGCGGCCACAAGCCTCATGGCCAAGAGAGTGACCTTCACCTGCTCGCCCAGAAGGAAGGAGAGTCCCTGCGCAAGTTTATCCAGAGATTCAGCCGTGTGCACTACAACATCCCAGATGTCCACCCTGCCGTGGTGATCAGCGCGTTTCATCAGAACGTGTGGAACCGCAGGATGAGGGAGGAGATGGCGATGTGCAAAGTCAAGGACGTTAGTGAGCTTGATGCCTTGGCCGACAAGTGTGCACGTGCTGAAGAAGGAAGAAGACTCCCAGGAGAGAACGTTGGAGCAGGATCTGACAGTGAGGAGACCGCCCCGGCAAAGAAGAGCCGGCGGCGGAACAACAGAAAGAAGAAGAGCAAAGAGGTACTAGTTGTCGAGCAGTCCGGCAACGGAGGCGGCGCCAAGAAGGCCAAGGTTGGTGGCTCCGGCAAGGAGGTTGCCGCCGACACCGACCGCCAAGCTGTGGCGGCCGCCGACAAGCAGGACAGCTCCAACAAACAGTACTGCAAGATTCACCGCACCAAGGGCCACGACCTCCAGAGCTGCAAGAAAGTCGAGCAGCTTGTAGAACAGCAGAAGGCTGAGTACGAGCGGCGAGACAAGGAGAAGGCCCAGGAAGGTGCTGGGGCAGCTAGCAAGAAGAGACCCGGCCGGGGAGGACGCCGCGGCAAGGCCAAGCAGCGGCAAGGAGACATACCTGCCCGCGGCCGCGACAAGGATGAAGACGAAGATGATGAAGAAGACATGCAAGACGATGAAGCTGATGAGCAGGAGTTTCAGAAGGCAACAGAGGTTCTCTGCGTTGATGGTGGTGCTTCTCTGCATACCTCACACCGCCAACTCAAGCAATGGATGCGGGAGGTTAATGCAGCAGAGCCATCCGTAGAGTCACGCAGACCTCTGAAGTGGTCCAGCACGCCCATCGTCTTTGACATTGAGGACCACCCAGATCGCATAACTGCGGTCGGGTGCTTGCCGATGTTGGTCTCACCAACCATCCGCAACCTCAAGGTCACTAAGATGTTGGTTGACGGCGGGGCCGGCTTGAACCTGATCTCCTCTGCAGTGCTCCGGAAGCTTCAAATCCCTAACAGCGAGCTCGAAGAGACTGGCACTTTCCAAGGAATCAATCCAGGAAGGAGCAAGCCGAAAGGGAAGATGACATTGCCGGTAACATTTGGCAGTCAGCTAAACTTCAGGACTGAGAGAGTCACATTCGACGTTGCTGATTTCCCATTGCCCTACAATGGAATACTTGGCCGTCCAACACTCGCCAAGTTCATGGCAGCCTCTCATTACGCCTACAACTTACTCAAGATGCCCGGCCCGATAAGCGTCATTTCTGTACATGGCGACAAGAAGGATGCGCTTATCTGCGCCGACAAGATTTACCGGACGCAGCAGCTGCGACAGATAGCAAACCACTTGCCGCTGAAGCTCCGGGGAAGAAGAAGACCACTTTGTCCGGCAAGAGCTCGATGCCCACTCCGCAAGCGCACCTCTTGGTGCTGCGCTACCGTCGAGGACGCACCATCGAGCTCCACCGCAAGTGCAAGAAGATGATGGCAGCTCCACCGAAGACCAAGAAGGTGCCGCCAAGGAGGGCGGCACTGGTGGTACCTTCACCATCGATTGCCACGCTTGACCCTAAATAGGAAAGCGCTCGTTGCTTCACGTGGGCGAATGTCGATGTGTTTGCATGGCAACCGTCCGACATCCCGGCGTTCAGTGAAAGTAATTGAGCACCATTTAGCTGTCTGTCCTCATCGCGCGCCCGTCAAGCAAAAAGTCAGAAGCAGCGGTGGGCGCCAAGAATTCATAGCGTAAGAGATCAAGAAGTTGGAAGCAGCAGGCCTTGTTAGAGGAGTACTCCATCCCACGTGGTTGGCCAATCCAGTAGTTGTACGAAAGGCAAATGGGAAATGGAGACTTTGTATTGACTTCAAGGATGTTAATAAAGCTTGTCCCAAAGACCCATTTCCTTTGCCACGTATCGACCAGATTGTTGACTCCACGGCTGGATGTGACTTGCTTTCATTTCTTGATGCATACTCCGGATATCATCAGATCTTCATGGCAGAAGAGGATGAAGAGAAAACCGCATTCATTACACCATGTGGCACATACTGTTTTATACGGATGCCTTTCGGTTTGAAGAATGCTGGTTCAACGTTTGCAAGAGTGGTCCATGACGCTTTTGAGCCCCAAATGCACAGAAATGTAGAAGCCTACATGGATGACATAGTGGTCAAGAGCAAGGACAAAGCAACTCTGGTTCAAGATTTGGATGAAACCTTTGCAAATCTGCGCAAGATCAACCTCAAGCTCAATCCTGAGAAGTGCGTGTTTGGAGTCCCTTCCGGCAAGCTTCTCGGATTCTTCGTGTCTCAGAGGGGAATTGAAGCCAATCCCGACAAGATTAAGGCCATTGAGCAGATTGAAGCACCAAAGCGCGTCAAGGATGTAAGAAGGCTTACCGGTTGCGTGGCTGCTCTCAGCAGGTTTATCTCTAGGTCACTGAGCGCCTGCCATTTTCAAGATTTTGAAAAAGGCGGGTCAATGAAATGGACTCGAAGCGGAGGCTGCGCTGCAGACTTGAAGAGGTACTGTCCTCCACTCCAATACTTGTCGCACCTAGGCCACAAGAGAAGTTGCTGCTATACATAGCGGCAACCAATCAAGTGGTTAGTGCTGCGTTAGTAGCGGAAAGGGAGGCAGATGAGGAGCCGGCAACCGAGGTAGATGCATCCAGCGACAAGCAGGGGGCTTCGCCGTCAAGCTCTGGTCCCGACAAGGACGGATCTGCGCAGAATTGCGAGAAGATGCAGAAAAGGATGGTGCAGCGCCAGTCTACTTTGTCGATTCCCTCTGCAGGGGCTAGGTCAAGGTACTACGGTGTGCGAAGTTGCTTTTCGGCCTCCTCATGGCCTCTCGAAAGCTGCGCCATTACTTCCAAGCACATGAGATAACAGTTGTCACTCACTTTCCGCTGAAGAGGATCTTGCAAAATCTGAAGCCACAGGCAGGATTGTCAGTGGGCCTTTGGAACTATCAAGCTTTGGCCTCAAATTTGAAAGCACTTCAACTATCCAAAGCAGAAGCGATGGCAGAGTTTATAGCGAGTGGGCGTAGCGCAAGATGAAGAAATTCAGAGGCGAGCATCCCGTCAAGGAGGCAAATAAAGAGTGGCTGATGTATTTTGATGGTGCCTTCTTGCTGCAAAGGCGCCCGGTGCCGGCGTGGTTGCTTATCGCACCCACCGGAGAGCACCTCAAATACATAGTCCAAATGCACTTTCCCAAGGAGCAAGCAACAAATAATCTGCAGAGTATGAAGGTTTGCTTGCGGTCTCGAGATTGCAGTGGACCTTGGGATCAAGAAGCTTATTGTCGGGGTGACTCGCAGCTTGTCGTCCGCCAAGTAAACAAAGATTATCGAGTCCGTTGATGGAAGCCTCGTTGATGAAGTGAGAAAGCTAGAAGAACACTTTGAAGGCCTGCAAATGGAACATGTTCCAAGAGCTCAGAATGATATTGCTGATGGTCTGTGAAAGTGTGCTGCACTCAAGTTACCTGTGGAACCAGGGATTTTTGTGCTCAAGCTGACTCAGCCAACTGTAACACCATCAACCGGACAAAGCAAGAAGAGGAAGTTGGTTTATGGTTACTACTTTCCGGCAGAGCTCCCTGAAGAAGCCGCCAAGAAGGTCCCCAAAATCAACACAGATATCGCTGAGGAGCAGTCTGCTCCGACAAGCCCTAGGGTTTGCTTCGTTGAAGCAGACGCTCCCGACAAGTCTTGCTCCGGCAAGCTTGCCGGGGATCATCAAGCTCCGGCCGAACCGCAGGTTCTTGCCGTGGAAGCTGATGTTCCCGCAGCGGTAGATGTGCCTTTAGTCCTTGTTGTCGAGCCGCAAGCTCCAACATAGGCGCAGCAGATCGTCCATTTCCTTCAGACAGGGGAACTTCCCGAAGAGCAAGAAGAAGCAGAAAGAGTAGCCCGGCAGTCCAGTATGTACCCGTTTGTTGACAACATCCTGTACAGAAGAAGACTCAATGGTGTGAAATTGAAGTGTATTTGCCGGGAAGATGGACAGAAGCTGTTGGCAGAGATACACGGAGGCATATGTGGTCACCACATTGGCGCAAGAGCGCTTGCCGGCAAAGCTTTCCGGCAAGGTTTCTTCTGGCCGGAAGCCCTCCAGGATGCAACTGCACAAGTAAACAAGCGTGAAGCATGCCAGTTCCATTCAAAGCAGATACACCAGCCAGCTCAAGCTCTCCAGACGATCCCTTTATCCTGGCCATTTTGATGCAGGGGCTCGACATCCTCGGCCCCTTCCCCGAAGCTGTCGGGGCTTTGAGTACTTGTGCGTCGCAATCGACAAGTTCACAAAGTGGCGGAAGTGGAAGCGATGAGGAAGGTGACAGCCACGGTCGGCGATCAAGTTCTTCAGTCAATTGTTTGCCGCTTTGGGATTCCTAACCGGATCATCACCGACAATGGTACACAATTCACGAGTCGCACCTTCATGCAGTACGTCCAAGATCTTGGCGCCAAGGTCTGCTTTGCTTCTGTTGCTCATCCGAGAAGCAACGGTCAAGCAGAGAGGGCAAACGCTGAAGTGCTGCGAGGACTCAAGACCAGAACTTTTGACAGGCTGCGCAAGTGCGGAAGAAACTGGATTGAGGAGCTGCCGGTGGTTCTTTGGTCGATCAGGACGACGCCAAATCGAGCCACTGGCCAGACACCTTTCGCTCTAGTCTATGGAGCAGAGGCAGTTCTCCCCACGGAACTCGTATACGGATCACCTCGAGTACTCGCTTATGATGAGCTTGAGCAAGAGCAGCTGCGACAAGATGACGCGCTGCTCCTCGAGGAGGATCGTCTTCAGGCTGCTGTACGAGCTGGTCGTTACCAGCAAGCTTCGCACCGCTACCATAGCCGCAAAGTTAGTGCTATAAGCTTCGAGGAAGGCGACCTTGTTCTTCGGCGCGTTCAGTCCGCCAAGAATTCCAACAAGTTGACGCCGAAGTGGGAAGGCCCTTATCGGGTGAAACGAGTCACTAGGCCTGGCGCTGTCCGCCTTGAGACCGAAGATGGCGTTCCGGTGAGCAACTCCTGGAATATAGAGCATCTTCGTAAGTTTTACCCATAGGGCGCGGCAACCACCCTTTTGTACAAGTCTTGCCGCTGTTGCATGTAATCCTTCGTACAAAGCCTAGCGCAGACCCCGTGCATCAGTAAAGCTCATGTGTTGCGCACAACTTGTCAATTTCATGCTTTCATCATTATTTGGCATGTATTATCTGACATTTTGTGCAGCATCCACACCCGGTAAGCGATAACGAGCCACTAGGCTCCATAACTTTATTTTCTCTTAATTTCTCTCATAAGAAAGGAAGGTTCATCCGCCCACAAGTTAGCCGGGGGGGAAGGAGAAGATAATGGTGTGGGCCACCAAGTGTCGCTCGAGGAAGTATCGCCTTGCCGGGAAGCAAATGACAGAAAAGCTAAGTTGCCAAAGTTTGAGCAATCAGTTTTTAAATTTTTAAGTTATCTTCCTCGAATGATAGTACTTTGTATGGAAAACCTGTGCGCGGAGGAACCAACTCGTGGCTAGTTTGCGCCCTTACTTCGTTTTGAGTCCGCTCAACAACTTAAGTGTGCTGCAAGTAGTTGCGACAAGGTTGCTTGTCGCAGGCGGCATCGCCAAAGACTCTTGACGTTCGCACTCAGCGCTTCATGACAAAGGTGCCAGCGACAAGTTCCCTAAAAGCGTAGGGCACAAACATACAAAGGAAGGAATCAAGTAAAGGAAATAACATTGCAATCGTTGCCTAAGATAGAGTATATTACAAAAATGACTTGTCGCAGATCTAATAAATTGTCCTAAACATGATCTGCAGCGACAAGGGAAAGATAAACTTGACGGCCTAGTCCACGCGGTCGCCATCAACCCTCTTGACTCTGCTCACTCTGTCCATGATGGGTGCGACAAGGGCCTTGACCGCTTCAACGTCAGCAGTTGGAGGCAGGGATTTGAGGACATTGGCGAAGCTGACGCCTGGATTGCGGAAGACCACCTTCATCAGCACCTTCTGGAGAGCCCCGGCGCAGATTTGGCGCGACTCGTCAGGAAGCTGCTTTGGGATCTCCTCCCAGAGCCGCTGGAGACCCGTCAACACGCCTTTGAAGAACAGGCTGAGCTTGGCGCTGGGTTGAAGGCGCTCGTCGGTGGAGTACCCGAGGTCCACCATCCCCAGCTCCATCAACTCATTGTGGATGGCGGCGGCAGTATCCACAAGACCCTCCGTCCAGTGCATCACGCTGTCTCTGAGAGTATCCTGGGCGGTCACGGCATTTGCCAGCAGCTCCTCGTTGGCCTTGATCTTCTCCAGCAAGCCCGCTTCCCACTCCTTGGCGCCGTCCAGCGTCTCTGCCAAGGTGGTCAGTTTCAGCTCCAGATCTGCCTTGGAGTCCTTGGCGGCGTCGATCTCTTTGATCTTCTCAGCGAAACGACCCTGCAACTCACCAAGAGTATAGGCGTGCTTCTCGCGCTCGCGCTTCAGCCCGGTGACCTCCTCGCCGCTCTTCTGGAGGGTGGCCTCCAGCTGTGCCACCCTCGTCTCCAATTCCTTCTTGGCGGCCTCGGCAGCTGCGGCGGCGTCCTTTGCCTCCTTGAGTGCCCCGCCAATTGATTGCTCGCGCGCGGCAAGATCTTCCTCATAGCTGTCGAGGTTGATCTTCCGCTGCGCGCCACCACTCTTCCTGCACAGAGCTTCGCCGGCAAGCCTTTGCTGCTCCTCGACCTCGGCCTTCTCCAGGATGAAGGCCGTGCGCTCTTCGGAGAGTTGCTCCCGCGCTTCTGCTATGTCCCGGAGAGTCTCTTTGTTGGCGCGCCGGAGCTCTTCTGCGCGCTTCTCCATGTCAGCTCCCGCCCTCGCGACAAGTGCTTCCCTGGACTCCAGCTTAGCTTGTCGGGCGCGGTAGAGCGACAGCAGCTTCTTCAGCAGCTGCTCCTCCTCAGACTCGCCACTGCTGCTGCTTGGCACGTTAACCAGTGACAGCCCAGCGGAGGCGAGCAGCTCCTCGTCGAAGGTCTCTCCCTCGACCGGCGCCCTGGAGCTCGACGCCCATGGAAGCTTGATGAAGACACCGTCGCCGGCCTTCAGATAGGCGCCGGGCTGGGGCTCTTCGGAGCCTGGCGCTGCATCGGTGGCGGAGGGATCGGCGGTCGGTGTAGTGCCTGGCGCTCCTGCGGCCTCAGGGTCATCAGTACGATCACCAGACCCCTCCCCAGCCTCTGCGCCAGCAGCCTTGGCGGCCTCCTCGCCGGCGGACCTGTCGGCGCCGGGCTCCTCCTCCATGTTGGCGGGGTCGTCATTGTTGCCGCGCGCGTCCTCCTCGCCGGCAACCTCAGTCTCCATTGGCTCTCCGGCAGATGGGTCTGACAATCAGAGAAAGAAAGAACAGTCAAGCCAAATGTTCGAAAAGAAGAACAGTAGAAAAGGAACCCAAGGGAAATTTTCAGTCAAGAAGATTACCTGCAATGGGATCTGTAGCCACGGTCTCCACCACCGGAGGGTCGTCGGCGCTGCCCCTTGTCAGACTCCCTTGTCGGAGAGGCCTCCCTTGCGGAGGCGCTCCTTGGCGGAGAATTCTCCCTTGGCGGCGTAGTTGAAGCAGACATAACTTCGGGGCGACTTCCGGGGCCTCCTGATGAGGCTGCTCTGCTCCTACACAAGTCAACAAGTCAGATATCAGTAAAGAAGGAGCACCCATGCACATCTAACCGTAAGAAATAAACCAAATACTTACGCTGGGGGCTGTGCTGGGGGCTTCTCTGAAGAAGGGTTGCCGGGTCCGGCAACGGGGTCTCAGACACGCCTCCCTGTCGCCACGGGGAATCGTCTTCGACGACAACCACGAGTCTTGGCCCTCTTGACGCCCTCCGAGCCAGCGTCCTGAAAAAGGAAAGAGCTCAGAATGAAGCAAGTCAGATACAAGACAAAGCAGCAAATTGAAGGATTACAAGTAGCAGCGACAAGATCTTACTCTTCTTCTTCTTCCTCCTCGGAGCTGAGAGCGGAGAAGTCAAATTCCGCTCCGGTGCGACGAGCTGGAGGAGTAGGGTCCCTCGGGCGCTTGGCGGGTGCGGGGGCCGTGGCTCCAGAAGGCCCCGCTCCCATTGCTGCAGCGGCATGAGGCGCTCCCGCGGCAACAGTGCTTGCCGCGGTGGAGCGCGTCGGGCGGCGAGGCGACTGTTGGCCCGTCTGCCGCCCCGCCACTTCTCCGGTCTTGCGGAGGCGTCTTCTTGGCAGGGCCGCGGGCTCCTCCCGCGGCAAGCTACTTGAAGGCGGAGGGGAGGCGCCCCCGGCAGGCTCGTTCGGCTCAGCGTCGGGCTCGGCCTGCTCCTCCTCGCTAGCAAACTCCTCTCGATCGGCAAGGCTTGCCGCCTCGGCTGCCTCTGCCTCCTCGACGGTGAACCCAAACACGCCGGCGGCAGCAAGCTGCCGCCTCCTCCAACCTTGTGGCGTCGTGCCATCTCTTGCTCGGTGGTGTCGCGGGTGATCCACTTTGCTCGTCGGCGCGGATCGACACTTCTTCAAGTTGTCGAAGAACTGCTGCACGGCGTCGTCGGCGGGCTCTTGCCAAGTTGGAGCGATTCCATGGGAATCGCTGGCAACGGCATCATCGCGCGGATGCGGTCAAGCGGCGAGTTGTTGCACAAAGGGCGACTCCCAAAGCAACATGAACCACTCGGGGTGATCTGCATCGAGCTTGAACAGCTCCCCGCAGCATGGCATCCAGCTCCAAGGCGGTGAAGTTCCAGTTGAGGCCCGGACGCAGCCTCATGATGTCGCCGCGCTTTGGAACTCCCAAGCAGGCCTCCTCCTCTCCTGCAAAGGCGCAATGCGGCGGCGAAGAAATCCGCGCCAACAGCGCCCACGGTGAGTCCTGCTTGCGGGCGCAAGATCCGGTCACGGCAATCTTCAACTTGGCATCCTCCGCGCCAAGTTGCTCCAATCGTTGCCGCGCTATGGGAGTTTGCGCGCAGGGCAGTGAAAGGCTGTGGGTCCTCCTCTATGATCCAACACCAATCGGCTCTCCACTCCTCCCACTTGCTGCGCAGCTCTCCGTCAAGATATGCTTCCTTCTTGCTGATCCTGGAGATCCATGTAATCCCTCCGGCAAGCGGCTCTCCTCTCTCAACACGGGGCATGAAGTAGTGGCGGAAAAGTGCTACATTTGGGTGGACTCCGACAAAGTTCTCGCAGAGGTGTGCGAAAACCGCCATTGTCAGGACAGCGTTGGGGGTGAAATCAAGGAGGCGGAGGCCATATGTGTTCATGGCGCCGCAAAAGAATTGGAAAAGGCGGGCAGAGCCCGATGGAAGAAAAAGCGAAGAATGGGTACCGCGGAAACCTTCTCGGATGTGGCGGCGGAGATCACCCTCGTCTTGTGGTGCGCCTGCGTCTCCGTCGACGAAGAGGTAATACAGCTCGCAGCTCCTTCGCGTCGGCGGGGTCGAGAGGGCCGCTCCTTCCGCAGCGCCCGAGCCGCTGCGCCTCGCCGACTTCACCCTTTGCCCTTGTCGGCTTTGAGCCATGGCGGAGGTGGTGGAGAATCCGGCGGCGTTGGTGGCGCCGGTGGCAATGGGGCGGGCGCCGCTCTCTTTGACTTGAGAAGAAGGGGAGCGGCGGTGGTTTTGATGTGACAACAATGGCAAGTGGGCGTCCTGCCCTGTTTCCCCTGCTTATAAGGAGGAGAGAGGCGGCTGCCCGCTTCCCATTAAAAAAGCCCCACGATCTCTCCCACGGCGCCACGCCTGGGCGTGCTGTTCGTGGGGGACGTGGTGGGTCCGAGGCGAATAACTACGCGATCTAGGCCACGCGTGCCCGTGCACTGTTTTGGGCCTGGCCCAACAGAACTTCGGCGCCGTGTGTGGCCCAGTGAGGGCTCTGCCGGTGTACTAGAGTAGGGGTACCCTAGTATCCCGAACTTCGCACGGGCGATCGCAGCACCAGCGGCAGGGCTGGCCTAGTGACCGCCAAGGTCCTCCACGGCTCCTTTGGAGCCATTCAAGAACAAAGTATTCAAGGCCCCGGCAAGAGGAGCTTGCCGGGAAGGCCACTCAAGGCACGCAGAAGACAAGGCCCGGCAAGAGGAGCTTGCGGGGAAGGCAGTGGCGACAAGCTCCGGCGCGACAAGGATTCAGCTGCGGCAAGGTGCTTGCCGTGGCGAGCAACTCTCTTCATCTCCGCTCCAGCTCATCTCGCCAGCGTGTCGCCGTGGGGCTACTCCGAAGCAGCGTGTCGAAGAGGCTGTGCAGCCAGCGAGGGAGCAGCGATAAGCGGCGCCGATAAGGCTTACCATCGTGGAAAACAGTGTTGCGCCAGCGGTCCCTTTTGCCTTTGTTTCAGCGACAGGACGGGCATTTATTGATCTTGTCCCTTGCCGTCAGAGTTAGGTAGAGCACTGTACACTGTACAAGTTGGTGTACCAACTACTGTTTTCCCATTTTTGCCCTCGTCTACGTTGCCACCTGTGGTGACCCCTTGTGCCTATAAAAGGAGGCCCAAGTGCAACGTAGAGAGGGTTCGGCTCCGGTCCGGTTCATTCGACTCATTCGAGACCACACTCACTCAGGCTAGGTTTTGTAGCTCCCATTGCTCCCTAGCAAGAACACAATATAATCAACCAAGCAGCAGTAGGAGTGTTATCTCTCCGGAGAGCTCCGAAGCTGGGTAAATCTGCTCGTGTGCATCGCCTCGATCTGCTCTTTGTGCAATCTCCGCCCCCCATCGAACCACAAGGGACTCGGTCCGCCAGGTCCCATAGGTGTTCGTGGGTCACGATCAGCTTCCCCGACAATGGGAATGAAATTCAAACATCTGGGCGTCGTGGCTCGGCCGGAAAGATTGAGAAACTTGGTTTTTTAATTCAAGTAAATCCAAAACACGCCTGAAAATCATGAAACTTGGCATGGTGTCATGACATGGCACCAACATGCTGCGGTTATTTTTTGGCCGAATTGGGACAAGCTTTGGTGTAAGCTTCTTACAAACCGGAGCTTCCGTCAAGAAGGCTCGTGGTTCCGAGAGGGAACGTTCACCTCCGTGTGCGAAACGACATACGTACACTGCCTTCTTCCGCCTTAATTTTTTTACACACCCAGATTAGACCAAATAGAAGTATCGGGCGAAAATTTGTAATTATTCAGGGTTCGTTTGGCCTTTTTTTATACATTAATTGAGTTTCTACGCATATAATGTGCATACTTCAAATTTGAACTACAAACACAGGCTCTAGTGCACCAAAGTTGTTTGAAAAATCATATCTGTGTCCTTGGGAGAATTTCTAGGTCCCATGCAAGAGATGGGAGTGAAATTCAAACATCTGGGCGTCGTGGCTCGGCCGGAAAGATTGAGAAACTTGGTTTTTCAATTCCTGTAAATCCAAAATACGCCTAAAAATCATGAAAGTTGGCATGGTGTCATGACATGGCACCAACATGTTGCGGTACTTTTTTTGGCCGAATTAGGACAAGCTTTGGTGTAAGCTTGTTGCAAACCGGAGCTTCCCTCAAGAAGGCTCGTGGTTCTGAGAGGGAACGTGTCACCTCCGTGTGCGAAACGACATACGTACAGTGCCTTCTCCCGCCTTAATTCTTTTTACGCAGCCAGATTAGGCCAAATAGAAGTATCGTGCTAAAATTTGGAATTATTCCGGGTTCGTTTGGCCTTTTTTGTAAATTAATTGAGTTTCTGCGCATTTAATTGGCATAATTCAAATTAGAACTACAAGCACAGGCTCCAGTGCAGCAAAGTTGTTTCAAAAATCACATGTGTGTCCTTGGGTGAATTTCTAGGTCCCATGCATGAGATGGGAGTGAAATTCAAACGTCTGGGCGTCGTGGCTCGGCAGGAAAGATTGGGAAACTTGGTTTTTTAATTCCTGTAAATCCAAAACACGCCTAAAAATCATGAAACTTGGCATGGTGTCATGACATGGCACCAACATGCTGCGGTATTTTTTTTTGGTCGAATTGGGACAAGCTTAGGTGTAAGCTTCTTGCAAACCGGAGCTTCCCTCAAGAAGGCTCGTGGTTCCGAGAGGGAACGTGTCACCTCTGTGTGCGAAACGAGATACGTATACTGCCTTCTCCCGCCTTATTTTTTTACACAGGCAGATTAGACCAAATTGAAGTACCATGCTATGTTTTGGAATTATTCTGGGTTCATTTGGCCTTTTTACACATTAATTGAGTTTCTGTGCGTTTAATGTGCATAATTCAAATTTGAACTACAAGCACATGCTCCAGTGCACCAAAGTTGTTTGAAAAATCACATGTGTGTCCTTGGGTGAATTTATAGGTCCCATGCAAGAAATGGGAATTAAATTCAAACATCTAGGCGTCGTGGCTAGGCCGGAAAGATTGAGTAACTTGGTTTTTTAATTCCAGTAAATCCAAAACACGCCTGAAAATCATGAAACTTGGCATGGTGTTATGACATGGCACCAACATGCTGTGGTAATTTTTTTGCCGAATTGGGACAAGCTTTGGTGTAAGCTTCTTGCAAACCGGAGCTTCCCTCAAGAAGGCTCGTGGTTCTGAGATGGAACGTGTCACCTCCGTGTGCGAAACGACATACGTACAGTGCCTTCTCCCGCCTTAATTTTTTGTACACAGCCATATTAGACCAAATAGTAGTATCGTGCTAAAATTTGGAATTATTCCGGGTTCGTTTGGCCTGTTTTGTACATTAATTGAGTTTCTGCGCATTTAGTTGGCATAATTCAAATTAGAACTACAAGCACAGGCTCTAGTGCGGCAAAGTTGTTTCAAAAATCACATGTGTGTCCTTGGGTGAATTTCTAGGTCCCATGCATGAGATGGGAGTGAAATTCAAACGTCTTGGCGTCGTGGCTCGGCTGGAAAGATTGGGAAACTTGGTTTTTTAATTCCTGTAAATCCAAAACACGCCTAAAAATCATGAAACTTGGCATGGTTTCATGACATGGCACCAACATGCTGCGATATTTTTTTGGTCGAATTGGGACAAGCTTTGGTGTAAGCTTCTTGCAAACCGGAGCTTCCCACAAGAAGCCTCGTGGTTCCGAGAGGGAACATGTCACCTCCGTGTGCGAAACGAGATACGTATACTGCCTTCTCCCGCCTTATTTTTTTACACAGGCAGATTAGACCAAATAGAAGTATCATGCTATGTTTTGGAATTATTCTAGGTTCATCTGGCCTTTTTACACATTAATTGAGTTTCTACGCGTTTAATGTGCATAATTCAAATTTGAACTACAAGCATAGGCTCCAGTGCACCAAAGTTGTTTGAAAAATCACATGTGTGTCCTTGGGTGAATTTCTAGGTCCTATGCAAGAGATGGGAATGAAATTCAAACATCCGGGTGTCGTGGCTCGGCCAGAAAGATTGACAAACTTGGTTTTTTAATTCCTGTAAATCAAAAACATGCCTGAAAATCATGAAACTTGGCATGGTGTCATGACATGGCACCGACATGTTGTGGTAATTTTTCTTTCTGATTTGCCAAGGCGCACACATTAACAATCAACAAAGTGATTTTGGAACAAGTGCTGTCACGTTACAAATCGGAAACACAAGTATTATTGAAACCGTTGGCGTTCTACTTACCAATTACGTGCCGCCACGCGTCCCCTTTTTTTATTGGCTAGGAGGTGCCGTGGGGGGTAGCTATTTGAGTACGGGAGGCGTGCGTTCAGACCCCTGCGCGTGCTCATCGGGAGGAGAGCCCTTTGACCGCTACCCGCCGCACACCTCCCTCCCAACATCTCCATTAATGGCGCCCAAGCACCTGTTCTATGGCGTGGCTATATGTCTCACTGGACTGAGATTTAAGAGATAAAAATGAAAATCTGAAAAGAAAGTTGTGCATGGATCTTGACGTAAGATCCGACGGACCTATATAGCATCGACTGTGACTTATAGCAAGCATGATGAATATAAGGACGATGACAGTGGATAATAATTGTCTTACATATTTAGGAACATAATTAAAAAAAGCCACATGCGGCAACGCCCGAAATACACAAGGGCAAAAGAAGAAGGAAGACAACGATCTGGCTCGCTGATCTCTACTTTCTTGATGCGTTGCTGCAGGCCGCGGGAACTAGTCTCCGCGATGAGCGGCGATGAGCTCTTTCTTGTCCTCAAGATGCTGCTGGAGAGCATCCAGGGATTGCTCCACCAGCCTTCTGTGCTCGATGCGCAGCATGGCATTCTCATCCATAAGTTTCTCAACGATGACGCCGGTCCTCTTCAATAAGGCAGTGGTCTACTCATGCTGCTCCGCACTTCCGACGATCTTCGCCCTCAACAGATCGCGCTCGGCCTGGAGCTTCGCATTGCTCTCATTTAGTTGCGGGATGACGCCAGTAGACTATTCAAACGAGGCTTTCAGGTCATCCTGCAACCTCGCCCACCAGGAGATCTGATTCATCTGCCTAAGGACAAGGGCACGCATGCGCCTGTAAGAGTCCTCGCCTACCTGCGAGACATTTTCCCAGGCCACTGCGGCGCGGGAAGACATCTCTGCTGCATTCATGGTGCGGCGGGATATCTCTTCTGCTTCCGCGGCGTGGCTAGACCAGTCTGCTGCATCGACGGCGCGGCGGGACCTCTCTGCGGCTATGACCGCGCGGCTGGACATGTAGGCTGCTTTCGCAGTGAGGCGGGACATCTCTCGTGCTTCCGCTTCCAGGCTCGCCTCTCCCTGGTGGCAATCTCTTGACCCAGAACTCACGCTGGCCATGGCAGACGCAAGGGAACGATGATGAATGACTTGTTTGTTTTTGTGGATGAGGAGTTGAGGAGGAATGTGCAGTCATCTTGGAGTAGTAGTATTTATAGCCGAGTAGTAATACGCTCCTAATTGGGAAACTGTTTAGGTTTTGATCGGTGTGAACAGGTTTGCAATTTGGAATGTGACGGGAAGCGGCCTCCCTGTTCTTCTAAAAAAATTGTGATGGGACGCATGCTCAAAATTTACTGACGGTTATAAGTGCGGCACTATTCCCGGAAGGCGTAACGTGGGCACGTACGCCTTCTCAGCCGCGTATGTGGCATTTGCACCATAGGGTGCACCGCAATAGGCAATGTCAGCACACGTCTTGTTCCAACAATCGTGTGCGCTTGTTATTACCATCGCGCACGCTTCTTTTAATTAGAATGTGTGTGCATGTATAGCACACACACGTTGATATATCTAACTGTTTTAGTTTGTTGTGGCTAATCGCAAACAGTTCATCCATGTGAAGTGTATGCCATCAATCGCAGACACTTTGATCTGGCTGACCCATTTTTGTTCTGTTGCCTAATCACAAGCAGTTAATCCTTTTAAAGCGTATGCCCTCTATCACACACACCTTGATCTGGCTGACCGTTTGTTTTGTGTTGCCTAATCACAAACAGTTCATCCGAGTGAACGTATGCTCTAATCGCACACGCCTTCATCAGGCTGCCCGTTTCTTTTGTTCTGCCTCATCACAAACAGTTCATTGGACTGAACCGTATGCCCTGGATCGCACACGCAACTAAAATCCGAACCATATTTGATGGCTCCGCCATCGCAAATGTTTTGCACCTATTTTGACAGTTCTTTTACACCACCATTTGCGATTATTGCATTGCACACAGTTTCGTCGAAGGGTCTCTGATCGTAGTTTCGCGTTAGCAGCATCATGCTGTAGTGGATGTTTGACTAGACTCGTTCTGTCCTACGGGTTAATCATGATCTTGGTTGGTATGATTGTATATTTTATTTATGGTGCTGTCCTACGGTGCCCTTCGTCTCGTGCAAAGGTGAGGGGTCCTCGCTGTAGGGTGTTGCAATATGTTCATGGTTCGCTTATGGTGGGTTGCAACAGTGACATAAACTTAAATCCGATTAACTAGGGTATGACCTACAGGAGTAAACAGGACTTGATACTTAATGCTATGGTTGGGTTTCATGACCTTAATGATCCTTAGTAGTTGCGGATGCTTGCTAGGGGTCCAATAATAAGTGCATATAATCCAAGTAGAGAAAGTACGTTAGCTCATGCCTCTCTCTCATATAAAATTACAAGAATGATTACAGGTACTCGTTATCAATTGCCTACGGACAAATAACTTTCTTGTTGACACAAACCCTTTTACTAAACCCCTAACTTTTATTATCTTGCAAAGTAATTCTAGTTTTATTCTAGCAAAGTAGATCTAGCATCACTCCTACAAACTAGTTTCATATTTGTTTTCGGTAAAGCAGACGTCAAGTGTGCGTAGAGTTGTATCGGTGATCTATAGAACTTGAGGGAATATTTGTTATACCTTTAGCTCCTCGTTGGGTTCGACACTCTTATTTAGCAAAAAAGGCTACAAACGATCCCCTATACTTGTGGGTTGTCACTGGTCCCAAAAAAATCTTCGTAAAGTTTCATTGCGTTTGGACTCCGTTTGGTATTGATTTCCTGCGATGTAAAAAACATGCAGAAAACAGCAACTTGCACTTGGCACTATGTCAATAGGTTAGTACCAAAAATGATATAAATGACTAAAAATGATTAGAAAACATACAATATTGATAATATAACAGCATGGAACAATCAAAAATTATAGATACATTGGAGACGTATCAGCATCCCCAAGCTTAACTCCTACTCGTCCTCGAGTAGGTAAGTGATAAAAACAGAATTTTTGATGTGGAATGTTGCCTATCATGTCATATCATATTTCTTTTCTTTGCAGCATGGACATTTGGACTTTTATGTTATTCAAATCAATAGTCTAGTTTTGACATGATAATTTAAATACTCAAGCATATTGACAAGCAACCATGTCTTTCAAAATATCAACGCTAAAATAAGTTATCCCTAGCCCATTATGCTCAATCATTGATCCATTCATGAAACACACTCGCATATTAGCTACACCCAATACTCAAGTACGATCATATTGCCTCCTAGTTGGTGCTTTTATAAGAGAAGATGGAAACTCAAATTCAAAAATAAAAATTGCATAAAGTAAAAGAAAGGCCCTTCGTAGAGGGAAGTAGGGATTTGTAGAGGTGCCAGAGCTCAAAGCGAAAAACTTAGAGATAAAAACGTTTTGGGAGGTGTATCCTTCCCACCAACGAAAACGACTTAGAGTTCCCAACACTTTCCATGCTAGATATATCATAGGCGGTTCCCAAACAGAAAATAAAGTTTATTCCTTTTTTCAACCATACTTTCACTTTCCATGGCTAGCCATATCCACGGTTGCCCTCCATACCAACACTTTCCAAGGAATTTATTATTTGACAACATAAAGTAAATTTATTTTTCATTTCGGGACTGGGCATCCCTAATACCCTTTTCCTTACTCTCGTGCAGTGACAAGTGAATAAACACTCATCTTGAGAATAACACATCTAGCATGGAAAATATTAGCCACCCCTCACCGCTCCGTGAGCGAAACGAACACACAAAAGAGAATTTTATTTTGAAAATTAGAGATGGGACATTCAAATTTGCTTAGAACGGCAAAATAATACTGCATATAGGTAGATATAGAGGACTTTTCTGGCAAAACTGGTTTAAAGGTTTTTGGATGCACAAGTAGAGATGATACTTAGTGCAAAATGAAGTCTAGCAAAAATATTGAGAAGCGACCAACCAAGAAACGAATAATCTCATGCGAGCATTAAGCATAATTAACACTGAATAATGCACCACAAGTAGGATATAATTTCATTGCATAATTATTGACTTTCGTGCTTTCATAGGGAATCACAAACCTTAATAACAATATTCTTACTAAAGCATAATTACTCATCAATCTAACTCACATATCACATCATCATATCTCAAAACTATTACTAAGAATCAATTTTATTTTGTCCAATGATCTTCATGAAAGTTTTTATTATATCCTTCTTGGATACCTATCACTTTGGGACTAATTTTCATGTGTTGTTTTTGACAAGCTCAAACAAATATAAGTGAAGATCATGAGAATAATATTTCTTTCTTTCTCTCAAATTAATTTAAGTGAAGCAAGAGAGAATTTCTTGAAAATTTACTAACTCTCAAATAAATCTAAGTGAAGCAAGAAAGCATTTCTTCAAAATACTAAAGCACACCATGCTCAAAAAGATATAAGTGAAGCACTAGGGCAAGTCCATAGCTCATAAAAAATTTAAGTGAAGCATAGAGAGCAATTCTAGCAAGTCGTGACATAATTTTGGCTCTCTCAAATAGGTGTGTTCAGCAAGGAATCAAAACTTAAAACACAAAATAAAACAAGAAAAGACTCATATCATACAAGGTGCTCCAAGTAACAAATAGGATGTGACGAAAAAAATATAGCTTCAAGTAAAATACCGATGGTCGTTAGAAGAAAGAGGGGATGCCACTCTGGGGCATCCCCAAGCTTATTTGTTTGCTCATTCTTGGATAATAGGTTGGGATGCCGGGGCACCCCCAAGCTTAGGCTCTTCTTACTCCTTATTCCTTCATCCATTGTAAGATAACCCAAAACTTGAAAACTTCAATCACACAAAACTCAACAAAACCTTTGTGAGATCCGTTAGTAAAAGAAAGCAAATCACTACTATAAGTACTGTACCAAACCAATTCATATTTTATTTGTGCATCATATCTAATGTATTCCAACTTTTCTATGGCAAAAACTCATCAAAGAAAACCATAGAGCAATCAAAATAAGAACACAACCCAAAGAAAACAGAATCTGTCAAAACAGAACAGTTTGTAGCAATTTGACTATTTCGAATACATCTAGAACAGAATTGGCATTTATCACGCACTGGTAAAAAATGAGAATTGGTTTCGTGAGCGCAAACGTTTCTGTTTTTCAGCAAGATCAAACAACTATCACCGAAGAAGATCCTAAAGGCTTTATTTGGCACAAACACTAATTAAAACATAAAAAACACAATCATAATAGTAGCGTAATTTTGAAATCACTCAAGAACACGAAGCAAAAAGAAAAAAATAAATTTTATTCATTGGGTTGCCTCCCAACAAGCACTATAGCTTTACGCCCTTAGCTAGGCATAAAGCAAGGATCTAAGTTTTGTCATCTTTGTTTCAAGATCCATAAGATGCCCTCATGATTGATTCATATGGTGGCCTGATTATTGTTCTAGGGAAGTGTTCCATACCCTTCCTCAAGGGAAATTGGAATTTAATATTGCCTTCTTTCATATCAATCACGGCACCGATAGTGTGTAAAAATGGTCTACCAAGAATAATTGGACAAGACCGATTGCAATCAATATCAAGAATAATAAAATCTATGGGCACATAACTCCTATTTTCAAGAATAAGAACATCATTAATTATTCCCATAGGCTTATTAATAGTAGAATCCGTCAAGTGCAAATTTAAAGAACATTCTTCAAGATCGGTAAGACCAAGCACATCACACAAAGATTCCGGAATTGTAGAAACACTAGCACCCAAGTCACACAAAGCAAAACACTCATAATTTTTAATCTTGACTTTGGTATTAGATTCCCACTCATCATGCAATTTTCTAGGAATTTAAACTTCTAATTCCAATTTTTCTTCAAAAGCTTTCATCGTAGCATCAACAATATGTTTAGTAAAAGCTTTATTTTGTTCATAAGCATGGAGTGAATTTATCATGGATTGCAAAAAAGAAATTCAATCAATCAAAGAGCAACTATCATAACTAAAGTCTTTGTAATCCAAAAGAGTGGGCACATCACTAGTTAAAGTTTTGACCTCTTCAAACCCACTTTCATCAATTTTCTCAACAAGATTTTCACCCTCCGAAATATTGGGACGCATTCTACCTAAAGTTGACTCTTCTCCAGGTCCTTTTTCATCAATCTTAACTTTACTAAAAAAAGGAATCAATAGAACAAACACCAATCATTTCAGGATCTTCATCACTTTTGCGAAAGAAATAACTAGAAAATGCTTTTTCTAAAAATTCTCTTTTAGCTCTAAGCATAGCGGTCCTTTTCTTACTTTCACCATAGAAACATAAATAGCTTTAATTGATTCATCTACTTTAGGCACAAAAATTTTCTTCTTGAGATTTTCCACATCATGAGAAATTCTATCAACACTTCTAGCTAAATCATCAATCTTACTCAACTTTTCTTCTATGGAAGTGTTGAAAAGCTTTTTGCGTGTTGATAAATTATTTAATATTATTCTCAAGATCAGAGGTGTTCCTATTATTATTATATGATTGATTTTCATAGGAATTGCCATAATTATTAGAGGAATTACTAGGAAAAGGCCTAGGATTAAAATTACCTCTATAAGCATTATTGTTGAAATTATTTCGAGAGATAAAATTCCAATCTATGGCATCACTATTTTTCTCAATCAAAGTAGACAAAGGCATATCATTAAAATCAATAGGAGCAGTTTTACTAGCAACCAATTTCATAAGAGCATCAACTTTTTCACTCAAACAAGAAATTTCTTCAACCGAATTAACTTTTTTACTAGTAGGAGCTTTTTTGGTATGCCATTGCAAATGATTTGCCATAATATTATCAAGTAATTTGGTGGCCTCACCCAAAGAAATTTCCATAAAAGTACCACCCGCGGCGGAATCTAAAAGAAATACGAGAAACAAAAATCAACCACACATAAAAAATTTGTATGATCATCCGAAGATTTAACCCATGAGTTTGGCAATTCCTTAGCATCATTTTCATCTTTTCCCAAGATTATGCAACATGCTCATGTTCAAGTTGCTTGAAATTCATGATCTGGGTTCTAAGGGAAATAATTTTTGCGGGCGGAAAATACTTAGTGATAAAAGCATCTTTGCACTTATTCCAGGAATCGATACTATTGCGTGGCAAAGAAGAGAACCAAACTTTTGCAAAATCAAGCAAAGAAAACTTAAATAATTTCATCTTCACAACATCATTGTCCCCTTCTTTTTTCTTTTGCATATCATATAATTCCACGAAGGTATTAAGATGGGACGCGGCATCCTCATTAGGAGTACCGAAAAATTGATCTTTCATAAAAAGATTCAGCAAAGCAGGATTAATATCACAAGACTCCGCACTAGTGGCGGGAGGAGCAACCGGAGTGCCAATAAAATCATTGTTGTTGGTATTTGAGAAATCACACAACTTGGTGTTCTCTTGAGTCATGATGACTACGCAACAGGATTGCACTCAAAAACAGATCCGGCAAGGAAACGGCGAACGAAAAAGAGGGGCGAATAAAACGGCTATTTTTTGTGAACTCGGGGAGAGGAAACCGAGAGGCAAATGGAAAATAATGTAAATTGCGAGGAGATGAGATTTGTGATTAGGAACCTGTTATATGTTGAAGATCCTCCCCGGCAATGATGCCAGAAATTCCTTTTGATGCGGCTTGAAGCTACGTCGGTATTTCCCCAAAGAGGAAGGGATGATGCAGCACATCAGCGGTAGGTATTTCCGTCAGATGTGAAATCAAGTTTATCGGACCAGTAGGAGAACCAAGCAACACAATGTAAACAGTCCCTGCACACACATAACAAATCCTCACAACCAGACGTGTTAAAGGGGTTGTCAATCCCTTCCGGGTACGGCGCCTCAAGATTGGCAAACGGACGTGAGATAAAATTGTAGTAAATTGATAGATCAAACGCCAAATAAATTAAATAAGAAAAAACGCAGCAAGGTATTTTTGTATTTTTGGTTTAATAGATCTGAAAATAAATGCAAAGGAAAATATATCTTAAAGGCAAATAATATGAGAAAGAGACCCGGGGGGCATAGGTTTCACTAGTGGCTTCTCTCGAGAAAAATAGAAAATGGTGGGTGAACAAATTACTGTTGGGCAATTGATAGAACTTCAAATAATTATGACGATATCCAGGCAATGATCCTTACATAGGCATCACGTCCAAGATTAGTAGACTGACTCCTACCTGCATCTACTACTATTACTCCACACATCGGCCGCTATCCAGCATACATCTAGTGTATTAAGTTCATGGAGAAATGGGGTAATGCAATAAGAGTGATGACATGATGTAGATAAGATCTATCTATGTAGAGATAGACCCCATCGTTTTATCCTTAGTAGCAGCGATACATACGTGTCGGTTCCCTTTCTGTCACTGGGATCAAGCACCGTAAGATCGAACCCACTACAAAGCACCTCTTCCCATTGCAAGATAAATAGATCAAGTTCGCCAAACAAAACCCAAATATCAGAGAAGAAATACGAGTCTATAAGTAATCATGCATAAAAGATATCAAAGAAACTCAAATACTTTCATGGATATAAACAGATAGATCTGATCATAAACTCAAAGTTTATCGATCCCAACAAACACACCGCAAAAAGAGTTACATCGTATGGATCTCCTAGAGACCATTGTATTGAGAATTCAGTGAGAGAGAGAGGAAGCCATCTAGCTACTAACTACGGACCCCAAAGTTCTACAAAGAACTACTCACGCATCATCAGAGAGGCACCTATGGAGGTGGTGAACCCCATCCGAGATGGTGTTTATATTGGATCTGATGGTTATGGACTCTGCGGCGGCTGGATCAATATTTCGTTGACTCCCCTAGGGTTTTGGGAATATTTTCTTATTTATAGAGAAAAGAGGCGGTACAGGGGACACCCGAGGTGGGCACAACCCACCAGGGCACTCCTGGTCCTCCTGGCGTGCCCTGGTGGGTTGTGCTCTCCTCGGAGCACCCCCCAGGTGCATCCAGGGCCCATTAGATGTCTTGTTGTCCGAAAAAGCTCTCCGTAAAGTTTCGTTGCATTTGGACTCCGTTTGATATTGATTTCCTGCGATGTAAAAAACATGCAGAAAACAGCAACTGGCACTTGGTACCATGTCTATAGGTTAGTACCAAAAAATGATATAAAATGACTATAAAATGATTCTAAAACATCCAAGATTGATAATATAAAACATGGAACAATTAAAATTATAGATACATTGGACACGTATCAAGTACCCCGTCAACCGCCCTGATCCCTTCCCCTTGTGTTTGTGTCGATCCGCTACAACCATCAAAGGAGGGAAGCGTGCGTGGCACGTGACCCCCCCCACACACACACAAACCCCCAAGCCAAAATCGTAATCTCGCCAGTGAAAAACACATTTTCTAAAAGTCTATTCTCAATAGTGAAAAACATCAGGAGAGGATTTAGGCGTGCACACAACTTAATTAGGCCTAGCAAATCTATAACACCAGTAGTTTCAAATCAGATTTTGTTTTAGATTGTTACTAAACCCTCTACTAAAACTGTCAAACTAAATAGGAAGTCAGGCATATTTATGTGCGTTGCCATAGACAAAATGCAAGTAAATGAATCAATCGGGCTATCTAAGGACATGTCTAATTGTATGCCTCTTTATCAATTTGTTTTGTAAATACTATGGGATCAGTCACCAGAATAATTTTTGTGCCATCCGAATTCCATGTGTGTCTTTTCCAGCGCTTAAGTAATTTTATTTATTAGTTGGCTTGATATATGCATATTCATAGATGATTCTTTTATTTGCACAAAATAATTTAGAGACTGCAATGTCTCAAGCGTTAAATGACTCGTGTAGGATTATATAACAACAAAGGAGCATTTACTTCCTTAACAATAGTGAGTATTAACCTATGTTTAGTTAGGAAAAAAGAAATCTTTTAGTCAAGCAGACGTATACCAAGTTATTCAAAGTTTGAAGTAACCGCGGTGTGTCTAACAAGAGAAACCGGTTGTATAAGCTCTGGTAAAAAATGCATCCACTGCTTGCGGAAGTTCAATGAGTATGTGCATTGAAATGCCTATGCACTAGTGGAAAAAAGCCTAGATATGGCGTGGCAAAAAGTGCCTTGCTGGAATAGACACCCAACGCCACCAATATGGCGCCAGTTAGTGGTGGCATTGGCAGACACGTCAGCAGTATTTCAGTACTGATGGCATGCCACTTGTCTACCGCCAGTTAGCTATGGTGTTTATTGTGAGACAACACCAACAATTTGTATTTTTAGTAATAAAAAAATATGCCCAGCTATTAGTATATGTGCGGCCATTTAAACTTCTAGTCGTAACTTCAATTCCACAAACAGTAGTGATCAACTAGCTTGCTAGCTACAAGCAGAAGTTATCCGCTAGCTAGCTACAAGCAAAAGTTATCCTCATCTCACGCAACTTGTTATCTGCTAGCTAGCTACGACGATGAAGAATGATCCTCATCTCATGCAACGTGTTCCTGTTGCTCTGTCCCTCCTTTCTGAAATAGACTTTGTGGGTCTTCAGTTTCGCCCTCTCGGCCTTTAGGAGTCGTATCTCCTTCTTCATAGACTCGATCTCGGTGACCAGTTTGTCCTTCTGGTCGATGACCTTCAATTTCTTATCGTAGAGATAAGGGTTCTCGTCGATCATCTCTTCCTTCTCCTTCTTCAGGGAGTCATTCGGCTCCTTAAGTACCTTTATAGTACTCTCCTTTGACGCGACAAGCTGACGGCTGAGCAAGTCCACATCACGTACTGGTAGCTGCTGCTGGACTGGTTCTGGAGATGGGTCTCGTACATACGCCTACAAGTCAAATAGTTGAAATCATCAATAATGAATGGTTAGATGATATATGTATATATCACTACAAAAAATACACTTCCGTTATGATACGTGTTTGTCACAGTAGGTCACGTTTTCTGTCATCGATGGACATCCATGACAATTTTATGACAGAACCAAGATAGTCATATATGTGCTGTCATAGAAGTGTTCCTTGACATTACCAAAATTATCATCATGGAAGTGTCCACTTCCATGACGATAAATGGCGCGTCATGGAAGTGCTTTCGTCAAGGGTGACCGACACCCGGCATCCACCATAACGGGTCACCGTTAAGCTATCGGGTCCGGTTTTGGATCCGATAACCCGCTAATAGCCCGGACCAGTGAGGATTTTCCACCTGTAAAATTCTCATTGGCCGGAAGAAACACGTGTTGGCTCATCGTTGGGACAGATGTCATCCATTCATTGGACAGGAGGTGCCTATGATATGTCGACACGTGGCACGGCCCAATAGAGGCCCATTCCGGTGAAATGGCCGGCCCGTTTGACTTGGTCAAAAGGTAACGGGCCGGCCCACCACTACTGCTGGATGGTCCAAACGCGACACTACGATCAGAGACCCTTCGACGAAACTGTGTGCGATGCCATAATCGCAAAGGGTGGTGTAAAAAACCCGTCAAAAGAGGTGCAAAACGTTTGCAATGACAGATGCATCAAACACGGTTCAGATTTTAGTTGCGTGTGCGATGCAGGGCATACGGTTAAACTCAATTAATTGTTTGGGATGAGGAGGAACAAAAGAAATGGGTAGCCAGATGAAGGCGTGTGCGATATACAGCATACGGTTCACTGGAATAAACTGTGTGTTATTAGGCAACACAATGGAAACGGTTCAACTAAACAAGATGTGTGTGATATGTGGCAAACAGGTCCGTAATCTGAAATGTGTGCGAAGACCAATAATAACACAGACGATTGCTGCTAATAAGCCGTGTGAATTGCTCTGTCTATAGTAGAATAACATGTATATATATATATATATATATATATATATATATATATATATATATATATATATATATATATATATATATATATATATATATAACTGAAATAAACATCATTACATAAGTGACTATACAGATCATTCGCACACACCTCAATAAACAATTGCATGCATTCTAAAGTAGGAGAAACGATCGTCTATTCATCTACATCTTGTGACGCTCCCGCCACTACTATGTGGCTCGATCCCTCGTCTTTGTCAGGAAGAAGACACTTCCTCATGTCAATGATCCGCCTGTACATCTCGTAGTTTGTGTACGCGTCCATGGCCCGTACTTGACATGTTGTTCATCCAGTCTCTTTTGCCACACACTGTGCCAGGCGTTCTTGTCCTTATTGCTCTCATTCTTCATCTTCATGTAGTAGGGGTCAATGATGGTTGAGGCGAGGTCAACCAGGGAGTTCAATTTGTCTTTGTCGCTGCCCTAGACCTTGTAGTGGTGCTGGATGTTGACAAGATTCGGGCATCTCAAGTCTGAAACCTTGAGCGCTTTTACATCGTTGGTGGTGTCCATCGTAGCGAAACTGTAGTCGGAGCTGTTGATAAACCTGGAGAAACGTTCGCAAGGCCTTGTGGCAAGGTGGAAGTGGTAGACGAGGACGTCATGTTGCACGCATAACTGGGTGACGGCAACCTTCTGATCGAGCCCGGCACGACCGATGGTGTACTCGAGGTCGAAGCCGACCACTCGGTACTTGTCCTCGGCAAGGAACTGCTCCATGGTTTGGATGGAGCTCTCCACCGAGACCGGATTGTTCAAGTTCACCACTGAGAGGGCCTTCCCCTCACGTGGGTGTCCACTACGTGATGCATGGTGAACTGCCCACCGTTGTCGTCGTCGGCCGCTGGGAGCGCCATTGGAGCCACGGGGAGCGCCATTGGAACCGCTGGATGTCCTCTCTGTATGTGTCCTCGTGGGTGTGCTTATTGTGTCATGTGAGACGAGAGCAGGAATAAAATGGGGCCGGGTGGCATGGATTCTCGGCGCGTCCGCATGGCAGTTTTTGCAGTGGGTAACTGCATCGTCGCGCCACTCCCGGCGCAACCGTTTGCACACGAACATGCGTGATCGTGTGCCGGCCCCAAACACTGGCAGCGTGCATGGAGGGACAAGGGCAGAGCACTCGGAGGGATGCGAGAATAGAGCACGCGCGGCGGGACGCGAGCAGAGTGCGCCGCGGCAGCCTGAACCGCAAGCAACCACAAGCCGGCCGACAATTGCGTCGCTGCGTAGAGAGCGGCCGTGTAGTACCACCTCCGTCTAGTCTATAGTTTCTGTCGTGGAATTGTCACAGAAGATGTCCTAGTGTGAGGACTTAGTCATGGAGCCATCGCAACGAAGTTAGCTTAAAGGGGTTAAACAGGACAAAGGACACGAGGAATTTATACTGGTTTGGCCCCTTGCGGTGAAGATAAAGGCCTAATCAAGTTTGAGGTGGTATTGCTAGGGTTTTGATGACCAGGGGCCGAATACGCTTAACCTGGCTCTCGAACTGTTGTTTCCTGTCCCTAAACCGCCACCGGATTGTCCCTTTATATCCACAGGTTGACGCCCGGTCGGTTTACAGAATCCCGGCCGGCTCATAAACGTGTCCGGCTCGGTATCTACTCTTTCCTATCTTACAATTCAAGTTATACACGTTACGGCGGTTTACATCTATGGGCCCTAATCCGCCTTTGGGCTTTGGGCTTTCTTATTAAGTCTCCTCCGTAACGCGCCATCTTCCATGTCTTCATGGGCTTCAATACAGGCAAGTTACTATGATTATAACCCGGCCCCTCCTGGGAGGTTTATACTCAATAGTTATATCGCCAACATAAGGCCCCAGGTTGATTTGAACTTGTTCACATCAATCTTCAACACTTAGAAAAATCCCTCCTTCATTACCTTCACGAAACTTATAACCCACCATGATGCCATCTTCTGGAATCATGATAACCCGCCATGATGTCACTTGTCATTAACTTTACACAGAGCCCAAATCTTTTAATGTATCCCCTTTTCTTTAATGGATCTCCAAAAATCGAGGCGTCTACACATCTACAGCCCCGTTTTTTGACCTCCTCGATTCTCGCGCTTGGCACTTATCCATTCGCCTTATAAATAGGACCGGCGGTCCTTTAACTCCCGTGCCTCTTCGCCTCATCGTCTTCCTGGCGACGCCCTGGCGCTCGAGCTCCACCGCCGGCGTTGAGCTTCGCCTCTGCTTCAACGTTGGCCGCTGCATCAACCTGTTTGGACCAGACTCCGCTCACGCACCTCCGCCATTCAACAGCTTCAGTAAGTTCTTCTTCCTCGCCTCCGTAGATCTGTTTAGGGTTCACACAAGCTCATAGAGTTTCGGCGCTGTTCTTCCCCTGTTCCTCATCGTAGCATAAATGGCGGTTTCAAGCTTGATATATTCGTGTGTGTAGCAGTAATCAAATCATCTCTTTTATGTCGAAAGCCCAATCTGGAACTTCATAAACTGTTCCAGTACCAATATTTAGGTCTGAATATTTTTCATTTTCTGACACGCGGTAGATCCGAAATTGCAATATCAATCTGTGAAATCTGTTTTTCACCACTTAGTCATTTTTCGGCTTCAGATCTATACTTTCAATGTCTATGTAGGCGGTTTATCTTTAGAAAATAATAACCTTCCATGTACCATTAGTCCCCTCTTAAATCGCCAGTTGCTCATCTCTGCAACTTGATAACGTCAATCTTCGATTTATCACAGTTGCATGTTTGAATACTTTCTGCCTTTTAACTTTTAGCGGTTTGATCATGAATCTTAAACCGGCAGAAACCTTCCTTCAGGTTGTCTAATAAATGGCCAAGTCGTTTTATTCCTGCAACTGGGCTCCGTCCCGGGTTACAGAAGAAGAGCTAAACGTATGTGTTGCAACTGGCGCTTTAGCAAAAAAGGATGACATCCATTGAAGAGCCCCTGGTCCAGAAAATCCACCTGAGCCCAAAGATGGGGAAGTGGTCGTTTTTGTTGATCATCTGAGTCGAGGGTTCAGCCCACTCGGATCAAAAAAAATCTGTGACGTGCTTCATTTCTTCCAACTTCATCCTCAAGATATTGGACCTAACTCTGTGTCCAATATTTTCAAGTTTCAAGTGTTTTGTGAAGCTTACCTACAAGAAGAGCCCACAGTCGAATTGTTCAGAGATTTCTTCTACTTAAACCGCCGTACCAAGTTTACAGACAGGCCCAAAAATGAACTTGGCGGGGTGTGAATTCAGAAAAGAAAAGATACCAGCTTCCCTCACGCTAAGCATCATAGCCACCCCAAAGATTGGAATCAAACTTAGTTTTATCGCCAAGATACATCTCCGGCTGGCGAGAACCCTCTGCCGGGTTACCGTGCTCACCGGCTTGCCGGTACACATCCACTCCCCCAAAGACTCAGTGCAAAGGAATGGGCCAAATATGCCTCATAGCTTTCGAAGCTCAAAGCCTTTGTGGCAAACAGTTTGACATGCATTGATTTTATTCGTTGCTTGGTATCCTGGAGCATTTTGACTTTAATCAGTCATCCCGGTTTAATGTGTGAGTACACAGGGGACGTGAAAGACCCTCAACGGCACATTGATATTCAGCTAACTAACGCTGAAATTACTGAAGTTGTCAAGAAGATGCTTGATGAACCGGTGGCCGACTACAGTAAAACAGGGCTTAGTCCTTTCTGCGTTTCAAATAAACCACCAGCTGTAAGAATTGCCTAACTCCTCTTTTAATCCGATCTTTTTAATACTCCCTTATAACCTTTGTCAATCTTTAACAGGGTGATAATCCATTCTGGAAGTGGAAGCCACAAGATAAACCGGCCAAAACTATTCGCCCCAAGACCAAGGTCACGAAAAAGCCTGCCAAGAAGAAAACCGCCGAATCCACTGAGTTGAACATCGACGATGACCTCGATAACCCGGAGTCAGAGGTAGAACTTGATTTTCTTGGCTCCTTTTTCATACACCTCATTGACAATGATCATTATCAGGATGATGTTGAGGCTAGCCATGCTGGTGACGTAGAGGTAATTATTCTTTCCTCTGGCTCAGAAGCTCTGCCAACGCAGAAAACCCATCAAGCAAACCCGAAAGTAAGATTTTCACACCCTCTAGCTTACTTGGATCCAAACTTTCTTTTGAAGAAACAACAACATGAAGCTCGCCGCACAACCCGGCATAATGGCCAGGTGGTTACTTCCTCCGGTTTACCAAACACACTGGTTCGTAAACGCCGCCCAGAGGTCTCTTATATTTCTGACACATCTTATCCCAAGGCGGGTTATTTCTGACAACCTCTTAATCCTTCTGATTCCAACTATCAGGGAACTTCTCATTCATCCTCTGGCGAGTCCACAGGGACACAAATCCCAACTCTTAAAAATGTTCCTGGGTGAGCATATTTAACTAACCCCTCAGATCCTTATGCTTGATTATTATACTAACATTTTATTTGTGTCTCTTTCAGAGCCAAAGCCAAACCAGCAAAAAGGCCAAGCTGAATAATCCGGTTGTTGACCCCAATCCATTTGAATCGGAGAAGACCCAGAACCTTCTAACCCAAATGATGAAGCTACTCTTGATGACCCACCACCGCAAGATCATGAAACCTTTGTTGAACAAATGGATATTGATCCGACGGGTCATGCTGATAACCCGCCAAGCCCAGCTAAAGCTGCTGATGACAAAACTGACGATATTGTAGTTACTGGCTTTGGTTACACATCCCCTGGCAACCCCATTGCTCTGTCAAAACACAGTGCCAAAGAAGAAATCTCTACCGTTGACAAGGGCAAGTGGAAAGCGGATTTGGAAAGCTATGCCCACCTCAGCACCCAAGACATCCATTCTGGGTTTTTAAACCGTTTGTACATAAGCCATGACTATGAAGTCGGTTTAGTGAACATGATGAAGGAGCGATATGAGGTAAATGTTGTTAACTCTGCATAAGTATTCTTCCCTTATGATCGGTTTAGAATATCAACTCCAGTAGCCCCGAAGGGCCGGTTTATAATACCAATATAAACCGGGACTTTGTAAAATAACCATACTTCAATTTTGCCTGTGTAGCCCCCAAGGGCCGGTTTATCTTTTCAAGATGAACTGGGACTTTAGAATAATAATTCTTCAATTTCACCTGTGTAGCCCCCAAGGGCCGGTTTATCTTTCCAAGATGAACGGGGACTTTTATGCTATAAGGCTCAAAATTCTTGTTGAATACCTTTGTAAACCGATTGACCACCAAGCTGATTGATGCAGGAAAAAATCCATAGTTTTAACTTGAGCAAATATGCATTAGCCCCCAAGTGCCAAGAATAATACTTGTATTGAACTTGGGACTTGTAATTTTTTTCTGTCATACATATGACACTTCTATGACGATAATTGTGACAAAACCCGATGTCATCATAGATGTGGTGGGCTCCTACTTCTATGACAAAAAATCATGACAGAAAATGGCTCGTCCTGGGCGGGCTGGAGACGCAGCTGCATGACTTTCTTTGGGCCGTCCATGACGGAAAAAACCGTGTTAGAAGCGAGGGCGAGAAAAATTTCGGGGAGTTCCCGGTTACGGTGGGAGGTTGGGGGCCGAGCGATGCGCGTTTTCTCGTCTGCAGACGCTGCAGCGTGTGTCTAGGCGTTGGCTCGCCCGAACCCGAGCGAGGCGTTGGGCTCTAACGAACCAGTGATTGCCTTTGCGCGCTGGCGTTCTTGAACCGAGCGATCGATCGATGGCTGTTAATCGAACCCGATCGAGTGATTCCTTTGCTACTGCTGCTAAGCTGAAGCCGATTGATGCTGCCTGCAGGATGAGCGGTGAGTGTTGCGGGGGGTTGGATGAGCAGTGGCGGTGGCGTTGCCTCTGGATGAACAGGACCCGTGGTGTGGTGGAGGGCTGGATGAGCGATGAGAGCGGTGGAGGGTGCTCGTGGAGGAGTGGTTGAACAGGACCCCGTGGTGTGGAGGGCTGGATGAACAGTAGATGGTGGAGGGGTGGTTGAACAGTAACCGGTGGAGTAGCGTGCGATGGAGGCTGGAGGAGGTCGACGGTAGCCAGTGGAGGCTGGAGGAGGTCGACGGTGGAGATGAACAGTATCCCGTGGAGTCCCGTTTTGCGGTACGCCATACCCCTCCCGATGAACAGGACCCCCGTTTCGACCATAGCACTCCAACACAAGTCCGTTTCGTCCATTTTCGGTACGCCACACCCCTCCCGATGAATAGGACCCCCGTTTCGACCGTAGGAGGTCTGTTTCGTCTGTTTTGCGGTAAGCCACACCCCTCCCGATCAACAGGACCCCTGTTTCGACCGTAGGAGGTCCGTTTAAACCATTTTTGCGATCGCGGACCCCTCCCGATGAATAGGATCCCGTTTCGAACGTGGCCAGTCGAACACAAGGCCGTTTCCTCCATTGTGCGGTACGCCAGGCCTCGTTTCCATCGCATGTTCCGTCCAAGCCCTCCCGATGAACACGACAACGAATTCCGTTCCGACCCAGCCGGTTGGCTCCCACGCGTTCTGTTGCCTCCCGATGAACACGACGCATTCCGTTGCCTCCCCATGAACACGACGCATTTCGTTGCCTCCCCATGAACACGACGACGACGCTGTTTCTCCGTTCCGACCCAGCCATGTCAACGAGCCCTCACCGTACGTATGCGCGATTAGGCGTTCGAGACCCTGCCCGTATGTACACATACGTGGCCATATTTTCTTTCTTGCACCCTGGCCGCTGTACGTACGTGTACATGCTACGTGCGCGCCTCTACTACGACATGTGCGCGCCTCTACATCGACCAGTATATATGTACATACACGTTCGCGACCAGAATGACAACACTACGTACGCTTCGACCAGGTGGGTCCTGACTGTCAGGCACTTCCTTGCGTGCGAAGATGTAGCTGGTGGGTCCCAGCAGTCAGGGGGGCGAATCGTTTTGTTTTTTTTTTGCCCGGACGCACTTCCTTGCGTGCGAAGGTGTAGCTGGTGGGTCCCAGCAGTCAGGGGGAAACATTTTGTTCGCGAAATACGGTGGCCCGTCCGGTGGGTCCCCGCTGTCAGGTGGAGGAATAATTATTTTGCGCGTAATAAGGAGGCACTTCCTTGCTGCGGCCGTGGACCCAGCTGTCAGCTTCTCCACGCACAGTACTCTTTCGATGGAAGTCGGTCGTTGACCACATTGACCACGCCGCGCCGAGAGCACCACGGCGGTGGATGACGGCGAGGCCTAGGAAGGGGACGACACGGAGGCAGGGAAGACTCGGCAGTTGTTTCCCACACGAGGGGAATCTGTTGTCTGAGGGTTTCTTGGTTCGTTTGCCGTCGCAGGAGAATAACAGCAGTGTGTGTGAGTAGAGGGATGGCTAGGCCAGCGATGGGACTACGATGGGCGGTGAGGCTGTGGCAGCAACCTGACCCGGCCCACGGGAGGAGGCAGTGAGCAGTCCCTTGGCGCTTGTTTGAGCGGTTGGAGCAGGAAGAGCAGAGATTGAAGAAGCACGACGGCCGTTGGATGGACATCCAAGAGTCAGTGCTTGTGCATCAACCTTTTTTTTAGGAAAGCCTCAAATCTGTGGAAAACAACATACAACCCATCTGCCATTATTTCTAATAATTTACAACCCATTTGCTAATTCTTAAGGTTTTTTTTGGAGCCCATATTCTTTTTGTTAGCATTACATCCCATATTGTGGCCATAGTTAAAAAATTATACGAAATTTTGCATATTTCGGTACGGTCCGAACTGGTTTTAATCCCGAAATTTCGACTCACATTCAAACTGATTTTAAAAATAAATGTATATCAATATAAAATCCAACAAATTCTCCACGCATGAAAATTAATGTAATTTAAAATCTTGAAATGAAAAAAATATATTTGAAACTAATTGTCGGTTTGATGTGTTTTAAAAATGTACAACCCATTTCTCATTACTGATGGGCCATTTTCTCGGCCAGCCGAATGAAAGCTCTCCTTGTCTTGAAAGATTTGCAGCCCAACAGGCCTGACAAAGCGACTTACTTGGCAAATCACAAAAATACTGGGCTGTGGCCGTGGACCCAGCTGTCAGCCTCTCCACGTACAGTACTCTTCCGATGGAAGTCGTTCCTTGACCACGTTGACCACGCCGCGCGGAGAGCACCAGAGGCGGTGGACGACGGCGAGGCCTAGGAAGGGATGACGCGGAGCCGGGAAACGCAGCGGTGGAAGCCAGCAGAGAGAGTACGAGGTTCACTTTAAATGCTGGTGTGAGGCTGCCGTCACCGCAGGGCCTGGCCAGCGGTGGGAATAGTAGGGGCGGTGAGGTCTCTGTGGCAGCACAGCCGGCCACGAGAGGCAGGAGCATGTGGCACGACCGGCGCTGCTTTGGGCGGCTTGAGCAAGAAGACCAGAGGTTGAAGAAGCACTACGGCCGTTGGATGGACATCGTACGGTCACTGGAGCTAGAATCGTTCATATTGACTAAGTTGACAAAGCCCTTCGTCCCCATCAACTTAGTAGGCCTACAAGTCAGCCTCCCACCAAGGTGGGTCCCAGCTAGCCGGGGGAGTATTCATTTTTTGTGCGTAATAAGGAGGCACTTCCGGTGGGTCGAGCTGACAGCGTGGGGAACGTTTTTTTCACGAAATACGGTGGCCAGTCCGATGGGTCCCAGCAGTCAGTGGGAAACGATTTTTTTCGCAAAATACTGGTGGCCCGTCCAGCTGTTAGGTGGAGAAATAATTATTTTCCGCGTAATAAGGAGGCACTTCCTTGCGGCCTCCGTGGACCCAGCTGTCAGCCTCTCCACGTACAGTACTCTTCCGATGGAAGTCGGTCGTTGACCACATTGACCACGCCGCGTCGAGAGCACCATGGCGGTGGACGACGGCGAGGCCTAGGAAGGGGACGATGCGGAGCCGGGGAAGACGCGGCAGTGGATGCCCATGCGGAGAGGAGTACGAGCGTTCACCGGTTCGGCTGCGGTGTGAGGCTTCTGTCGCCGTAGAATAACAGGGGGTGTGGGGGAGTAGAGGGATGCCCTGGCCAGCGGTGGGAGTAGTAGGGGGCGCTGAGGCCTGCGCGGCAGCATAGCCGGCCACGGGAGGCGGGAGTAGGCGGTCCCGCCGGCGCTGCTTTGGCGGCTGGAGCAAGAAGATCAGAGATTGAAGAAACACGACGACCGTTGGATTGACATCCAACGGTTACGTCTGCTAGAACCGTTTGTTGACATATATAATAACTAAAAAAATCTTGCATACGCGTCAACTAAACAGGCCCCCAAGTCAGACCACTCCGTCTTTTTTTAATAATTTATATATAGCTCATGGCAACTTCTTATGCAATTTATTGCGATCGTTTTTGTTGTCGGGGCCACTTTCGCATATTCCTGTGGGTTCCAAACTATTTTTAATGCCGAAATGTCGAGCCAGATTTAAAGTACTTTGAAGATATATTTAAATTAGATTAATGCCCAGTGAAATAGGAATCTGAAAATGTGAAAAAATTCAGAAATTATAAAGTAGTTGCCAATTTGTCATCTGTTTTTATATTTACAACCCATTTCATATTACTTTCAAGATTTGCAGGCGTCTTGAAAGAGTTGCAGCCCATCAGGGCGTAGAAAAATAAGTAGGCCTGGATTGGGTATTCTTCAGAAAAAATAAACTGTGCTCATTTTCACAAAGAAAAAATAGCCGGGCTGGTCACATGGTGAATATAAAATATAAGCCTGGGCTAGATGGGCCACAGCCAAGTTCAAACCCTGCTCCGTCTCAACAATACCAAAAAAAAAATACTGCTGGAGTAGCTACGTCCCAGGTGTCAGCTGATCTTGTGTTGTTCTCTTGTCTATTGACTATATATGCTCACAATGTCGTGGGTCCCAGATGTCAGGAAAACACTAGGAGGAAGCATTTTATTTTTCCATACGCTGATGTGGTGGGCCCCTATGTCATCATCTCCACGTACTTCTGCCGATTCCTATTGTTTGTTGACCATGTTGACAATGCTAGAGGGCGGCACCGTGGCGAGCGCACCAAAGCGCGCGGAGGATGTCGGAGTTAACGATTTAGGAGACGGTGGGGCGGTGACGCGTGCGCTGAGGCACAGCCAGCCGTGGGAGGCGGAAGCAGGCGGCCCCGCCGGCGCTGGTTTGGTTTTGGCGGCTAGAGGAAGACAGGACTGAAGAAACACGACAGACTGTAAAAGCAGCAGGAGTACTTAACAACCTTAACTGAAACCAGCAGGGGCACTTAACAACCAAAGCTGAAAGCAGTATGGGTACTTATACAGGTTCAACTGTACAAAGCACGCCTCAAACAGTGCTACTTTGCCTACAGTTAACCAAGGGTGAGGCCGCCAAGCCCCAGGACAAGGCCCAGGCGCCACCCCGCGCATCCACAACCTTCTGAAAGCGGCTTCATCTCACAACATGGTCAATAAACAGGATATTCGCTTTAGAGCCATGGAAAAGCATGGACATAATGTTTTGTCCTATTCTCAAAGATGGACGGGCCTTCATTATTTGAGACCACCCATGAATAAGTATCTTTTCACATTTAAGGGGAATCGAGTAGGTCGACATAAACATCATGTTGTGACCAAGCGCAGCTCTAAGCCGACCATGGTCAGGCATCTGTATAGGAACAATAGAACTCGGCAGTTCCTGTTTCAAGAAGATCACAGCTGCAAAACTGTGTATAAGCAATAGTTTATGAACAACATATATAACAGAAAACAGCTCATACCATAAGTTTCTCGGCACAGTTGGACCTGTTCAACGAGTGCAGCAGTGGCACACATATCCCACCTGGCCTTCCACCATTGAAACGCCCCACAAGGACCTCAAGACGATCAATAAAGTGTAGGAACTTGTGGATGTCGATCCAATCAACTTCAGTGCCATTAGTAACAGCCAAGTTATTACAGAGTAACAAACGAGCAGACTGCTTAACTCTGAAAAAACCTACACGTGCCACCAATTATAAGAAAATATTAGTTAGAAGTAGCATATTTGTGAGAGATTCGTTGCTACTTCTAAAGTTAAATTGTGATTAGTTAGACAGACTAGGTGGATTAAGAAGTAATCGAGGCAACAAGCAAGAACCAGATACAAAAGTAACATGGATGAACAATTGGAACGACGTCGAGGTGGAAGATCGCAGTGAAGATGAGACCAGGTTCTGCTATTTCCATCAACATTCGTGCGCCAACTTTCAGTCCGTAACACTTGAGAAAGTTTATCCAAGTTTGGCCATAAAAAAGCAGCGATCTTCTTGGTTCATGAACCCAACTCGGAACTTATATCCAGGGCTTGTCTTCACTGTGACCATTAAACTAGTGTATTCAGTTATGGCAAGGCCGAGCAGCTTGAGTACATGTGTTCTGGCAGAGCAAATAATACACTGCAGGAAAAATAATATGAGAACACAGCATGTTCAAAAAAACCCACCCTCCCGGATAGAAAAGAGGATTCTAGGAACATACTGTGTGCGTTTCAAAATGCTGTGTTAGGATGAGAAGGAACAAATGTGGCGTCTCGCCGAGGGCGTAGAAACCTATAGGGTACTCGCACTTTGGGCACTGCAAATGAAACACACTAGATTCAGTAGGAATAAAAATGCATCAACGGCGGCGGCTGCCATCCTAGGATTACCTGCGACCAAGGGACTTGGATTTATCGGGGATGGATGAAGAATTCGTACCTGGTTCTCCATGAGAAAACCCTATGCAATCGCCGAGAGGGGGTTTTCTCTGAACAAGCAGATGAGGGAGAAGGGGATTCAGGCCTAGTGAAATATTGCCGTTTCGTCCATCCAGCTTACTGCTTAAGCTGGAAAGGGGGGGGTTGTGATTTGACGGCTCATTGCATTCTTTTGGCCTTCTGACGGGGTGTGTCTACCGTGAAGTTGTGCACTCTAATTTGTGCATATGGCATGTGGACCCTGTTGCCGGTTGCCCCACATATCAGCGAAAGGAAGTAGAAAGACAGGAGTAACTAGTTACACATAAATGTATTTTTTGACAGAGAGATACTCCCTCTGTAAAGAAATATACAAATATTTTATATCACAGGCTCACCTTGCCGAGAAATATACTCCCTCTGCAACGCACGGGCATTATGGGGGTTCAGCTTTTTTTATGGGGGTTCGGGTGAGAATATAATACTCAGATAGGCTCACTATTCTGGACTCTGGGCCACAGGCCGACCCTGCATGTTTGGGGGCCCATGTGTTCTACCTCAGCGCTTTTCATATTGCAAGCGATCGGTACGGCGCTGGTTTTAGATGTTGTCGCAAGGAGAATACTCAAAATTGAATAAAGCACGGCAGCTGTTGGAATGAAATCGAGCAGCAGCTTCTAACCAGCAATCGAGTTGCAATTCTATCAATGATATACCATGTGATAAATAATCTTGTCATTACTACTTATACACACAGGACACTTGTTTCACCATGCCAGATTATTACATCAAAATCTCTCGGAGGATAGATCAGTTCGGCAATTGCGTGCTGCTAATTTCAAAGTTGATTTGGACCAGCTCTCCTTGCCGAGAAAGTTCGATTTTGACATCATCCCCTACCACAAGATATGATTTAGATTTGAACCTTGACCATCCTTTAGCATCAATCATCATGCGACCATCCTTTGTACTTACGGTATATTGAGCAGGTTCATTCACACAAAGGCTGCGCATGGTAAGAGAAACTTGGCTGCGGTCGCGCGGATTGTTGAACGACTCCCTTGTTGCTCTAGGAATTCTCTGTTTTCAAACAAGAAGACATACCCAAATAGTTAGATCAACACAGTGAATCATGTGAGACAACATGGAAAGAAAAAAGAACGAAGCACTTGGGCGGCCAATGCTTACCAAGAAGGTGGACATGTCGGTTTTTGTAAGGACCTTGGTATATGAAATGCGAACTGCACCCCAATCTGTTGCCGGTGCAACTGCACGGGCCAGAGCAGATGCAAGTGCAAGTGTTGGTGCAGGTGCCGAAGCCGCTGCTGCTGCCGAAGATGGTGCTCCTTGTAGAGCTGGTGCCGGTGTCGGAGCAGGTGCCGGTGTCAATGCCCGATCCTCCGGTAGATCATCTGATCCACCGACGGTCGGTGCCCAATCCTCATTTGGATCGGTGAGCGAAGCGCATTGTCGGTGCTAGAGCAACTGCGGTGCTTGATCTGTCTTGAGACACGGCGATCGTGTCTTGTCTGCTATGATCAGCTTTCTAACTTGACTAGGATCCGTGACCGTGATCCAGTTTTTTTTCTTCATTTCTTTTAAACACGAGAAGGACTAATTGTGGCGTTTTTGTTAAACCAAACTGCAGTTCATCATAGGGATTCAGCTTGTACTCATACAACAGACTGATCCAATTTTTTCCAGTAATATAAGCGATGGACAGTGCCTTCGTTACTGACACGACATAAGAAGTTAAACCTGCAAAAATAGCCATCGTAGAGCAAACCAAATGGTTTATTCTGTGATGAATGTCACGTGACAAAACCTGCATCTTAAAATTGCAGGAAAAGAAAGCATGACATTAAATCAATAAGATTTTGACAGTAAATCAATAAGATTTACTTGATGTGACACGAGTGAATCCTTACCAGAAAATCACTATGTTGAAGTACTAAACAGAAGAGTGATCATCCAACTACGCATGGCATGCAGGGGCCCTGCCTACTCCCACAAGCAGGACAGTCCAAAGATCGTGACAAATCGTATGGACCGAACATCCATGGGACTGGAAATCCTGGTGGGTGCGATAAACCCTGCAATGCATACAGATATTGGAGTGTAACCACAATTCATAAACCGTCCTCACAAAAAATATGATCTGGATACTTCAAAATATACAGACTGAATTGAGTGGACAGACATTAACATAGACCGTTCTTAGGACTGACCACACACCAAAAGCGGCAGTACTAATAAACAATACAGGGTTCACAAACACAAATCAAGTACTGAACAATAGTACTTACTACAGATAGGCAAAGTTGCACTAACTAAACTCTACAGACTATTTCTTGCCACCGACCTATGGGATGAACCCCGCATAACTGACTAGGCCATGGACTTCGTGTGAGATGTCTACATGCACCATCACCATCTTTTCAACCTTGGAGAACCTAACAGAGTGGTCTTTCCACTCATAAACATGATGATGAAGACATGTCGCACCAGATTTGTTGGGAAGCTTTACAAGAACCACACCCTTCGTAATCGAAGGCACAGCCAGGAAATTGTTGTGGTCAAGTACAGCCTCGAGAACACGCCTGACAACAATGCTACAGGAAAACACTAGTTCAGGACACGTGGCGACAAGGACACAGCAGCTGGATAGTTCAGCAGTAGAACTCATCATCAGGTCTTCCAGTTCACATGGCATGACTTTGAGAACTTCATCTCCACCGCGGACCTGGTTCTAATTCAAACAAAAACCATATTTTATTACTACCTCCGTTCAAAAATATAAGATGATTTTCGATATTATACTCCACATATGACTACATATACGCACAGAAATGAGTGAACAAAGACACTAGAACATGTCTTCAAAGGCATGAGAGCAGAGGGATTACATGCAATATCCATAACACAAGTTACTGAGGCAAATATACCCTCTTAAAAGGTAGCATTGATGTTCATAAAGTACTCCCTCCGTCCCAAAATTCTTGTCTTAGATTTGTCTAGATACGGATGTATCAAGTCACATTTTAGTATTAGATACATCCATATCTAGACAAATCTAAGACAAGAAATTTGGGACAAAGGGAGTAGTTGAAAATAATCTATAAGAAATTAGTGTCAACCTCTCGCATGTTTTGGTCAAAAGAGGAATTTAGAACCGTCATTTGGCACACAAAAATCACATGCAAGATCACCCAGAAAGTTGTACTACTAGTACTAGTACTGCGTGTTAGATGAAAAAAAAACGATCAAGATCGAGAAAAAGATCGTCAAGAAGAGATACCTGGACTTGCTTAATGAGGGTTCCCGGAGAGGGGTGCTTGGACAGGGCGATGGCTTTGAGCTTGTCTGCGGTAGTCTCGACGGGGTGCTTGCGCTTCTTCGTACCATGAGCCTCGACGGTTTTGGCCAGAGCCATAGACATCACTTCGGCCGGTGCTCCATCGTCCATCAAGAAACTTTCAAATAGAAATAAAAGAAAAGAAACCATAATCACAAACCTAAAATAAGAAAAGAGAGGGAGTTATAGGATCAGTCTCGGGGTAGCAAGACCGGGCCTTGGCCAGAGTCAACACCATTGATGCGCTCACCGTTCCTTCTTTGGGAGAAACAAGATGAGGCAGAAGCGAGGGTTGGGTAGAGAGGAAGCTGAGAGAGAAGAGTGAAATGATGGTTGCTTCGTCCATCCAACTTACTGCTGGAAAGGAGGGGGTTTTGTGATTTGACGGCTCATTGGGCATTACTGCGGCGCTTCGATCAGGGTAGTCTACCATCACTCTACTCTGAGTAATTTAGTGCATGGCTGGTGGACCCGATCTTTGGCTGTCCCACACGTCGCGAAAGTGAGTAATTTAGTGCATGGCTGGAGGAGGATCCGCATGCGGTAGAGCGTGTCCACTGTTTTCGAAGAAAAAATGATTACAACAAGCGTTTCCACTCTTCGACGGAGGAGTGCGAAACATGGCAGCCACTTGAACATACAGTGCTCCTACTACTAGGCATGTGTAGTGGTTCATCGTCGATACTACACAATCTTGTTGCTAGTGTAGTAAGATATGGCGATAAAAATGATGTTGTCGCATGTCAACTACTCCTATATGTAACATAGTACCGCTTTTTCGACTGTCCGGTCGAGAATGAACGGTGAGATCAGTGTTAACCGAACTAGGTCCACAACGCACGGAGAGTACGGTGCTACAGTACACGAAACATGAACCCTATGAAGCACGAATAGTGTTAGGCAGGGTGTATGAAGGGTGCACGAGATGGGAGCAAAAGTTCCCTTCTCGACCCACTTTTGGGTGTTTGGCAGAGTGCATGAAGGGTGCATGAGTCCACACTAGTAGGTTGACAAAAATACACGAAGAGGAAACAACTATATTGAGATGAGAATGCAACCAAACACATCCGCACGCTTTGTGCTACAGTGACTGATCTGCACCATCTGAGTTTGATCCAACGGTCATGTTGCGCCGAGACATGGACATGCCCATGTAGAGGGCGCCTAAACACCACCGAAGTCCCTCTGCTTCTCGAGGCGCATGACGTTGGTGATGCACGGTGCAACCGCCCGCAGAGCCCGCTCCCGGTCGACAAGAGCCAGCTCATCAAAGATGGCGTCCAATGGCACGAATGGATTCCGGTGACGGAGCCCCGAAAGGATTCGCCCGGCAACGACGACGGCAGCCCGCAACCCCTCCTTGTCTAGCTCAGCCCCCACCATCGCGCGGAGACGGCTCAGCTCCTCGGAGATATAGGTGAAGAAGGAGACCAGGTCAGGAAGCCGCAGCTCATTGAAGTCGACCGGGTGGTCGAGCGGGTTTAGCCCGACGACCGGCATCGTCGAGCTGGCACGACGGTAGGCATCGCTCAGCCGCAACACGTGCGTGGCAACTTGGTTCACCAAGTGGCTGAGGCGATCCTGGACCTCGTCACGATCGGCCCGCTCACACTCCAGCCGGCTCCCCTGACGGCCTATCGTATCTCCCGCTTTCTACAGCAACGTCGCCGACGCCTCGAGCATCTTTGTGGTGGACGTCTGCCGCTTTTGAAGCTCCTGAACTCCCGCACATAACGGAGGAGCATGGCACTCCTCTCCTCCTTGAGCTCATGGAGCTCCACGTCCTTGGCCCTGAGCTCCATATCCTTGGCATGGAGCTCCTGTGTCAGGCGCCTCACCTTAGACTCCGTGATCTGCTGCGCCGCCATGGCACCAGGTAGAAGCAATGGGGAGAGGAAGCAAAGGGGGCGAAATGGCTGAAAGGCAATGCAATCTACGGGAAGGCAGAGGGAGCGGGGAATCTTTTGGGTTTCACCACGGTAAAACACCAGTCGGCGACTTCTCACATCAGGGAGCAGTGGGTTTTTACAGGCGGAGTCATCATGACTAATTGCTGCCGCGCCTGCTCCCGTCAATCAAAAAATTAAAAATCCTGCCGCGCCTGCTCCCGTCAATCAAAAAATTAAAAATCCTGCCGCACCCAAACACCAGAGCAACGCCGCGGTGGATATTTAAATTTACCTGCCGGCAAGTAGATAAAAAAGGGGTGAAAAACAAATGTGGCGGCAGCCTAGCTAATCGGTCCAACTAGCCCAACTAGCTAGCCACCGTGCTTCACTGATGTACTCGGCAGGAAAGGTGGTCTTTCATGATTTGATGACTCATTTACTTGCTTCGGCGCTACAACCGAGGAGGACCCAAAAAACGCGCGGTAGGGCGTCCCACGTCAGGAAGAATATATGCGTGCACCACAAGGGAGGACCCCGAAACCGCCCGGTAGGGTGTGCCACGTCTCGGCACGGAGGAAAAATGTGCGTGTAAAAATATACTATATTAGACGTAGTACCTATGGTTCGACCTCGGGACCCAGCCAGCCGGTTGAAAACACCCCACTAGCCACACAACTTCATCATGCACACGTGGCACGGAGGATAGATGTGGTTAGCTCCGTCTCGAGCAGCCACAACGTCTCTTGTTCTAGGCGATTCTTCTATTTTCCAAGCTTTTTTTAGTTGTAAAAACACCGCACCGTCTCGAGCAGCCACAGCCACAGCCACAGCCGGTTGAAAACACATTGTGCTTGGAGGTCGTTCAATGGCATCTGAGCAGTCTTTGTGCTTGTAAGCACTGGCCGAACTCTTTTGGGGCTTTTCTACAAAAAACTATTCGAACCCCCGAGGAGGTGTTGGGTCACAAATCCAACGCCTCCGAAGAGCTTGTATCACCAAAGCATCTAAGGTGTGGTAGCACATGATATTCTTACATACAGGAGAATATGATGTCCTCCTTCATCTTAGATGCTACGGTGATCTGACTTTGAGGTCGTTGGATATGGGATCAAAGGGCATCTAAGTAGTTTTGTACAAATTGTGTGCAATTCTCAAACTCATCAAGGTTTCCTGCAAAAATATTAAGACACATCATGTGAGCTGCTATATCTCAGATCTACAAGCTCCAAGCAACTCGTGTCGGCATATATCATCTAAGGTATGGGGCACATGATATTCTCCGGGGAGGAGGGGTGGGGTGCACAACCAATCGGTGGCTTGGAGGGTGGGGACAAATATAATCTAAACAACCCTAAGCAGAGCTCCACAGTTTTATCTAAGGTCGAGGGGTTGACCCCGACAATCATAGCTCCGCCTAAACACAACATTTGCATGTCTTGTAGTACTAGACTTAGTATTCATGTTTCAGTTTCATGTTCATTTTAAATATTGAACTGAGGGCCATGGATGTCTTACATTTTACTCCCTTCATTCCTAAATATTAGTCTTTTTAGAGGCTTCAAATGGACTGGCACATACGGATGTATATAGACATATTTTAGAGTCTAGATTCACTCATTTTGCTCTGTATGTAGTCACTTGTTGAACTCTCTAAAAGACTAATATTTAGGAATAGAATGAGTATTTTTGAATTCGTGTCATACTTGCATGGTTTGGAAAAATAGATGCACTATACTTATAGGATTGTTGTTGTGTTCGTGTGTGTGCGTGTGTGTGTGTGTGTGTGTGTGGTCATATGCTTGATACATACAAAGTTTTCTCACCTCCATATTGTTCATCTTTTAAATTTGAATTTGCGTTGGAAAACTTACTAGGGATACCATGAAATGTGAAATCCACATTGAGATCACTATATCACAAACTCACTCTAATTCAACAACTCGTCATAAATCAATTACCACGTTGAGATTAGTATTTGCAAGGAAAATAAGGGTATTGTAATACACATACATTCGTTCGGCAATTTTAAAGGTTCCTTTCGTATTCTCGAATGGTAGGACCCAACGGCGTACCAGCCATACCTTGGCTCGTGTTGATCCTAAAAAAAACCAGGCTCGTTTCCTTCGGTGGCGTGCGTGGTATGCACATTAGGCAACCCCAACCAGTCGAGCCTCAACGTTTCCAGTCGAAATATCTGGCGGCCAGAATTCCAGCCCTAGGAAATTCCCCTCATGTGCCCGGTCCATAATGACTACCGATGAACAATGGAGGGATGCTTTAGTAATTAGACAACGTTACCTACCGTGCCGAGCACGGTTCAATTCCCTCGGTCGCTGCTCGTCAAGGTCACCTGTCAACTGCATTGCCTAGTACTACTACTACACCAGGATGAGCACAAAATTGAGCCCGTTTGTTCGTGCCTAGTACTTGAGTTAATATATCAGGCAATGCCTTTGATGCGGAGGATTATCCTTTTACTCTGCATATATAACTTGTCTGAAGTCTAACTAAGCAAAATGTTTGACCAAATCCTTTCTTAAGAACTACAACAGGACAAATGTACGGCTTGAAAATTTATTGCATGATGCAGGTTATGATATTGTTTCGAATCCTAGATCTTAAATTTCAGAAAATCCAAAAGTGAGCATAAATTCTTGAAACTAAGCATGGTCACGTGATATGGCACAAATATTACTTCGTAAGTTTTTTCTTCAATTTGAGACGAGCTGCTTATGACAAGTTGCACAAATGATGAGTCAAGGTATTTTGGAACAAAGACCTGTCTCATTAAGGCGAACGCTTTCACTATTGAAACCGTGGGCGTTTACGTGCCGCCACGAGTCCCCGCTTCTCATCGGCAGGTGCCATCCGAGCAAGCGTGTGAGTCGACGGGAGGCGTGCGAGCAGACCGCTGCACCGGCTGTCAGGGAGGCGTACGAGCAGACCGCTGTGTAGGCTCACCAGGAGGCGAGCCCTTTGACTAGGCTCCGCCGCCCATCGTCGTCCCAACTGCTTCCACTTTTAATGTCGCTGGCGCCGCAGTTTAAAATCAACCCCGCACTACCCGGTATCGCTACAATCCTCTCTCTTCCTCTCCGATTCTCCTGTCGTCTACCTCCAACGAGCCTGACCTAAACGTATGCCATGCCACATCATGATGGTCTGCCCTTAGTGTTCCAGTTTCCTGAGGAAGACACCCAGCCAGAGTCTCAAGAACATAAGGCGCTTTGGGACGAGCTTGAACTGGCCTTGCGGGAAGACGCCGCGCCTGTCCCCGCTCCTGTTCCGGCTCGCGTCGCCACGACTACACCAGCGCCCATCCCCGTGGCATTGATGGGCTGGGAGCCGCACATTGTCGCCGAGCTTGATCCCACGGGGTTCCACGAGGTCCCCGCCGACTTTCACGCGCCCGTGCACCTGCTAGCGCATACGCCTGCGTGTGCACTGACGCGCAGGCCCGTGCCGATGCCCGTGCACCTGCCAGCGCATGCGCCTGCGCGTGCACTGACGTGCGCGCCCGTGCCGGTGCCCGTGCACACGAATGTCTCCGTCGCGCCGTTGACAGCGCCTGTCCCGTCGCGGGTGCGGTGCCCCCTCGGCGGCATGGATGGCCGCCATCGACCGCTTCCTTACACCAGCGCTAATCGCCTCCTCCCGCCAGATTGACTTCGCTCGAAGTCCGAACATTTTGGCCTTCCTTGAAGCTAGGCAAACGTCCGAGAATACGCCAACAACGGCGCAAAACGCCGCTTTCGCCGTCGGTCGATGGCCCGGCGACACATAAACACGGCAGAGGAGCCGCTTCCAACCATGAGACGCCCGCCCGCCGCCACGTAATCTAAATTTGCCATGAAAACGTTGGATTGCCATGCTTAAAATCCGAACGTTTATCATTTCCGTTTATTTTATATCGATCGTCGTATAATTTAAAGTCAGAGTCAGACTGAACGAAATGTATGGTTTGATCGATTGAATGTTCTGCTAGAGCCGTATCAAATTAAATATAAAATGTCATCAAGCCACATGTATTCCTTGTCATCCAACGACCTAGACTGCTTCAATGTCGAGCGCTCAACACGTTTAGCGTGCAGTTAATTTTATGCCAAAAATAGTGCTAATCACATGACAACACGCAAATAATATCCTAGTAGTTAATATCCGCATGCACTTAATATACTTCCAAATTAATGTGCATTGCACGTACACACTGACTAGTGCAGCTTGTACGTGAAACTGGTGTCGTGACTTTTGAACGCGTCCAGATATGGTCAACGGCAACATCGCCCGCGAGTTCTTCCTGTTTGCCCGTGCATCTAAACGCATAAGGGGAGGAGAGAGAGAGAGAGAGCACACATGGAACCCACCAGTAAGTGAAGGCGAATAGTACTAAAAATAATATTACATGTTATCCATTAATTAGGCTGTGGTAATATAAAAACATTATGTGAACAAAGGGGGTACAACAAACATTGCTATTCTACGTATGTTGCCTATTGACGTGCGGCTTGAAGGCCCGGTCGCATGTTCGATCCTCGTCCTTTATTTCTTAATTTGTATATGGGTCCAAATTTGTTTCTTGACATGTGGGCCCCTCGGTGTGTAGTTTGTAGCACTTTAATTTGTGGGTCAAAATTTGTTCCATTCCAAATGGACTATCGGTGTGTAGTTTTGGAGCTTATTTATAATAATTAAAGAGAACAACATAGTTTTTTCAATAATACCATGGTGCGACGTTGAAGGCGAGAAAGGACGTGCGAGAGAGCGATGACCGAGCCAGAGGGAAATCAACTAGGGGAGTTGCGTGGGTTGCAACGGTGTTTGGAGTAGTTGTGGGCCGAATGCTACGAAAATATAATCTAAACCGACCGGAATAAATGCCTACACAAATTAATCCAAGGTTGGAGTGCCCCTCGCAATGTAAATAGCTCCGGCTTTGCGAGGGATGGAGAGGTAGTAGCTTCAACGCGTGGAAGATACGGTGTGAGAAAGCGAGGTCAATCAAGAGACATATAGATAGAGAGACAAAGTGAGTGTGGTCCGACATTCATTGAACAAATATATATGCTCTGGAGAGATATTGTCCGATTGAGCTTTTGGCAAGGGTGAGGGCTGTAAGATAGAGCTTGAGAGATGATCCAGTCATAGACGTGTAGATATATTTTGTGCGTGGGAGGAAGCAAGGTCAACTGATCACATAGGGTCGCTGTGCGATTGAAAGAGTGAGACGGGTTGGAGAGTGTGAGCTAGATAGACGATGTGCGTGAGAGAGTACACAATGTGAATAGGTCGAATTGGGCTCAAACATGGTGATATATCGTTTTTGTCCGAGAAAGAGCGAGGTCAATCGAGACATACAAAGAGAGAGAGAGAGAGAGAGAGAGAGAGAGAGAGAGAGATTGAGTGAGCATGGCCCACCATGAGGTCGAAAGAGTGGCGGCGGCTTGGATGGACTGACCTAGATAGACAATCTGTGTGAGAGAGTATAGAGTGCGTCAATCGAGGCCCGAACTGGGAGATATATCATTTGTGTGTGAAAGAAAACGAGGTTAAATGAGATTCAGATAAAGAGAGCGAGATTGAGCGAGTGTGGCCCGCCGTGCTGAAGAAAGAGTGAGACAGTCTTGAGGGAGTGACCTAGATATACAACATGCGTGCGTGCGCACGAGAGGTTGGGGGGGGGGCTAGATAGGCAATGCATGTATTTAGCGCGAGAGGGTGAGAGGGAGAGGGGGGGGAGAGAGAGAGCTCGGCATGGGGTGCAATGGCTGGTGTGTGAGGTAAATACATTTGGTAACAGAGTGGAAAAAGGGGTTGTGTAGTTGAGAGACTTAGAGATCGAAACATGGAGAGAAAGAATGAAAGTGTGTTGGAAAACCGATAGCTTCCTAAGGTGGTTAGGAGAGGAAGATTGACCGATCTGAGGAAGTATGTAGCGTTTGTGCGGGGGGGCTAAAATAACATTTGAATGTACATAGTACGAGACTTAATATCGATGTTTCAATTCATTGTACATTGTAAGATTTGAACCGAGGACCAGGCATACGGGTAATTATTTCGAATCGTGCCATACTAAGTTTCGAAAAGTTGACATTGACTCAGTTTGTTGTGCTATTTTGTAGGTCATATGTTTGAATCCATCCAAAAGTTTTCTCACTACCATGGTGTTCATCATATACATATGAATTTGTATTAAAAAGTAGCGTGGATACAAGTGAAATCTGAAATCCACGTTAGAATTGGAGATCGCTTCGTGACACACACTCTAATTCAAATAACTAACTTCGTGACACACACTCTAATTCAAATAACTAATTATGTGACACACACTCTAATCCACGTTAAGCGTGGGTACCGTTTGATTTTTTCAAATAACTCCTCATTAATTAATTTATAGTACTCCCTCTGTTCACTTTTATAAGACCTTGAAGACATTTCGGACAATGTGCAAAACAGTTCATTTTAAGTTGTGCAAACGACTTACAAAAGTGAGCGGATGGAGTATCTCATTTCGAATGACTAATTATTGCAAGGAAAACATGGGCATGGTAATACATACAGATTCGTTTGCAAATAAAAGAAGATTTGTTTGCATTCTCAAATGTAGGCGCACCAGGAAGACCAGGGTCGGTCGGGGTGGACGCTGCTCCGGTGCCTTAAAGGCAACCGCCTTTGGGTCACTGACATGTGGGCCAGCCACCTGTTGGGCCCACATGTCATGGACACAAAGGCAGGTGCCTTAAGGCATCGAAGCATAGTCCTGTCGGGGTGGTCGCGTGTGTCGGACGGACGCGTAGCACCCAGCCACCCACCCCACTCCCCCCTAAAAAAAGGACGATGACAATATAAGTTCGCGGTTCCACGTTTCGGATTGAAATATCTGGCAGCCCCAATTCCAGCACTGCAAAATCTCTCTTTTGCACCGTCCCCTTCCGCGCCCAGATTGCTCAAATCCTTAATTCGCCGCCAACCCTCAAATCGCCCCTCGTCTCGTCTCTTTCCCCACCATTCCCCACCTCTGTGCCGGATGACGACGACGAAGACAACGGTCGCGCTTCACCACCGCACCAGAGCTACCTCATCTACGCCCTCGTCCACCGCACCGGGTGGTCCACCGACAACGTCGGCCGCTGCAACCGACGTGCCTCACAGACAACGAGTTCCACCGCATCAGGTGCGCTTCAGCAACGCCGTCTCCCAGCTCACCGGGGCTACTTCACCGAGCACATCGTCGCACCTCCGCCCCCCGAGGCCGTTGGGGCTTCACCAACGGTCTCGTCCACCACATCGTAGCGCTCTGCTGCCACTCAAGATCTGCATCCGTGCGCGGCCAGCCAACGCCAACGCATCACCCACAACGGCTCTGAAGTGACCCGCATAGGTATCCACACATCACTCCCTTGTGCACTATTCCGATGATGTTTGGATATCCTTTCACTACTCTCTTAGCTTACACGCCTATGCAACTCTGATTTTAACACTTATTTCTTCTGGAGATATCATCTGAAACAAGCAAATCCATATTTTAGCGAAGCATGACGGCGTTACGGGATCTGGTACACATCATGCACACCCGTATAACCTTGTAAGTATCTATCCTCCGGTACAACATCAAGGTCGATTCCTCTTATTTGATCAACCATTCGTCATGTCAAAAATGCAGAGGGGGATGCAAGGAGCACAAGGCCTGCACATCCAACCAAGTGGTAACATGGACTTGTACATGGAACATCCCAAGCGCAAGCAGAGCTACAGTGAGCCTGTACAACGAGCTAGCGTAAGTCCCAGCATTTCATTTAATTCGTACTGGTATTCGTGTATGATTTGTGTGCAGTGGCTGATCCACGAATTCAAGTTACCAGGGGCGAACATTTAACTTAAAAAATATAAAGGCACTTGCACTCCGGAAATCAACATAACTTGAGAAATGTGAAGCTACATGCACTTTGAAAACCATCTAATGATCCAAAGTAGTTCAGATTATAAACACTAAATGATGCAAGCACCAAAAAACACAAAATGCAACATGGTGTACAAGGACTACAAACATGGTCTGTACCTTCTTGAATAATTCGTTCTCTGGCTGAAAATATCAAAGTATGCCAATAGTTTCAAACAACAGATTAGAAAAGTATTTATGCTATGTTGTCATGATACGGGGACTTTCTGGTAGATGGCCTCGACGTTTCCTCAAGCTATGAAAATGCACTATAATTTGCTTGTCATCAATGCATGCAAATCTCTGTCTCTCTCAACATAGTAGATCATCATTAGACACTAAATCCTTCAATGAGCTTGCAAAATGCTTGCATTAGATCCCTCATTAGACACTATATGTTCATCAACAGGAGCATGTAAAATGTTTGCATCAAATCCTTCATTAGCGATCATTCATTAGACACTTGAGCTCAAGAACAACATGAGCTTGTATGTTTGCATCGAAAACTTGATTAGATACATCAGATTCAGTCAGTTCAGTATTGATTGGGGGAGTTATAAAATAAGTAGAAATTGGTTTCATTTTCTCATAGATTCCCTACATACAAGCAGTTTTACAACACCGTCAGGTTTAACTATTGGCCAGAATTAGATATAATCAGGGATGTGATGTACCTGCTTGTTGCGCATGCTACTCTTGCAAGCTGCGTCTGTCCGTTTGCGCAAGCTCGATGCCATGCCCGTGCTGCCGCCGCTGCCTCCAACACAGGGTTGGATCTTCATCTTCTTGTCCTTTTGTTCACTTGAAGCCCGGCGACCACCCTCCAACGAGGGCGTGAGGAAGTGTTGTGTCGGTCTGTCCAGCGGTGGCTAGGTTAGGAGAAAACCAGACTGGAGGCTGGAGTGAATGAATTGGGATTTTTCCTGTTGTCGATTGATATGGGAGGCGCTAGTTTGGGTCGCGAGCCTGCTATAGGGCCTGCCTTGCACTTATGTTATTGGCCCATCCAAATTGAAACATTTTTATTCATTTTTACATTGCACCTTTCAAATGCGTTGGGACGAACAAAACTAGTGTGGGCCAACCTGGATGACTCAAACTAGGTGCACAATTTCCAGCCATCTGAGGCGGCCGCCCATACCAGCCCCTATGGTGGCGTCGCCCCTTTTTGCGTGTATGATTGGATAGTGAAAAATATTCCAGTGGCGCTTTTGATTTACCCACAGAATGGTTGAATTGCTTGTTTCTATGAACTGAGTTCGCCAATAATGTGAAGGATGCCAGTCTTTTCATCCTATTGTAGATTGCTTAGATCTCGATATGCCAAAAGTAATCGCATGAAATATCTGATAAATGCCGATGTGATGTGTTTGGCTACAACTAGTCTGACTACATGTCCTCATATAACATATCAAGGATGCACCATCTTACCAGATTAACCATTCGACTTACCCATGCAGTGTGGGAAGAAAGAAGTATTGGGACTGCGTATCCAAGCAATTGATGCCATGGACTCCTTCGTACAACCTTGTAAGAGAAAAAGAAGTTGCAGTGTGCCTGTACAAAGAACTAGCGTAAGTTCAGTTACCTGCTTCTCGGAATTTTAGTTAGCCACTTATTGCAAAATTGTTCAATTATGTTGCTTGGCTTAATTTAGTTTGCTACTGATTACATAATGGCACAACCTGTTAATCATATTGTAGACTGCCTCTATCTATGTGTTTGATACTTACTGTTAAGAATTACCTGTTTGCCTTAACTTAAATATCTACTTGTTTGTTTAACTGCTTTGCTGCTGCAACAACGGGTTACAATGATGTTGATAACTACTTTTCAGCATCCAATTGAAACTCTTTAATTCCTTGTTTGTTTAACTGGTTTGCTGTTATAACTCCCAGTAGAGATGTTTTGCTAACTTCAACTTTTCTGAATCCAATCGGAACTTTAATGGCAAAACAGGTTAGCCCAAGATCAAAGAGTGAGGTCCCCATGGAGGTTGCATCATCCCACAACAGTGGCACCGGCCCAATCGTGCATTATGAATTGCCAACTGCTGATGCTCTAGAGGCTAAACTAGTGGTAGAAAGAGATTGTGCTTCTGCACTTAGAGATGAAGTTGACATGTTGAGGAAGCAAACAGCACAATCACAAGCAGTACTCAAGACAACCATTAAATATTTGGTGGATTTCAAAAGCGAAGCAAGCTGAGACTGACCAGATTGTTAAGGTCTGAAGGAAAAAGGAAATTAAATTCCTACTTGGTAAATCATAGGTGAAATGTTCTTTCCATAGTTGAATAGCCTTTGTGTTGTCTGTTCATGTAATCAATCAAACCATTTGTTTTAGAGATCATGTAATAATTGTTTTTTTTGTTTGTAATTTTATTTGAGCACAAGTCTGTATTAATTGATAAGACTCGGAGACATTTCATTTGGATTGCTATGCCAGACCAACAAATATGCCAATCGGACTGAATGTGCATTCGGCAATAGTAGTATAGATGGACCATAAGTGGCACGCATCGGAAAGGGCCAAGATGATGGCTAAAAAAAGGATGCTGTTGTAGCAAAAAAAAAAGAACAGCGGCCTGGCTTATGTATGTTAGTTGATATTGTTGATCTGTATACTCTATAAGTGTTTATATGTCTGTTAGTTCTGTACATTCTTGGTTGATTGACTCGGTATTTGAATCTTGATTCATCGCTTGTGTACATATCGAAATGGGAGTACACATTATGCTGCGTGTGACATTTGAGTTGGACATGAAGTGTTCCAAATATTCGAATTCACCTTAAACTGGATTCTAGTTTCTGAATTTGAGTATCGGCATTTGTAAACCATATTCATATATGACAGTGGAATACATCTTTGTCGTCCTTTTGAAGATATATAAAAACACATAGAATGATTTATAAAGATTCATATAGGAATACAAAATGGATTCAAATTTAGTTGCCAGGGTAAACGTGGATGCTTATTGTCCCAAAATTTGCAAGAAACAACAAAATGTCCACTCCCATGTCGGCTGCCCGAAGCCAAGTGTTTGGGAGATGGAAATTACTGTCTACCCATTACACGGACAATCCATCGGCCCGATTTCCACTGCTCTAAATAGGGGTAGGTTAGTAACTTCAATTAGACATGACACGACCGCCTCTGAGCCCATTCCGACACGGTGGGCGTCAAACATGGGCGGCAAAACTCATTTGATTCAAGCTCGTCCGAAAGACCTCTGTTTCTCCCTCCATTCCCCATTCATACACGGTGGGCGGCAAAACAAACTCTCCTCGTCCGAAATCGATGTAGGCTAATATTTTAAATAGGGGCAGATGTGTAACTTCCATCAGACGTGACACAACCGCCCAACCTGTCAGCCCCGTTCATACACCATGGGCGCCAACCATGGGCGGCAAAACACCCTCTCCTCGCCCGAAATAGTTACCGGCAAATATTTGGGAGATGCGAGATTACCGTCCTATCCCCAACCGACGAGACGTCCAAATTTTAAACGGGGGCTAAGTTCATAACTTTCCCATATTTCAGACAGGCGCGTCCCAAAAACATGGTTCCCCGTACCTCTCCCTCCATTTTCCCATTCATACACCATCCGCGCTAGAACACCCCATCCCCACACCAGCCTCCGTCCGCCACCCCATCCATCGCCGCCGTCCTCCACCACATCCATCGCCACCGTCCTCCACCATGCCGGAGCGCCTACCAAGACTGCGTCGTCCACTGCTAGAGATGGATGTTTCTCATCCACGGCGACGGACCAATAGCCTTGCATCGCGTCCTCTCGCTTCATCGGCGCCGTCGTCCTCTTTGCCGGGGCCGCTCACACGACCTTCTTTTCCACCGCAATGGGACTTATCCCCCGATGCACCCGTCTATCGTGGCAGATCTGCTTCAACGCCACCGACAGCCATCGCACCCCCAATGCCTACACGGCGCCACAAGAGAGGTGGTACTTCATATCTCCTCAACTTTTTGATCTCAACCAAAAAATAGATCTTAACTTGGGTGTGTAATTGGTCAGCTAAATGTTCCTAAATTAGTTTTGAAAATGCATGTTCGCTGCTCGGGTGTGTATCTGTACAGGGTGCCCACGGTGGGCCGGCCCACCCTGGGATTTTGGGTCGCCCCAGGCCCGATTCCCCTCTCGTTACGCTGCTGCGCTTCGATATCTACTGCCCCAGACCACCGCCTGCGCCCGGCGACTTGCCGTCCCAGACGGCATGACTCTAGAAGGAGGCGCCGGACTAACAGGAGGCCAGGAGCGCTCGCCCAACAACGTCATCGCTGCCCGTGCGGCGTGCGCCGTGCCTACCTTCCCAGTCCGTTCAGGGCTCGAAGCGCAGCACCCACCAAGCCAACCCGATTTATCCCGAGATACGTCCTCAACACTCAGCAGCCCTCCTCATCACCCATTTTCTAATTGATTCATTACTCATTAGGTAGGACTGTCATTAGGGTTTGTTGTGTGCTCAGTGCTACCTACACTTAATGGTTCAGATGTATTTCGGTAATCTTTAGTACCTCTAAAGTTCACAGGGTTTTCAAAATTCCGTCCCTCGGAACAGAAACTAGTCATTTTGGATTGTTGGTCGTAGTGACATTGACCCAGATTACTACTGCAAGCCAGGTTTGTTGACTTTTACTTGTCTTTCTTACTCATTCGATATAATATCCAATTATTCACGTCGATTAGTTGCAAACAATAAGTGCTAGACAAACTTCTTCATTCAGATTTTGGACGGTCTCTTACTGCAGTTACAATTCTGCATACTAAACTCACTAGTAAATGATTGATTCACTACATCTATGCTTGCCTTGTCATATTTTGTTGTCAATATTCTTTTAGGGTGGACCACCCTGTTTCTAAATACTGGAACCGTGGACATGAGTGAATAGTATTTCTCTATATGATCTCTTCCATCATGTGTGGGTAACGAACACTGCATTGTATAGAAAGAAAGTGTCATTTCCAGCTTATACATAGGTTTCGATCTTTTACATGGAATACAATCTGCCTACTTGCTTTGTGTCGCACTACCAACACTCCACCCTTGAAGCTAAACATTCGCCACTCATAATTGCTTAGTTTATTTGTTCAAATCTGAATTTCATATGATTCTAATGTTCCTACTTCAGTTTTGAAATGTGTGCCTGCCTGTTATAGAGACATAAGGGGTTTGTATTTACGTGTGTGGTCAGTCAAGACGGTTGGGGAGGTGAACTTTGCATATGTAGGGTTTTATAGGAGACACTCTCCGAGTTGAATCCGCAATGCATTCCATAGATAATCTGACTACTTTTATGTTTTCATGAATCTCAGATTCTGAACAGCATCATAATGATTATGAGCTTGCGCGCATGAAAAGAATAAAGTAGAACAATGCCATGGCTGTCAAACTTGGCATTAAGGGACTGAAATCAAGTCTGGATGCAATGCAATGCAAATGCTCTCCACCTACAGATTCATGCTCAGAATATGATCCTAACAGTGATTCTGAGCTAGAGGGAGACCTAAGTCAATGTAGCTCCCTAGTGGAGGAGTCAGAGGAAGATGCCCTATCTTATTCACCCATCAAGGTACTTGCTCTAACTTTCCAAGGTTACATTGCTCGCACATATCTTGCAACTGATGCTTTGCATTGCTTCTACTTTGTTGAACTGCCATTAGCTTAGTTTACACATCGTGTATGTGAATACGCCTGCCTATCCATTTTCAATTACATATTCCATCTGTCATCATACCATATTTATCCATTCAAATGTTGTTCTTGTGTATCGACGTTCAAAAGGAAGAGGGCGATTGCTGATCGTGGAGGAGCACAAGCAAAGTATTTGGAAAAGGTAGTGGCATTTTGATAAATCAAATAGCCCATTAGGTGTAGTTGCAATATCACCTAACCCACAAAATACCCCAACTCTAGCAGACTCTAGCCCTACTACCTTTGGTCATTTTCATGCCCCAACTCAGCAGACCCCAAGCTGCAGCAAAGCAGTATGATTATGCCAGTTGACATAGCACCAGTTGTACGACGCAAAACCCCCATTCCAGCAAAGAGTACACCAAATCCAGTTGCCAAATCCCTTTTCGAACCAGAGAGAGCCCCAATTGCAGCAAATAGGACCCATGTTCCATTTCTTCCCAGTTTAGAAGACGAAGCTTATGTTGTTGTCAGGAACTTTGTGCGCATCTTTCCTTCATGGAAAGATTATACATGAACAGAACAATTTCAGTCTTCCTCCGCAACTTACGCGTAAGTAATGTACTAATGTTATTCATGGTCATTACTGCATATGTTTCTGCTGACAGAAGACACAAGATTTCATTCTTTTAAATAGGCAAGGAGCAAACTGGATTGTGATGACGAGCAAGGGTTGGTTGCTCTTTTCAAGCACTCGTTGATGAAGTATCGTTCCTACCTGAGGCAAGCGCACTTCGATGGCAAGCCTCTGAACAAAATTTCTATAAAGTCTCCGGTGCTACATTTCTCGGACGGTGACTGGAATAATCTTGTTACACATTAGTCTCGGCTGCAGCGTAAGGTACCGTCTATGATATCACATCACAATTTGAACTACATTTCTGCATTTGCCTTAATGTCTCACTTGTACGAAAACTGTTAGCAGAAGAACATTCGTTCTCAAGGGACCACAGAATCTCGCAACTATACTGCTTTGCATTGCTCTTGTGAGTACCTCTTGCCCTGTATGACCATACTTACTTTCATAGCTGTTTGATTATGTAGCATCACTGCACATGTTAGCCTCCTAATCGTCCATTTGGTGGACATTATAAGATCCGTATGGACTGTTACATAAATTTAGAATCAACCCAATGCTTTTGAAGAGGTTTAGCTCTGCAGTCCTCTTATAAGGACTGAGCGTGGTCTATCAACTTGTACTTACATTATAGCTACTCCTCCGTCCCATAATATAAGAACGTTTTATACAGTACACTAGTGTTCAAAACACTCTTGTATTATGGGAAGAAGATAGTTCATTTTGTAGCATTCGCATCTTATCTCCCTTGCCCACCATTTACTAAAAAAGATCAGATCTATATTTAATTTTACCAACAAGTAGAATACACAGACAATGCTAGTGCAGAAGTGTAGCCCATTGCTCTTGTCAGTACATTTTGTCCCGTAACGCTTGTACTTCCAGGGATTGGTAGTTGATTATGTAGCATCAATCTGCATCTTATCTTCATTATCCTCTATCCCTTCCAGTATTATCATATCTATAATTACTCTCTACAAAATGTAGAGTACAGGCAATGCTTATGAAGAAGATTATGTGCTGAAATTATTGAGTTATCCTTCCCTTGACATGGAGAAGGGCATTATAAAGCAGGTGTTAACTGTTAATGTAAGTCAATCCTTCTAAAGCCTTTATCCTCAACTGTTGTTTAATTTGCTCATACTCCCTATCGTTTACTGCTGTTTAGTTTGTTGTTTCTACCAAAATGCATGTTCGTAAGAACCGTAAGTTCTAAGTTTTACTTGTAAAACCAAATTCCTTATTCATACCATGGACATTACTTAATACTCCCTATATGTATGCTTGTTTTTGTGGATCTATAATCAAGTGTGTGGTGAAGCAGTACGTTTGCACCTTGTCATCTCCTATTTTATCTTCTTGATGTGGCTGATGATATGAACAACATGCCATCTTTGTCGAAAATACTAGAGTAGGGTACCCTAGTACCCCGAACTCGTCTGCAGACGATTCTGGCTTCACGGCCGGGCGGCTTGATGGCCGCCAAGATCCCTAGCAGCTCCCTTGGAGCCATAAGAAGAAAGCAGTCAAGACCCCGACAAGAGGAGCTTGCCGGGAAGGCCACTCGAGGGCACAAAGGAAACAAGGCCCGGCAAGAGGAGCTTGCCGGGAAGGCTGGTGGCGCTGAACCCCAAAGCGCGACAAGGTTCCCGTCGCGGCAAGGCGCTTGCGGGATGGGCGACCTCTCCATCTCCGCTCCAGCTCACCCGTAGCGTGTCACCACGGGGCTCTCCCAGGGCAGCGTGTCGGCGGGGCTGCGCAGCCAGCCGGAGAGTAGCGACAAGCTTGTGCCGACAAGCCACCTTCGTGGCGGATGGGGCGCACTTGAAGGTCCCTGTTACCTGTTAAGGCGACCGTGGCGGGCATTGATGACTCTTGTCCCTTGCCGTCGAGTTAGGTATAGATTCTTGTACACTGTACAAAGCGGTGTACCAACCCAGGTTTTTACCGTTGTAACCTTGTCTACTTGCCATATGTGGTAACCCCTTGTGCCTATAAAAGGAGGCCCGAGGGCAAAGTAGAAGGGGTTCGGCTGGTTTCGGTCCAGCTCCAGCTTAGTTCATCACATCTAGGCTAGGTTTTGTAGCCCACATTGCTCCCTAGCAAGAACATCAGATAATCCACAAAGCAGCAGTAGGAGTATTATCTCTCCGGAGAGCTCCGAAGCTGGGTAAAAACCCTCTCGTGCGCACCGCCTCGATCCGCTCTTTGCGCAATCTCCGCCCCCCTCCGAACCACAAAGGGACCCAGGTCCCGTAGGTGCTCGTGGGGCACGATCAGCGCTTCTCCCCCCGACATCTTTGGCGCGCCAGGTAGGGGGCGTCGAGGTTGTGTGAATCCGATCCGATGGTCGCGCCAGCAATTCCATCGACGTCTTCGTCGACATGCCGCTGAAGAAGAAGCCTTCGGCAGCAGCTGAGCCGTCGCGTCGAACCCACCACCACCGGAGCCGTCGGTGGTGGGGAAGCGCTAGCGGAGGACGGCGCCATCGAGGAGCCCACGATGCCGCCAGGTCAAGGACAACGGCGCTTGGCGTCGGCGTCGAATCCGTACCGCGTCGCCGCGAGGAAGCGCGGGACGAACAGCGTCATGATACCAGCGGCGCCATCGCTCATTGGATCAAGGCCAAGCTGGAGGATCCCGAGGCCCTCGAGACCGCATGCGCCTCGGCATGCCGTGCGGGTGAAATCACGGTCCCTAGGGCGGGATGCTGCTCCTCCTAACTTGGTTAGGAGTCCGAGCATATCCCGTTCTTCGCTCCGTAGGCCCTTGCCGCCAACCACGCCAGCAGAAGCCTTGGCGAGCCGATTACTACTAGATTACCCTCCGACGGCCGATAAGGTCGACGAGTGGAGGGCCAGAATCCAAAGTCTCATCGGCCGCTTAACGGCGCGTCCCGCGACAACCGAACGCCGCGCAGCGGGCAGGCGACGATAAAGCGCGAGCGATGGCGGCAGACTTGTGGGGGTGCACCTACCGTACCTCCCTTCGAAGGCCAAGATCGCCGACTTCGCCGGATCTACCTCAACAGCGACTCCACAGCGTCGTCGGATCCGCGAGCTCGTCGCGACCAGCGCCAAGTTCTTCGAGCGGCAAGAAGAGGACCTTCGAACTTCGTATCGGCGCCCAAGAGAAGCGCCGTCAATCCGACCAACGTGCGGGCCTTGTCGATATGCATGCGCCCGAAGAACGAGCGACTTACCCGTCTGTGATGGGTTGCCCTGCGTTCACTCGTGAACCGAGCGTGCGGAGAAGTATGGCGCAGGACACACCCATCGGAGTTCCTCGGCATCTACACCATCACGGTGCAGGCTGCGGGGGGACGAGACGACAAGATCCTCGCCAACTACTTCCCCTTGGTGCTCAAGCCAAACATCAGATCTTGGCTCATGCACTTGCCGGATGGCTCTATTTCTTCTTGGGCAGATTTGTGCCACCAGTTTGTTGGCGCCTTCACAGGTGGCCACAAGCCTCATAGCCGGAGAGTGATCTCCACCTGCTTGCCCGGAAGGAGGAGTCTATCGCAAGTTCATCCGGAGATTGATCGAGTGCACTACAACATCGAGATGTCCACCTGCGGCGGTTATCGGTGCATTCCATCGAATGTCGAAATCGCAGGATGAGGAGGAGATGGCGATGTGCAAAATGAAAGACGTCGGCGAGCTATACATACGGCCGACAAGTGTGCACGCGCTGAAGAAGGAAGAAGACTCCCAGGAGAGAATGTGGGAGCAGAATCTGACAATGAAGGGATCGCCCCGGCAAGGAATAGCCGGCGGCGGAACAACAGGAGGAAGAAAAACCAAGAAGTACTAGTTGTCGAGCAGTCCGGCAAGGATGGTGCCGCCAACCAAGCCAAGGCGGTGGCTCGGCAAAGAGGTTGCCGTTGGCGCCGACCGACAAGCTGTGGCGACGCCGACAAGCCTGGCAGCTCAACAAACAATCTTGTAAAATCCACCGCACCAAGGGCCACGATCTCGAGCTGCAAGAAAGTCGAGCAGCTCGTTGAGCCTAAAAAGCTGAATCTGACGGCGAGACAAGGAGAAAGCCCAAGAAGGTGCAGGTGCGGAAAGTAAGAAGAGACCCGGCGGGGAGGACGCCTTGCAAGCAGCCAAGCAGCGGCAGGGAGACAGACCTCCCCGTGGCGCGACAAGGAAGAAGATGAAGATGAAGATGGCGAAGGCGATGAGGACGGCGAGACTGATGAGCATGAGTTTCAAAAGGCAACAGAGGTCCTTTGCGTCGATGGTGGTGCGTCTCTCGCATACCTCGCACCACCAACTCAAGCAATGGATCGCGAGGTCAATGCAGCAGAACCATCCATAGAGTCACGCAAACCTCTGAAGTGGTCAGCACGCCCATCATCTTTGACATTGAGGATCACCTGATCGCATCACTGCGGTCGGTGCTTGCCGATGTTGGTCTCGCCAACCATCCGCAACCTCAAGGTCACAAAGATGTTGGTTGACGGCGGGGCCGGCCTGAACTTGATCTCCTCCGCAGTGCTCCAGAAACTTCAAATCCCGACAATGAGCTCGAAAGCTGGTACTTTCAAGGAATCAACCCAGGAAGGCGCAAGCCCAAGGGGAAGATCACGTTGCCGGTAACCTTCGGCAGTGAGCTCAACTTCAGAACTGAGAGGGTCACGTTCGATGTCGCCGATTTCCCATTGCCCTACAATGGCATACTTGGCCGTCCGGCACTTGCCAAGTTCATGGCCGCCTCTCACTATGCATACAACCTACTCAAGATGCCCGGCCCGATAAGCGTCATTTCTGTCCACGGCGACAAGAAAGACGCACTTATCTGCGCCGACAAGATTTACCGGGATGCAGCAGCCGCGACAGATAGCAAACCACTTGCCGCTGAAGCTCCCGGGAGGAAGAAGACCACTAGGTCCGGCAAAACGCTGTTGCCCTCCGGCAAGCGCACCTCTTGGTGCTGCGCTACCGTCGAGGACGCACCATCGAGCTCCACCGGCAAGTGCAACAAGACGATGGCGGCTCCGCCAAAGACCAAGAAGGTGCCCGCCAAGGAGGACGGCACTGGTGGTACCTTCACCATAAGTGCCACACTTGATCCTAAATAGGAAGGCGAGCTCGTTGCTTTCCTGCGGGCGAATGTCGATGTGTTCCATCCGATATCCCCGGCGTTCCCAGGAAAGTAATTGAGCACCACCTAGCTATCTGTCCTCACGCGCGGCCCGTCAAGCAAAAAGTTAGGAAACAGGCAGTGGAGTGCCAAGAGTTCATATGAAGAAATCAAGAAATTGGAAGCAGCGGGGCTTGTCGGAGAGTCCTCCACCCCGTGGTTGGCCAATCCGGTAGTGGTGCGCAAGGCTAACGGGAAATGGAGACTTTGTATTGACTTCACAGATGTTAATAAAGCTTGTCCCAAGGATCCATTTCCCTTGCGTATCGACCAGTTGTTGACTCCACGGTGGATGCGATCTGCTTTCATTTCTTGATGCATATTCAGGATATCATCAGATCTTCATGGCGAAGAGGATGAGGAAAACCGCATTCATCACACCATGTAGCACGTCTTTGCTTTATACGGATGCCTCTCGGTTTGAAGAATGCTGGTTCAACCTTTGCAAGGGTAGTCCATGATGCTTTTGGACCGCAGATACACAGAAATGTAGAAGCCTACATGGATGATATAGTGGTCAAGAGCAAGGACAGAGTGACTTTAGTTCAAGATTTGGATGAGACGTTTGCAAACCTGCGCAAGATCAACCTCAAGCTCAACCCCGAGAAGTGCGTGTTTGGAGTCCCTTCCGGCAAGCTTCTCGGGTTCTTTGTATCTCAGCGGGGAGTTGAAGCCAATCCCGACAAGATCAAGGCCATTGAGCAGATCGAAGCACCAAAGCGCGTCAAGGATGTCAGAAGGCTTGCCGGTTGCGTAGCCGCTCTCAGCAGGTTCATCTCTAAATCTGCTGAACGCGCGCTGCCCTTTTTCAAGATTTTGAAAAAGGCAAGTCCGATGAAATGGACTCCCGAAGCGGAGGCTACGCTGCAGGACTTGAAGAGATACCTGTCCTCCGCTCCAATACTTCTCGCACCTAAGCCACAAGAGAAGTTGCTGCTGTATATAGCAGCTACCAATCAAGTGGTTAGTGCTGCGTTAGTAGCGGAGAGGGAGGCGGATGATGAGCCAACAACCAAGGCAGGCACATCCAGCGACAAGCAAGATGCTTCGCCGTCAAGCTCTGGTCCCGACAAGGACGGATCAGCGCAGGGTTGTGACAAGATACGGAAGAGGATGGTGCAGCGCCCAGTGTACTTTGTTAGTTCCCTTTTGCAGGGGGCTAGATCGAGGTACTCTGGTGTGCAGAAGCTGCTTTTCGGCCTCCTTATGGCCTCGAGAAAGTTGCGCCATTACTTCCAAGCACATGAGATAACAGTTGTCACTCGCTTTCCGCTGAAGAGGATATTGCAAAATCCAGAAGCAACAGGCAGGATTGTTGAGTGGGCGCTGGAACTGTCAAGCTTTGGTCTCAAGTTTGAAAGCACTTCCACTATCCAGAGCAGGGCATTGGCAGAATTCATAGCAGAGTGGACGCCGACGCAAGACGAAGAAATTCCGAGATGAGCATCCCGTCAAGGAGGCAAATAAAGAGTGGCTGATGTACTTTGATGGTGCCTTCGCTGCAAAGGCGCCCGGTGCCCGGCGTTGCTTATCGCACCCACCGGAGAGCACCTCAAGTACATAGTCCAGATGCACTTTCCCAAGGAACAAGCAACGAACAACACTGCAGAGTACGAAGGCTTGCTTGCCGGTCTCAGGATTGCGGTGGACCTTGGGATTAAGAAGCTCATTGTCAGGGGAGACTCACAACTTGTCGTCCGCCAAGTAAATAAAGATTACCAGAGTCCGTTGATGGAAGCGTACGTCGATGAAGTGAGGAAGCTGGAAGAGCACTTTGAAGGCCTGCAAATGGAACACGTTCCAAGAGCACAGAATGATATAGCTGATGGCCTCTCCAAATGTGCCGCACTTAAGTTACCTGTGGAACCAGGGATTTTTGTGCTCAAGCTGACTCAACCAACCGTGACACCATCAACAGGGCAGAGCAAAAAGAGAAAATTGGTTTCCGGCGACTACTTTCCGGCAGAGCTCTCCGAAGCCGCCGCCAAGAAGGTCCCTAAAACCAACGCAAATATCGCTGAGGAGCAGTCTGCTCCGACAAACCATGCGGTTTGTATCGTCGAAGCAAACGCTCCCGACAAGCTTAGCTCCGGCGAGCTTGGCGGGGATCATCGAGCTCCGGCTGACCTGCAGGTCTTTGCCGTAGAAGCTGATGGTCCCGCAGTGATAGACGAGCCTTTAGTCCTTGTTGTCGAGCCACAGGCTCCAACTTGGGCACAGCAGATCGTCCATTTCCTTCAGACAGGAGAACTTCCCGAAGAGCAAGAAGAAGCGGAAAAAGTAGCCCGGCAGTCAAGTATGTACCAGTTTGTTGACAACATCACATGCGAGAAGAAGACTCAGCGGAGTGAAATTGAAGTGTATTTGCGGGAAGATGGGCCGAAGCTGTTGGCGGAGATACATGGAGGCATATGTGGTCACCACATTGGCAAGAGCACTTGCCGGCAAAGCTTTCCGGCAAGGTTTCTTCGGCGAAGCCCTCCAGATGCAAGCCGCACAAGTAACCAAGTGTGAAGCGTGCAGTTCCATTCAAAAACAGATACACCAGCCAGCTCAAGCTCTCCAGACGATCCCTTTATCCTGGCCCTTCTCGGTCTGGGGGCTCGACATCCTCGGCCCTTTCCCCCGAGCTGTCGGGGGCTTTGAATACTTGTACGTCGCAATCGACAAGTTCACAAAGTGGCCGGAAGTGGAACCAGTGAGGAAGGTGACCGCACAGTCAGCCGTCAAGTTCTTCAGGTCAATTGTTTGCCGTTTCGAGATTCCTAACCAGATCATCACCGACAATGGCACACAGTTCACGAGTCGCACCTTCATGCAATATGCCCAAGATCTTGGCGCCAAGATCTGCTTTGCTTCCGTTGCTCATCCGAGAAGCAACGGTCAAGCAGAGAGAGGAAACGCTGAAGTGCTGCGAGGACTCAAGACCAGAACTTTCGACAGGCTACACAAGTGCGGGAGGAACTAGATCGAGGAGCTGCCAGTGGTTCTTTGGTCTATCAGGACGACGCCAAATCGAGCCACCGGCGGACACCCTTTGCTCTAGTCTACGGAGCAGAGGCAGTTCTCCCACGGAACTCAGATACGGGTCACCTCGAGTGCTCGCTTATGATGAGCTTGAGCAAGAGCAGCTGCGGCAAGATGACGCGCTGCTCCTCGAGGAAGATCGATCTTCAGGCTGCTGTCAGACGAGCTGCTCGTTACCAGCAAGCTTTGCGTCGCTACCATAGCCGCCAAAGTTAATGCCGAAGCTTCGAGGAAGGCGACCTTGTTCTTCGCACGTTCAATCCGCCAAGAATTCCAACAAGTTGGCCTTGAAGTGGGAAGGCCCTTATCGGGTAAAGCGAGTCACTAGGCCGGCGCTGTCATGCTTTGAGACCGAAGACGGCTTTCCGGTGAGCAATTCCTGGAACATAGAGCATCTTCGCAAGTTTTACCCATGGTAGCGGTTGCGAGAACCCGTTCCGGCAACCACCCTTTTGTACAAGTCTTGCCGCTGTTGCATGTAATCCTTTGTACAAAGCCGGGCGCAGACCCCGTGCATCAGTAAAGCCTATGGTTGCGCACATTTTTGTTAATACATGCTTTCATAGTCAAATATGCATGTGTTCACTAACATCTTGTGCAGCACCCAACCCGTATGGCGATAATGAGCCATTGGGCTCCATAACTTTCTTTTTCTCTTCTTTCTTCTCAAACAAGGAGAAGGTTCCTCCACCCACAAGTTAACCGGGGGAAGGAGGAAAGAATGGTGTGGGCCGACAAGCGTCGCTCGAGGAACTGTCGCCTTGCCGGAGAATGGACAACAGAAAAGCTAAGTTGCTAAGTTTAAGCGACCAGTTTTAAATTTTCAAGTTATCTTCCTCGAGCGATAAGTACTTTGTATGGAAAACCTGCGCGGAGGAACCAAATCGCATCTGGTTGCACCCTTATTTTGTTTCGAGTCCGCTCAACAATTTAAGTGAGCTGCGACTAGTCCGCGACGAGGTTGCTTGTCGGTAGCGACCCTTGAAAGAGGCTGCTGAAGTTCCGCTTTCGGCGCTTTCGCGGCAAGGGTGCCTGCACCGCAAGTTTCCTGAAGCGAGGGTAAAGACATACAAGGAATAAATCGAGTAAAGGAAATAACAAAGTGCATTCGATTGCCTAAGATAGTGTATATTACATAATAACTTGTCGCAGATCTAATAGATTTTTCGCCTAAACATGATCTCTGCGACAAGAGAAAGATAGGCTCGGCGGCCTAGTCCACGCGGTCGCCCTCGAGCCTCTTAACGCCGCTCACCCTGTCCACAATGGGTGCGACGAGGGTCTTGAGCGCTTCAACATCTGCGGACGAAGGCAGGGACTTGAGGGCCTTGGAGAAGTCGACGCCTGGGTTACGGAAGGCCACCTTCATCAACACCTTCTGGAGAGCCTCGGCACAGACTTGGCGTGATTCCTCCGCCAACTGCTTCGGAACCTCATCCCGGAGCCGTCGGATACCCGCCAACACGCCTTTGAAGAATAGGCTGAGCTTGACGCTGGGTTGGAGGTTCTCGTCGGTGGAATATCCAAGATCGGTCATCCCCAACTCTATCAGCTCGTTGTGGATGTCGGCGGCGGTGTCCACAAGACCTTCTGTCCAATGCATTATGCTCTCCCGAAGAGTATTCTGGGTGGTCACGGCATTCGACAGCAACTCCTCAGTGGCCTTGATCTTCTCCAGCAGGCCCGTCTCCCGCTCCCTGGCGCCGTTCAACGTCTCCGTCAAGGTGGTCAATTTCAGCTCCAGATCCGCCTTGACGTCCTTAGCGGCATCGATCTCCTTGATCTTTTCAGCCAAACGACCCTGCAGCTCGCCGAGGGTATAAGCGTCCTTCTCACGCTCGCGCTTCAACCCGGTGACCTCCTCGGCACTCTTTTGAAGGGCGGACTCCAGCTGAGCCACCCTCGCCTCCAGTTCCCCTTTGGCGGCCTCGGCAGCCGCGGCAGCATCCTTTGCCTCCTGAAGCGGCCCGCCGATTGTTTGCTCGCACGCGGCGAGATCTTCCTCAAAGCTGTCGAGGTTGATCTTCCGCTGCGCCAGCTCACCTCCTCTAGCGGAGAGCTTCTCGCCGGCAAGCCTTTGTTGCTCCTCAACCTCGCCTTTCTCCAAGATAAAGGCCGTGCGCTCCTCAGCAAGCTGCTCCCGAGCCTCTGCTATGTCCCGGAGAGTCTCTTTGTTGGCGCGTTGGAGCTCTTCCGCGCATTTCTCCAAATCAGCTCCCGCCCTCGCGACAAGCGCCTCTCTGGACTCCAGTTTGGCTTGTCGGGCGCGGTAGAGCGACAGCAACCTCCTTAGCAGCTGCTCTTCCTCAGATTCACCACTGCTGCTGCCCGGGGCATCAACCAGCGACAGCTCGGCGGAGGCAAGCAGCTCCGCATCGAAGGTCTCCCCTTCGGCTGGCACCCTGGAGCTTGATGCCCATGGGAGCTTGATGAAGACACCCTCACCGGCTTTCAGGTAGGCGCCGGGCTGGGGCTCCTCGGAGTCTAGTGCGGCGTCGGTGGCGGGGGGATCGGCGGTCGGTGCAGCGCCTGGCGCTCTTGTGGCCTCCGGGCCGTCAGTGCGACCGCCGGGTTCCTCCCCAGCCTCTGCACCAGCTGCCTCGGCAGCCTCCTCGCCGGCGGGCTTGTCGGCACCAGCTTCCTCCTCCTCCATGTTGGCGGCGTCGACACTGTCGCCGCCGACGTCTTCCTCGCTGGCGGCCTCGGTTTCCATCGGGTCTCCGGCAGATGGGGCTGATGGTCAGAAGGAGGAAGCGCAAATCAAACAGATATTCGAAAGAGAGAAACGGAAGAGCGGAGCCCAAGGAAAACTATCAAGACAAGAAGGTTACCTGCGGTGGGACCGGTGGCCGCGGCCTCCGTCACCGGAGGGTCGTTGGCGCCAGTCCTTGTCGGGGAAGCTCCCCTTGTCGGAGAAGCCTCCCTTGCCGGACAGCGCTCCCTTGGCGGAGAATTCTCCCTTGGTGGCGTAGTTGAAGCAAGCAGAATCTCGGGAGCGGCCTCCGGGGCCTCCTGGTGAGGCTGGTCCTCGGGGGTAGTCTCCGGTGCTCCATGATGTGGCTGCTCTGCTCCTACAAAATCCAGCAAACCAGATATAAGTAACGGAAAAGCACCCAAGCGCGCCTAACCACGGGAAGCATACCAGATACTTACGCTGGGGGCTGTGCTGGGGGCTGCTCTGTTGAAGGATTGCCGGGTCCGGCAAAGGAGTCCCGGACGTGCCCCCTGTTGCTCTGAAGGAGTCTCGAGACAACGACCACCGGCGTCTTGGCTCTCTTGGCGCCCTCGAGTGGCGCTCGAAGAGGAAAGATCAGTGGAACGATCGGATATAAGATAAAGCAATAAGTTGAAAAACTACAAAAAGCAGCGGCAGGATCTTACTCTTCCTCTTCTTCCTCGGGCTGAGCGGATAGATCAAACTCTGCTCAGCTGACGTAATTGGGGAAGACTCCCTCTGGCGCTTAGCGGTGCAGGGCCATGACTCGAAGGCCCCGGCCGTCGCCGCCGTGGGCGGAGCGAGACGTTCAGCTGCAACAAGACTTGCCGCAGATGGAGCGCGTGGGCGGCGAGGCGGCTGCTGGACCGTATGCTCCCCGCCATTTCTCCGGTCCTCGGGAGGCGTCTCCTTGGCGGGCGGCGAAGCCTCTGCGGCAAGCTGCTTGACGGGCGGAGGAGAGGCGCCCGGAAGGCTCACTTGGGTGCGTCGTCGGGCTCGATCTGCTCCTCCTCACCGATGAACTCTTCTTGATCGGGAAGGCTTGCCGCCTCGGCCCTCTCTGCCTCCTCATTTGTGAACCCAAGCGCCGCGGCGCAGCCTCTGCAGCCTCCTCCACCCTTGTGGCGTCGCGCCATCTCCGGAAGCGGTGGTGTCTCGGGTGAGCCGTCTCTCTTCTCGCCGGCGCGACGGAACTTGCACAAGTCGTCAAGAACTGCTGCACTATGTCATCAGCGGGTTCTCGCCAAGTTGGAATGATCCCATGGGAATCGCTGGCAACGGCATTATCGCTGGATGCGATCAAGCGCCGAAGTTGTTGCACAAAGGCACAACTCCCTCGGCAACATGCACCATCTTGGGTTGTCCGGCTTAGGCTTGAACAGCTCCCGCAGCATGCCGCCAAGCTCCGTGGTGGTGAAGTTCCAATTTAGGCTGGACGCAACCTCATGATATCCCGGCGTTCGGAATTCCCAAGCAGGTCTCCTTTCTCCTGCAAGGGTGCAATGCGCGGCGAAGGAAGTCGCGCCAACTGCCCCCACGGTGAGCCACTGCTTGCGAGGCGCAAAATCCTAGTCGTAGTAATCTTCAACTTGTCGCCCTCCGCGCCAAGTTGCTCCAATCGTTGCCGCGAACTATGGGGGTTTTTGAAGGGGCGGTAAAGGCTGTGCTCCTCCTCTAAGATCCAACACCACCAGCCCTCCACTCCTCCCACTTGCTGCGCAACTCTCCATCGAGGCGCTTCCTTCTTGCCGATCCTAGAGGTCCATGCAATCCCTCCCAAGAAGCTCTCCTCTCTCACGCGAGGTGAGAAGTAATGGCGGAAGAGGGCGACATTTGGGTGGACCCGACAAAGTTCTCGCAGAGATGCGCCGAAAACAACCAAGGTGAGAACGGCGTTGGGGGTGAAGTCAAGAAGGCGAAGCCATAGGTGTTCATGACATCACGAGAAAATTCAGAAAGGTGGCAGAGCCCGCACCAGAAGAAAATCGCGAAGATGACCCTCGTGCGCGGATGCGCCCGGGTCACCGTCGACCAGAAGAGGTAGTACCCATCTCGCAGCTCCTTCCTGCCGAAAGGTGGGGTGAAGAGCCCGCTCTTTCCAGCGCGCTTGTGAGCCGCGCGCGCGGCAGATTTCACGCCCTTCCCCTTATCGGCCTTCGGGGCCATAGGGAGTCGTGGTGGAGGAAGCCGACGGCGTGGGTGGCGCCGGTGGCAGTGGAGGGGGGGCGGAGCGTCGCTCTCTGCGGACTCGAGAAAGAAGGGGAAAGCGACGGAGGTTTTTCCGATGTGACAGCGAGGGCAAGTGGGCGTCCTGCCCCGGTTTCCCCGCTTATAAAGGGGGAGGGGACGGGCGCTCCGATTTTTCCATTAAAGAAAGCCCCACGATCTCCCCCACGGCGCCACGTCCGACGCATGCCGCTCGTGGGGGACGTGGTGGGTCCAAGGCAAGTAACAGCGTAATCAAGACCACGCGCGCCCGTGCACTGATTTGGGCCTGGCCCAACAGAGCTTGGCGCCGTGTGTGGCCAGGCCCGGCTCACTGACCGGTGTACTAGAGTAGGGTACCCTAGTACCCGAACTCGCACTGCAGACGATTCTGGCGGCCGGGCGGGCTTGATGGCCGCTAAGATCCCCACAGCTCCCTTGGAGCCATAAGAACAAAGTAGATCAAGACCCGACAAGAGGAGCTTGCCGGGAAGGCCACTCAGGCACAAAGGAAACAAGGCCCCGCAAGAGGAGCTTGCCGGGAAGGCTTGGCGGGCGCTGAACCCCAAAGCGACAAGGTTCCGTCGCGGCAAGGCGCTTGCCGGACGAGGCGACCTCTCCATCTCCGCTCCAGCTCACCCGCCAACGTGTCACCACCGGGCTCTCCCAAGGACGCAGCGGTCGGCGGGCTGCGCAGCCAGCGGAGAGTAGCGACAAGCAAGTCTTGACAAGCCACCTTCATGGCGGATGGAGGCGCTTGAAGGTCCTGTTATAATTGTTCGGGCGATCGTGGCGGGCATTGATGACTCTTGTCCCTTGCCGTCGAGTTAGGTATAGATTCTTGTACCTTTGTATAAAGCGTGTACCAACCCAGGTTTTACCGTTGTAACCTTGTCTACTTGCCATATGTGGTAACCCCTTGTGCCTATAAATGGAGGCCCGAGGGCAACGAGGAGGGGTTCGGCTGGTTCGGTCCAGCTCCACTTAGTTCATCACATCTAGGCTAGGTTTTGTAGCCCGCATTGCTCCCTAGCAAGAACATCGATAATCCACAAAGCAGCAGTAGGAGTATTATCTCTCGGAGAGCTCGAAGCTGGGTAAAACCTCTCGTGCGCACTGCCTCGATCCGCTCTTTGCGCAATCTCCGCCCCCCTCCGAACCACAAAGGGACCCAGGTCCCGTAGGTGCTCGTGGGGCACGATCAGCGGTTCTCCCCCCGACACATGCACATTATCCAAAATAGATACAATGATTTTCTTTGCCCTTCATCTATGCTTGTTATGTTGACATGGTAATCCAGTAGTGTGGTGAAGCTCCCCGCATTATGAACAATGCCAAATTATGCTATTGATATTTTGAACATACTCTTTATTTTCTAATTTGAAATTGGATAGAATTGACAGAACATTTATCATCTTTGTTTATACACGTGCAAAACTTGTCATCTCTCTGCTTTGTTTCAGGGTGATATGCCTGATGGCATGCACAAGTCTGCTAAAGGCTGTGAGACAAACCCAACATATATTGCAGCAAAGAAGGCAAAACATCTTGAAGATAGCGAGACAACCCCAAAGTCTTGTCTTGATGCAGTGTTCAACTTACTTGAGACTAACAAATCGAGACAAGCTCACATAATTAGTTGTGCAGAATCAGTTCGACTTCTTGGTCCCAAGTTCTAGTAGAAAGGCATTCTGCAACTCAACTTCGACTTGAAGTCCTATCTCTAAGAAAGATTGCGGAGAACACCATTGAGAACCTCATCGCTAAACAGCTACACACGAAGCTATGACCGACATGCTAGGCCAGTCTCACAGCCTTGCTCGAAGAACTTCATGCAGAGTTCCCTGAAGGCTAACCTTTCTTGAACTGTCTTGGAAGTGGTCTCGGTTCAGTATTATTTTGATACGCTGCAATGGTGCCCAGTTTTTATAATCTGCTTCTTCCTTGCGCTTTATGATCACTGGTGGCGAACTTCGATGCCCAGAGGATGTAATATACCTTAAATCCTTCATTGTATAGTGTAGGTTTATTCTTAGTTACTATGCCATAATTTCTTTATTGTATAGAGTAGGTTTGTTCTTAATTCCTACTAGTTACACAGCAGCCCGAAATGAGCCCCGGCCCATGATTGTGCGAATCAAATCACGGGCTTTTAACAGGGCAAAATTGTCTCGGTCCTTGTTTGGCCCAATCAAATATCGGCTGCGAGCAGGCTGGATGCAAACCGGGCCGTAGTTAGGCCCAACTATATGACGGGCTTTTAACAGGCCGAAATTAATATAGGGCCGAAATGTTAAACGGGCCCTTAACAGGCCAAAACTAATATCAGGCCGAATTACTAAGTGGGCCTTTAGCAAGTGGGCCCAAAACTATAGTGTCCAGTTGACGGGCCGAATCTGATATGGGCCATAACTGAGCCCAAAGCCTCTTAAAGGGCCGGACCTGATTTGGGCCATAATTTGGCCCAGAATGTGGTAGGCTTTTAACGGGCCGGATCTCATATGGGCCACTATTAGGCCCGGAGCGTGGCATGCCATCAATGGACTGGATCAAATATGGGCCGACATTTGGCCCAAAACATGGCAGCCAGTTAATGGGCCGGTGAGGGAGTCCCGGACTAGGGGGTGTCCGGATAGGCGGACTATCGTCACGGCCGGACTCCAAGACTATGAAGATACAAGATTGAAGACTTCGTCCCGTGTCCGGATGGGACTTTCCTTGGCGTGGAAGGCAAGCTTGGCGATACGGATATGTAGATCTCCTACCATTGTAACCGACTCTGTGTAACCCTAACCTATCCGGTGTCTATATAAACGGAGGGTTTTAGTCCGTGGGACGAACAACAATCATACCATAGGCTAGCTTTTAGGGTTTAGCCTCCTTGATCTCGTGGTAGATCTACTCTTGTACTACCCATATCATCAATATTAATCAAGCAGGAGTAGGGTATTACCTCCATCGAGAGGGCCCGAACACAGGTAAAAACATCGTGTCCCTTGTCTCCTGTTACCATCCGCCTAGACACACAGTTCGGGACCCCCTACCGAGATCCGCGGTTTGACACCGACATTGGTGCTTTCATTGAGAGTTCCTCGTGTCGCCGCCGTCGGTAGGATGCCTCGCCTCGTCTTTTAAAGGCGATACCATCGCCAAAGAAGCCTTGGCCCTCGGGTCGACTCTTCGACTTGGCGGTTTCTCATGACCGCTAGTTCGCCGCTTGCTACCGCGATGACCTCTCGAGTCATCGAAACCAATCTTGATGTTATTTCGAACTTGCGAGCAGTTAGATCGATCGAGCTCTCCTCCATAAACGAGCTCTTGGATCGCATCGCCGCCTCAGGAGTCGCCACAGACACGACCGGATCGGGCCTAAAACCGATCGAAAGAGATCAACTCTCCCCAGGCTACCCATCATGTTGCTGTGATATAGGAGCAATGCGGCGATTCCTCTTCTACCTTAAGGACTAGTTACGTCCGGATTCCCGATCCCTCCATGCCGGATTCCTGCGGAGGGACGGATGTCGATCAAGCCCTGAACCTAAAGTCAGGCGGCGGGCCGGACTCATTGGATTGCAGTCAAAAATCCAAATTTCCGAGTTCGGAAACTTCTCGGCCCTTGAGTCCTGAATTGGACGGGGTTCCGGATTTAGTGCCACCCACCCACTCAAACATTGCCGATCTCTCCCGAATTCGGCAAGAGCCTGCTGAAACAGTACATCATTACTGGGCCAGATTCCTCTTGGTTATGAACAGGATAAAGGACTGCCAAGAGGAGGACGCAATCCCAATTTTTTGCAATAATTGCACGGACAAGGGAATCCTAAACGCCATAAGTCGTCGCGAAATTACACGCTTTACTGACTTGGTGACCATAGTACAAAAGTACTGTGCGATGGAAAGCGCTTGGAAAGCCGAAAGTAACTTTTGGGATAATCCGGCCCCAAATACATCCCTAGTCCGGAACAAAAGGGTGCATCATTATCAAGCACCGGGTTGAATACCAAAAACCAAAACCCCTAAAGTGCGGAACCGCATTGGAGGGTTGGCTAAGCGGACCTGCAAAATTCATAGCACGAGGGCGCCACTCCAACTCATAGCCTTGAGCATGTTGGATACTACGGCAGTGGTCAAAAGTGGCGAAGAGCTTCTAGCCGAGAATCCCAGCCCAGCAACACCAAAGACGGTGTTAATAGTCTTGAGACTTCGCATCAAATAACATGCAACGACAACTCCGCCACCTTGCGAAGCCTACCAAGTAGCAACAATAAATCCATGGGGACACGGCTATTACCTTCAATGCCGGTGGCGAACCTAAATTCGAACTGCCGGGCACCACCGCATTGGTTCTCGGCCCGATAGTAGGCGGCTTTCGCCTTACTAAGGTACTCATGGATGGCGGTAGCGGACTAAACCTCATCTATGAGAAACCCTCGAAAAGATTGAAATAGATGGAACCGCATTGAGCGAAGCAGCACAACCTTTAGAGGAATAATCCCAGCGGGAAGCATGCTGCACAGGAAAAATCATCTTTGGATGTAGTGTTCGCTCGCGGACAATTACAGGTCCGAGGAGGTCACATTTCAAGTGGCCCCGTTCAACAACGGATATCATGCTTTACTAGGACGAGAGGCATTCACAATTTTTCAAGCTATACCCCATTATGGGTACATGAAGCTTAAAATGCCAGGTCCCAACGGAATCATCACTCTCGCTAGTGATCCGAGCATAGCACTCCGCACTGAAAATAAGACAGCCGCACTAGCCCTCGAGGCACTATCCGAAGCCCTAGCAGCCGAGGAACTCACCGTGATGCGCTCCACGGTGAACAGGGACGATGTGATACTTGATAAAAGATCCAAGTCCACCTCTTTTAAACCAGCGGATGAAATAGTCAAATTCCAAGTCCACCCAACGGACCACGCAAAGGCGGCCTCCATCGGGCACAATTAAACCCTGATGTAGACGCCGACCACGAGAATTTCTACAAGAAAAGCTGGGACATCTTTTGGCACCCTTGAGATATGCCAGAATCCCACGTCGGTGGCGAGCACAGCCTAAATATCCTAAAAGGATTCAAGCGATCAAACAGGCTCTCGGCGCTTTTCGAACCCAAGAGACAGGCCATGGGAGAGGATCTAGCCAAACTTTTGGAGGCCGGATTCATCGAGATATAAAACATCCGGACTAGCTAGCAAACCTGGTGATAGTACCAAAGAAGGATAAATCCTGGCGCCTATGTGTTGATTTCAAAGACCTTAATAAGGCTTGCCCAAAGGATCCCTTCCCCCTCCCGCGAATTGATCAAATCATTGACGCCACAGCAGGACACGACTCATTGTGCTTCCTCGATGCGTACTCTAGATACCACCAAATCAAGATGGCGGAGCCAGACCAAGCTGCAACAGCATTCATCACTCCATACGGCCCGTTCTGCTTCAACACAATGCCCTTTGGGCTCAAAAACGTCGGTGCAACATATCAACGCATGATTCAGACATGTCTGGCCAACCAGATCGGCAAAACGGTGGAAGCATATGTAGATGACGTGGTCGTCAAAACCAAGCACGTCGGTGCAACATATCAACGCACATATCAACGCATGATGGCCAACCAGATCGGCAAAACGGTGGAAGCATATGTAGATGACGTGGTCGTCAAAACCAAGCACGTCGGTGCAACATATCAACTCTAGATACCACCAAATCAAGATGGCGGAGCCAGACCAAGCTGCAACAGCATTCATCACTCCATACGGCCCGTTCTGCTTCAACACAATGCCCTTTGGGCTCAAAAACGTCGGTGCAACATATCAACGCATGATTCAGACATGTCTGGCCAACCAGATCGGCAAAACGGTGGAAGCATATGTAGATGACGTGGTCGTCAAAACCAAGCACGTCGAAACTCTAGAAGATGACTTGAGGCTCACATTCGACAATCTTCGAAAATATGACATCAAGCTCAATCCGGAAAAATGCGTCTTCGGCGTTCCAGCCGGAAAGCTCCTGGGCTTCATTGTGTCCGGTAGAGGAATTGAAGCAAACCCAGCCAAGATTCGAGCTATGTCACAATTGGATATTCCAAAAGACCTCAAACAAATACAAAAATTAATGGGATGTGTAGCGGTTCTAAGCCGCTTTATCTCCCGTTTAGGAGAAAATGCATTACCTCTTTACCGCCTCCTCCACCGCACCGAACACTTCGAGTGGACTCGAAGAAATAAAGGCCATCTTGGCAACAAATCCGGTCCTGGCCGCGCCCAACGTGGACGAACCAATGCTATTATACATCGCGCAACACATCAAGTTGTCAGCGGTGCTCGTTGTCGAACGAGAACGGACGGACACCGTTCCCTGTTCAATAACGGTTTATTATGTGTCCACCGTCCTAACTCCATGCAAGTCCAGGTACCCACACTATCAAAAGATAGCATATGCGGTGTTCATGGCATCCGGAAGCTGCGACACTACTTTCAAGAGTGTTCGATAACGGTAGCCTCCAAGTACCTCTTAACGACATTATAAACAACCGCGACGCGACGACGGGCGGATTGCTAAATGGGCCATAGAGCTCCTTCCATTCGACATAACTTATAAGCCATGACGAGCTATTAAGTCGCAGGTTTTGGCCGACTTCGTGGCCGAATGGACTGAAGCCGAACTCCCTAAAGAGTACGGCGCATACTCCAACTGGATCATGCACTTTGACGGCTCCAAAATGTTGGCTGGCCTGGGGGCTGGCGTCGTCCTGACGTCCCCAACCGGGGACACAGTCCAATACGTCCTTCAGATAATGTATACGGACTCCAACAACGCAGCCGAATACGAGGCCCTTCTGCACGGCCTCCGGATGGTAGTCTCCATGGGCATTCAACGCCTAGAGGTGCGCGGGGATTCAAACCTCACAATATCTCAAATAAACGGAGACTTTGACGCCAAAGATCCGAAAATGGCAGCATACCGCAATGCGGTCCTAAAAATGTTAGCACGGTTCGAAGGGCTCGAATTTCATCATATAGCCCGGGATAACAACCAGGCGGCGGATATATTGGCACGCATCGGTGCAAAACGCGATGCCGTCCCACCCAATATCTTTTTGGAACGGCTGTTCAAGCCATCCGTATTATGGGAAGGGGAGTCCGGCAATAACAATCCGGACCCGACCGCACCGCCTGACGCCGAACACTCTAACATAACCGGAGGCTCTGCCCCCGAGATAACACCCTCTGCTCACGAAATAATCGCCGCATGGACGGAACCATTCCTAGCCTACCTAACTAGGCAGGAACTCCCCGAAGAACAAAATGAGGCTCGCTGCATAGTACGGCGCTCTAAAGCCTATAAAGTCCATGAGGGATAGCTTTATAAGAAAGCACTAAGCCTGGTTCGGGGGCTACTGAGGGAGTCCCGGACTAGGGGGTGTCCGGATAGCCGGACTATCGTCACGGCCGGACTCCAAGACTATGAAGATACAAGATTGAAGACTTCGTCCCGTGTCCGGATGGGACTTTCCTTGGCGTGGAAGGCAAGCTTGGCGATACGGATATGTAGATCTCCTACCATTGTAACCGACTCTATGTAACCCTAACCTCTACGGTGTCTATATAAACCGGAGGGTTTTAGTCCGTAGGACGAACAACAATCATACCATAGGCTAGCTTTTAGGGTTTAGCCTCCTTGATCTCGTGGTAGATCTACTCTTGTACTACCCATATCATCAATATTAATCAAGCAGGAGTAGGGTATTACCTCCATCGAGAGGGCCCGAACCTGGGTAAAAACATCGTGTCCCTTGTCTCCTGTTACCATCCGCCTAGACGCACAGTTCGTGACCCCCTACCCAAGATCCGCCGATTTTGACACCGACAGCCGGCCTACTAGGGTCCTCAAAATCTTGTGGGCCTATAGCTGGGCCGGCCCATTAATGTCGGCGAAATCTCATGGGCCTTTAGGCTGGCCGGCCCATTATGACCCGCAAGAATCTTGTGGACCTTTACCTGGGCCGGCCCATTATGTCACACAAAAATCTTGTGGGCCTTTACCTGGGCCGGCCCATAATGGCCCGCAAAATCTTGTGGGCCTTTAGCTGGGCCAGCCCATTATGGTCCGCAAAATCTCGTGGGCCTTTGGCTGGACCGGCCCATTATGGTCCGAAAAATCTTGTGGGCCTTCAGTTGGGCCAGCCCATTTAAACTTGATGGGCCGGTCCACGTGTCAACATATCATAGGCGCGTCTCGCCCATTGGATGAGTGACACCTGTGCCAACGCGGACCGGACACGTGTCTCCTCCAGCCAATGATGATTTTACACGTGGAAAATCCCCATTGGTCGGCGCTGTTAATGGGTTACCGGATCCAAAACCCGACCCGATAGCTTAACGGCATTCCGTTACGGTGGATGCCACGTGTCGGTCACCCTTGACGAAAGCACTTCTGTGACGCGCGATTTATCGTCATGGAAGTGGACACTTCCGTGATGATAATTTTGGTAATGTCATGGAACACTTCTACGACGGCACATGTATGACTATCTTGATCCTGTCATAAATTTGTCATGGATGTACATGCATGACAAAAAACGCGACCTACTGTGACAAACACGTATCGTCACAGAAGTGTATTTTTTTGTAGTGTTGGGACTTCAAATATGCACTGCCAACTCATAAATTGCATGTCTCTTGCAGACTGACCTTAGCAAAAAACAATCCCAAATCGCTGACCTTCAAGAAAATATCAAATCTCAACAAGCAGAAACTTCCAAGGCCAAGGAGGAGCTGACCAGTGCTTTAGCAGCCATGGAAAAACTGAAGAGGAGCTTCAAGAGTGAGCGGGCAGGCTGGGATGCAGAAAAGACAACTCTGCTAAAGAGGGTTGGGGACGCTGAAGCAGCCCCTAATCCGGTGGCAGAGGAGCTAACTGGCTTGAAACAACAAATAAATGCAATGACTGCTGCCATTTTTGGTAAATAACTTCTTCCTAATCTTTAAACTTTTATTATCCCATAAACTGCCAGTTTATCAACGTTTTATGATGATGCAGGATCTCGCATTGATCATCTTGGCTCCGATATGCGGAAGAAACTGAAGGCTGCCTATACCCTTATAGAGCAATTATATACCGGCGCACAACAGATCATCTGCATAGCTTCTCATAACAAGCCGCCCCCAACTTTGATCAAGGAAACATTAGAGAGGCTGTCAATGATGCCTGCCTGGTTTGAAGAGCTAAAGAGATCAGCTGCAAGGTCATGTGCTCTTACCGCACTAACTCGGGCCAAAGCATGGATACCTGATCTTGATCTGGCTGATGTGGGAAACGGTTATCCGAGCATAATGGAGGACGGGTCAGACTTCGATAATGAAGACCTCAGAGCCTTGACGAAGGAAATGCGCCCATTGGCTAGCAAATTGGCTGAAGAGACCGATCTTTCTCATTACCAGTCGATTTATGATGCCAACAACAAGAGAGTTAATGCGCCAACTTATGATGCTCCAACTCTTATTCCTCCAATCCATAAGCATACCTATGCCCCTGATGTTGATCCCTCCCCACTTATAAGTGATGAAGTTGTATTCAAAGCCTTAACTGGGATCGATTGGACAACCATTGACTTCCAGCCACTGGGTAGAGAAGAGGAAGATGAGCCGGCGCAGGATGATCCAGAACCTTCAAGTCAGCCCGGCGAAGATTCATAAACCGGGGGCCGGTTTAGCTTCTGCATTCTGCAAGACTTGTTGAGAACAATTATTGTTTTGGGCATACGCCTTGTAATAGGCTAGTTGAAACTCTTGGTCTGCTATGCCATCGTGCATATTTACTTTGGATGACACTGCTATTCCGCCATGTTTTAAAATATGCCACATATGCTTATGATATGAGCAATTTGAATCTGTCTCGGCATTCAACAGTGTAAGAAGTGTCCTGGCGGTTTACCACTGGACGGGTTATCATGCCCAATGTATAAAGCTATGGAGAAATAATCATAAGTTATAGCCAAAGCTGGACTTAGGAATAACCATATATTTTAGCACATAGCATACCTGTGATATTTGATCACACTGTTGGTTTATCATGCCAGTGTAATAAGGGTGACAACCCAAAATTTGAGCATTGGTAAGTATATATTGCAGGCTTATGAACAAAACCAGGCCGGGTTAATAAACACCGGATATCATGTTACCTTATACTGGCGACTTATAGTCAAAAATCAGGCCGGGTTAATAAACACCGGATTTTACTTTATCATGTACTGACGACTTATAGTCGAAAGCCAAGCCGAGTTAATAAACACCGGCGAATTGTGATAATAAAACCTTATAATCCTTATTCAATAAAGCTCAAAAAATTGTCGAATAAAAACAAACGAAAAATGAGGCTTTTCATGGGCTGCCAAGCCGAAATCCGAGGCTTTTCACAGGCTGCCAGGCCACTGAGTTAAACCATTTTACAAACCTTATAAGATGGACCTCACATAACCAATCGTCATTTTAACTTTGACAAGTTCAGGGTCTGCAGGAGATTGACTTGTCGAACGTTCGGCGAGTCATTCCAGGAATACCTGGGCAGAGTGGCTTACTTAAAAAGGCAGGATAACCCGGGGTTTTAGGTGAATACACCTGGCTTCCAAGCCTTTCTTTTAAGCCTATCACAAGGGTTATAGCAATTCTTGTTCTTTAGAACAAATAGAGCCCCCAAGCAATATTTCTGAGCTATGCTCAATGGGTACCTATGTTTGAGTTGTGCTTTTGCGACAGACTCTCTTTGGTCCCTTTAACCTGGGTAGCAAGCCGCCAAGTTTTTTTTGTGGCCCGTAAGCCGGATCAAAGGGTAATCATAACTTTGCTCTATAAAGCACAAGCCCCCAAGTAATCAAAAACTCATTAAGAAAAAACGACAGAGGCCCTGCTTTAGTAGGGATGCCGGTTTATTATATTTGATCATAACATATACATTGTCAAAAATATGTACATCAGAAGAGCCGGTGGCTCAGGTGTAGTAAGGCCGAAGATGAGCAATATTCCAGGGCCGGTGGGTCTCCTCCTCTGATTTGCGTGAGTCTTTGTGCTCTCGAACATCAATAAGGTAGTATGACCCGTTGTTCAGATTCTTGCTGACCACAAAGGGTCCTTCCCAAGTTGGGGATAACTTGTACATATCAGTTTGATCCTGAATAAGCCGGAGCACGAGATCGCCTTCTTGAAAAGTTCTGATTTTAACCAGGCGGCAGATCTTGCTGATAAATTGTCGAACAAGCAGCTGTGATGTCAGGCTTCTCACCCAACAAGTGCAGTGCTTCCTGACGTGCTTGTTCATTGTCCGCTTCAACATAATCCACGATCCGAGGTGAGTCATGACGGATGTCACTAGGGAGAACTGCCTCTACTCCGTAAACCATGAAGAAAGGCATGTAACCCGTAGAACTGTTGGAGGTGGTATTAATGCTCCATAACACGGAAGGTAACTCCTCCACCCAACAACCCGGCATCCTCTGTAAAGGAACCATAAGCTGGGGCTTGATGCCTCTCAGGATCTTTTGATTATCTCTCTCAGCTTGACCATTAGATTGGGGGTGAGCCACAGACGACACATCAAGCCGGATATGCTCATGTTGACAAAAGTCTTTCATAGCACCCTTGGAGAGGTTAGTGCCATTTTCTGTTATAATGCTGTGTGGAAAGCCAAAACGGAAGATCACCTTCTTCATGAATTGAACCGCCGTTGCTGCATCACACTTACTGACTGGCTCCGCCTCTACCCACTTAGTGAACTCATCAACCGCCACCAAAAGGTGGGTCTTCTTATCCTTGGACCTCTTAAAAGGTCCAACCATATCAAGTCCACAAGTTGAAAACGGCCAAGTGATTGGAATCATCCTCAACTCCTCAGCCGGAACATGAGCTCGACGTGAAAACTTCTGAAAACCGTCACATTTTCTGACCAAGTCCTCAGCATCAGGATGAGCCTTCAGCCAATAGAAACCATGACGAAAAGCCTTGGCTACTAGAGATTTTGAACCGGCATGATGACCACAATCTCCTTCGTGGATCTCACGCAGAATCTCACAGCCTTCTTCAGGAGAAACGCAACACTGAAACGCCCCTTTGACACTGCAATGATGTAATTCCCCATTGACAATAGTCATTGACTTGGACCGCCGGGTTATTTGCCTGGCCAAGGTTTCATCCTCAGGTAACTCGCCCCGGGTCATATATGCCAAAAATGGAACTGTCCAATCAGGGATAACATGAAGAGCCGCCACCAACTGAGGTTCCGGGTCAGGAATAGCCAAATCCTCCTCTATAGGTAACTTGACCGACGGGTTATGCAAAATGTCAAGAAAGACATTAGGCGGCACCGGTTTATGTTGAGAACCCAACCGGCTTAAGGCATCAGCCGCTTCATTCTTTCGCCGATCAACATGCTCAACTTGATAACCTTTAAAGTGACCACCAATAACATCCACCTCTCGTCGATAAGCTGCCATAAGTGGATCCTTGGAATCCCAAGTGCCAGAGACTTGTTGAGACACCAAATCTGAGTCGCCAAAACACCTTACCCGGCTTAAGTTCATCTCCTTAGCCATCCGAAGACCGTGGAGTAAAGCCTCATATTAAGCTGCATTGTTAGTGCAAGGGAACATCAAACGGAGAACATAACAAAATTTATCACCTCGAGGGGAAGCTAGCACAACTCCAGCCCTCGAGCCCTCCAATTGCCTGGACCCATCAAAGTGAATAGTCCAATACGTGTTATCTGGCTTTTCCTCGAGCACCTCGCTGATATAATAAACCAGTCGTTGAACCGGATATTCCTTGCCTGCCTCCTTTCGCTCCACCACAATAGCCACGCTAACAGCCCGGGCATTGGCAGCCACATATAACAGCAATGGCTCTTTATCAACAAGGGCAGCAAGAACAGGTGGCTCAGCTAACTGCTTCTTCAAGTCCTCCAATGCTGCATTAGCGGCATCACTCCAGACAAAGTTGTCCGTCTTTTTCATCATCTAATACAAAGGGATCGCCTTCTCTCCTAAACGACTAATGAACCGGTTTAGCGCCGCAATACGACCCACCAGACATTGAACGTCATTGATACACGCCGATTTAGCCAGAGAAGTAATGGCTTTGATCTTTTCCGGATTAGCTTCAATGCCCCTGTTAGACACCAGAAAGCCCAAGAGCTTGCCTGCTGGTACACCAAAGACACACTTGGCCGGGTTAAGCATCATCTTATAAACCCAGAGATTATCAAAGGTTTCCTTCAAATCATCTAACAACGTCTCCTTCTGTCACGCCCAATATGAGACCCTATCCGAGAGGAACTCGAAGGTCCCACCAAGGATAGACCCGCATATTGAAACGCTTTTGCAAGGTGGATATCATTACATCGTACCATTACATAATAGTTGGGGATACATACATAAGGCACAAACGCCCCAAGAATACGTCAACATCATACATGAGAACAACATCCGGCTACGGATGAAATACAAACAGAAACTCAAACAATATCCACCCTGCTATCCCAGGCTGCCGACCAGGAACCTATCCCTCAATCGAAGAAGAAGTAGAAGAAGAACTCCAACACAAATAAACATCACTCTCGCGTCATGATCATCGCATAACCTGCACCGGCAACTGTTGTTGTAGTAATCTGGGAGCCACCAGGACTCAGCAATCCCATTACCATGGGTATCAAGACTAGCAAAGCTTAATGGGTAAGGAAGGGGTAAAGTGGTGAGGTTGCAGCAACGGCTAAGAAAAGTATGGTGGCTAACTTATGAAACAAGAGCGAAAGAGGAGATAAGCAAACGGTCTTCAACTAGTAATGATCAAGAAGTGATCCTGAACTCCTACTTACGTCAAACATAACACAAACCATGTTCTCCTCTCGAGCAACCCCGAAAAGAGACAATCACGGTTACACACGTGGTTGGTGTATTTTAATTAAGTTTACTGCAACCGGATATTAACAAATTCCCATCTGCCGCATAACCGCGGGCACGGCTCTCGAAAGTTTATACCCTGCAGGGGTGTCCCAACTTAGCCCATTATAAGCTCACGATCCGCGGAGACAATCCTCCATCACGGGTCACCCGATCAGACTCGGACTCCCGGTGCACAAGACATTTCGGCAATGGTAAAACAAAACCAGCAAGACCTCCCGGCGTGCCGACACCCTGATAGTAGCCGCGCGTATCTCGTCTTAGGCCACGACCGGATGAACACTGCATACGGCAACCGAAGACCCCGGAAGAAGGGGTGGCACCGCAAGTGGCTCTATGTTGGACCAACACTCAGAAGAGCACTGGCCCGAGGGGCTAAATAAAGATGACCCTTGGGAGGGCGTCTCCCTAGGGAAAAGAAATAGGTGATAGGCAAATGTAAAACCAATGTTGGGCCTTGCTAGAAGAATTTTATTCAATGCGAACTGTCAAGAGGGTCCCATACCTCTCACCGTGTCAGGGACGCAAAATCCAGGAACATAACACCGGTATGACGGAAACTAGGGCGGCAAGAGTGGAACAAAACACCAGGCATAAGGCCGAGCCTTCCACCCTTTACCAAGTATATAGATGCATTAATTAAATAAGAGATATTGTGATATCCCAACAAAGTTCATGATATCCATGTCCCAACATGGAACAACCTGCAACTACACCTGCAACTAGCAACGCTATAAGAGGGGCTGAGCAAAGCAGTAACATAGCCAAACAACGGTTTGCTAGGAAGGGTGAAAAAGGTTAGAGCCTAACATGGTGATTTGGGAGGCTTGATAAGCAAGTGGTAGGTAACGCGGCATAGCGATAACATCGAGGCAACTAGCATAGCAATGATAGTAATGAGATCCAAGGTGACGGTCATCTTGCCTGAAATCCCGCTAGGATGAAGCACGAGTCCATGAAGAAGATGAAACCACGAAGACGAACCAAGCGTAGACGAACGAATCCTCACGATCGCAACGAAACGGGAGCTAACGAGAAGAAGCACAACCGGAAAGAAGCAAACAAAAAGGTAAACACTCAACACATAAACATGGCATGATGCTCAACCAAGTATGATGCATGACAAGTCTATATGATGCTACTCATGGCAAGAGATGATGCATACAAGAGCAACACATCAAAGCAAGTTTAAATGAGGCCGGAAACAACATATAACAATTCCGGTAAGACCTCATATGCAAATTTTGAAATTGGTCCAGATATGATTAGAACACAATGTTGAAGTTGTTAAACATTAATTTAAAATGCGTCAAGATGATCTACACGAAATTCTAGTCACGTTACATATAAAGTTCATTTAATTCGGAGCTATGGCCTAGAAGATATGAGCAAAACAAGTTGAACATGGAATTGATGCAAAATGCATACAAACATCAAGCACACACTTCAAAACATGGATGCAATAAGGTAACATGAAACTACATGCAAAACTAAGCAAGTTTCATGTACAACACGCTCAAAACGGAGCAACGGTTCAACACATACACATGAAACAAGTTTAAAGGACAAGCTGTCCAAAACAGCAACTAGGCATCTATCAAGCATCAAAACAATACGCTGCATCACCTCAACATGAAAACAAAAGGCATGGATATGATTAACAGTTAAAGCGTGACAAAACATGAACATTGAGCTATCTCCAGAAATCAATAGAACATGCTCAAAAGGACATGGCAAAATTGCAAATAATATCAGATTCACAGACAAGACAGACATAACATCAGGTTGCACTGTTTAGAGCTATCAAACAGCATGTTACAGCAAGCTATCATGCCAAAAAAAGGCGTGGCATGTTAATAATAAAGACAAATAACAAAACTATCTTACTGAACTTATTCCAAAGATCAACATAAATCATAGTAGCATCCATGCAAACATGGAAACGATGACAGTTCAGACTTGGTGAAAATAACAGTACATGGCAGAAACAACGATAAGTAGGCATGTTGGTGAGCTTGTACCACTCACCACACAGCATTTCATGGCATTTTAAGATAACCAACAGTAAGATGGCATAATTATGAAGCTAAGAATGGCAATATCATAGACATAGGGTGCATGGATCACTAGCAAGACACATGGAAAAACTGAACTTCAAGTTAACAGGCTGACAGCAACATTATTTAGCAATTTGAGAGCAAGATTACAACAAGCTAGAGCAGTCTATAAATGCAACCAAGGGTAAGTGTGGACAGGTCATAATATTTATAACAAAACATCCTTAGTGAACATCTCCAGATTATGCATAGAATGACTTGTAGCATTAAGTAAACATAGCAATATGATATGGCAGTTTTAGCCTAGCAAAACAGTAACGGCAAGTAGCCCAATTCATAAGCTTGTTGCACTAACCACAAGGCACACAAAAATACATGGATTGCACCACTATAAATATGGAATTAATATTCTCCTAAAACATGTAGACATCATGCTCAAAGGATGCACACACAAAATGCAACGAAAATGATAAAACAGCAAGTTATAACAGTCTATGCAGGTTAACATCATATAGCACTCTTGCAACGATGATTAGGGCTTCAAGATGGACTCAAACAAGCATGCCACGATGAAATTAAATTAAGAGAATCTCCCAATGAACATTTTGAAATATCAAATGCACAAATCGGAGTACCGAGCATGAAGATATGGCATGGTGAACAGGGTAACATAATGCAAAAATTTCGGCACAATGCAAAACGAGGGGGTCAACCTCAGATCTAGGACTGCACGGAAACCGAGGCGAGGCCGGAGATGCTCGCCGGAGATGGGGGAGGCAGCGGCCGGAGATGGGGGAGCTGGCCGGATCCGGGGCTCCCTAGGCCGGATCCGGGCCGGGGAGGCACGACGGTGGAGGGCGGCGCGGACGACTTTTGGCGGCGGAGCTGCGTCTTGGCGGTGGAGCGGCGACGCGATGGCGAAGCTCGGCGCGGGCGGTGCGAGGCGAGGAGGCGGCTGCGCAGGGATCCCGCGGGCGCGGCGCGCTGCTCGAGCGGAGCTCGGCGGAGCGGCGGCGGCGATCGGGCCCGGCGAGCCACGGATGGGCTCATAGGCCCGCGATGGAGGGGAGCGGCGGGCGACGGGCGGCGCGCGAGTGGCTCGGGCCGGCGGTGCGATGACGTGTCGGCCCTAGATTGGTCAGGGCGACGTGGCTGCGGGGCGGCGGACGCGTCTGATGGCGGCGGTGGACACGTCCGGCGGTGGGAGGAGGAAGAAGCTAGGGTTAGACCGGGATTTCGGGGGAGATGCACATATTTATATGTAGGGGGAGTTTGGATTGTCCAAATGAGGAGCGGTTTTCTCCCACACGAGCACGATCCAACGACCAAGAGCATGGAGGGGGTTTGGATGGGCTCATGGGCTGCGGTCAAGGGGTGTTGGGCTACAAAGAGAGAGGGGCTTCGGGCTACGCGGTTAACCGTTAAGGCATCAAATGACCTCCAAATGGAACGAAAATTGACAGGCGGTCTTCCTACTCTAAAACAACTGCATGTCGAGTTTCATCCCATTCCGAGAACATTTAAATGCCACTCACGAAACGAGGTCTGAGAGGTGCAACGGGCGCGTGTGAGAGTGTCGGATCGCGAAACGGACCAAGGGGCAAGTTTTGAAAACATGAGGATGCAATGCAGATGATGACATGGCAAAACGCAACACGCATGCAAAAGACATGGCAATGACGGCGAATAACTGGGAGACACCTGGCGCATCAGATCCGGGGAGTTACACCTTCTTCCTGGACTTCACCACAATATCATCCACATAAGCATGAACATTGCGCCCAATCTGATTATGAAGACAATTCTGCACACATCGCTGATAAGTCGCCTGGGCACTCTTGAGCCCAAAATGCGTACACACATAGCAGAAGGCTCCAAAGGGAGTTATAAAAGTTGTATTCTCCTGGTCCTTAACTACCATCTTGATCTGCTGATGCCCAGAGTAAGCATCCAAAAAACTCAAACGCTCACAACCCGCCGTAGCATCAATAATCTGATCAATACGAGGGAGAGCAAAAGGATCAGCCGGACAAGCCTTGTTTAAATCCGTGTAGTCCACACACATACGCCAAGTGCCATTCTTAGTAAGTACCAGGACCGGGTTAGCCAACCACTCAGGATGAAAAACTTCAACAATAAACCCAGCCGCCAGAAGCCGGGCTACCTCTTCACCAATGGCCTTGCGCGTTTCTTCATTGAAACAACGAAGAAACTGCTTGACCGGTTTAAACTTAGGATCAATATTGAGAGTGTGCTCAGCGAGTTCCCTCAGTACACCTGGCATGTTAGAAGGTTTCCATGCAAAGATGTCCCGGTTCTCATGGATGAACTCGATGAGCGCGCTTTCCTATTTCGGATCCAGATTAGCGCTGATGCTGAACTGCTTGGAAGAATCGCCAGGAACGAAATCAACTAGCTTAGTCTCATCAGCCGGTTTAAACTTCAAGGCCGGATCATGCTCCGTAGTTGGCTTTTTCAAAGAAGTCATATCCGCCGGATCAACATTGTCCTTATAAAACTTTAACTCAGCATAAGCTGCATCGCCCTCTTCACACTCCAAAGCTATCTTCTGGCTCCCATGTACTGTAATGGTCCCCTTATGACACGGCATCTTGAGCTGCAGATAAACATAACAGGGTCTGGTCATGAACTTAGCATAAGCCGGCCGTCCAAACAGAGCATGATAAGGGCTCTTGATTTTCACCACTTTAAAGGTCAAGGTCTCTGATCTAGAGTCATGATCATCTCCAAAAGCAACTTCCAAAGCTATATTACCAACTAGGTATGCCGACTTACCAGGCACCACGCCATGGAAAACAGTGTTCGATCGTTTAAGATTTTTATCAGTCAACCCCATGCGACGGAAAGTCTCATAATAGAGAATATTGATACTGCTCTCTCCGTCCATGAGTACCTTGGTGAACTTATACCCTCCAACCTGAGGTGTGACCACCAACACTAGGTGACCCGGATTATCAACCCGGTGTGGCACCCCGGCTCAGAGAAACTGGAACGCCCTGTATTCCATCCCAGAGATCGAGGAGAAGTCTTCTGGAATACGGCACTGCTTAGCATAGAAAAAAACAGCTCTTTATTGGAAGCTATATGGGTACAAGGGGGTTACATCGGCATGGCGAAACTACGACTGCCACGGTTGCTCCATGCAAGCAGCAGAACAACTCGACGCAGCGGAATGACTACTAGCAGCGGGACAACGACGGCGGTGATGAACTCCACTCCGCAGGGACTCTGGCTGGAACGCTTATCCTAGCTCGCAAACAACGGATCCACGGAAAACAAGCAATCAAATCCGGCATGACCTGCAAACTGGCATGACACGCCAGGTCAATACATTGGATGTACTTGCAAGCTCACAGCAACCAAAGCAATCAAGACAGACAACAACATGGCAATTACAGGTTAACAAGGATTAACATGATACTATTAGAACAACATAGCATGATAAAGATGATACAACTAGAACAATACGAGCATGGCATGAACATATAAACATGATAATACTAGCATGCAACATGATGACGCTATCATGCACCAACTTACTCTGCTTTGGTTACCTCGTAACCATCACCTGCACAAACTTACCATCACGGACATCACACGATCATCTCAGGATCCAATCAAGCTTGGTATTAACAATACCGTAGTAATCATTCTTGACCACAAGGAGCTTGACCTTTACCTTTGACTCTCGCATAACACCACAAATATCCATCAACTCGGGATCCACGATACCAAAGTGATCCTCTCACGATCACATAGATATCAACCAACTTCTTTCATCATCGAATCGGGGTTGTTATTAAGCACATTATTTTTACTGTTGACCCATAGTGTGACTGACACGAACTGGGCCCTTATCCGCGGGCACGGCTATCAATAGATTAAACACACATTCTGCAGAGGTTAGCACACTATACCCACACCACAGAACCCATGGTCTCGCACTCCCATCCGTGCGGACACGGTGTTCCGACAAAAATGATCTACTGCCATGACACTCTCCCGGCCACTCCGGCCAAGTCCCCTTTGGGCTAAGTCCTGGGTGGCCCCGTGCCTACCAAAGGCACCAAAAGCCACCGTCGTGGCAAAACGGTCCCAAACGGGGACATGAGCTCAAAACCAAACACGGGCACTGGTTAAGGTAGCGCCCGCGCATAACCTTCCCTCGCGGGAGGCACCGGCGAGAAGCATGACAATAGACACAGTTAGGGCCTTCCCATAAGGCAAACATGGTTGCACTGGTCATGACTCAGCCAACAGTTGTTCAAGTTAAATTTAATCCGGTTAAACTTGAATGCAATATGCTGAGCCATGATAAAATAACATGATGCAACCACAATGCATGAACATGATATCAAACATAAGCATGGGGGTGCATCATAATCAACGAGCTTAGCAACAACATGTAACCATTTATCCAGATGAGCAAGGCATACTGACGAGCATGAATATCACAACTAGCACACTACCCATAGCATGACATGACCACTAACATAAATAATAAATACCATGCAATAAGATAACGATAAAACTACCATGCAAGTATATAATCAACTGGATGCAAAGAAACATGCATAACGGCGGTACTCGGAACAGACGATAGTCATGCACCGAAGACCATAACCAAGATGTACTACTACCAAACATGTTCCATAAGAAAGTAATACTAGCATGAAGAACATAATAACAGAGTGCAAGAAAACATAGCGTGACGGTAAACACCGATCCATAAGCATAACCGAAATACCGACAGCAGTAGCAAAACGAACAGGCAGTTATTAAAAATTCAAGTTGAAAACCAATGCTTCTGCATGGCTTTCATGCAAATGGTGGTTGTGGCTTGCCTGGGGATTGAGAAGGCTCCGGAAAAAAGTGCGGAATGACCGCGGAAGGAATCGCCTGAAAGGGTACTTTTCGGAGGGGGCTGATTGGGGCAAGGAAAAATGGGCATTTTCAGAATGTTGAAACATAGTGAAAAGGGTACCAAATGTTTGGTCTTGAAGAGACGAAGATGTGGGCTTTGGATTCACCTCAATCGTAGTTACGGTTGCAGAGTTATGAGGTGCAGAAGATCAGGGACTTTTCTGTAAAAATAATATTCACAGCCAGGTCCCTGAGTGGATAAGACAGAGGCGCAAAATTATAAATACGCTTTCTAACTAAGAAAACGCATTCTAGGCTGAAATAGAGAGGAATACGCTTTCAATAAAATAAAATGTACTTTGAGCTGAAGCAGGGGGGAAATCCGCTTTCGTTGGATGAAAGCGTACACGGGCGCAAAAGCCGTGTCCATTTATCCACGTCAGCAGGGGCGGGGCCGGCCAGTTGGGTCAATGACGTGTGGGGCCTGGCGCGTCTTCTCTTTCCTCCCATCTCCTTCTTCCTCTCCTCCCGACACCGCACGCAAAGCAGAGGCAGGCCGCCGTCGCTGATTCTCGTCTGGGCTGCTCCGGCCATCTCCGGCGACGCTCCGGCCACCGGAGTGACCAGGACGACGAGCTGCACCCTCCTGAGGGGTCTGGCGAAGCCGGAGAGCACCAACACGGGCGGAACGATGGCCGCGACGGAGGAGTGCTTCGGGCATCGCCGGACTCGCGGACCCGGTTGCTCTGGCGATGCGGGAACGGGCTGGGGAGGCTCCAGGAGAGTTGGGGAGGATGACGGTGGTGGCTAGAGAGGGAGGGGACCTTGGCTGTGCGTGAATTTAGGCCGAGGCCGATGTGGGCACGGCGGCCAGGGAGGGATGCAAAGAGCTCTTTGAGCTCGGGAGAGAAGCGGGGCGGGGTCTTGGGAGGTGGAGGAGTGGCTTGGTGAGGTCGGGGCACCTCGGGGTGGGCTTAAATAGCCGAGGCAAACGACCGCAGTGACGCATGTGCCGTCGCGCTGGCGCGAACAGAGGCACAGGGAGGGCTCGGGAAGGCGACGAGAGGAGGAACGGACGAACGGCAGGGCTCACGGAGACGAGGCCGAGCTCGTGGACAAGGGGAGAAGAAGCCGTACGCCTTAAATTCCTTGTCGGCATTGTGCGCCCGTGGACGCGCGGCATCTAGCTCCGGCGAGGAGGCTTGGAGAGCGGGAAACATGTCGAGGGCGACGTGAGAGGGAGGGGGAGTCAGGTCGGCACCAGCGAACACGTGAGTTCCGTCGACGCAGAGCTGGCCGGCGCATCCCGACGGCCATAGCGCGTCCAGCGCTGCCAGCGCACATGCAAACGACGCGGTCACCACTATGACCGGCAAGGAGGGGACGTAAGAGGCAGGGAAACGTTGTTTAGTGATGAGTCCCTTCATCATCCAAGCTAAGGGAGTCGATGGATCAAGAGAAGGAGACAACGAGAGGAGTGTGGCATCGCTGAAACTTTGTTGTATCAGTTTTGGATGAGCACCGGTGATCAACAGGGAGCTGATTGGGTCAAATGGAGTTGTCTGACGTGTTTAACGATGGAGGGACTATGATCCTGGCAATTATGGAGGGATTTGGATCAAGTATTAATACAATTGCTTAACAACTGCACAAATTGGTCCAGAATCAAGATCAGGAAGGTGCACTCACATAGAGTGTCAAGTTGAGCTGAAATTTGGCAAGGCAGGGTTATGTGGCCATATGAAGATGCTGTAAAAGTTTCATACCAAATGGACATGCCAAAATAGTACTTGCTTCACAAACATCTCCTCTGGACAGAAACTTGAAATAATTTTGGTGATCAAATGGCTTAAGCAAATGATCCCAAATTTGGTGGAGAGATGTTATATGGGTAGGAGCATGATCTGGTAATTTATCATAATTAATGAAGCAATTTAAAATATACTTGCTTCACAACCTGAAAATATTGCAAGAAATAAAGATTTGGTCCAGTGCTCACATAGATGATAGGATAGGGCTGAAAATTGGAGGAGGGCAATTACATGAGCACATGAAGGAGTGTGCACAATTTCAACTTATTTGGATAACCCTAGCTAGCACTTCCTTCAGAAAGCCTTCCCTTAGACAGGAACTTTGAAAAATCACTGAGGAAGCTTGGCTAGGCAAATAAAGTTGAATTTTTGGGACAGGTCAATTATTTGGACATGAAAAGGTTTCCAAGAGGTCAACTGGGCAAAGGAAAATAGCACTTGCTTCACAATGTGCCATTTAGGGCAGAATAGGAAATGAATTATTTGAGCATGATGATAAACATGGAAAATGAAATAATTTGCCATATTTGAGGAAGATATGACCTAAACAATTTATGGGAATGGGAATTCTAGGAGTGATGCAAATATAGGTTGCTTCACAACCTAGGGCAATTAGGGTTATGCCTTTAATAGAAAGGAATATCCCCAATAAAAAGAATATTGGGATTTGGGCTAGGATGGAAATGGGAAGGTCTAGGGAAGGATTTGAGGTTGACAAGCCACTCTGGAAGCAAAGAAGAGGTCATCTTCTTCAGTTTCCGGACCACAAAGCCACGGAGAAAGAAAACTCAAGCAAAAATCTCAGAAAAACAAATGAAAAAGAAAGGGCCAAAAATCAGGCTGTGACAAACCTTCCCCCCTTAAAGAAATCTCGTCCTCGAGATTTGGTTGCTCAAGGAACAAGTATGAATATACTGACTTATGGAAACCGTTTCCAACTCGGGTATCATTTTTCCTTTGTTGATTGTTCACGTTAAATTCTTCATCTGACTTACCTGACTGGTTCTGGGGCGGTTTGCTTCACTGTATCCATATCCTGACAGATCTTACCTCACATTTTCCTGCTTATACTGGCTCCAATTCTGCTCATATCTACTGACTTATCTGAGATTTTCCATGTCTGAAATATATGTTTGTTTCACAAATCCGAGGGTGATTTCTGTTTGCTGTGTCTGTGCTGACAACTGTCCATGAACTGGTGATCAGATTTTCTTGATGAACACCCAAGCTCTGACTCCTTGCATTGGGTTTCTCCGCTAAACGCAGGTTCTTCGGGTTCCAAACAGAGAGCTGCGACATAACCGTTTTCCTGACAGATTCTGACTTATCGCAGGAATTTCTGAATCATCATGACTGGCTCCACTGTCTTGAGTCTCAGCTTCATACCGAATATTTGATTGTCGCCTATAGTGGCCAGCATAAGGGGTATGACCTTATCTGATAATATCCTCATCCTTGAGGGACGGTGGTTAAAAATTGAGTAGACTCCTTAGGTGAATATCCATGGCGGTCGATCCTGACTCAGACTATCCGGGGTATCTACACCATGTGAATCATGCAACAATTATCAGTCTGGCTCCTTCATTAATGTTTTCCTTGCCTGGATCCTTGGGTGAAGGAGCAAGGTCATATTGCTTCTTCCTGTGACCATAGGTTATGTCGGTTGCAATATTCTAACAGGCGTACTTTTATCCTCATCTCCTGACATGGTAGCACCATTCCCATTGCAGGTTCATTGCCTCTCAAGTTTTAACCGTAGGAAGATGATCATCTGAACCCTTGCAAGAAATCGGCAAACAAATCAGTAGCCACCAGAACGGTCTTTACAACTCAGATCTGGGACATTACTGAAGTAACTCAACCACGGCTCAAGACGGCTGAAAAGCGGCTCAGAGCAGGAGACCGTGTTGATAAGCAGAAAGTGACAGTTCCAAAAGATGGCCAAAAAGCAGCTCAAAGCAAAGGGCCACTGTCAAAAAGAAACTCAACAGCTGTACGAGACGGCCGGAAAGGAGCTCAGAACTCGTGACAATTGTTGAATAGAGAAATATAAAGTTGGCATCCAACCTGGACGGCCAAAAATGGCTTAGAACGCAGGCATGGTGCCATTACCAAAGGAAAGAAGACAAGGGCTCATCAGGATCATATTATAGGTTCACCGGTACTTGTACAAAGCTCAGTGTTGTCGTCCATCCTCATGGTCCTTTGTCACACTGAGGTGTATATCTGGCTTCCTTCACATATATCTGAGAATCTGATTCCCGAGGCAGACTTGTGTTCTGACTGATTCTTGCTTCTGACCAACTGTTGCGGATCTGATTCTGCCATCCGCTGTCAATTCACAATGTACTATCGTGCATCAGTGTCGTACTGAGGACGGTTGGATGGCTTATGCTGGAAACCATCGAGAGTATCTTGCTGAGGAAGACTGGGTTTCGTGCTGCAGAAGCTTCTCATTGTGAGGTGCGGACTGATTACCATATATATCCACCATCTTAATATTTCTGCTGTTGATTTCTTGCATGAAACAGGATTTGCTGGATCGTCCTCCTTTCTGAATATATGGCACATCCTTGCTTTCTCCCAGGCATATCAAAATCATTCTCAACGAAGAATCAAACCTTGTATCTGAACCATACCTTTGACTGAAATTGCAATGTTGGTCTTGCACATAGCTTATCTTCTTGTTGATCTGATCATTTCTATCATGAAGAGTGCACACTGAGGCAAACTTGATTATCCGTACTGTTGTAAGGAGTGCACGCTATTGCAAACATGATACTGACTGTCCATCCAGAATTCATTTTCCATTCAGACGAGATATTCCAAATTTCACTACAGTCTGCTGATAACTTCATGCCATTTATCTGAGCTTCCAAACCTTTGAACTCCTTGCTGATTCTTCAGGTCCGGTGTCGGGTGACGAGCAACTTTAAAAAGGGGAAAATTTTGTAACACCGAAGGCCCAAAGAAAGAAACAAAAGAAACGACGAAAACAAAAGCACACAAGCATACTAATAATATAAATAATCGAGCAACATCACATATTACTGCTACTCACACAATAATATGCATGCACACCTAAGCACACAAATCTCACGGAAACTCCGGTATTGCGGTCTATTATGCTATGACGGTGTGCACGAAAGTGAATCTGTGTGTGGAAGGAGTTGGTGTAACCAAGGCTACACCAAGCGCTGGCTGGACACCGGTGGGTTCTGGATAGATACGGAGGCGAGGACGGACTTGGTGATCATGTATCGAGGCACACGGGCACGACCAGATCATCATCAAGCGTACGAAGGAACACATCCAAAGAATGGGATGACAGGGCAATATAGGGGAGGAAAAACAAGGCTTGCTGGTATTGCCCTTTTCTGATAACAAAGATCAGTAAGGGTTGCCAAAGGGATGAGATGGATGGCATGATTCAGGATAGAGACAAGTCTATCACCGAAATAATATGGGTGGGTGGCGAAAAGATATCGATGTGATACCTGAGCATAACTCCGGCAAATGGTATCTGGAACACTTGGTACCAGGGCATCACTCTGCTGGGACAGAGATGACGCCAAACACTGAAAACCAGGCATGCTGAGAAGGAGAGTGCATGTAGTGGATCGAAACCGATGCCACCTACACTCACAAGATTAACCGTTAGTTACTAATGTAACGCCCTCGATGCGGCTATATCTCCCACGTGTCGAAGCACGACTTAGAGGCATAACCGCATTGAAAGCAATGTCGCAAGTGAGGTAATCTTCACACAACCCATGTAATACATAAGGGAAAGAGATACATAGTTGGCTTACAATCGCCACTTCACACAATACATGAGTAAAACATTACATCATACAGATACAATCAAGGTCCGACTACGGAACCAAAATAAAAGAAGACTACCCCAAATGCTACACAGATCCCCGATCGTCCCAACTGGGCTCCACTACTGATCAGCTGAAACAAAACAACACAATGCACAAAGATCTTCATCGAGCTCCTCCTTGAGCTCAGGTGCATCACCTGCACGGTTCCATCGGCACCGCAAACTGGTTTTGAAGTATCTGTGAGTCACGGGACTCAGCAATCTCACACCCCGAGATCAAGACTATTTAAGCTTAAAGGTAGGACAGAGTAGTGAGGTGGAGCTGCAGCAAGCGACTAGCATATATGGTGGCTAACACACGCAAATGAGAGCGAGAAGAGAAGCAAAGCACGGTCGAACAACTATGATCAAGAAGTGATCCTGAAACTACTTACGCCAAACATAACTCCAACATCGTGTTCACTTCCCGGACTCACGAGAAGAGACCATCACGGTTACACACGCCGTTGGTGTATTTTAAATAAGATCAACTTCGGTTTTCTACAACCGACATTAACAAATTCCCATCTGCCACATAACCGCGGGCACGGCTTTGAAAGTTCAAACCCTGCAGGGTGTCCCAACTTAGCCCATGATAAGCTCTCGCGATCAACGAAGGATATTCCTTCTCCCGGAAGACCCGATCAGTCTCGAATCCCGCCACAAGACATTTCACAGCAATAAAACAAGACCAGCAAAGCCGCCCGGATGTGCCGACAAATCCTGATAGGAGCTGCACATATCTCGTCTCGGGCACACCGGATTGTCCAAACTTCCAGTAGGCCAACCCAGAGTTGCCCCGGTGGCACCGGCGGTTGACAGTTTGGACCAACACTCACGACGAGCACCGCCCGGGGTAAAATAAGATGACCCTTGGGCTCCGAAACCCAAGGGAAAAAGGGCATAGGTGAGGCAAATGGTAAAACCAATGTTGGGCCTTGCTGGAAAAGTCTTATTCAAAGCGAACTGTCAAGGGGTCCCATAAATCACCCGACGCGTTAGGGACGCAAAATCCGGGAACATAACACCGATATGACGGAAACTAGGGCGGCAAGAGTGGAACAAAACACCAGGCATAAGGCCGAGCCTTCCACCCTTTACCAAGTATATAGATGCATTAATAATAAGATATATTGTGATATCCCAACAAGTAAACATGTTCCAACAAGGAACAACATCTCCATGTTCCAACAAGGAACAAACTTCATCTTCACCGCAACTAACAACGCTATAAGAGGGCTGAGCAAAGCGGTAACATAGCCAATCAACGGTTTGCTAGGAAAGGATGGTTAGGGGCGGACATGGCAATATGGGTGGCATGATAAGCAAGTGATAGGCATCGTAGCATAGGCATAGCAAAAGAGCGAGCAACTAGCAAGCAAAGATAGAAGTGATTTCGAGGGTATGGTCATCTTGCCTGAATCCCGCAAGGAAGAAGAACGAATCCATGAAGAAGACAAACGGACGAAGTCGAATGAATCCTCACAACTCCGGAACGGAACCGAAGCTAACGAGAAAAGCAAACCGGAAACAAACAAACAACATGGTAAACAACCATCACATAAACATGGCATGATGCACAATCAAGTATGATGCATGTCCGGTTTAATGAGGCAGGGCATGGCAAAGTGCAACAAACAATACTACAATTTAAGTGGAGCTCAATATGCAACGGGTTGCATATTGATAAAACACCACATCACTTATTTAGTTCTCTCCCGATTAGGTACTCAACAATATTAAATGTTATTAAACATGGCAAGAGGGTGAAGCATATGAAACTACCTATCTAGGCAAGTTTAAATGAGGCCGGAAACAACGAACAACAATTCCGGAAAATCCCCATATGCAAATTATGGATTCGGTACTGATCTGACCTAAAGCATATTTTAGAGTTGTTAAACATGCAAAGTAATGCTACCATGTTAATCTAGGCATTTTTCCACCCCATTTACATATATAATTATTTAAAATGGAGCTATGGTTATTTAGTTATGAAATAAATCATTTTAGCATGGCATTTAAGCAAATTAATGCAAACAACAATTATAAACATTTAAATGTTGTTATCATGATGCGGATGACATGTACAAGTTTTATGCAATATTATGAAAACGTTATCATGAGCATGATATGAAGCATTATGTCACCGTGGTGGAAGAAAGGGGTGCCACGGCAACGAATCCGAAAATGATGCCACGGCAACATATCGGTTCCGATAACTCGATTGAGATATCGGTACAAAGGAAAGCGTGACGGAAGCGAGTCATGCAAGATGGTGGGGTGCTCCCTATTACCGGGTTCCCACGGAACGATGGCATGGCAAAAGAGGGGCATCGCAAGAACAATTCGGACACGGCGGTCGTCACGGGTTATACCTTCGAACGCTCAAACGGGACGGGTCGAAGTTTCAGAGAGGGAAGTAGACGCTCACGGGTCGCCGAGGGAAGTAGAGGAAGTAGTCGCTCACGCTCGCTTTCAAGAGGTACTTGACGGGTCCGAATCCTTCGGGTTGTCGTGGTACTTGCGGTCTCGCGATGGTAGTCGTACATCTCGTCATCGGAAGTAGTTGTTCACGTCCCGTGGATGTTCGGGGTCCACGGGGTCTTCGAGGGTCGACGGTAGTGGTACACGTTAATCGTAGTGGAACTTGGTGTGTCCAGGTCTTCGGCGTAGTGGTACACCATTTGAGACGTACACGTTCTGTAGATGTCCGAAGTCGTCGGGCTTGCCGGTCTTGTCAACTCGAAGGGGGGTACTTGTCGGATCCGAGAGGTACTTGGCGATTCGTGTAGTTGAACTTGACGAAAACGAATGTCCTCGAGGTAGTCGTGGTACTTGGCGATTTCGGAGACGGCAGCAGGGTACTGGACGTGTCACGATGTAGTTGTGCGTTTGTTCGGAGGGGAACTTGGCGAAATCCACGAAGCGTCCTCGGGCTTCCCTGGTTGACGAGTCTTGGCAGCAACGAGAGGGCAACAGGGACGCTTCCTCCACCCTGCTCGAACGAGGCAGAGGCGGGGCAGGGGCCCACCTGGTCCCTGGCCGGTGGGACTCCATGGGGCGGCCATGGCGTCGGGCAGGAGGTGGAGCGGAGGCGGCGAGGAGGAGGCCGCAGGTCTCGGGCGGCAAGGAAGCACCATGGAGGAGAGGACCCTGGGCGGCGGCGGCGACCGCGGCATCCGACGGCGGAGATCCGGCAGGGCTCCGGCGGTCTCGGGCTCGCGGGACGCAGGGCCGACGCGAGGAGGTGGAGAGGCGCGGGACGGAGGGGATGAGACCGCAGGCAACCGGCGGGGCAGACGGTGAGGGGGTGCACGGAGCGGCGTCGGTGCAGAGGTGAGGGAGATGGGGGTGGAGGCCGGCTCCGAGGCGGACGCGAGGTGGGAGACGAGAGGGAGAGATGGGGAGGACGAGGGGATCGAGAGGGATCGAGCCGAGGGGGTTCCTGGCGGCGCAAGCGAGGGGAACGAGAGGGAGAGGATGAGAGGAGGGGGTCGGGGCTAGGGTAGAGCTGGGTTGGGTTCGGTCGGCTGGGCCTTGGGAGGCCGGCTGGGCTGGTGGAATGGGCCGGCTGCCTGGAGAAGGCCAAGCTGGGCTGGCGGAGGAGAAAGGCCAGGGGCCGGCTGGGCCTAGCTCCTCTCTCTCTCTCTTTAAACTCTTAAAACAGAGAAAAGAAAGGAAAGGGAAGAAAATAAAAAAGAATAGAGAAAGAGTTTGGCCTGGGGATTATTTTCCCGAGCTCGCAAAAATGTGAGGAATTTAACAAAAATGTCCCAAGGATTTTTGGTGGAACTCCGGAAAATGATGAAAATAATAATGGCAAGGTTTGGGAACCAAACTTGAAGCAGAAAAAGGAACGAAATTATTTTGCAAGTGTGTTATGGTGAATTCCAAATCAATGGAATATTTATAATAGCTCCATAAATATTAGGAGGATATGTTATAAAGAGAAGTCACCATGTGAATCCCTCGGTTTAAATGGATCGAAAAATCCATACAATTTATTTAGTTGAGTTTTAAAAATTAAATGGCATGATGGCATGATGACATGATGCAATGCAAAAACAAAACAAATCACATGGCAAAACTCGGAAACCCTGGAAGGCAACTGAAGCTCCGGTCTGGGGCGTTACAACACTCCACCACTACGAGAGGATCTCGTCCCGAGATCTAGGATGGCACCGGAGAAAAGCGGAAGAGGAAGAGGTAAAACAAAGTTGCTTCTTCGACAAACGAGTGAAACCAAAGAACTTTGAGAGGTTTAAAACTTGAAAGAAAGAAAACAACGAAGATGAACAAAGGTTGAAAACACTCTGTTAGAAAAGAGGAACAAGGGATACGACGAAAAACCAAGAGGTTTAATGATAAGATAGATACTGAAACCACTCCGGTTAAAACTAGATAGACAAGGAATAAGATTGATAAAATTTGGGCAGCAGTCCGACTGAAAATGGAAGGAATTAGAATCATGAACTTGGCAAAAGGAAAGCACCTGGATGAGACTCCGGTTAAAAGAGGAACGATAGACACAACACTCCGGTTAAAAACGATAAGCAAGGAAAAGGACATGATCTTTACAAAACGAGGTGAAATTCTGCCACCAACGGAAACAAACGATTGGATTGATATCAACAAGGAGACGAGAAACTTATTTCACCGAGAGGACAAATGAAGAACTTGGGTCCTTTATAAGCACCATAAATAGCAACAATCCTTAGGGAAAGCTTTAGGTGAAATATAGCCCAAGATAACTCCAATGAAGAGATTGATGGATTTAAAATACCTCATTCTTGACAACATGTTAATCATGAAACACGAACTCAAATTGTTGAGAATGACATAACACCACCTCAAATGATAAGGTAGAACGAATTGCACTTCGGAATGTAGGAAGAAGAATATTTGAACTCCTCAAAACAAAACATGTGTTGAGCACCATGCTTATTTTTGAGTATAGCTTGGCGGATCTTAACTCCGCGAGAAATCTTGATGAATAATTGAAGAATGAAAAGAAACCTTGAGGAAGCATCATGTAGAGCCTCCATGAAGAACTCCGGCAAGAAAGGATGATAAAAGAAAGAGAAGTTGAAAACACAAGGTGAAACCTTGCAGTAATTTAGATGGATCTTCGTGATGATGAGAGCTTGGAACTCCGTGAAAAGAAAAGATGAAACAATTGAAACCGAGAATTTATTCATCATGAACAAACTCCGAAAGAAGGAATTCATCACTTGGATGAAACAAGAACAAGAATAAGAATTACATTATGCTGATCCTTCACCAATTAAATTGATGACAAGCAATGGATTTGGCCTACTACTTATTCTCGTTGAAAAATGATTACAGATAGAGATATAGCGCAACCTTGGGAAGGTCTTCAACGAACCACCGGTAGGATTTGGGAAGAACGAATGAATCTATATAATAACGAAGGAAGAGAACTCTTGAACAAGCCACCATAATAATTGAGAATGAACGTAGCAAAGTCACAATTCACCGGGAAGAATTGTAAAACGAATAAAGATGCTTGACAAACTTTAGATACATTTGAACGAAGAGATCATGAACTGATTAGAGGATATTTCGACGATGCACCGGTGAGATTTGGAAAACAAGAGTTGAACGTTGGAATGGATAATTCTGAGATGATGGGCTCCGAAGAATCAAACTGAAAAGACTCCTGAAATACTCCGGATGGATGAAAAGAATTCTCACAATCACAAACAATTATGAGGATGGCACGAAGCTAGAACCATGAATCTTGAAGAGAATGGAGCAAGATTAAAGAGAAACTCTTCTTCAGTCTTCAAAATTCGAGAATGACGACGAGAAACACCACCATGAATTGTTGAGGCACTCCGGCAAGAAAATTAGAAAGGTTGAACCAACAATGAAAATAATTTGAAAGATCTTGGAGAAAGACATATGACTGATGACAATTCATCCTTACGTCAAACTTTGCAAAGAATTTGGGAATAGCGCCGGGAAAATAAAAGAGTCAGGTAAGATCCTGGAAAAAGACCTGTGGGTTAGGGCCCACTCAAAAGAACCACCGTTGAACAATTGTTTTAAATAGATATTGCACCGGTAGAATTAAATGGCTTGAATGAGATAGCATCCTCAAAAGAACTTGAGTGAATTGAGAATGGAAACTAGAATCTTCTGAGAAATCTTCAACACTCCGGAACAATAGAATAACAAGAACTAAAAGATTATGAGGTGCACCGGTATGAGAAAAAACATTTGAAACGATGAAAAGAATACGATCACACTGAAAACTTGACTTAAGTCCACCGGAGAAGAAAATTAGAATGGAACAATGATAAGGTAAAAGCTTCCTTAGCGTCTTCATGAGAAATCACCGGATAAAACATTAAAGGAAAAGAATGAAAAAACTTCACTCAATAAAATGGATACTTGATTAAGAAATCTGAGTCCTTGAAGAAAAAGGGTGGGAGGGCGGGAAAACAAACAACTAGCGTCGGATGAAACGAACACCGTTGAGAAAAAGCTTAGAATTGATCTTGCGAATGTTGGAATGATCGGATCCACTTGAAGAGAAGCACGCCGGTTGAGAAAAGAATTGACATGACAAGCTCGATGATCAAGAAGGATTAATATTCACATAGCAATATGAGAACACCATTTAGGAAAGGTATGGAATCAACACTTGACTTCGAAGCAACTCGAATACCACAAAACAAAACAAAAACAAAGGATTGGCTTGCAGAATAAGCCGGAACAAACATATGATAGATCCCATATCGTATCATGTGTGTGTTGGAAAGATATCCTACGAGATACTTGAATTCCCACCTATAAACTCCCGAAACTTTCTGGTTATGCAATCTGGTGTTGGGGATACAGGGGACACAAAATATATCACCCAAACTAACAATACCTAGATCCATTTGTATCCATCCTTCAACACATAACCAAGAAATCCTCGAAATCGTTTACCTCGACCTTCAAAAACATCCGTTATACAAGTCATGGCAATACTCCCGACTCGCCACAAGATCGGGCTATCGGGGTTATCTCACCAACAACTGCACAAAAGAGATTTCGATGTCGGTAAAACTCAGGTATTCCAGAATCTGCAACGATAAAATTTGTGACGACAACACCTCGGAGCTCAACTCCCCGGACACCGCCACAACCCCTAAATGTCGAGGCACCAAGAACAATGTTCTCGCCACAAAACCATCGAACGATTCCAAGATACCAGCGTGATCCTAAAAAAATTTTAGTGAAATTTGAGAAGAGAAAAGTCAAAACTCTACGCCAGATACCTCACCAGAGCGACGAAGGGACCGAGGAGTAAAAAGAATCTACTCTCCGATATATATAATCCTAAGACTCAAAACATTTTCCATTCTAGACTCAACAACGCCAAACAAACAATCAAGTAGGGGCTCCTAAGTCGGGAAGGCTCGATTACCAACTTGTAACGCCTCGATGCGGCTATATCTCCCACTTGTCAAGCACGACTTAGAGGCATAACCGCATTGAAAGCAATGTCGCAAGTGAGGTAATCTTCACACAACCCATGTAATACATAAGGAAAGAGATACATAGTTGGCTTACAATCGCCACTTCACACAATACATGAGTAAAACATTACATCATACAGATACAATCAAGGTCCGACTACGGAACCAAAATAAAAGAAGACTACCCCAAATGCTACACAGATCCCCGATCGTCCCAACTGGGCTCCACTACTGATCAGCTGAAACGAAACAACACAATGCACAAAGATCTTCATCGAGCTCCTCCTTGAGCTCAGGTGCATCACCTGCACGGTTCCATCGGCACCTGCAAACTGGTTTTGGAAGTATCTGTGAGTCACAGGGACTCAGCAATCTCACACCCGCGAGATCAAGACTATTTAAGCTTAAAGGTAGGACAGAGTAGTGAGGTGGAGCTGCAGCAAGCGACTAGCATATATGGTGGCTAACACACGCAAATGAGAGCGAGAAGAGAAGCAAAGCACGGTCGAACAACTATGATCAAGAAGTGATCCTGAAACTACTTACGTCAAACATAACTCCAACACCGTGTTCACTTCCCGGACTCCGCCGAGAAGAGACCATCACGGTTACACATGCAGTTGGTGTATTTTAAATAAGATCAACTTCGGTTTTCTACAACCGACATTAACAAATTCCCATCTGCCACATAACCGCTGGCACGGCTTTGAAAGTTCAAACCCTGCAGGGTGTCCCAACTTAGCCCATGATAAGCTCTCGCGATCAACGAAGGATATTCCTTCTCCCGGAAGACCCGATCAGTCTCGAATCCGGCCACAAGACATTTCACAGCAATAAAACAAGACCAGCAAAGCCGCCCGGATGTGCCGACAAATCCTGATAGGAGCTGCACATATCTCGGTCTCGGGCACACCGGATTGTCCAAACTTCCGTAGGCTAACCCAGAGTTGCCTGGTGGCCACCGGCGGTCGACAGTTTGGACCAACACTCACGACGAGCACCGCCCGGGGGTAAAATAAGATGACCCTTGGGCTCCGAAACCCAAGGAAAAAGGGCATAGGTGAGGCAAATGGTAAAACCAATGTTGGGCCTTGCTTTGGAAAAGTCTTATTCAAAGCGAACTGTCAAGGGGTCCCATAAATCACCCGACCGCGTTAGGGACGCAAAAATCCGGGAACATAACACCGATATGACGGAAACTAGGCGGCAAGAGTGGAACAAAACACAGGCATAAGGCCGAGCCTTCCACCCTTTACCAAGTATATAGATGCATTAATAATAAGATATATTGTGATATCCCAACAAGTAAACATGTTCCAACAAGGAACAACATCTCCATGTTCCAACAAGGAACAAACTTCATCTTCACCTGCAACTAACAACGCTATAAGAGGGGCTGAGCAAAGCGGTAACATAGCCAATCAACGGTTTGCTAGGAAAGGATGGTTAGGGGCGGACATGGCAATATGGGTGGCATGATAAGCAAGTGATAGGCATCGTAGCATAGGCATAGCAAAAGAGCGAGCAACTAGCAAGCAAAGATAGAAGTGATTTCGAGGGTATGGTCATCTTGCCTGAATCCCGCAAGGAAGAAGAACGAATCCATGAAGAAGACAAACGGACGAAGTCGAATGAATCCTCACAACTCCGGAACGGAACCGAAGCTAACGAGAAAAGCAAACCGGAAACAAACAAACAACATGGTAAACAACCATCACATAAACATGGCATGATGCACAATGAAGTATGATGCATGTCCGGTTTAATGAGGCAGGGCATGGCAAAGTGCAACAAACAATACTACAATTTAGTGGAGCTCAATATGCAACGGTTGCATATTGATAAAACACCACATCACTTATTTAGTTCTCTCCCGATTAGGTACTCAACAATATTAAATGTTATTAAACATGGCAAGAGGGTGAAGCATATGAAACTACCTATCTAGGCAAGTTTAAATGAGGCCGAAACAACGAACAACAATTCGGAAAATCCCCATATGCAAATTATGGATTCGGTACTGATCTGACCTAAAGCATATTTTAGAGTTGTTAAACATGCAAAGTAATGCTACCATGTTAATCTAGGCATTTTCCACCCCATTTACATATATAATTATTTAAAATGGAGCTACGGTTATTTAGTTATGAAATAAATCATTTTAGCATGGCATTTAAGCAAATTAATGCAAACAACAATTATAAACATTTAAATGTTGTTATCATGATGCGGATGACATGTACAAGTTTTATGCAATATTATGAAAACGTTATCATGAGCATGATATGAAGCATTATGTCACCGTGGTGGAAGAAAGGGGTGCCACGGCAACGAATCCGAAAATGATGCCACGGCAACATATCGGTTCCGATAACTCGATTGAGATATCGGTACAAAGGAAAGCGTGTGAAGCGAGTCATGCAAGATGGTGGGTGCTCCTATTACCGGTTCCCACGGAACGATGGCATGGCAAAAGAGGGCATCGCAAGAACAATTCGACACGGCGGTCGCCACGGGTTATACCTTCGAACGTTCAAACGGGACGGGTCGAGTTTCGTAGAGGGAAGTAGACGTTCACGGGTCGTCGAGGGAAGTAGAGGAAGTAGTCGTTCACGTTCGTTTTCGAAGAGGTACTTGACGGGTCCGAATCCCTTCGGGGTTGTCGTGGTACTTGCGGTCTCGCGATGGTAGTCGTACATCTCGTCATCGGAAGTAGTTGTTCACGTCCCGTGGATGTTCGGGGTCCACGGGGTCTTCGAGGGTCGACGGTAGTGGTACACGTTAATCGTAGTGGAACTTGGTGTGTCCAGGTCTTCGGCGTAGTGGTACACCATTTGAGACGTACACGTTCTGTAGATGTCCGAAGTCGTCGGGCTTGCCGGTCTTGTCAACTCAAGGGGGTACTTGTCGGATCCGAGAGGTACTTGGCGATTCGTGTAGTTGAACTTGACGAAACGAATGTCCTCGAGGTAGTCGTGGTACTTGGCGATTTCGAGACGGCAGCAGGGTATCGGACGTGTCACGATGTAGTTGTGCGTTTGTTCGGAGGGGAACTTGGCGAATCCACGGCGTCCTCGGGCTTCCCTGGTTGACGAGTCTTGGCAGCAACGAGAGGGCAACAGGACGCTTCCTCCACCCTGCTCGAACGAGGCAGAGGCGGGCAGGGGCCCACCTGGTCCCTGGCGGTGGGACTCCATGGGGCGGCCATGGCGTCGGGCAGGAGGTGGAGCGGAGGCGGCGAGGAGGAGGCCGCAGGTCTCGGGCGGCAAGGAAGCACCATGGAGGAGAGGACCTGGCGGCGGGCGGCGATCGCGGCATCCGACGGCGGAGATCCGCAGGGCTCGGCGGTCTCAAGCTCAAGGGACGCAGGGCCGGGCGTGGAGGAGGTGGAGAGCGCGGGACGGAGGGGATGAGACTGCAGGCAACCGGGCGGGCAGACGGTGAGGGGGTGCAGGGAGCAAGGTCGGTGCAGAGGTGAGGGAGATGGGGTGGAGGCCGGCCCGAGGCGGACGCGAGGTGGGAGACGAGAGGAGAGATGGGGAGGACGAGGGATCGAGAGGATCGAGCCGAGGGGTTCTGGCGGCGCAAGCGAGGGGAACGAGAGGGAGAGGATGAGAGGAGGGGTCGGGCTAGGGTAGAGCTGGGTTGGGTTCGGCTGGGCCTTGGGAGGCCGGCTGGGCTGGTGGAATGGGCCGGCTGCTGGAGAAGGCCAAGCTGGGCTGGCGGAGGAGAAAGGCCAGGGGCCGCTGGGCCTAGCTCTCTCTCTCTCTCTTTAAACTCTTAAAACAGAGAAAAGAAAGGAAAGGAAGAAAATAAAAAAGAATAGAGAAAGAGTTTGGCCTGGGGATTATTTTCCCGAGCTCGCAAAAATGTGAGGAATTTAACAAAAATGTCCCAAGGATTTTTGGTGGAACTCCGGAAAATGATGAAAATAATAATGGCAAGGTTTGGGAACCAAACTTGAAGCAGAAAAAGGAACGAAATTATTTTGCAAGTGTGTTATGGTGAATTCCAAATCAATGGAATATTTATAATAGCTCCATAAATATTAGGAGGATATGTTATAAAGAGAAGTCACCATGTGAATCCCTCGGTTTAAATGGATCGAAAAATCCATACAATTTATTTAGTTGAGTTTTAAAAATTAAATGGCATGATGGCATGATGACATGATGCAATGCAAAAACAAAACAAATCACATGGCAAAACTCGGAAACCCTGGAAGGCAACTGAAGCTCCGGTCTGGGGCGTTACAACTAAATAATAATCTATATGCATGCTATGCAACAAACAAATGCAACAATCAAGTGCAACAAATCAATTTGGATCTATACTACCGTTTCTAACGTTCGCGCGGGCTAGGGCATCCTACAGCCAGACCTGCTCTGATACCAAGCCTGTGGCACCCCGGCTTAGAGAAACTGGAACGCCCCGTATTCCAGCCCAGAGATCGAGGAGAAGTCTTCTGGAATATGGCACTGCTTAGCATAGAACAAACCAGCTCTTTATTGCAAGCTACAAGGGGTGTCGGTGTCAAAACCAGCGGATCTCGGGTAGGGGGTCCCGAACTGTGCGTCTAGGCGGATGGTAACAGGAGACAAGGGACACGATGTTTTTACCCAGGTTTGGGCCCTCTCGATGGAGGTAAAACCCTACTCCTGCTCGATTGATCTTGATGGTATGGGTATTACAAGAGTTGATCTACCACGAGATCAGAGAGGCTAAACCCTAGAAGCTAGCCTATGGTATGATTGTTGTTGTTGGTCCTACGTACTAAACCCTCCGGTTTATATAGACACCGGAGGGGGCTAGGGTTACACAGAGTTAGTTACAAAGAAGGAGATCTACATATTCGTATTGCCAAGCTTGCCTTCCATGCCAAGGAGAGTCCCATCCGGACACGAGGACGAAGTCTTCAATCTTGTATCTTCATAGTCCAGCAGTCCGGCCAAAGGATATAGTCCGGCTGTCCGGATACCCACTAATCCAAGACTCCCTCAGTAGCCCCAGAACCAGGCTTCAATGACGGTGAGTCCGACGCGCAGATTGTCTTCGGCATTGCAAGGCGGGTTCTTCTTCAAACTCTGAATAATGTCCGACTTCTCATAAATGTTGCGCTTCTTGGCTTCTGCGTCCAATAATGGCCATCTTCCACGTGTCAAGCGAATGTGAGAAGCTAGGGCGTTTTTACATTTACCACCCTAGCTGTGCGAATGAACTGTATATTTAAAGAAATGAGGATTCCCAGATCCAAACCACACCATCCTCCCTCATCAAGCATTCATCGGAGCGCGCCTGAAAAAATCCATCCCAGCATGGCCGGCCCGCGCAGCTCCTCCTCTCGCTCCCCCAGCCCCAAGCCCGAAGATTGGGAGAGGTGTTCCGTCCCGCACAGCCAATTAGTGAAGCTTCAGACCCAGGGATTTCTCCCCCCAGCGTATATGGTCCCGGTTCGAGCCGGGCTCGCCACCTATAATGGTGGGGAGAAAGCAGAGAGCTTTCCCAACCACTCTAAGGGAGAGCGGGTATGCCTTGTCCCTTATTTGTTAAGGGGACTCGGTTTTCAATCCATCCATTTCTCCGAGGGCTCCTGGAATTCTACGGCCTCCAGTTGCACAACCTTACCCCTGCCTCCATACTTCATATCGCTGGCTACGTAGCATTTTGTGAGCTGTTCTTGGGCTGCGAGGCTCATTTCGCACTATGGAAGAAGTTGTTCTGCCTTGTGCCCCGTTCACAGAGGGGGTAAATATATCAAGTGGGCGGAGCCGAAGTATGGCGCATCACCGGGACCGGATACCTATCCGGAACCCTGAAGAAGGCGTCCGAAGACTAACCTTTAGAGTGGTTTTATATGGAGGATGTACCCCTTCCGGATCCTATTCGGATCGGCCTTCCCGAGTTTGATAATGCTCCTTTGAAGAAGCGCCTGAGCTGGCGACCACGGTGCCCCCAGGAGGAAGATGATAGAGACGTTCTTTACTTGATGGGCCGAATAAAGATATTGGCTCAATCAGGACTGACCATAACCGAGGTTATGGCAATATGAATTATGCGGGGGGCAGCCGCTTCAACATCGAGGCCACCATATGTGGGATTTCAACGGGGAAGATGACGCCACCCGCTGCGGTTGCAAGGGGCCGGACTCGACTGCTGCCCTAGCAAAATCTTGTCCGGTTTGTACAAGGGAGAGGAAGAGGAATTCCTCCGCATCAAGCCACAGAATGGGTTTTCCATGTACAATCCTCCGAGCTGGGTAGGTCGCCACTTTTTATGCCCATCCATTCCATATTCCCGTAGTTAAATATTTTACCTTGCAAATTCATCGCAGGAACTGCGTAAGGCTGTAAGGGAGATCAACAGCCCACCTCCACAATCAGAGGATCCTGAGTGCTCCCTCGGCCCGGCCTTCAAAGAGGATCCGGACATATCTGTGGAGCTGATTGACAGGGTATTCTACCAATTAAGCAGCGATGACGCCTTGGTGGCCATTACGGCCGACTACCCTGGGCTGCTCCCAGGTTCGCAGGTGAATGAGACCAAAGTCCCAACATTTTGAAAAGGATTTTCTTTTACACACTTCACTCACCGTACACAAACGGTGTTTTATAGGGAAGGCCCTCGGGACGCCGCGTCGAGCCCGCGACGACTAGCCAACAAGGGGCTCCGAGGCCGGACAATCTAAAAAGGAAAGCGGTCCGGACGGAGACGCCGATGCAGAGGTATGATGCAACACCTCACTCCATGGTTGTTGTCTTTAAAGACATAATAACACCCGTGCTCCCTAGAAAGAAGAACACTCGCCGGACTATATCCGAAGAGGTCGCCAATCACGCCTCAACCAGTCGGGCTCCAGGGCCGGACACAGACGTGGAAGCGAATACGAGGCACACGCCGGATGCTCCTCCAACAGAGGATGCAGATAAAATATCCGCCACAAATTCTGAAGTGGAGAGCGCCATGAACCACAGGCGTCGCCGAGCCGTACTCCGTGACACTTGTTTCTCCCAAGAGGCATTTGATGCCTTCAACTCAGGAGACGCGTACATCCGTGCTGCTCAAAATGGTCTAGCCAGAGCTACAGACCAGTATGTAAAGGATATACGGCTAAGAAAATTTGATGATTCCATATAGAAGTAGCCCCTGAGACTTGAAACAGTTAGAATAACTGATTTAAGGATCATTTATTATGCATGTTCTTACAGAGAAGAATACCCTGAAGAGTGCAAGGCCCAGCTACGGGCCGCAGCTGCCACAACGAAGGAGTCCGAGAAGGCCTCCTCTGGTAACACTTTTTTTTATGAATGATAGGTACCATACAGAGTGCGGCGTAGCTGCAAATCTGACAATAAATATTGCAGATGAAGCCGGAGTGAATCCGGATGAGCAACATCTCCTATGCCGGCTAAAGGCTGGCGAGCGCGTGCTTACAAAAGTTAGGCAGGAGAAAATCAATCTCCAGGATGCCAATACCCAGCTGAGCATGGAACTAAAGGATGTTCGCACCCAGCTATCGGACTCCATGAAGGAGAATAAGCGGCTTCGACGCGGCATTTTTACTAAGTGCTTGAGCGAACATTTATGAAGAGTACGGCGAAGGAGCCAACTAACAGAATTATGTCTGTAGGTATGCTGACGGGTCGTCCCGCGGATGAAATGCCCGGGTCGGCAGGTGATCTTCTACCAGAGCTCTTACAACTACACGAACAAGTTCGGCAGGTGATGCACGACATTGCCCAGGCCTTGTGGCCATCCGTCTCCCTGCCCGAAGGCCTTGGAGAGCTTGCGGAGAAGCTCAAGGGAGTGCGGCGGCGCTTCCGATTATGGAAGATATCGGCCTGTCGTCAAGGTGCCAGGGAAGCCTGGGCCATGGTGAAGACGCGGTATACCAAGTCTGACCCAAACCACATGGTCGAGGTCGGACCTGTGGGGCCCGATGGGAAGGAAATCCCCGTTAGCTTAGTGTATTGGCAAGTAGAATTAGCCGCAAAGTATTCCCAACAGGATTGTAGACTAGACAGCCTGTTGGATGGTATAGAAGAGGAATTTAGCCAGTCTAAGTCACTATGTATTTGAACTCACATATAAAATGCCTTCTAGCTGGATTGTAAATCATTTGTCATGTCATACCTTTTCGCTTCAACCTCTGGACCTGATAGTCCGTAGTGTTTCGAACACGCCTCGCTATATAAGAACCGGGCATGCGTGGAAACTAGGCGAGGGTCATTAGTGCTTGAACAGCATAAGTACCCAACTAGTTATGTTATATTACATGGGTAGTAAGAAACACCTTCTAGGGAGAATAGTTCCGTTAAGGGTTCCTTTCCCTGGGTACGCATGCCCTAGAGTGCATGTCCGGATCTGTAAAAGAGATGCAGCAAAAACATCTGGGGCGCATATGGAAAATAAATAAAAATCATCTTTTGTTCACCGACCGATTATTCCCTTAAGAACGCTAGCTTTCGGCTTCACCCAGTCTGAGGTACACATCCGGCTGACCCGGCAGTAACGATCGCAGAGGTGCTCCCCTTATGCCCTAGCCGAACTAACGGGAACGTAGGGCCTAAATACAACAGCCAGGCAACCTAGCTTGGCCAAAACTTAAGTCATATCGATGCATATAATGGCGAAGAAAAGGTGCATGCCGAAGAGTAACACATGTGCGGGGCATGAAGCCCAGATAGATACTTAAGCTTTTGTGTAAGAAGCCCCCAGGTATAGTGAGCGCGGTTAGCGCGTCAATTGTGTGCAAGCAGGGCACAAGTTGGCCTTTAAGGGCCTCGAAAAAGAAGAAAGGGGGAAAGAGAGAAAGAAAAGATAGATAATGTATATGCAAAAAATGGACAGAGGAAGGAGATGAACTTAGAGTCCAGCGCTAGGCATAGAATGTTCGGAGCCTGGCTGCGTTCCATGGGTTTGCCTCATGTCGGTTATCCAATGCATCCCGCAGACGGTACGCTCCACCGGTCAGAACTTGGTCAATAATGAAGGGACCTTCCCATTTGGGCTCGAGCTTGGTCTTTTTCTTCTCCAGCAGGCGTAGAACTAGTTCGCCAGCGTTATAAGTTTTGGCCCGTACTTCTCTGCTATGGTATCTTCGGGCTTGTTGCTGATAAAATGCGGAACGGGCTTTTGCCACGTCGCGCTCCTCCTCTAGGGTGTCCAGACCGTCCTGCCGATCGAGCTCGGCTTCTCTTTCTTCGTACATGCGCACTCGAGGTGAGTCATGAATTATGTCGCAGGGCAGAACCGCCTCTGCGCCGTACACCATAAAGAAGGGTGTGTATTCGGTAGTGCGATTCGGCATGGTCCGCAGCCCCCAGAGTACGGAGTCGAGCTCCTCTACCTAGTGCATGTTAGATTCCTTTAAGGACCGCACTAATCTGGGTTTGATGCCGCTCATGATAAGACCATTTCCTCGCTCAACCTGACCGTTAGTTTGTGGGTGATAGACAGAAGCATAATTGAGCTTGATGCCCATATTGCTGCACCAGAGTTTTACCTCATCGGCCTGAAGTTCGTGCCGTTGTCAGTGATGATGTTGTGGGGAACGCCATAACGGTGTACAACCCATGATATGAAGTCTATCACAGGTCCGGATTCGGCCGTTTTAACAGGTTTGGCTTCTATCCATTTGCACTACACCACGACACTCAAATCAGCGTCAGACAATCTGTCGCCATAGGTCACCTAAGGCGACACATTTTGTTTCGCACGTAACTTTGGCGACGGAAGGGAGCTGTCGCCTATAGTCCCGCGGGAAAGGTCATTGCCGACAGATAAATTTATGCCGACGTAAAGTATGCCCGCATTGGTGATACTTACGCCGATGCATATTTCTACAAATGATGACATGCTTTATGGCGACAGATTGTTCTGGTCACCACGCTATGCCAACAGATTATCCGATGCCATAGATATCCGGCTGACGATTGCATCACCCATTTCTATTTCGGCGCTTTATCCGCCAATGTGTTATACCAATGATAATCTGACATGCAGCAATTCTACCGACACACTTGGTCCGAGGGTTATACATTTCAGCATAAATGCAAATGCACCTATTAACATGATATTAAAATCATAATATTCAATTCATGTTCACTATGCAATACAATTGCACTCTTCTGTTCATCAGATTCATTCAGCATATATAAATGATTCCAAATGCACTCTTCCATTCATCACAAGATAACAGCCAAAGGCATTCATCCAACATATATAGAAGATTCACTAGTTTTGTTCACTCAAGTTAGCTACAGCCATTAAGAAAATACCCAAGTCGACATTCAGGTCATGGCCTGTTACAAAATAAGCTGAGCAAGTTCTCAAGAGATCAATCGTTCGATCACTTGACTACTACAAAATATTATGAAAGATACCCAGTCTTTAATCAAGCGGACATCAACTTCCATATGTACAAAATGCGTCGACCATGTTCCATGTTACGGACAAAAGCGATCAGCGGAACATCCTAGAACAACTTCAGTACTTGCTACTTTCTCCCATTTGTCCCTGCAAAAGAACTTGTATCTTTGAGCAATCTTAGAAACTGAGAACAACAAAATGAAGTCAGGATGGAAGAGACATGATTTTCTCGGACCATAATACTGCATACAAAATGATATATATTTCAGTCCAAAAGAAATAATAAAAAATAGTATGCTGACTGCTGCTACAAGTTATGTACAACAACAGAGATGTTCTATATTTTCAGCCTAAAAGATGGATATTTTTAGTCCAAAATGTGGTTTCTCTAATTGGTTCGATGTACCTTTTTTGAGAATTGGTTCTATTGTACTAGCTACTAGCCTGCTACATGCTGGACCATGGACAACCTTTTCTCTTTCTTTTAGGATAAGGAAAGACTTTCTAACCAAGAAAAACTCCATAGAAGATCTTAACTCTCTCATGTTTTCCCTTTCTCCCTAGGACAGAATGAGGAACCAGAAATAAATAAAAAACAAAATAAGCATCGAAGATTGTACGAGGACACAGACAGGTCACAAGTACATGTACTATAAAGAAGACAAAAGCACAAGTCAATTCATGTGCACACTAGCAAGCACAGCCAGCACCACTCCTCGGTGAATGAAAATCAAATACTTTTGACAATAGAATTGCAAAAACATGCTGATCCACACTACTAGAGGCACTGGTAGTGGTATATAACTATATATATTATTTGTTCTCAGTTCTAAGTGTCAGATAGAGATGGTGACATTGACAGGAACAATACCTGAATTGTGCGACGACGACAACCGTGACTTGCTGCGCAACTAGAGCAAATGCTTGAAATTCATAGAAGTTACCCCAAGGCGATCAACTTTTACCCACTTGTCTTTCCTGCGGTTGTCAACCCAATCACATTTGAAGAGAACTATTTTCCCTTTATTTTCATAGTTCAACTCAAGAATTTCCTTTATGATGCCGTAAAATGTTTGGTTTCCTATTATCATATTATCAGCGTTTCCTTTTTCATAACGTAGTCTGCGTAACTAGAGCTACACCACTATTTTGCACTGGCCTACCATCATCATAGGACTCATGTATGAAAATGTAACCCATTTCTAGTATAGCTACTAAACTGTTGTGCAACTTTGAATGGCCCCTGGCTAAAATATTTATCTCCTGTGGCACTTTGTCACCCATTTCTTCCACCTGTGAATGTAGTGTTTTTAAAATTGGATGTAACTCACTACATATATATACATCACAAGAAAAGAGAGACATGTGACCACTTACATGCTTCTTAAACCACTCATGGAAGGACTCATGCTTTGGACACGACTAATTTGTCGATTATTTTTAAGACCAATTGAGGAAAGATATTCCTTATGCTTGCTGCAAAGTATTCATCACTTCAACAACAAGCATAAATAAAATGAAAATTGAAGAACAAAAAAATGGACAACTTACTTCAAATAAGGTTCTATGTGGTCATAGTTGAACAAGACATATCTATGAGCTTGAATCCAAGTCTTACTGTCCAATAACACAGAATGTTTGCCAACTAATCCTCGACCAAGGTTGCTGAAGAAAGGTGTGGTACTACTAGTTTCCATACCCAAACCTTGATCATTTCTAATTTGTCGAGTAAACTGAGTTTCGCCTTTTATATACCGAGAACAGTACGTAAGAGTCTCATCAAATAAATAGCTCTCGGCAATAGATCCCTCGGGATGACTTCTAGTATGAACAAAGCCCTTACACCGGCACAAATACCTACAACGAGATAAAAAAATCAAATGACAATGTCTATTTGCAGAAGCATACTATTGCTGCTACAAAAGTGGTCTGTGACAATTACCTTTCTATAGGAAACATGTTGCTAAAATGCATGGACCAGCTATTTTTGCTTGGGCTGGAAGATGCACCATCAAGTGTACCATGATATCAAAAAATGATGGGGGGAATATAGTCTCAAGAATGCTCAAGGTCTCAGCTATTTCAGCCTCTAGTTTTTCCATATCACTAACAGAAATAACATGTGAGTAAATCTGCTTGAAAAAATTGCTAACACGAATCAGTGATGCACTAACTTTTTCGGGCAATAGCCTTCTCACAGCAAGTGGTAGCAAATGGTGCATCAAGATGTGGTTGTCATGGCTCTTTAGCCCGATTATTTTCCTTTCCTTGACATGCACATTACCACGTATATCAGCTGCTAACCCGTAAGGGAACCTAGCTCCTTTAAATACTCCACAAAATAACCTCTGTTGGGCAATATTCATTTCATAAGGTGCTGGAGGTAAGTAAAATTTATCTTCTACTTCAAGTTCAATAGGATGAAGGTCACTTCTAATGTTTAGAGCTTGAAGGTCCAAACGAGAGTTTAGATTGTCCTTAGATTTCCCATCAATGCACAACAATGTGTTGATTATGTTCTCACATACATTTTTTTCTATGTGCATGACGTCTAAGTTGTGACGCAGCAACAAGCTCTCCCAATATGGCAGCCTGAAAAAAATAGACTTCCTTTTCCAAACTATTAACGGCTCATCATCCTTGCGCTTCCTCTTGGTTTTCTTCTTCCCGGAAGGATCCTTCCCAAAAACTGTATGCATATCTTCCGTCTGAGAAACAATTTCTGATCCAGAGAGAGGAATTGGCGCTGGCCTATGCTCAGCAATGCCATAAAAAGAATGGGTATTGGACCTAAAGGGGTGGTCTTCATGTAAGAACCTGCGATGCCCCATGTAGCATGTCTTGCTACCATTATTCAGCCTAAGAGAACATGTGTCGGAATGACATTCAGGACAAGCTCCTTCACCAGAAGTGGTACAACCAGCTGTATACCCTAGGCCCGGAAATCATGAATGGTCCATAATATGGCAGCCTTCAAATTAAAGAACTCTTCTTTGAAGCATCGTATGTTCGACACCATGAAGAAACATATCTACCATATCATCAATTAACGGCTCTAGATAAACATCCATATCACTACCGGAGCATGTTTACCAGAATCAACAATGTGAGAAAAAATTTGATTGCTTCATGCACATCCAAGGAGGGAAGTTATAAGGAATCAAGATAACAGGCCAAACACTATAATTCACATTATTGGATCTAAAAGGATTAAAACCATCTGCTCCATATCCAAGCCTAAAATGGCGGCTGTCCTTAGCAAAGTCCTCATGCAACTCATCAAAATACTTCCATTGAGCAGAATCAGCTGGATGCCTGCTCAAACCATCTTTTGTACGCCCTTCATCATGCCATCTAGTGAGAGCTGCTGTTTTGGAACACATAAACAACCTTTGCAGCCTTTTCTTTATTGGAAAATAACGGAGAACCTTCCTAAGTACCTTGTGGACACGTTTTCCATCTAGACTCTTCTTTTCAGATTTCCATCGTGATGTATTGCATATTGGACAAACATCAGCCTTAGCATGGTTTTTCCAGAAGAGGATGCAATCATGTTCACATGCATGAATACTAACATATCCAAGTCCTAGGCATTTCACCAATTTCTTAGCTTCGTTATAGTTCTTGGCTAGTGAGGACCCTTCAGGAAAAGCATCATTAAGTAGATCTAGCAGCAGGTTAAAACTTTTATCTGACCATCCACCAAGCAATTTGACATGAAGTAGTCTAATTATGAAACGTAGTTTTGAGAACTTCTTACACCCAGGATATAGCTCTTGACTAGAGTCATTTTTCAACTTTTGAAGAGCTTCGAAATATGCATCAGTCTGCTCAGAAACTGCGTCATCTATGAAATCCCCCTCCTTATCTAAACCGCCCACTAAGTCTCGAAGCAAATCAGAAATGTCATCCTCTTCAGGTGACTCCTCCTCAACCTCATTCTCATGAGCGTCGGGAACATTCAAGAAAGAAGAACTAGATTCTCCATGAAAAATCCAAGTTTTATACCCACGGAGAAACCCATCACATACCAGATGCTCACGCACCTCTCTTTCTTCATTCCAAAATGAGTTTGAACAGTTCTTACAAGGACATAATATTTTGTTTCCGGATGAATTACTAAATGCAAAGCTTAAGAATTTTTCCACCCCTTCCATATACACCTTTGTGTGCCTACATGTTATATAAATATGCATATGCATCATATCAGATGTAGCTAAATAATTGCCTAGTACCCAATAACCGCTAAAATTTTGTGTTGTACCTAGGCTCATCCATCCACCTTTTGTCCATGGTGGCTGCACCTTCACAAGTAATGCACAAACTACTAAGTGAAATATACACTCGTAGTATCGATGTTGCTGCAAAATTGGCATTCAAGATGAACATACATATCAAATAGACATAAACTTAAAAAAGGGGCATTGAGCTTCTAAAACAGGCTAGATATGCACATAATCATGTTAATGCAAGAGAGATGTATCTGCAACTACTTGATAAAACCATATCACAGTAAGTAGGGTTCACACAACCAAATCTGCATCTACTTGAAATACAAAATGAACAACAAAAAACTAAAACTGAAAGAATATCATGCAAGTCATCCAATCAGGTCTATTACACAAGCACTCTTCAATTAGGCCATTAGTGACAATGTGAACTACTGAAAGTACCTCTTTAATCTGTAGGCGTGGCGGAGGAAAGTAATCAGCCGGAACAGAGGTCACCCGTTGAGGAAGGACAACGGTGGATCCTCGCGTCTGACCCTTCTGCTTCTCCTTGACGGTGGTAGGTGCTGCTTCTCCTCGGCACAGCGGACGGCGCTGCAGCTCCCGGCAAATGTGGGGACGGGCACTGCTCCTCGGCGCGGGCGGACGGAGCTGTAGCTCTGGCGGATGTGGGGACGGCGCTGCTGCTCCTCGGTGCAGCGGACGATGCTGCTTCTCCTCGGTGCGGCAGACGGAGCTGCAGCCCTGGCCGATGTGGGGCGGGGATCAGAGGACGGCGGATGCGGCGCGAGGGGGGGGCGGATGTGGGCGAGGGGGGCCGGGGGTGGTCGGGGGACGGGCGGGTGGTCAGGGATGGGCGGCGGCGTGCGGGTTGGGGACGGGCGGCGGCGTAGGTTGGGGACGGCGGCGCGCCCAGGTTGGGGAGGCGGCGGTGGTAGGTTTAGGTCGGGCAGGTCGGGTAGGAGATTGGGGATGGAGGGATATTTGGTTATGTCTTTTTTTCTTTTCTTCTTTTTTCTTCTCTAGTCTGGCTCGGACGTTTCACATGGCGCGCGCATGGCTGTCTTTCCGCGCCATATTTTTTGGTGCGGGCCGAAGCAAACAAGGCCGACACTTTCTGTGTCCCCACGAATCGGCGACAGACAAAGTATCACTAAAGTCCGCATATTCCGACGGAAAATGCATCGGTGATCTGGTGGTGATTTGGCGACAGATAATGTGTCATGAGGCTATATAACAGCAACATACTGTGTGTCGGCATAGTTTGTGACAAAAAAAGTGTCGGCGATTCTCACTTCTACCAACAGACGCATGTCGTCTTTGCAGTGTCGTGGTGTAGTGTTGGTGAATTTATCCACCATGACCAATAGGTATTTTTTCTTATGGGTTCCCCCTTTAAGGGGTCCAACCATATCAAGCCCCCAGACCGCGAAGGGCCAGGTAATGGGGATTGTTTGGAGGGCAGTGGGTGGCATGTGGCTTTGGTTTGCAAAAAGCTGGCAACCGGCGCAGCGTTGGAACAATTCCTATGCATCTGCCCGGGCCGTCGGCCAATAAAAACCTGTACGGAAGGCCTTGCTTACAAGGGCCCGGGCTGCGGTGTGGTGGCCGCCGAGTCCGGCATGAATTTCTGCCAGAAGTTTCCGCCCTTCCTCTTTGGGGATGCACCTTTGAAGGACTCTGGTAGTGTTTTTTTATAAAGCTCTCCCTAATGGACCCTGTAGGCTTTAGACCGCCGCACTATGCAGCGTGCCTCATTTTGGTCCTCGGGAAGTTCCTGCCTGGTTAGGTAGGCCAGGAATGGTTCTGTCCACGGGGCGATGATGGCCATTATTCCATGGGCTGAAGGTGTTATTTCGGTGGCAGAGCCTCCGATTATGTCAGAGTGTTCGATATCGGGCATTGTGGCCGGGTCCGGACTGTTGTTACCAGTGTCCCCTTCCCATACTACGGATGGCTTAAACAGCCTCTCCAAGAAAATGATTGGGGGGACCGCATCGCCTTTTGCTCCGATGCGGGCGAGTATATCCGCCGCTTGATTGTTTTCCCGAGCCACATGGTGGAATTCGAGCCCCTTGAACCGAACTGACATCCTGAGGACGGCGTTGTGATAGGCCGCCATTTTCAGATCCTTGGCATCGAAGTCTCCATTTATTTGGGATATTGCGAGGTTCGAATCCCCACGCACCTCCAGGCGTCGAATGCCCATGGAGACTGCCATACGGAGACCATGTAACAGGGCCTTGTATTCGGCTGCATTGTTGGAGTCCGTGTACAGTATTTGGAGTACATACTGGACTGTGTCTCTGGTGGGAGACGTCAGGACGACGCCAACCCCCAGACCGGCCAACATTTTAGAGGCGTCGAAGGGCATAATCCAATTGGAGTATGCGCCGTACTCTTTAGGGAGTTCGGCTTCTGTCCATTCGGCGACAAAATCGGCCAACACCTGCGGCTTAATAGCTCGCCGAGGTTTATATGTTCTGTCGAACAGAAGGAGCTCAATGGCCCATTTGGCAATCTGTCCTGTGGCGCCGCAGTTGTTTATTATGTCGTTGAGTGGTACTTCTGAGGCCACTGTAATCGAACACTCCTGAAAGTAGTGTCGTAGTTTCCGGGATGCCATGAATACCGCATATGCTATCTTTTGATAATGCGGGTAACATGATTTGCATGGAGTGAGGACAGTGGATGCATAATATATCGGCTTTTGAAGGGGGAATTTATGTCCGTCCGCTTCTCGTTCGACGACGAGCACTGCGCTTACGACTTGATTAGTCGCCGCTATGTATAGTAGCACTGGTTCGCCGGTGTTAGGCGCGACCAGGATTGGGTTGGTTGCCAGTATGGATTTTATTTCTTCCAATCCGGCTATGGCAGCATCTGTCCACTCGAAGTGTTCGGTGCGCCGAAGGAGGCGATAAAGGGGTAATGCCTTTTCTCCTAAGCGGGAGATAAAGCGGCTTAGAGCCGCCACGCATCCGGTTAATTTCTGGATTTTCTTAAGGTCCGTTGGGATAGCCAACTGTGACAGAGCTGGGATCTTGGCCGGATTTCCCTCGATTCCTCTACTGGAGACAATGAGCCCAGGAGCTTTCCGGCTTGTACACCGAAAACGCATTTTTCCGGATTTAACTTGATGTCGTATGTTCGGAGGTTGTCAAATGTGAGCCTCAAGTCATCTATTAGAGAGTCTACGTGTTTGGTTTTGACAACCACATCATCTACGTATGCCTCCACTGTTTTGCCGATTTGTTTCTCCAAACATGTTTGAATCATGCGCTGATATGTTCCGCCGGCGTTTTTTAGCCCGAAAGGCATTGAGTTCAAACAGAAAGGGCCGTATGCTGTGATGAATGTCGTTGCGGCTTGGTCGGAGTCCGCCATCTTGATTTGGTGGTAGCCAGAGTGTAACACCCCGGAAGTAACTTTCCGTATTTGTAACTCCAACTCTAACCATCTTCGGCATTGTGATATGATATTCCCTCCGTGGTTGGGTTTTTCTTCATTTTGCTTTTTGTCCATGTCATGCATTTTTATCATGTCATCATGTGCATCGCATTTGCATACGTGTTCGCCTCATGATTCCGAGCATTTTTCCCGTTGTCCGCTTTTGCAATCCGCACTCCTATCTCCCCGGCGGTCCTTTTACGCTTTTTCCGCAAAGGGTACTAAACCTTCTCGAATGGACCGAGGTTTGTCCAGGGCCTTGGTATACCACCCAGACCACCGGTCAAGTTTCGGTCATTTGAGCTCGCTTGGTACTCCAACGGTTAACCGTGACTCTCGCAAAGGCCTCTTTAAGTTGCAGCCCAACACCCTTTCAAAATAGTCCAATAGCCCATCTAAGTCACTTCCATGCTCTCCGTCGCTCGATCACGATCGTGGGCGAAAACTACACCTCATTTGGACTCTCCTAGCTCCCTCTATGCCTATTTAAACACCTCCCCGTCCAAATCCGGTCTTCTTCCCCAAACCCTAAAAATTCATCCTGCGCCACCAGACACGTCCGCCCCGACGAAAATCGCCCGCCGCCTAATCGCCAGCGCCACCTGTCCGCCGCCAGCGCGCTGCCCGCCTGCCTGCCCGCTGCCAGCGCGCTGCCCGCCAGGCCCTCCGCCACGCTTCGCTGGGCCGCTCCCCTCCGCGGCCTCCGCCGCCTCGCCGCCGCCGCCCGGCGCCAGCCACTGGCCGCTCGGCGCCGCCCGGCCGCCGCCCTGCTGCCCGCCACACTGGCGCTGCCACCTCCTCCGCTGCCGCCTGCTTTCCCTGCCGGATCCGCCGCCCTCCTCCGCCATCCGTCCGCTTTTCGTCCCGGCGAGATCCAATCGATCCCGCCGTCCTCGGTTCGCGGCATCGGGTTGACTTTCTCCCCCTCGAATTCTCGTCTAAGTTTTTCATCCGGAGATATTTCGTGGCATTTTCAACGTAGTATAACTTTGCATCTGTAGCTCCATTTTGCGCGTATAATATATCAAAATGTTCGCCTCGAAGAGTATATCATTTCATCTCATTGCATAATTTTCATTTGAGCTCATCTTGATGCCTGAAATGCTGTTGGAAGAGGGCTATGTGATGTTAGTTTCTGTTTCTTAACAGAACTTGCACTTTTGTTAATTTTGCTATGATTGATGTTTGCACCCTATGAAGTTGAGTCCTACATGTGTTTTGTAATATGCCATGCCATCTTTCCAGGGGTGTATGCCATGTATTTTTGTGATCTATGTGGTGACTAGCACAAGCATGCAAAGTAGGTGTCCTGATGTTGCTGTTTTCAGCCCTGTTTAGCTGATATTTTGATGCCATGTTAACTTGATGCTACCGAGAGATCTATGCATATTTTGAGATACTTCAGTAAGGATGTTTTGTTAAACATGTCTTGCTCTATCCATCCATGCCTTTGTTTGCAATTATGGAGGGCCATAGCTTGAGTCAATCGAGCTCTACTTTTGCTATCAAATGTTTCCTGGCAGATTGTATACATGTTATTCAATTTTGCCAAGGTTGTTATGGTTGATCCATTTATGATATGATGTTGTTCTTGCCATGTATATCTTCTATGCCATGTCTTCTTGATGTATGTATGCTTATTTTATCATATAAGGCTCTGTAGTGAGTGCATTGAGCTTGTAAACATGCCTACTTGTTATCAGTTTTTGACATGCCATGTTGCGGAATCTGTTAACGGAACTTTCAATATTTACATGGGTGTTACTATATTTTCTGATCCTTTTTGGCTTATGGTCAGTAAGGGACTTTTGTTCTATGCATTGAGTAGATTCATGCCATGCCTTGTTTTGCTATTATAAGTTCCTGTAGCATGTAGTTTTGCTGCTCTGAACATTGCTACCTGATGCTGTTTTTGCCATGTCCAGCCTGATATTTTGTGCACTTTTGCCATGCTTGTTTGAACCTGTTATGATGTGAACTAGCCGTAGCTCAGTGCTCATATTTTGTCAAGCATCTTGTGTAGATCACTGCCATATACTTTGTTGGTACGTTTGGGTGCAGTAGCTTAATTTCTTGTTGCTTGCTAAGTGGTATCATGCTTTTAATGGCAGATTTGTGCCATTCTTGTTTTGCTTGTCATTTGCAAATCGTGCATCCGATTCCGGTGATCTTTATATCGATTTCAACCGAAATCATCTCATCTTTCCAGTGGCATACTTGGTTTGCCAAGTTGATGCCTAGTTCATCATTTTCCTTCCGGAGCGCACATACGCATTGCATATCACATCCCGCATATCATGCCATGTTTTGCATCATGTTGATTGTGCATTGCACCGTGATTTATTGTGGTTCCTTTGTTTGTGTTGTTGCTTTGGGTAGAGCCGGGACACGAGTACGTGTACGAGGAACCTGTTGAGAACGCTTACGAGGATCAAGCTTTTGACAACTCTGAGAACATTGCAGGCAAGATGACCATACCCTCGAAATCACTTCTATCTTTGCAATGCTAGTTGCTCTCTCTTTTGCTATGCCTATGCTAAGATGCCTACCACTTGCTATATCATGCCACCCATATTGCCATGTCAGCCCCTAACCATCTTTTTCCTAGCAAACCGTTGATTGGCTATGTTACCGCTTTACTCAGCCCCTCTTATAGCGTTGCTAGTTGCAGGTGAAGCTGAAGTTTGTTCCTTGTTGGAACATGGAGATGTTGTTCCTTATTGGAACATGTTTACTTGTTGGGGATATCACAATATATATCTGCTATAATTAATGCATCTATATACTTGGTAAGGTGTGGAAGGCTCGGCCTTATGCCTGGTGTTTTGTTCCACTCTTGCCACCCTAGTTTCCGCCATACCGTGTTATGTTCCTTGATTTCGCGTTCCTTACACGGTTGGGTGATTTATGGGACCCCTTGACGGTTCGCTTTGAATAAGACTCGCCCAGAAGGCCCAACATTGGTTTTACCATTTGTCACCTAAGCCTTTTTCCCCGGTTTTCGCGAGCCCAAGGGTCATCTTTATTTTAACCCCCCCCGCCGACCGGTGTTCTTCGAAGGCTGGCCCAACCGAGCAGCCTACGGGCCACCACGGGAAACTCGAGGCTTGGTTTTACTCAGAGCTTGTCTTATCCGGATGTGCCTCGAGAACGAGATATGTGCAGCTCCTATCGGGATTTGTCGGCACAATCGGGCGGCTTTTGCTGGTCTTGTTTTATTGCTATCGAAATGTCTTGTAGTCCGGGATTCCGAGATTGATCGGGTCTTCCGGTAGAAGGAATATCCTTCGCTGACCGTGAGAGCTTATAATGGGCTTGTTGGGACACCCCGCAGGTAATATCTTTCAAAGCCGTGCTCGCGGTTATGAGGCAGATGGGAATTTGTTAATGTCCGTTGTAGAAAACCCAAAGTTGACCTCAATTAAAATACACATCAATCGCGGTGTAACCGTGATGGTCTCTTCTCGGAGTCCGGAAGTGAACACGTGTTGGAGTTATGTCTAACGTAAGTAGTTCAGGATCACTTCTTGATCGCTATTAGCTTCACGACCGTGCTTTGCTCCTCTTCTCGCTCTCTTTTGCGATGTAGCCACCATATATGCTAGTCGCTTGCTGCAGCTCCACTTTACAATTCTGTCCTTCCTATAAGCTTAAATAGTCTTGATCTCGCTGGTGTGAGATTGCTGAGTCCCCGTGACTCACAGATTCTACCAAAACAGTTGCAGTTCCGATGATGCGGCAGGTGACGAACCGAGCTCAAGTGGGAGTTCGACGAGGAACGTGGTCGTTATTATGTGTCTTTTCCCGATGATCGTAGTGGAGCTCAGTTGGGACGATCGGGATCTGTGTAGCATTTGGGGTATCTTCTTTTATTTTGGTTCCAGAGTCGGACCTTGAGTGTACTCAATGATGGATGTTTATTTATGTTGTGTGAAGTGGCGATCGTAAGCCAACTATGTATCTCTTTCCTTATGTATTACATGGGTTGTGTGAAGATTACCTCACTTGCGACATTGCTTTCAATGCGTTATGTCTCTAAGTCGTGCCTCGACACGTGGGAGATATAGCCGCATCGAGGGCATTACAAGTTGGTAATCGAGCCTTCCCGACTTAGGAGCCCCTACTTGATTGTTTCTTGGCGTTGTTGAGTCTAGAATGGAAAATGTTTTGAGTCTTAGGATTATATATATCGGAGAGTAGGATTCTTTTACTTCCCAGTCCCTTCATCGCCTCTGGTGAGGTATCCCGACGAGAGTTTTGACTCTTCTCTCCTCAAATTTCACTAAAAAATTTTAGGATCACGCTGGTGTCTTGGGATCGTTCGATGGTTTTGTGACGAGAACATTGTTCTTGGTGCCTCCCGACATTTAGGGGTTGTGGCAGTGTCCCGGGAGTTGAGCTCCGAGGTGTTGTCGCCACAATTTTATCGTTGCAGATTCGAATACCCGAGTTTTACCGACATCGAAATCTCTTTTGTGCAGTTGTTGGTGAGATAACCCGATAACCCGAAGATCGGGTGAGCTCGGAGTATTGCCATGACTTGTATAACGGATGTTTTTCAAGGTCGAGGTACACGATTTCCGAGGATTTCTTGGTTATGTGTTGACGGATGGATCCAAATGGATCTAGGTATTGTTAGTTTGGGTGATATATTTTGTGTCCCCTGTATCCCCAACACCAGATTGCATAACCAGAAAGTTTCGGAGTTTATAGGTGGAATTCTAGTAGCTTACGGTGATATCTTTCCGATGATGTATGATTTGAGATTGGGGTTCAACGCTCAGTGGTCCGCCCATTCACGGTCGATTTACGTGGTCGCGAGGCGCCTTAAAGAATCCTTGGCTATGCTGATTCGGGACGCCTTGTTTTTCATTCGTGACGTCATATATCGTTGTGTCCGTGTGGGCCCCACCACTTAACACTTTGGGCGTAAATTCTATCATGTGTTTGTTCCGCTCATTCTAGAAGCCAATCTTTTGTTTTCAGTTGTGATATTCGATTTGTTTCTAAGATGATGTTGTTTCCATATCTTTATCTAAGTGGCTTCTCACCTTAATGGACGTATGATGATTAACTTTGAATTCATTCGCTCATTCTTGTTCAATGTTTATTGTGAAGACTATATGTTGCAATTCCTATCCGCTGATTTCAACTTGAATTTTTGTCTATCAAAGGACTAACGGATGTCACCCTCTTCAGATGGCTCCGCCAACGTCTGAATCGCAATGATGGGGATCACCGAACCTCCACCTCCACCTCCGCCTCCGGAGGCTCGGCAAGCTATCATGGCAGCCACCAATGCCAATACTCGATGATTTTGCAGCTCTTGCAAGAACGCACTCAGGGCAAGGCAATCAAGGAAATCAAGGTCAAGGCAACAATCAGCCGCACTTTGCTACTCTCTACCGGCCTCGCTAATCAGCCGAAGTCTTTCAGTTTATGTGTTGAGGCTACAGACGCTGACGATTGGCTTGTGGACATCTGCAAGCACTTTGAATGTAGCAATGTCAGACCTGAGGACTTTGTCAAGTTTGCATCGTTTCAACTCAAGGATCAAGCTGCTGAGTGGTACCAAGAATACAAAGATTCCCGAGGAGGTCGTGTCATTACCTGGGATGAGTTCCGCCGAGATTTCAGAGCTCACCACATTCCGAAAAGTGTTGTTGAGAGCAAGCGTGAGGAGTTCCGCAATCTCAAGCAGGGCAACATGTCTGTCTATCAATACAATATCCAGTTCCGTAAGCTCGCTTCGCTTTGCTAAGCAAGACGCACTGATGAAAAGAGTATGATCTATCAATTCAGAGGTGGTCCGAGAGAAGATCTGCAATTAGCTCTTGTGCTTTTGAGCCGTAAAAGTATGATGAATTCTACAACATGGCATCAAGCAAGAAGCTGCCCAGCTCAAATGTGAGGCTTCTAAGAAGAGAATCGGGGATGCAGTTCAGTCTTCTTCTTCCTCTCAAGTGGCAGCTAAGCAGCAGAAGTTCTACCTTCCTCCTCCTCCGTCTCCGTCAGCCTTATCGCCAGAAGAACTCAGGTGGCCGTGGATCTTCCCACCCACCCAAACCTGGCTATCAGAACAAGTCTAATTCTCAAGCTCCAAGGTCAAGTGCTCCTTACCACCGTCCGCTCTCTGAGGTGACTTGCAACAAATGTTAGCAGAAAGGTCACTATGCGAACAAGTGCTTCAACCAAAGGCGCCTTCCGCCTCCTCCTCCTGTGAAATCTTCAAGCAATGCAGTGGTCAAGCATAATCCAAAGCATGCCAAGGTCAATATGATGAATGCAGCTCAAGCAGAGGAATCTTCTGATGTGATAATGGGTAATCTCTCGCTAATGATATTCTGCAAAAGTATTATTTGATACCGTGCATCGCATTGTTTCATGTCAAGACCGTTTTTGCCAAGCATGAATTCACTTCTTCTCATTTGGGAAACCCATGGATGTCATTTCTCCGGTAAACGGTTGAGCTCCAGTTTGGTGGTTCCGGATGTTTCTATCAAGATGGGCGATTATAGATTTCTTTCTAAACCTATTTTCCTTGGTGACTCGGATATTGATCTTATTCTCGAATGGATCGGCTTTATCAAGACAAAGCTCAGCTTGATTGTGCTGCTGTGAAATTCAATTGACCCACTCTTCTAATGATGTGATCATCTATGCCGCTCGTGATGAAACCATTCGGTTGTTTTCTCTCAATGAGAAGGGCGAATTGATGCTATCTCTCGATTCCAAATGCTTGTGAGTACCAAGATGTCTTTCCGTAAGAGCTTCCGGTATGCCTCCTCATCGCCGCTTGAGTTCGTTATCGATCTTGATCCCGCATCGAACCCGCTTGCAAGCGCCCATACAAGCTTGGACCTGATGAGCTGAAGGAATTGAAGAAGCAGCCAATGAACAAGAGCGTCTGGGTTTGATCGCATCGAGTTCATCTCCTTGGGGTTGTGGTGTTCTTTTGTCCAGAAGAAGGATGGCACGGACCGACTTTAAGGCCGATTACCGCCCATTGAATAAGAAGACAATCAAGAACAAGTATCCACTTCCCAATATCAATGAGCTTTTCGAGCAACTCAAAGGTGCTAAAGTGTTCTCCAAGCTTGACCTTCAGATGGGTTATCATCAGATTCAGATTCGTGAACAAGATATTCCCAAGACAGCATTCGAACAAGCTTTGGTTCTTATGAATATACTGTCATGTCTTTCGCCTTGTCAATGCTCCTCCAACATTCTCTCGGATGATGACTTTCATATTCAACCCCTACACCAATGAATTGCCTTGGTCTATCTTGATGATATTTTGGTCTTCCAAGAATAAGAAGGATCATGCCAAACATTTGCGATTGGTGCTAGACAAGCTCAGAGAGTATCAATTCTATGCTAAGTTCTCCAAATGTGAATTTTGGCTTGATGAAGTGCTTTATCTTGGTCATATCATCTCCGCTAAGGGCATCGCAGTTAATCCCGAGAAGGTGTCCAATTGTGAATTGGGAACCTCCTCGTAATGTCAAGCAGCTCTGCAGTTTTCTTGGTCTTGCAAGCTATTGTCAAGATTCGTTGAGAACTTCTCCAAGATTGCAAAGCCTCTTTCCAACCTCCTCCGAAGCATGTGAAATATGTCCGGTCTCCCGAGTGTGACGTTGCTTTCAATACCCTCAAAGAGAAACTCGTCACAGCTCCTGTCTTGACTCCTCCTGATGAATCCAAGCCATTCGAAGTTTTCTGTGATGCTTCTCTTCAAGGTCTCGGTGTTGTGTTAATGCAAGAGAAGAGAGTTGTGGCTTATACCTCTCGACATTTGAAGCCCAACGAAAAGAACTACCCCACTCACGATCTTGAGTTGGCGGCAGTTGTCCATGCATTGATAACATGGAGACATCTCTTGTTGGGAAGGAAAGTGGACATTTTCACCGATCACAAGAGTCTCAAGTATATCTTCACTCAACCCAACCTCAACCTCAGGCAGACTCGATGGGTCGAAATGATTCAAGAGTACAACCCAAGTATTGAATATACTCCGGCAAGGCCAATGTCATTGCAGATGCTTTGAGGAGGAAGGCTTATCGCAATGCCTAATCCTCAAGCCCTTCCAATGGATCTCGTGAATCTTTCCGCAAGCTGAATCTTCAAGTTGTTCCTCAAGGCTTTCTTGCCAACCTCATAGTCTCTCCTACTTTGGAAGATCAGATTCGTGAGGCTCAACTTCTGGATACCATGGTGAAAAGGTGAAACGTGGTATCGACAAGGGCATTTCCAAGTACAAGTGCTTCCACATTGATGACAAAGATACTCTTTTCTTCGAGGACCGGATTGTGGTTCCAAAGGGTGATCTACGAAAGTCATTATGAACGAGGCACAATTCGCTTCTATCCATTCATCCCGAAGTACGAAGATGTACCATGACCTCAAGCAGTCAGATTGGTGGACTCGAATGAAGCGAGAAATTGCTCAATTCGTGAATGAATGTGATGTCTGCAGAAGAGTGAAAGCAGAACACCAACGACCAGCTGGTCTCCTCCAACCTCTTGCTATTCCAGAATGGAAGTTTGATCATATCGAGATGGACTTCGTGACTGGTTTTCCAAAGTCCAAGCGTGGAAATGATGCTATCTTCGTTGTCATCGACAAGCTTACTAAAGTGGCTCATTTTCTTCCTATCAAAGAATCTATCACAGCAGCTCAGTTGGCAGAGCTATACACCTCCAGGATTGTCTCCTTGCACGGCATTCCACAAGTGATCTCTTCAGACCGTGGCAGCATCTTTACCTCCAAGTTCTGGGATTTTTTTTTCAAGGCCATGGGCACCAACATTCGCTTCAAAGCACAGCTTTCCATCCTCAAACAAGTGGCCAAGTTGAGCGAGTTAATCAAATCCTTGAAGATATGCTCGGGCTTGTGTCATTTCCTTCGTATGAAGTGGGAAGATTGTCTTCCATATGCCGAAGTTCTCCTACAACAACAGCTTCCAAGCGAGTTCGGCAAGGCCCCATTCGAAATTCTCTATGGCGAAAGTGCCGCATTCTCTCAATTGGTCTCGAGACAGTGAATGCCAACTTCTTGGCAATGACTTGATCACGAATGTAAGAAATGTGAAAAGTCATTCGTGAGAATCTCAAAGCCGCATAATCGCGCCAGAAGAGCTATTATGATGATAAGCACCGTGATGTGGCTTTTGAAATCGGAGACCATGTCTACCTCGCGCCTCCCCAATGAAAGGCACTCGTCGCTTCGGTATCAAAGGGAAGCTTGCCCCTAGATACGTGGGTCCTTTCAAGATCATTGGCAAAAGAGGCGATCTCGCCTATCAACTTGAGCTTCCATCCAACTTTGCAAACATGCACGATGTGTTTCACGTGTCACAGCTTCGCAAGTGCTTCAAGACTCCTGAACGCACTATCAACTTCAAGAGATTGACCTTCAAGAAGATCTCTTATCATGAGCACCCTGCTGCTATTCTTGAAGAAACCGAGCGCAAGACTCGCAACAAGTCAATCAAATTCCTGAAAGTGAAGTGGTCACACCATTCCGACCGAGAAGCCACCGGGAGCGCGAGGATCACCTCCGCTCGAATATCCGAGTTCTTTCAGTCCTAGATCTCGGACGAGATCCTCTTGTAGTGGTGGAGTGTTGTAACACCCCGGAAGTAACTTTCCGTATTTGTAACTCCAACTCTTGCCATCCTCGGCATTGTGATATGATATTCCCTCCGTGGTTGGGTTTTTATTCATTTTGCCTTTTGTCCATGTCATGCATTTTTATCATGTCATCATGTGCATCGATTTGCATACGTGTTCGCCTCATGATTCCGAGCATTTTTCCCGTTGTCCGCTTTTGCAATCCGCACTCCTATCTCCCCGGCGGTCCTTTTACGCTTTTTCCGTAAAGGGTACTAAACCTTCTCGAATGGACCGAGGTTTGTCCAGTGGCCTTGGTATACCACCAGAGACCACCGTCAAATTTCGGTCATTTGGAGCTCGTTTGGTACTCCAACGGTTAACCGTGACTCTCAAAAGGCCACTTTTAAGTTGCAGCCCAACACCCTTTCAAAATAGTCCAATAGCCCATCTAAGTCACTTCCATGCTCTCCGTCATTCGATCACGATCGTGTGGCGAAAACTACACCTCATTTGGACTCTCCTAGCTCCCTCTATGCCTATTTAAACACCTCCCCGTCCAAACCGGTCTTCTTCCCCAAACCCTAAAAAATTCATCCCTCGCCATCAACACGTCCGCCGCCACGGACAAAATCGCCGCCGCCGCCTAATCGCCAGCGCCACTGTCCTCGCTGGCCGCTTTCGCGGCGCTGGCTGCCCGCTGGTCAGTGGGGCTGCGCCTGCCCGCATGCGCACGCTGCTGCCGCGTCCGCCCGCCGCGCGCTGGCGCTCCCTCCGCCCTCCGCCGCCTCTCCGCGCCGCCGTTCCGCCAGCCACACCGCCGCCCGGCGCTGCTGCGCTGGCCGCCCACACCGGCGCCGACCACCACCTCCTCCTGCCGCCTGCTTTCATGCCCGGATCCGGCCGGCCCCTCCTCCGGCCACCGTCCCCGCCTTCGTCCCGGCGAGATCCAATCGAGATCCCGGCCGTCCTCGGTTCGCGTGCATCGGGTTGACTTTCTCCCCCTCGAATTCTCGTCTAAGTTTTTCATCCGGAGATATTTCGTGGCATTTTCAACGTAGTATAACTTTGCACCTGTAGCTCCATTTTGCGCGTATAATATATCAAAATGTTCGTCTCGAAGAGTAGATCATTTCATCTCATTGCATCATTTTTGCTTGAGCTCATCTTGATGCCCGAAATGCTGTTGGAAGAGGGCTATGTGATGTTAGTTTCTGTTTCTTAACAGAACTTGCACTTTTGTTAATTTTGCTATGATTGATGTGTGCACCCTATGAAGTTGAGTCCTACATGTGTTTTGTAATATGCCATGCCATATTTCCAGGGGTGTATGCCATTTATTTTTGTGATCTATGTGGTGACTAGCACAAGCATGCAAAGTAGGTGTCCTGATGTTGCTGTTTTCAGCCCTGTTTAGCTGATATTTTGATGCCATGTTAACTTGATGCTACCGAGAGATCTATGCATATTTTGAGATACTTAAGTAAGGATGTTTTGTTAAACATGTCTTGCTCTATCCATCCATGCCTTTGTTTGCAATTATTGAGTGCCATAGCTTGAGTCAATCGAGCTCTACTTTTGCTATCAAATGTTTCCTGGCAGATTGTATACATGTTATTCAATTTTGCCAAGGTTGTTATGGTTGATCCATTTATGCTATGATGTTGTTCTTGCCATGTATATCTTCTATGCCATGTCTTCTTGATGTATGTATGCTTAGTTTATCATATAAGGCTCTTTAGTGAGTGCATTGAGCTTGTAAACATGCCTACTTGTTATCAGTTTTTGACATGCCATGTTGCGGAATCTGTTAACGAAACTTTCAATATTTACATGGGTGTTACTATATTTTCTGATCCTTTTTGGCTTATGGTCAGTAAGGGACTTTTGTTCTATGCATTGAGTAGATTCATGCCATGCCTTGTTTTGCTATTATAAGTTCCTGTAGCATGTAGTTTTGCTGCTCTAAACATTGCTACCTGATGCTGTTTTTGCCATGTCCAGCCTGATATTTTGTGCACTTTTGCCATGCTTGTTTGAACCTGTTATGATGTGAACTAGCCGTAGCTCAGTGCTCATCTTTTGTCAAGCATCTTGTGTAGATCACTGCTATATACTTTGTTGGTACGTTTGGGTGCAGTAGCTTAATTTCTTGTTGCTTGCTAAGTGGTATCATGCTGTTAATGGCAGATTTGTGCCATTCTTGTTTTGCTTGTCATTTGCAAATCGTGCATCCGATTCCGGTGATCTTTATATCGATTTCAACCGAAATCATCTCATCTTTCCAGTGGCATACTTGGTTTGCCAAGTTGATACCTAGTTCATCATTTTCCTTCCGGAGCGCACATACGCATTGCATATCACATCCCGCATATCATGCCATGTTTTGCATCATGTTGATTGTGCATTGCACCGTGATTTATTGTGGTTCCTTTGTTTGTGTTGTTGCTTTGGGTAGAGCCGGAGACGAGTACGTGAACGAGGAACCTGTTGAGAACGCTTACGAGGATCAAGCTTTCGACAACTCGAGAACATTGAGCAAGATGACCATACCTCGAAATCACTTCTATCTTTGCTATGCTAGTTGCTCTCTCTTTTGCTATGCCTATGCTAAGATGCCTACCACTTGCTATATCATGCCACCCATATTGCCATGTCAGCCCCTAACCATCTTTTTCCTAGCAAACCGTTGATTGGCTATGTTACCGCTTTACTCAGCCCCTCTTATAGCATTGCTAGTTGCAGTGAAGTGAAGTTTGTTCCTTGTTGAACATGGAGATGTTGTTCCTTATTGGAACATGTTTACTTGTTGGGGATATCACAATATATATCTGCTATAATTAATGCATCTATATACTTGGTAAGGGTGGAAGGCTCGGCCTTATGCCGGTGTTTTGTTCCACTCTTGCCACCCTAGTTTCCGCCATACCGTGTTATGTTCCTTGATTTCGCGTTCCTTACACGGTTGGGTGATTTATGGGACCCCTTGATAGTTCGCTTTGAATAAGACTCGCCCAGCAAGGCCCAACATTGGTTTTACCATTTGTCACCTAAGCCTTTTTCCCCGGTTTTCGCGAGCCCGAGGGTCATCTTTATTTTAACCCCCGACCAGTGCTCCTTCGAAAGGCTGGTCCAACCGAGCAACCTCATGGGCCACCACGGGAAACTCGAGGCTTGGTTTTACTCATTGCTTGACTTATCCGGATGTGCCTCGAGAACGAGATATGTGCAGCTCCTATCGGGATTTGTCGGCACAATCGGGCGGCTTTGCTGGTCTTGTTTTATTGCTGTCGAAATGTCTTGTAGTCCGGATTCCGAGATTGATCGGGTCTTCCCGGTAGAAGGAATATCCTTCGCTGACCGTGAGAGCTTATAATGGGCTGTTGGGACACCCCGCAGGTAATATCTTCAAAGCCGTGTCTGCGGTTATGAGGCGATGGGAATTTGTTAATGCCCGTTGTAGAAAACCCGGTTGACCTCAATTAAAATACACATCAATCGCGTGTGTAACCGTGATGGTCTCTTCTCGGCGGAGTCCGGAAGTGAACACGGTGTTGGAGTTATGTCCGACGTAAGTAGTTCAGATCACTTCTTGATCGCTATTAGCTTCACGACCGTGCTTTGCTCCTCTTCTCGCTCTCTTTATGTATGTAGCCACCATATATGCTAGTCGCTGCTGCAGCTCCACTTTACAACTCTGTCCTTCCTATAAGCTTAAATAGTCTTGATCTCGCTGGTGTGAGATTGCCGAGTCCCGTGACTCATGTGATTCTACCAAAACAGTTGCAGTTCCGATGATGCCACCAGGTGACGAACCGAGCTCAAGTGGGAGTTCGACGAGGAATGTGGTCGTTATTATGTGTCTTTTCCCGATGATCAGTAGTGGAGCTCAGTTGGGACGATCGGGATCTGTAGCATTTGGGGTATCTTCTTTTATTTTGGTTCCGTAGTCGGACCTTGAGTGTACTCTGAATGATGGATGTTTATTTATGTACTATCTGAAGTGGCGACTGTAAGCCAACTATGTATCTCTTTCCCTTATGTATTACATGGGTTGTGTGAAGATTACCTCACTTGCGACATTGCTTTCAATGCGGTTATGCCTCTAAGTCGTGCCTCGACACGTGGGAGATATAGCCGCATCGAGGGCGTTACACAGAGTATGCGTCGAGGAAACACAATGAATCGTGTCCTGTGGTAGCGTTGATAATTTGATCGATGCGGGGGAGGGGGGAGAGATCCTTTGGGCAGGCCTTGTTGAGGTCCTTGAAATCGACGCATAGGCGCCAGGATTTGTCCTTCTTTGGTACCATCACCAGGTTTGCTAGCTAGTCCGGATGTTTTATTTCTATGATGAATCCGGCCTCCAATAACTTGGCTAGTTCCTCTTCCAGCTTGTCTCTTGGGTTCAGAGAAACGCCGAAGAGTTTGCTTGACCGGCTTGAATCCTTTAAGGATATTAAGGCTGTGTTGGGCCAGCCTGCGTGGGATTCTTGGTATATCTGAAGGATGCCAGGCGAATATGTCCCAATTTTCGCGCAGGAACTCTCGTAGTGCGGCCTCCACTGCGAGGTTTAACTGTGTCCCGATAGAGGCTGTTTTTGTAGCGTCCGTTGGGTGGACTTGGAATTTGACTATTTCATCCGCTGGTTTAAAAGAGGTGGACTTGGATCTTTTGTCAAGTATCACGTCGTCCCTGTCCACTGTGGAGCGTAGCGCAGTTAATTCCTCGGCCGCAAGGGCTTCGGATAGTGCCTCGAGGGCCAATGCGGCTGTTTTGTTTCCGGCTCGAAGGGCTGTGTCCGGATCACTGGTGAGAGTGATGATTCCGTTGGGCCCAGGCATTTTCAGCTTCATGTACCCATAATGGGGTATGGCTTGGAAGATTGTGAATGCCTCCCGCCCTAAAAGGGCGTGGTATCCGCTACTGAACGAGGCCACTTGGAATGTAATTTCTTCGGACCTATAGTTCTCCCGCGTGCCGAATACCACATCTAGTGTGATTTTCCCAGCGCAGCGTGCTTCTCGACTGGGGATGATTCCCCTGAATGTTGTGCTACTTTGCTCAATGCGGTTCCAGTCTATTTCCATTTTCTGAAGAGTTTCCTCATAGATGAGGTTTAATCCACTGCCGCCATCCATGAGTACTTTGGTGAGTCGAAAGCCGTCCACAATTGGACTGAGGACTAGTGCAGCTGGTGCCCGGGCTGTTCGGAATTTATGTTCGTCACTGGCATTGAAGGTAATAGCTGTGTCACTCCATGGATTTATTGCTGCCACGTGGCAGATTTCGGCAAAGCTGCGGAGTGTTCGCTTGCGCCTATTATTTGATGCGAAGGTGTCGAAGACTGTTAATACCGTATTGTTATCCCTGGGATGGTGCTCTATGGCCTCTGGGATGAAAAGATCCTCGCCACTTTTGGCCACCTGCCGGAGTATCCAACATGCTCTAAGGCTATGTGTTGGTATGATACCTTCTGTACTATGAATATTGCAGGGTCCGTTGAGCCATCCCTCCAATACGGTTTCATGCCCTGTAGAGGGTTTTTGCTTTTTTGTAGTTAACCCGGGTGTCTTGTGATAGTGCACCCTTTTACTTCGGACTAATTGTGTATTCGGGGCCGGATTATCCCAAAATTTTGTTTCGGTTTTCCAGGCGCTTTCCATCGCACAGTACTTTCGTACTATGGACGCCAAGTCAGCAAAGCGTGATATGTCACGGCGACTTATGGCGTTAAGGATTCCCTTGTCCGTGTAATTATTGCAGAAGAATGAGACTGCGTCTTCCTCGCGACAGTCCTGAACCTTGTTTATCACAAGGAGGAATCTGGCCCGATAGTGATGTACTATTTCCTGGGGCTCTTGCCTGATGTGGGAAAGATCGCTTATGTTTGGGTGGGTGGGTGGAATTAAATCCGAACCCTCACCCGATCTGAGACACAGGGGCCGAGGAGTTCCCAATCTTGGAAGTTCGGGTTCCAGGATGTTGCCCGATAAGTCTGGCCCGCTGCCTGACTCTAGGTTCAGGGCTTGGGTGATGTCCTCCTGTAAACGGGTGTCCGGCTCAGAGAGCTTGGGAATCCGGACATAATTAGTCCTCAAGATAGAGGAAGAGTCGCTGCATTGTTCCTCCACCACCGCGATATGATGGGTGACCGGTGGAGAGTTAATCTCCCTTTGATCAGGTTTAAGCCCAATCTGATCATAGTCCGTAGCGACTCCCAAGGCCGCGATGCGATCCAAGAGCTCGTTCAGAGATGAGAGCTCCATTGGATCCATCTGCTCGGTGAGTTCCGAGTTGACGTGGAGGCTGTTTTCGATGAATCGAGAAGTCATCGTTGGTGCAGCGGCCGAATAGGCGGTCATGATAAAACAATGTAGCCAGAGAGTTTGACCAATAGCCAAGGCCCCTCCGGCGGTAATGTTGTCTTTAAGGACGAGACGAGACATCCTTCCCTGCGGTGACGGCACAGCGGAACTCTCATTGAAAGCACCATTGTCGGTGTCAAAACCGGCAGATCTCGGGTAGGGGGTCCCGAACTGTGCGTCTAGGCGGATGGTAACAGGAGACAAGGGACATGATGTTTTTACCCAGGTTCGGGCCCTCTCGATGGAGGTAAAACCCTACTCCTGCTAGATTGATCTTGATGATATGGGTATTACAAGAGTTCACCTACCACGAGATCAGAGAGGCTAAACCCTAGAAGCTAGCCTATGGTATGATTGTTGTTGTTGGTCCTACGGACTAAACCCTCCGGTTTATATAGACATTGGAGGGGGCTAGGGTTACACAGAGTCGGTTACAAAGAAGGAGATCTACATATCCATATTGTCAAGCTTGCCTTCCACGCCAAGGAGAGTCCCATCCGGACACGGGACCAAGTCTTCAATCTTGTATCTTCATAGTCCAACAGTCCGGCCAAAGGTTATAGTCCGGCTGTCCGGATACCCCCTAATCCAGGATTCCCTCAAGGGGGTTACATCGGCACAGCGAAACTACGGCTGCCACGGTTGCTCCATGCAAGCAGCAGAACAACTCGATACAGCGGAATGACTACTGGCGGTGCTGCACGACGGCGGTGATGAACTCCACTCCGCAGGGACTCTGGCTGGAACGCTTATCCTAGCTCGCAAACAAGGGATCCACGACAAACAAGCAATCAAATCCGGCATGACCTGCAAACTGGCATGACACACCAGGTCAGTACATTGAATGTACTTGCAAGCTCATAGCAACCAAAGCAATCAAGACAGACAACAACATGGCAATTACAGGTTAACAAGGATTAACATGATACTATCAGAACAACATAGCATGAGAAAGGTGATACAGCTAGAACAATACGAGCATGGCATGAACATATCAACATGATAATACTAGCATGCAACATGATGATGCTATCATGCACCTACTTACTCTGCTCTGGTTACGTCGTAACCATCACCTGAACAAACTTACCATCACGGACATCACACAATCATCTCAGGATCCAATCCAGCTTGGTATTAACAATACCGTAGTAATCATTCTTGACCATAAGGAGCTTGACCTTTACCTTTGACTCTCGCATAACACCACAAATATCCATCAACTCGATATCCATGATACCACAGTGATCCTCTCACGATCACATAGATATCAACAAACTTCTTTCATCATCGAACCGAGGTTGCTATTAAGCACATTATTATTACTGTTGACCCATAGTGTGACCGGCATGAACTGGGCCCTTATCCGCGGGCACGGCTATTGATAGATTAAACACACACTCTGCAGAGGTTAGCACACTGTACCCACACCATGGAACCCATGGTCTCGCACTCCCATATGTGCGGACATGGTGTTAAGACAAAAAACCGATCTACTGCCATGACACTCTCCCGGCCACTCCGACCAACTCCCTTTTGGGCTAAGTCCTGGGTGGCCCCGTGCCTACCAAAGGCACCAACGGCCACCGTCGTGGCAAAATGGTCCCAAACTGGGACATGAGCTGAAAACCAAACACGGGCACACAAGGCTTATGCCGTCCTACACAGTAAAGGTAGCGCCCGCGCATAAACTTCCCTCGTGAGAGGCACCGGCGAGAGGCATGATAATAGACCCAGTTAGGGCCTTCCCATAAGGCAAACATGGTTGCACTGGTCAGATCGATATGGTGGCACCATGACTCAACCAACAATTGTTCAAGTTCAATTTAATCCGGTTAAACTTGAATGCAATATGCTGAGCCATGATAAAATAACATGATGCAACTATAATGCATGAACATGATATCGAACATAAGCATGGGGGTGCATCATAATCAACGAGCATAGCAACAACATGTAACCATTTATCCAGATGAGCAAGGCATACTGACGAGCATGAATATCACAACTAGCACACTACCCATAGCATGACAGGACCACTAGCATCAATAATAAATACCATGCAATAAAATAACGATAAAACTACCATGCAAGTATATAATCAACTGGATGCAAAGAAACATGCATAACGGCGGTACTCGGAACAGACGATAGTCATGCACCGAAGACCATCACCAACATGTACTACTACCAAACATGTTCCATAAGAAAGTAATACTAGCATGAAGAAAATAATAACAGAGTGCAAGAAAACATAGCATGACGGTAAACACCGATCCATAAGCATAACCGAAATACCGACAGCGATAGCAAAACGAACAAGTAGTTATAAATGATTCAAGTTGAAAACCAATGCTTCTGCATGGCTATCATGCAAATGGTGGTTGTGGCTTGCCTGGGATTGAGAAGGCTCCGGGAAAAAGTGCGGAATGACCGCGGAAGGAATCGCCGGAAAGGGTACTTCTCGAAGGGGGCTGATTGGGGCAAGGGAAAAATGGTCATTTTCAGAATTTTGAAACATAGTGAATAGGGCACCAAAAGTTTGGTCTCAAAGAGACGAAGATGTGGGCTTTGGATTCACCTCAATCGGAGTTACGGTTGCGGAGTTATGAGGTGTAGAAGATCAGGGACTTTTCTATAAAACTAATATTCACAGTCGGGTCCCTGAGTGGATAAGACAGAGGCGCAAAATTAGAAATACGCTTTCTGACTAAGAAAACACATTCTAGGCTGAAACAAAGAGGAATACGCTTTCATTAAAAGAAAATGTACTTGAAGCTGAAGCAGGGGGAAAATACGCTTTCGTTGGATGAAAGCGTACACGGGCAAAAGCCGTGTCCACTTATCCACATCAGCAGGGGCGGGGCAGGCCAGTTGGCTCAATGACGTGTGGGGCCTGGCGCGTCTTCTTTTTCCTCCCATCTCCTTCCTCTCCTCCCGATGCACGCAAAGTAGAGGCAGGCCGCTGGTGCCGACGCTCGTCTGGGATGCTCCGGCCATCTCTGGTGACGCTCCGGCCACCGAAGTGACCAGAACGACGAGCCGCACCCGCCTGAGGGTTCTGTCCATGCTGGAGAGCACCGACACGGGCGAAACAATGGCCGCGACGGAGGAGTGCTTCGGGCATCGCCAGTCTCGCGGACCCGGTTGCTTTGGTGACGCGGGAACGGGCTGGGGAGGCTCCAGGAGAGTTGGGGAGGACGACGGTGGTGGCTAGAGAGGGAGGGGACCTTGGTTGTGCGTGAATTTAGTCCGAGGCCGATGCGGGCACGACGGCCATGGAGGGAAACAGATAGCTCTTTGAGCTCGGGAGAGAAGCGGGGCGGGTCCTGGGAGGTGGAGCAGTGGCTTGGTGAGGTCGTGGCACCATGGGGTGGGCTTAAATAGCCGACGCAAACGGCCGCGTTGACGCGTGTGCCATCGTGCTGGCGCGAGCTGATACGTCTCCGTCGTATCTACCTTTCCAAATGCTTTTGCCCTTGTTTTGGACTCTAACTTGCATGATTTGAATGGAACTAACCCGGACTGATGCTGTTTTCAGCAGAATTGCCATGGGGTTATTTATGTACAGAAACAAAAGTTCTCGCAATGACCTGAAACTCCACGGACATTATTTTTGGAAATAATAAAAAGTAGTGGCGAAAGAATCAAGGCCAGGGGGCCCACGTTCTTGCCACGAGGGTGGGGGGCACGCCTACCCCCTGGGCGCGCCCCCTGCCTTGTGGGCCCCCTGGTGCTCCACCGACCTCAACTCCAACTCCATATATTCGTGTTCGGGGAGAAAAAAAATCAGAGAGAAAGATTCATCGCGTTTTATGATATGGAGCCGCCGCCAAGCCTTGAACTCTCTCGGGAGGGCCAATCTGGAGTCCGTTCGGGGCGCCGGAGAGGGGAATCCGTCGCGATCGTCATCATCAACCATCCTCCATCACCAATTTCATGATGCTCACCACCGTGCGTGAGTAATTCCATCGTAGGCTTGCTGGACGGTGATGGGTTGGATGAGATTTATCATGTAATAGAGTTAGTTTTGTTAGGGTTTGATCCCTAGTATCCATTATGTTCTGAGATTGATGTTGCTATGACTTTGCTATGCCTAATGCTTGTCACTAGGGCCCGAGTGCCATGATTTCAGATCTGAACCTATTATGTTTTCATGAATATATGTCCGCTTCTTGATCCTATCTTGCAAGTCTATAGTCACCTACTATGTGTTATGATCCGCAACCCAAGTGACAATAATCGGACCACTCCCGTGATGATCGTAGTTTGAGGAGTTCATGTATTCATTATGTCGGTAGACAAAAAGAGGGGTACACTTTTTGTACCCCTATAACTGCACGGCAGCCCCGAGCCGGCATGGCACCACCGACCGAGCAAGGCAAGGGAGGTGAGCCAAGGTAAGGTCAAAGCTCGAAAGGAGCAGAACGACGCCAAGACCAAGACCACAAAGAGCAAAGGGGACGAAGCGGACTCCCCCGGCAAGATCCTTGTCGGGAGGCGGTTTTAGCAAACCCGGCAAGACCCTTGCCGTGGCAGCTCTCCCCACACCTACGGAGTGAGTCACCCTTGAGTCCACTGCCCCCATGGGGCAAGGATTCGGGAGACATCCCCGTGGTGGCATGCAGATCTTTGTGAAGACATTCAAGATCAGATACACACTATAGAAGATGACGACCCTTGGCGGGATCCCAGCCAAGGAGGACCACAAGGCCCCCGGCAAGAGCCTTGCCGGGGATGACAGCAGCGCCCCAAGAAGACCCTTGTCGGGCTACGGCGAGGCCCTTGCCAAGAACACCGTGAGGGCCACCATCAAGCCCACGCCAATCAAACCTCCACCACCGTTCAGATGCAGCTGCCGACCCAACCAGTTGGGCAGGCACTGCGTGGCGGCAAGCGGATCTTCGTGGAGACCCACCACCGCGCCACCTCACCTGCCCGCCGCCAACATGGCACCGCTGGCACTGCTGCCCTGTATGCGTGTCGACATCGAAGGGAGCGGCGACGGATGAGACAGGGCTCCCGTCCGTCCCGATAAAGCAAGGACACCTAAGAAAGAAGCATTAAAGGCGCTTTGTCATGTAATGCGAGGGATAAACTCGATCATCTGCCCTTTCCACCTCCTCTGTGCCATTGTGGCAACCCCTTTCCCTATAAAAGGAGGCCCAAGGCTACCAGGAGGAGGATTCGGCTTTTTGGAGCTCCTCACGCCCCATTGCTAGTTCAAGAACACAGATAAACAAACAACCAAAGCATGAGTAGGGTTTTACGCATCCTCGTGGCCCGAACCTAGATAAGGAAACGGTGTGCTATCTGTTTGATCCGCTCTTCTCACGACCCCGCGCCCCGCGACCATAGTAGGGATTCTTGTGATCCCATAGGTGTCGTTCCCACCGACATCTTTGGCGCGCCAGGTAGGGGGGCGCAGTTGTGAGAATCGGCTCTAGGAGTTAGTTCGACGCTTCTTCATCGTCATGGCGCCCAAGAAGAATATGACGGTCGCGGTTGGCCCGTCGGAAGCCGGACATCCCGTCCCGACGCAGGTGAGCAGTGGACCGATCGCAGAAAGGACCCGGGGCGCCGTTCGCGAACACCAACACCATCCCAGTAGCCGAAGTTTGGGAGGCGGTGATGTCTGTGCGCCTGGTAACGGGCCGCACGCCGCCAAATCCAAAGACGGAGCCAGGCCCTCCGCGGGTGGCGCGGGGCCTTCCAAGATCGCTGCCACCCCGCCCAAAGGCGACGCGAGGGCTTCCAAGACTCCCACGCCGGCGCCGATGGCGCGCTCCTCTCAAGCGGCGCGCGACGAACGGCTTAATCACGCCGAGGACCCCGGGCGTCGCCGCAGAAAGAGCCCCGAGCGCCACTCCCGGGATTTAGAAGACTTGCCCGCTCGCCGAGGCGCTGGTGAAGATAGCATGCGACCGCGGGGTCGCGACATGGTCAGAAGTCGAAGCGCGTCGCGATCCGTGTAGGTTTCGCTGCCACCAACGCCGCCAGGTCGCTCGCACGCGCGATTGTTCTCGATTTTCCTCCCACTACGGGAAGCTCGACGTAATGGAGAGCCACTATCTGAAGCCTTGTTGCGGTGGCCAACAAAGACGAACCGAGTCCAGTGGAGCCCCCGGGTCGACGCTTCGACGGAGTCCCACGCACCAGTGGCAGGAAAGCCGGCGGCGCCGCGACCACGGTGCACTCGCCTCCTTGCCCGGCATCATGGACGCCAGCCCGTCGCGACGTTACGGCGCATTTAAATTCCATAGCGTTGTCCGACCGCGAGCCCGCTCTGACCAGCGCCAAGTTCTTCGGGAACGAGAACATGAAGACGCTCGAACCACTATCGAGCGCCGGCGCGGAGCGCGCCACCAATCAGACAGGCGAGCAGGGCCTGCTATGAGCCACCCGGCACCGGAGAGCCCCGGAGGCCTACCTTACGAGCTAGGCTGTCCGGCTTTTACCCATGAGCTGCGGCAGTTCCAGTGGCCCAATCACCGCACCTTCAAACCCGACGTGGGCGAAAAGTACAGTGGCAAGACCCACCCGTCCGAGTTCCTCAGAATCTACACCATCGCGATGCAAGCTGCCGGAGACCGCGATGATAAGGTGCTTGCGAATTACTTTCCGTTGGCTCTTAAACCCAACGCCATGTCATGGTTGATGCACTTGCCGGTAGACTCTATTTTCTCCTGGTCAGATTTGTGTCAAGATTTCGTGGGCGCCTTTACTGGAGGCCACTGAAGGAGTCCCGGATTAGGGGGTGTCTGGATAGCCGAACTATCACCGTTGGCCGGACTCCTGGACTATGAAGATACAAGATTGAAGACTTCGACCCGTGTCCGGATGGGACTTTCCTTGGCGTGGAAGGCAAGCTTGGCAATACGGATATGTAGATCTCCTACCATTGTAACCGACTCTGTGTAACCCTAACCCTATCGGGTGTCTATATAAACCGGAGGGTTTTAGTCCGTAGGACGAACAACAATCATACCATAGGCTAGCTTCTAGGGTTTAGCCTCTTTGATCTCGTGGTAGATCTACTGTTGTACTACCCATATCATCAATATTAATCAAGCAGGAGTAGGGTATTACCTCCATCGAGAGGGCCCGAACCTGGGTAAAAACATCGTGTCCCTAGTCTCCTGTTACCATCCGCCTAGACGCACAGTTCGGGACCCCCTACCCGAGATCCGCCGGTTTTGACACCGACATTGGTGCTTTCATTGAGAGTTCCTCTGTGCCGCCACAGAAGGATGCCTCATCACGCCTTTAAAGATTTAAATTATCGCCAAAGGAGCCTTGGCCGCCGCACTCTTCGCTAGGTGGTTTTTTATGATCACCAGTTCGCCGCCACCGACGAAGACTTCTCGGTCATCGAAACCAATCTTCGTGTTAACTCGAACTTGCCGAGCAGCTAGATCCGATCGAGCTCTCCTCCGTGAACGAAGCTCTTGATCGCATCGCCGCCTCGGGAATCGCTTATTGACTATGATCAGATCGGGCCTAAAACCGATCCGAGAGAGATTAACTCGCCGGCTACCCACCATGTTGCTGTGGTAGAGGAACAATACGGCGACTTTTCTTCTATCTTAAGGACTAGCTACGCCTCGATTCCCGACCCTCCATGCCGGATTCCCATGAGGGACGGATGTCGATCAAATCCTGAACTTAAAGTCAGCGGCGGTTGGATTCATTGATAACATCCAAAACCCAAACTTCCAAGTTCGAAACTTCTCGCCCCGAGTCTTAGATTGACGGGTTCCGGATCTAGTTCCACCTACCACCCAAACATTAGCGATCTATCCAGAATTCGCAAGAGCCCGCTGAAACAAGACATCATTATCGGGCCGATTCTCCCGGTTATGGACAGGATAAAGGACGCCGAGAGGAGGACGCAATCTCACTCTTCCGCAATAATTGCACGGACGAAGGAATCCTAAACGCCATAAGTCGTCGTGAAATTACATGCTTTGCTGACTTGGTTACCATAGTACAAAAGTACCGTGCGATGGAGAGTGCTTGGAAAACCGAAAGTAAATTTTGGGATAATCCGGCCCCGAACACAGCCCTAGTCCGAAATAAAAGGGTGCATCATCACCAACCACCTGGGTTAAATACCAAAAAACAAAAACCCCCTAAAAGGCATGGAACCGTACTGGAGGGATGGCTCAACGGACCCTGCAAAATTCATAGCGCAGAGGACGCCACTCCAACTCATAGCCTTCGAGCATGTTGGATACTACGGTAGGTGGCCAAAAGTGGCGAAGAGCTTCTAGCTTCAGAATCCCAGCCCAACAATACCAGTACGGTATTAACAGTCTTCGAGACTTTCGCATCAAATAACATGCGAAGCTTAACACTCCGCAACGCTTGTCAAGTCTACCAAGTAGCAACAATAAATCCATGGAGTGACACGGCTATTACCTTTAATGCCAGCGACGAACCCAAATTCCGAACAGCCCGAGCACCAGCCGCACTGGTCCTCAGTCCAATAGTGGACGGCTTTTGCCTTACTAAGGTACTCATGGATGGCGGCAGCGGATTAAACCTCATCTATGAGGAAACCCTCCGAAAGATGGAAATAGACTGGAGCCGCATTGAGCGAAGCAGCACAAACTTCAGAGGAATAATCCCTAGCCGGGAAGCATGCTGCACAGGAAAAATCACATTGGACGTAGTGTTCAGCTCACCGGACAATTACAGGTCCGAGGAGGTCACATTTCAAGTGGCCCCATTCAGCAGCGGATATCACGCTCTATTAGGGCGAGAGGCATTCACAATTTTTCAAGCAATACCCCATTATGGGTACATGAAGCTTAAAATGCCCGGACCTAACAGAATCATCACTCTCGCTAGTGATCCGAAAATAGCACTCCGCGCCGCAAACAAGACAGCCGCACTAGCCCTCGAGGCACTATCCGAAGCCCTAGCGGCCGAGGAACTCACTGCGATGTGCTCCACGGTGAACAGGGATGATGTGATACTTGATAAAAGATCCAAGTCCACCTCTTGTAAACCGGCGAATGAAATAGTCAAATTCCAAGTCCACCCAACGGACTCCGCAAAGACGGCTTCCATTGGGGCACAATTAAACCCCGATGTAGACGCCAGACTACGAGAATTTCTACGAAAACTCGACATTTTTGCTCGCACCCTTCGACATGCCAGAATCCCACGCCGGCTGGCCGAGCACAGCCTAAATATCCTAAAGGATTTAAGCTACCAAGCAGGCTCTTCGACGTTTTTCCGAACCCAAGAGACAGGCCATGGGAGAGGAGCTAGCCAAACTTCTGGAAGCCGGATTCATCAGAGATATAAAACATCCGGACTGGCTAGCAAATCTGGTGATGGTACCAAAGAAGGACAAATCCTGGCGCCTATGTGTTGATTTCAAAGACCTTAATAAGGCTTGCCCAAAGGATCCCTTCCCTCTCCCTCGCATTGATCAAATTATTGAAGCCACAGCAGGACACGATTCATTGTGCTTCCTCGACGCATACTCCGCTACCACCAAATTAAGATGGCGGAGCTGCACTCAAGCCGCAACGGCATTCATCACTCCATACGCCCATTACGCTTCAACACAATGCCCTTCGGCTCAAAAACGCCGCGCAATATATCAGCGCATGATTCGTATATGTCCGCAAACCAGATCGGCAAAACAGTGGAGGCATATGTAGATGACGTGGTCGCCAAATCCAAGCATGTCGAAACTCTAGTAGACGACTTGAGGCTCACATTCGACAATCTCCAAAATATGACATTAAGCTCAATCCGAAAAATGCGCTTGACGCTCCAACCGTAAAGCTCTTGGGCTTCATTGTGTCCGTAGAGGAATTGAAGCAAACCCAGCCAAGATCCGAGCTCTGTCACAATTGGATATTCCAAAAGACCTCAAACAAATACAAAATTGATCGATGCGAGCGGCTCTAAGCCGCTTTATTTCCGCTTGGGAGAAAAGGCGTTACTCTTTACCGCCTCCTCCGGCACCAACACTTCGAGTGGACAGAGGCCGCCACGGCCGGACTCAAGAAATAAAAGCCATATTGGCAACAACCGTCCTGGCCGCGCCCAACATGGGCGAACCAATGTTATTATATATCACCGCAACACATCAAGTTGTTAGCGGTGCTCGTCGTCGAACGAGAAACGGACGGACACAGTTCCTCTTCAAAACCAGTTTACTATGTGTCCACTGTCCTAACTCCATGCAAGTCCCGTACCCACATTATCAAAAGATAGCATACGCGGTGTTCATGGCATCCCGGAAGCTGCGACACTACTTTCAAGAGTGTTTGATTACAGTAGCCTCCAAAGTACCTCTTACCGACATTATAAAAAACCGCGATGCGATGGGCCGAATTGCCAAATGGGCCATCGAGCTCCTCCCATTCGACATAACCTATAAGCCACGACGAGCTATTAAGTCACAAGTGTTGGCCGATTTCGCTTGCGAATGGACAAGCCGAACTCCCTAAAGAGTATGGCGATATTCCAATTGATCATGCACTTCGACGGCTCCAAAATGTTGGCGGCCTGGGCTGGCGCCGCCCCGACGCCCACAACCGGGACACAGTCCAATACGCCCTTCAGATAATGTACACGGACTCCAACAACGCAGGCGAATACGAGGCCCTTCGCACGGCCTCCGGATGGCGATCTCCATGGGCATTAAACGCCTAGAGGTGCGCGGGATTCAAACCTCGCGATATCTCAAATAAACGGAGACTTTGATGCCAAAGATCCGAATGGCAGCGATCGCAACGCGGTCCTAAAATGTCAGACGGTTCGAGGGCTGAATTTCATCATATAGCCCGGATAACAACCAGCGGCGGACGATTGGCACTCATCGGCGCAAAACGCGATGCCGCCCCGCCTAACATCTTCCCCGAATGGCTGTTCAAGCCATCCATACTATGGGAAGGAATCCGAAATAACAATCCGGACCCAACCGCACCGCGCCGACACCGAACACTCGACACAATCGGAGGCTCGCTAACGAGATAACACCTCCGCCCACTAAATAATGGCGGTTATTGCCCCGTGGACGGAGCCATTCCTAGCCTACCTAACTAGGCAGGAACTCCCCGAAGACCAAAATGAGGCTCACTGCATAGTACGGCGATCCAAAGCCTATAAAGTCCATGAGGGAGAGCTCTATAAGAAAAGCACAACAGGAGTCCTTCAAAGGTGTATCTCCAAAGAGGAAGGGCGAAACCTCCTGGCTGAAATTCATGCCGACTGGTGGGCACCACACCGCAGCCCGGCCCTTGTAGGCAAGGCCTTCCAGACAGGATTTTATTGGCCGACGGCCCGGCAGATGCGCAGGATTTAGTCCAACGATGCGCCGGTTGCCGCTTTTTGCTAACCAAAGCCACATGCCACCCACCGCCTCAAAACTATACCCATCACCTGGCCGTCATGTCCGGGGCTTGACATGGTTGGACCCCTTAAGGGAGGAACCCACAAGAAAAATACCTATTGGTCATGGTGGATAAATTCACCAAATGGATAGAGGCCAAGCTCGTTAAAACGGCCGAATCCGGACCGGTGATAGACTTCATATCGTGGGTAGTGCATCGTTACGGTGTCCCCACAAGATCATCATCGATAATGGCACCAACTTCACAACCGATGAGGTCAAACTATGGTGCAAAACATGGGCATCAAGCTCGACACGCCAGCCTATCACCCTCAAACTAACGGTCAAGTCGAGGGCAAACGGTCTAATCATGAGCGGCATTAAACCCAGACTAGTGCGGTCCCTTAAGGAATCTAACACGACCGGGTAGAGGATCTCGACCAGACTGGGGCTGCGGACCACGCCGAATCGCACTAACGGATTCACACCATTTTTATGGTGTACGGCGCAGAGGCAGTCTTGCCTGCGACATAATTCATGACTCACCTCAAGGCGGCGCATGTATGAAGAAAGAGAAGCCGAACTCGATCGGCGGGACAGTTGGACGCTTGGAGGAGGAGCGACGTGGTAAAAGCTCGTTCCGATTTTATCAACAGCAGGCTCAAGATATCAAAGCAGGAAGTACGGGCCAAAGCTACAACGCTGGCGTAACTAGTTCTACGCTCCGGATAAGAAAAAGGACAAACTCAAGCCCAAATGGAAGGTCCTTCATCATCGACCAGGTCCCGACCGGGGGGCATACCGTCTGCAAAACGCGACGGATAACCGACTCGAGCCAAACCCATGGAACGCAGCCCGCTCACGAAGATTTTATGCTCTAGCGCCGGACTCGGGTTCGCCTCCTTCCTCCGCCCAAAATTTATATTTTAGCTGTCTTTTATTTCTCCTCCTCCTCCTTCTTCTTGAAGCCTTTAGAGGCTCGCTTGCTTTGTTCAAGACATACTTGACGCGCCACCAGGCCATTATACTGGGGCTTTTTAATGTAAGCTTATTTATATGGGCTTTATGCCCAACACATGTGTCAAACTTCTGCATGTACCTTTTATTCACCATTATATGCATCGATATGACTTAAGTTTTGGCCAAGTTGGGTTGCCTAGCTCCTGTGCTTACCCCTACATTACCGATTGTTCGGCTAGGCGGTAAAGGGAGCACCTCTGCGATTGTTACTGCCGAGTCAACCGGATGTGTACCTCGGATGGGTGAAGCCGAAAGCTAGCGTTCTTAAGGGAATATTCGTCGGTGAACTGAAGATGATTTTAACTATTTATCCATCTGCCCCTGATGACTTTCTCGCTATCTTAGCAATTTGACATGCACTTTAGGGCATGCCTCCTGTGAAAGGAACCCTTAACGGAACTATTGTCCCCGAAGATGTTTCTTACTGTCCATGTAATATAACATAACTAGTTGGGCACTTGTCTGATATAGCAATAATGACCCCTACGCCTTGTCTCCATGCATGCCCCGGTTCTTACATAACCACGAGGGTATTTGGACACACCCCGGACTATTGAGGTCCCGAGGTTGAAGCGAAAAGGTCCGCTACGACAAACGATCTACAATCCGGCTAGAAGGCATTTTACATGTCATTTTAAATTACATAGTCAACTTGATTGATTGTATTCTCTTCAATACCATCTAATAGGCTGTCTAGTTTACAATCTGTTGTTGAATACTTTATGCCAATTCTACTTGGCCGCACACTAAGCTTACAGGATCTCCTTCCCATCAGCCCCACAGTCCGACTCGCCATGTGGTTTGGGTCACTTCGTACCGTACCGCGTCTTTACCATGGCCTGTGCCTCCTGGCGCCTTTGACGGCAGGCCGATATCTTCCATTGTCGGAAGCGCCGCCGTGCTCCTTGAAGCCGCTTCGCCAGCTCCCCAATGCTTTCGGGCAGGGAGATAGATGGCCACAAGGCTCTGGCGACGCTTTTCATCACCGCCAAACTCGCTCAGGTAGCCGACGCAGTTGGGAAGAAGATCACCAAGAATCGGGCATCTCCTCCTCAGACGACCTGTGAGCAAACCTACATACATGTTTATGTTAGGCGCTTTCCTCGCCGAACTCTTTCAAAGTTCGCTAAGCACTTACTGAAAATGCCGCGACGGTTGCCGATTCTCCTTTACGGAGTTAGACAACCGGGCACGAACATCCTTTAGTTCCTCACCCAGTTGGGTGTTGGCATCTTGAGGTTATTTTTCTCCGCCGCACCTCGTAAGCACGCCTCGCCAGCCTTTAGCTGGTGCAGGAGCTGTTGCTTGTCCGATCCATCCCGCGCTATCTCTGCACTGTTAATGTCGATTTATGCACATGCCGCACTTTATAAACTACTTCTACTTTGAAGGGCATATGTTACCAGAGGGAGTCTTCATGGCTTCCTCACACACTAAAGCTGCGGCCTCAAGTTGGGCCTTGCACTCTTCAAGCTCCTGGGACAAACAGTATTCTTTTCGTAAGAAATCAGATTCCAAATGATCCTTAAATCACTTATCCTAACTATTTTAAGTCTCGGGGCTACCGCATATATAATCGCAAAATTTTTACCATATGTCTTTCACATACTGATTAGTGGCTCGCTAGGCCATCTTGAGCGGCACGGAGGTGCGCTTTCTCCCGAATTAAAGGCGCCCAACGCCTCTTGGGAGAAACATGCGCCACGAGAATAGTCCGCGGCGCCTATGATTCATGGCGCCTCCACCTCCGACTTGGTGGCGACAGTTGGTCGACATCCTCCGCTGAGGAGCATCCGACGATGCCTCATGTTTGTACCCCTTCCGACTCGGCTTTTGAGCCTGGCTAGCGGAGGTCCGATTATAACTTCTCCGACTCGGTCCGCAAGCGCTTTTTTCCCGAAAAAACTACGAGCATCGGTGAGCCTCCCAGAACCTCTCCTTAAAACACGATGACACATCATACCGTTGCGGCGACGTCTCAAGTCGCATGCATCACACTTCTTTTCCTCTCGCCGAGTCGAAGCTGCCCTTGTTGGACGGGCCGCGTGCTCGGCTTCCCGTTTTGAAGGCACCCCCTGCGAAACACCATCAAATATGCGGTGATTAGAAGTAAAGCATGGGTGGGTCATGGTATCCGGACTTCGGTCACGGTTACCTGGGAGGCCGGAAATAGTCCGGGGTAGTCGGCCGTAATGGCAACCAAAGCATTGTTGATGCTAAGTTGATGGAACACCCCATCGATCAGCTCCACCTTTATATCCGAGTCCTCTTCGGAGGCCGGATCGAGGGACCGTTCCGGATCCTCTGGTTGTGGAGGCGGGCTGTGTATCTTCTCCACGGCCCCGCGCAGTTCCTGCGCAGAAACCATGAAGTGAGATATTTAACCACGTAAACATGGATCGGACAGGCCACAAAGATATTCGCTTATCCAACTTTGAGGATTATTCGAAGAAAACCCGTTCGGTGGATTGATGCAGAGAAAATCCTCCTCTTCCCCTTTGTACATGGCAGACAAGGTCTTCACCAGTTCGGTGACCGATCCCGCCCTTTGCGGCCATGGCGGGTGGCATCATCCTCCCGCTGAAATCCCACATGGGTGGCCCTATATTGGAGCAGCTGCACCCTCATAATGCAAATTGCCATGACTCCAATCATGGTCAATCCGCATGAGCCAGCAATCTTATTCGCTCATCAGTAAAGGACGCCCCGGTCATTTTCCTCTCGGGCTCATGGGCGCCAGCTTAGGCGCTTCTTCGTGAGGAGCTGCTAAACTCGAAGGCCGATCCGACAGATCCGGCAGCGGACGCCCTCCATGTAAAACCATTCCGAGGGCCAGTCCTCGGACGCCTTCTTTGGGGTTCCGGATAGGTATCCGGTCCCGGCGATGCGCCATAATTCGGCTCCTCCCACTTGATAGATTGACCCTTCGTGAGAACGAGGCACAAGGCGAACAATCTCTTCCACAGAGCAAAATGGGCCTCAACGCCGTAAACAGCTCACAGCAAAGGGCCACAAAGCCCGCTATAAGCAAGATGGAGGCGGCGAAGGTGGTGCAGCCGAGGTCAGAGAACTCTAGAAGCCCGGGAGAAACGGATGGATTGGAAATCCGAGTCCTCTCATTAGGTAAGAGATGAAGCATACCCGCTCTCCCTTAGAGGGATCGGGACGCCTCGCTCGCTTCCTCCCTTATAAGTGGCGAGTCCGAACGCACCGGAACCAAGAAGGCCGGGGAAGGAATCCCTTGGTTTGGAGCACCACCACTAGCTGTGGGGATCGAGCATCTCCCCAATCTCCGGCTGAGGGCTGGGAGCGTGAGAGGAGGAGCAGCGCCGATCGTCCATGGTGGAGTGGATTTTTGTCAAAGGTGCTCGATGAAGGCTCATGAAGGGAGGATGGTGCGATCCGGATCTGGATCTCCGCTCTTTTATAGACAGCTCATTTGCATGCAAGGGGATAAATGTAAAGATACCCGACTTTTCGTGATTCATTCAACACGTGGAAGATGGCCATTATTGGGCGAGAAGCCAAGGAGCGCAGCATTTATCGGCCGGACACTATTCGACAAGTATATGGAATTTGGAGAAGAACCGCCTCGCAATGCCGAAGACACCCACGTTGGACTCATCGTCATTGAAGCCTGGTTCGGGGGCTACTGAGGGAGTCCCAGATTAGGGGGTGTCCGGATAGCCGAACTATCACCGTTGGCCGGACTCCTGGACTATGAAGATACAAGATTGAAGACTTTGTCCCGTGTCCGAATGGGTCTTTCCTTGGCGTGGAAGGCAAGCTTGGCAATACGGATATGTAGATCTCCTACCATTGTAACCGACTCTGTGTAACCCTAACCTTATCCGGTGTCTATATAAACCGGAGGGTTTTAGTCCGTAGGACGAACAGCAATCGTACCATAGGCTAGCTTCTAGGGTTTAGCCTCTCTGATCTCGTGGTAGATCTACTCTTGTACTACCCATATCATCAATATTAATCAAGCAAGAGTAGGGTATTACCTCCATCGAGAGGGCCCGAACCTGTGTAAAAACATCGTGTCCCTTGTCTCCTGTTACCATCCGCCTAGACGCACAGTTCGGGACCCCCTACCCGAGATCCGCCGGTTTTGACACCGACAGCCACCAAGCCCATGGCCAAGCAAGCGACCTGCACGTCATTACCCAGAAGGGAGGCGAGAGTCTCCGCAAGTATATACAGAGGTTCAGCCAGGATCTGATTACAATATCCCTCGATGTTCACCCCGCCGCCATCATCATTAGCTGTTCCATCGAGCGTGCGTATCGCAAGATGCGCCAAGATCGGCAATGAACAAGGTGAAAGATGTAGCAGAGCTCTATGTTCTTGCCGATGATGTGCCCGAGCTGAAGAGGAAGGAAGTACCCGGCGAAGATGCCGCGCGGAAACCGACTCCTCGATGAGGATATTGCCGCCCGGCGAAGAAAGGCCGCTACCGTAATAGGAAGCGCAAAGGTAAAGCCGTGTTTGCCGTCGAGGATCTGATGATGCCGGCTCCACCAAGAAAACCAAGGCAGATGACCCCGCAAGGAAGTTGCCGGATGTGTCACCGCCGGTCTTAGCGGCCGCCGAGAAGCCGGAAACTCCGACAAGCGATATTGCAAGATCCATCGCACCATAGGCCATGCTCTCCAAGATTGCCGACAGGTGAGCTCTCGCCGAGAAGCAGAGGGCTGAGTATGAGAGGCGGACAAGGAGAAGGCCCGAGACGGTGCCGAGGGGTCTCAAGAAGCGTGATTTGCCAAAGCGGGCCGCGGCAAGGATAAACAATCGGAGAGGCCCGCCTGGGCCGTGACAGTAAAGCCGTAAGACGACGATCACGTAAGAGCACATTTAATCCGTGACCAAGAGTTTCAGAAAGCTACAGAGGCCATGTGCATCGAAAGTGGCGCCTTGCTGCATACTTCTCACCGTCGGCTTAAACAGTGGGCACGAGAGATTACAGCGGCAGAGCCGTCGTTTGATGCCCAAAGGCCGCTGAAGTGGTCCAGCACACCTATCATTTTTGACACTGAGGATCCCCCTGATCGCACTACTGCGGTCGGGTTCTTGCCATTGTTGGTTTCGCCAACAATACACAACCTCAAGGTGACGAAGATGCTAGTCGATGGAGGGGCCGGTCTAAACTTGATCTCGCCTGCCGTGATCGAGAAACTGCAGATTCCTGATGGAGACCTCAAGAGACGGCACATTTCAGGGGTCAACCCGGAAGAAGCCAACCCAGGGAAAGGTCACGCTGTCCGTGACTTTTGGAAGCGAACTGAACCACAGTGATGTAGAGGATCGTGTTTGATGTTGCCAAGATCCCTTGCCTACAACGGATCCTTGGTCACCAAATACCGCCAAGTTCATGGCGGTGTCACACTACGCCTACAACACCTCAAGATGCCAGACCGTGACGATCATCACCATCCCTCCGATAAGAAAGATGCGCTGATTTGCGCCGACCAACTATACCAAAGAAGCAAGCAGCAGCCGCCGCCACTAGGGCACTTGCTCCCGCGGCTGGGACCCCGGAGGGAAGAAGAAGAAGCAGACCGGTGAGACCTCGGACACCCACTCGCAAGCGCACTCTTGTGAGTGTAGCGCTGTCCGAGAACGTGCTGAGAGCTCCACCGGCGAAACAAGAAGCCCAGGCCATACCGCCGAACCAAGAAGGTTTCTGTCAATGAGGATTTGCACGGGAGGAGCTTTTACCATAAGCTCCACCCTTGATGACAAATAGAAAGACGCGCCGTCACCTTCCCGCGGCGAATGTCGATGTGTTTGCATGGCAAGCCCGACATCCCCGTGTTCCTGTGGAGGTGATTGAGCACCACCTTGCTATCTGCCCTCATGCGCGCCCGCAAGCGAAGGTCGAGAAAGCAAGCTTTGGAACGATAAGAGTTCATCACGTAAGAGATCCGGAACCGGAAGCAGCTGGTTTGGTAAGAGGAGTGCTCCATCCAACGTGGTTGGCCAATCCGGTCAGTGGTCGCAAGGCAAATGGGAAGTGGAGATCGTATTGATTACACAGATATCAATAAGGCTTGCCCTAAAGACCCCTTCCCGCTGCGGCGATCGACCAGATTGTTGACTCCACGGCTGGGTGTGATCTGTTGTCATTCCTCGACGCCTACTCCGGCTACCACCAGATCTTCACGACAAGAGAAGACAAAGAGAAAACAGCATTCATCACCCCATGCGGTACGTATTGTTTCATGCGGATGCCTTTCGAGTTGAAGAGTGCTGGTTCGACGATGCAAGGGCGGTCCAGATTGGTTTTGAACCCAGCTCCATAGAAATATGGAAGCTTATATGGATGACATAGTGGTCAAACCAAGGGCAGGGTAACCCTCATACCAGATTTGCAAGAAATATTTGCAAACCCGCGAAGATCGATCTCAAGCTGAACCCCGAGAAGTGCGTCTTTGGCGCCCCGTCCGCAAGCTTCTGGGTTCTTGGTGTCTGGCGTGGGATAGAGGCCAATCCCGACAAAATCAAAGCTATAGAGCAGATTGAAGCACCTAAGCTTAATCAAGGATGTGCGTTGGCTTGTTGGTTGCGTCGCCGCCATGGGCAGGTTCATTTCGGTTCGCGAAGCGCCCTTCCCTTTTTCAAGATCCCGAAAAAGGCGGGCCCGATGGAGTGGATGCCGAAGTCAAGCAGCATTGCAAGGTTTGAAGAAGTACCTCCTCCGCGCCAATACTAGTTGGCGCTTAGGCCTCGTGGAGCCGTTGTTGCAATACCTGGCGCAACGGACCAGGTGGTCAGCGCCAGCACTAGTGGCGCAGAGAGAGGTTGACGACGAGGTAATGGCAGCGGCAGAGCCCGACACCACCAATGCAGAGACGACACAGCCAGTTGAAGTGCCGCCGAGGAAGAAAATGATGCAGCACCCGGTCTACTTTGTTAGTTCCCTCCTGCAGGGGGCTTGATCAAGGTACTCCGGTGTGTAGAACTGCTCTTCGCCTTCTTATGGCCTCGAGGAAGCTACGCCACTACTTCCGTGCACACGAGATCACCGTTGTCGCTTCGCCTCTCAAGAACGGATATTGCACAATCCGGATGCAACGGAAGAATTGTGGAATGGGCTTTGGAGCTGTCCAGCTTTGGCCTCAAGTTTGAAAGTACTTCGACGATTCAGAGCCGAGTCCTAGCAGAGTTCATTGCAGAATAGACCGCAACGCCTGACGAAGAAGCCCAAGAGACTGCTCTCCCCGGCAAGGAGGCAAGTTGTGATTGGATCATTTACTTTGATGGAGCTTTCTCCTTGCAAGGCGCCGGGGCTGGCGTACTTCTTGTCGCGCCCACCGGAGAGCACCTCAAGTATGTGATCCAGATGCACTTCCCTAGGGAGGTGTCAACAAACAATACGGCAGAGTACGAAGGGCTGCTTGCCGGTCTTAGGATCGCGGCGGACCTCAGAATCAAGAAACTCATCGTCAGGGGAGACTCGCAGCTTGTCGTCAAGCAAGTCAACAAGGATTACCAGAGCCCGTTGATGAAGGCCTACGTCGATGAAGTGAGAAAGCCGAAGAGCTGCCGACGGTATACAGGTTGAACATGTTCCCGAGCGGAGAACGATATCGCCAATTACCACGTTAAAATGCGCCCTCAAGCTACCCGTGGAACCAGGTACCTACTGCTTCAGATTAACTCAGCCATCCGCTGATCCATCAACAGAGCAGAATAAGAGGAGGAAATCAGGGCCCGGCAAGTACTTTCCCGCCGAAGCTCCCGGAGCCGCCGCAAGGATGTTGCCGGGGATAGTGAGCCCGCCACGGGACGACTGCTCCGCGGGCGTCAAGCTCTTGCCGTCGAGACAGCTGCTCCTATAGCGGAGGAAATGCCTTTAGTCCTCGCCGTCGAGCCCTGTGCTCCAGTGAGGCACAAGATACCGTCCGATTCCTCCAACAGGGAACTTCGAGGAGCGGGAAGAAGCGGAAAAAAGTAGCCCGTCGCTCTACCATGTACCAGTTCGTCGATGACGTCCTGTACAGAAAGAGGCCAAACAGTGTGAAATTGAAGTGTATCCCTCGAGAGGAAGGATTGGAGCTGTTGGCGGAGATACACGAGGCATAAGTGGATCCCACATTGGGTCAAGGGCCCTTGCCGCAAGGCATTTCTAAGCAAGGCTTCTTACGCCCTCCGCCCTCCAGATGCGACGACACTAGTCACGGGTGTGAAGCGTGTCGGCCCATTCAAAGAAGCTTCATCAGCCAGCTCAAGCCCTTCAAACCATTCCTCTCTCTGTCCCTTCTCGATGTCTGGGGCTCGTCATATCGGGCCCCTTTCCCCCAGCTCATCGGGGCTTTGAGTACTTATGCGTTGTAATCGACAAGTTCACAAAGTGGCCGGAGGTGGAGGCAAGTGAGGAAGGTCACAGCTCGATCAACCGTCAAGTTCTTCAAGGACTAGTGTGCTGCTTTGGTGTACCCAACAGGTTATCATCGACAAGGGCACACAGTTCACAAAACCGCACCTTCATGCAATATACCCAAGACCTCGGCAGCAAAGTCTGCATTTCGCTTCTGTTGCTCACCCGCAAAGCAATGGTCAAGCTGAGAGGGCAATGCTGAAATCTGAGGCTTAAGGACCAAGACCTTTGACAGGCTGCACAAGAGTGGAAGGCGCTAGATTGATGAGTTGTCGGCGGTTCTTTGGTCGATCGGGACGCCAAATCGAGCCACCGGCCGGACACCTTTTGCCCTAGTATACGGGAAGAAGCAGTTCTCCCATCGAACTCATATCGGGTCACCTCGAGTGCTCGCTTATGACAAGCTTGAGCAAGAGCAACTGCGGCAAGATGACGCAATGCTCCTTGAGGAAGATCGTCTTCGGGCGATTGTGAGAGCAGCACGCTACAAAGAAGCCTTGCGCGCTACCACAGCCGCAAGGTTCATGCCCAAGCCTTGAGGAAGGCGACTTGTCCTTGGTAGCGTTCAATCGTCCAAGAATTCCAACAAGTTGACGCCAAAGTGGGAAGGCCCTTATCGGGTATCTGAGTCACCGGCCGGCGCAGTCCGCCTCGAGACCGAAGATGACGTTCGGTGAGTAACTCACGGAACATTGAGCATCTTCATAAGTTTTACCGTGAGGCGCGACTTCTTGGCCCCGACAAGGCACCTTTTGTACAAGCATTGCCGATGATGCATGTAACCCTTTGTACAAAGCCAGCGCAGACCACGAGCATAAATAAATGAAGCGCTGGTGCCCTAAGTTATAGCATGCATGCTAGGTCGAGTCTAAATCCTTGGTTAGGGTTGATAGTGCTTAGCGGCGACTAACCCTAGCTTAGAGGTCGAGTGTCGTCCCTTTGCCATTCTTTTGTCTTCTTTGGTTCGCAGGACTCACGAGATATCCTTGCGGAACACTTGAGGACGAAAAAGAGAAGAGGGACGAACCGGCATCTAGACCCCGGCAAGCCGATTGCCGGGGCTGCAAGTGCAAAGATTCACCCACGGCAAACCAGAGTTCTTTGGGGCTACAACTCAGATAAGTTCTTCATCCCTTATCATGCATTCCCTTATGGGTGTGGTATGTGAAACCTCGTTTTTCCTAAAGCTACCGTGCTCCCCTAAAACTCTAGGCCCTAGGGCTCGTTCACAGGGCCAGGTTTGGTCGAGTCATGGCAGCAAAAGGATGAAACGAGGAGCTGAACTCCACCTCATCCCTGCCTCCGCCAAAAGCGTGAGAAAGGTCGGCGAAGTGGGAAGGCGGCAGGCTGTTGCGGGCAAGGAAATGTTTATCTTAGAGATATCAAGGATTTACTCCTTGTCGTGGGCTCTACCCGCAAACAAATGACCCGGCAAGCATCCCTTTTTCACTAAAAACATTCCACTCAAGTACAACCCATGGGGAATGAAAAACATGAATGATGGGATTACAAGTTTTTAATTCAGTCAAGGCCCAAAGGCTTACAAGCTAAAAAGAGATAAGGTGCCCGTAACCCCTTTCTTGTCCCTCTCCTCAGGAGGCAGGTCAAGGAGGCGAAAAGGGCAGAAGGGGCGCCTAGGCGAGGTACGGGTGGCAGGAGACACCAAGAGAACATCTGGGTGGCCGTCCGAAGGCTGGATGGTGATGGCGGTGCCGGAAGCAGAGCTCGAAGACGAGGCGGCAGGACGTCAGCATGCGTCGAAGGCGTCGGTGCCCGCGTACTCCGATTTGACGGCCTTGTCGCCCGTCCTCTTCCTCTTCCGCAGCCTCCCAACGCCAGCCACCCAAGGAGACGACCCCAAGAAGTTCAGGGAGCCGGCGACACGGATGATGGGTCGCGGCCCGGTGCCGGAGCGGCACCCGACACCTAGTCGGACCCGTCATCCTGCCGCCTGCTACCCTCGTCGTCGCTGCCGCTGTCCTCCTCGCCACTCCCGCCCGAGGAGGGGTCTTCGCTATCAGAAGAGCTCTCCACACAGCACCTTGCCCGGGTCCCGAAGAGCCCGAAGACCTTGATGGAGAGGAGGCCGCCCTCCATCAGCTTGAAATGGAGAGTGAGCCCCTCCGTCAAGCGGTGGATATGAGCGAACGTCTTCCATCCCCACGAAGATACATCACGTAAGGGGCTAGGAAGTCGACGCGAACTCGCGTACTGCTGATCCCACAGCCCCTCATGTGCAGCCGCAATGACTCCGGCGGATCCAGCTCCATCTCCCGCATGAATGGAGTCGGGAGACGAAGGCGACGGTGAGGCGGCCGGTGCAGCCTGACGAAGAACTCACAAGGGTCATCCCCAACATGGCCCTCCATGGGGAGGAACTCTTGGGCGGAGGCGAGACTGCACGCCGCCCGTCCTCCTCTCCCCGAGCGCTGGGCCTCGCCACGGCTCGCCTCCCCCTTCCCCTCGCGGCTGGCTCACGCCATGCGCAGGTGCAGGAGAAGGAAGGGCGTTGTCGAGCGGCGACCCTCGCCGCCACCGTTGAAGGGCCAGGATTCCCTCTCTCAATGTCGGATGGAGGGGGGAGCAGAAGCTGAAGGAAGGAGGAGATGGAAGAATGCGGGACGCCATCCCACCCTCCCGCTCTTTATAAAGGAACGGGGTGGGGGCTCGGCCGCCCCGCTCGGCCAATCAAGACGCGGAAGGCGCAGGGAACTGGGACCAACCTGCTGCCCCAGCCCACGACGGCCCTGTTTCCCGCCTCCACCGTTCGCCACCCCAAGCGCATGAGAACCATGTGGCAGGCGTGCGGGACCAAGGCGACGGGTGAGGCGACCTCTCCCCACCCCGTGATCGTGGGGAGTGGACGCCTTGAAGACCACGCCTCGGCCCCGTTCAGTAAATGGGCCGCGCCTCCACGCCTCCCTCCGTTTATGGGGAAGGCGTGAACCGCCTCCTTTCACATTAACTGCGACGTGACGCATGCGCGCAGAGCTCAGCCCCATGCATGCCGCCCACATCACACACGCCTCCCCACGCCCGAGGCCGCTGGGAGGCGTGGAAGTGCAAGGCGTGAAGAGACTTACCGCGGTAAAACCACCCCGCCTGCCCACAAGACCGTTTTTGGGCCTAGCCCAACGACGCGATCGCGCTACGTGGGCCGGGCCGGGGCTCTGTCGGTGTACAAAAACAGGGGTACACTTTTTGTACCCCTATAATTGTGCACGGGCAGTCTGAGCCGCGGGCACCACCGCATTGAGCAAGGCAAGGGAGGTGAGCCAAGGTAAGGCCGAAGCTCGAAAGGAGCAGAAAGACGCCAAGACCAAGACCACAAAGAGCAAAGGGGACGAAAGGACTCCCGGCAAGATCCTTGCGGAGGCGGTTTTAGCAAACTGGCAAGACCCTTGCCGTGGCAGCTCGCCCCACACCCACGGAGTGAGTCACCTTGAGTCCACCGCCCCCATCGGGCAAGGATTCGAGACATCCCGTGGTGGCATGCAGATCTTTGTGAAGACATTCAAGATCGATACACACTATAGAAGATGACGACCCTTGGCGGGATCCCAGCCAAGGAGGACCACAAGGCCCTGGCAAGAGCCTTGCCGGGATGACAGCAAGCGCCACGGCAAGACCCTTGTCGGGAGACTCTGGCGAGCCCTTGCCAAGAACACCCATAGGGCCACCATCGTGCCCACGCTAATCAAACCTCCACCATCGTTCGCATGCAGCTGCCGACCCAACCAGTTGGGCAGGCACTGCGTGGCGGCAAGAGGATCTTCATGGAGACCCACCATCGCGCCACCTCACCTGCTGCTTCGCCTACATGGCACCGCTGGCACCGCTGGTATGCGCGTGTCGACACGAAAAGGAGGCGATGGACGAGACAGGGCTCTCCCGGCCCCCGATAAAGCAAGGACACCTAAGCAAGACGATTAAAGGCGCTTTGTCATGTAATGCGAGGGATAAACTCAGATCATCAGATTCTTTCCACCTCCTCTGTGTGCCATCGTGGCAACCCCTTTCCCTATAAAAGGAGGCCCAAGGCGACCAGGAGGAGGATTCGCTTTTGGAGCTCCTCACAACCCATTGCTAGTTCATGAACACGATAAACAAACCACCAAAGCAGGAGTAGGGTTTACGCATACTCGCGGACCGAACCTGGATAAGGAAACCGTGTGCTATCTGTTTGATCCGCTCTTCTCACGACCCCGCGCCCCGCGACCGTAGAAGGGATTCTTGTGATCCCATAGGTGTCGTTCCCACCGACACACTATGTGTTAATGCTTTGGTCTGGTACTCTATTAAAAGGATGCCTTAATATCCCTTAGTTTCCGCTGGGACCCCGCTCCGGGAGGGTAGGACAAAAGATGTCATGCATGTTCTTTTCCATAAGCACGTATGACTATATTCGGAATACATGCCTACATTACATTGATGAACTGGAGCTAGTTCTGTGTCACCCTATGTTATGACTGTTACATGATGAACCGCATCCGGCATAATTCTCCATCATCGATCCAATGCCTACGAGCTTTTCACATATTGTTCTTCACTTATTTACTTTTCCGTTGCTAATATTACAATCACTACAAAACCAAAAAATATTACTTTGCTATCGTTACCGTTACTTCCATATTACTTTGCTACTAAATACTTTGCTGCAGATACTAAGTTATCCAGGTGTGGTTAAATTGAAAACTCAACTGCTAATACTTGAGAATATTCTTTGGCTCCCCTTGTGTCGAATCAATAAATTTGGGTTGAATACTCTACCCTTGAAAACTGTTGTGATCCCCTATACTTGTGGGTTATCAAGACTATTTTCTGGCGCCGTTGCCAGGGAGCATAGCTCTATTCTTTGAGTCACTTGGGATTTATATATGTTGTTCACTATGAAGAACTTGAAAGACGCGGAAACAAAAATTTATCCCTCAACTATGAGGGGAGGTAAGGAACTGCCATCTAGCTCTGCACTTGATTCACCATCTGTTTTGAGTAAGCTTGTGACACCTAAACCTGCTGCTGCTATTAATTCTGATATGTCGCATGTTATTGATGATGCCACTTCTGCTATGCATGATACTTATGATGAAACTACTTCTATGGTTGATACTACTGTGCCACTTGGTGAATTTCTTGATGAACAACTTGCTAGGGCTAGAGAATATGAAATAATTGAAACTGATAATATTGATGAAAGTGATGATGAAGACTCTCCCAATAAATATGAATTGCCTGTTGTGCCTGAGGGCTATGTTATGGATGAAGAAACTGCTAGAGACTTTCTTGCTTGCAATGATAGAAGTGATCTTAAGAAATTATTAGCTAAGCTTAAACAAAAAACTCTAAATGCTAGAATGAAATATGATCCTGCTTATGCTACTTCACCTATCTTTGTTACTGATAAGGATTATGAATTCTCCTTTGATCCTGATATAATTACATTGGTGGAATCTGATCCTTTCTATGGCTATGAATCTGAAACTGTTGTGGCACATCTTACTAAATTAAATGATATAGCCACCCTGTTCACTAATGATGAGAGAACTCTCTACTTTTATATCCTGAAAATATTTCTGTTCTCATTAAAGGGTGCTGCTAAGATATGGTTTAATTCTCTTGATCATGGTTGTGTGCGTCATCCCCAGGATATGATTTATTACTTCTCTGCTAAATATTTCCCTGCTCATAAGAAACAAGCTGCTTTAAGGGAAATATATAATTTTGTGCAAATTGAAGAAGAGAGTCTCCCACAAGTTTGGGGGAGGCTTCTCCAATTACTTAATGCTTTGCCTGATCATCCTCTCAACAAAAATGAAATACTTGATATCTTTTATAATGGACTAACCGATGCTTCCAGAGACCACGGATAGTTGTGCTGGTTACATTTTCGTGGAAAGAACACCGGATGAAGCTGAAATTCTATTGAATAATATGTTGACCAATGAGAATAATTGGACACTTCCTGAGCCAACTCCTGAGCCTATTCCTAAGCCAACTCCGAAGAAAAGGTGTGTTCTATTTCTCAGTCCTGAAGATATGCAAGAGGCAAAGAAATCTATGAAAGAAAAAGGTATAAAAGCTGAAGATGTGAAGAATTTACCTCCTATTGAAGAGATACATGGATCAAGAGAAGGAGACAACTAGAGGAGTGTGGCATCGCTGAAACTTTTCTATATATCAGTTTTGGATGAGCACTGGTGATCAACAGGGAGCTGATTGGGTCAAATGGAGTTGTCTGAGGTGTTTAACTATGGAGGGACTATGATCCTAGTAATTATGGAGGGATTTGGATCAAGTATTCATACAGTTGCTTAATAACTGCACAAATTGGTCCAGAATCAAGATTAGGAAGGTGCACTCACATAGAGTGTCAAGTTGAGCTGAAATTTGGCATAGCAGGGTTATATGGCCATATGAAGATGCTGTAAAAGTTTCATACCAAATGGACATGCCAAAATAGTACTTGCTTCACAAACATCTCCTCTGGACGGAAACGAGAAATAATTTTGTTGATCAAATGGCTTAAGCAAATGATCCCAAGTTTGGTGGAGAGATTTTATAAAGGTAGGAGCATGATCTGGTAATTTATCAGAATTAATGAAGCAATTTAAAATATACTTGCTTCACAACCTGGAAATATTGCCAGAAACAAAGATTTGGTCATGTGCCTCACATAGATCATAGGATAGGGCTGAAAATTGGAGGAGGGCAATTATATGAGCACATGAAGGAGTGTGCAAAATTTCAACTTATTTGGATAACCCTAGCTAGCACTTCCTTCACAAAGGCTTCCCTCAGAAGGAACTTTGAAAAATCACCGAGGAAGCTTGGCTAGGCAAATAAAGTTGAATTTTTGGCACAGGTCAATTATTTGGACATGAAAAGGTGTCCAAGAAGTTTGAGGTCAATTGGGCAAAGGAAAATAGCACTTGCTTCACAATGTGCCATTTAGGGCAGAATAGGAAATGAATTATTTGAGCATGATGATAAACATGGCAAATGAAATAATTTGCCATATTTGAGGAAGATATGACCCAAACAATTTATGGGACTTATTTGGGAATTTTAGGAGTGATGGAAATATAGGTTGCTTCACAACCTAGGGCAATTAGGGTTATGCCTTTAATAGAAAAGGAATATCGCCAATAAAAAGAATATTGGGATTTGGGCTAGGATGAAAATGGGAAGGTCTAGGGATGGATTTGAGGTTGACAAGCCACTCTGGAAGCAAATAAGTGGTCATCTTCTTCAGTTTCCAGACCACAAAGCCACGGAGAAAGAAAACTCAAGCAAATATCTCAGAAAAACAAATGAAAAAGAAAGGGCCAAAAATCAGGTTGTGACACGAGGGGCGGGTGATCCTCCCGACTCCATACGATGGGCTGCTCAGACCAGCATAAATAACGGGGAACTTCCGGTTCAACGGAGTTCACTGCCTCTTATGAAGCTTCTAGTCACGCTTACGTAAGCTAGTGGTGAAGACATGATACTGTCCACTATTCAACTGCTTCGGGTTGCTCTGATAACCCGACTGTTGCTGTTGTTGACTCCCCTGATTATTCTGCTGATTGTAACCACCTTGGTTGCCATGACCGCCTTGATTTCCTTGGAACCCTGAGCTAGAGCCGCCTCCGCCATAACCCGGTCCATGGAAACCGGATCCTGAACCGCCACCTAGCCCATGACTGTCTTGGAAAAGATTTGAATTTTTGAACTCCTTCATAATGAACCAATCCTTCCAGAGGTTCCCAGGCGGCCTCTCTCGCGTGCCGTGTCTTGGGCAGGGCTTATTTAATAGCTGCTCAAGATTGATGCCTGACCCTCCAGTCTGCGGGGGCGGTTTACCCTTACGATGCTGACCATTATTTTGTGCATTGGTGTTAGCGACAAAGTCAAAACTATTATCAAGCTTGCGCTTACCGTTGCCTCCCTGGTTCGTCGGGTTATGCTGCTGCCCCTTGGTGTTGCTGCTCTTCTTTTCCTTTCCCGGCTTTTCATCATCAGACTCGGGGTCCTTGGTACCATCAGAGTCAACATACTTAACCAGAGCCGCCATGAGTGTTCCCATGTCATTGCAGTGGCACTTGAGCCGCCCCAATTTCTGCTTCAGGGGCATGAAACGACAATTGCTTTCCAACATTACGACTGCTGAGTCGGCATTGATGCGATCCGACGAGTGCAGAATTGTTGAGACCCGGTGCACCCAATGAGTCGTCGATTCACCTTCTTCTTGGACACAGGCGGCTAAATCCACAATTGACATGGGCTGCTTGCATGTGTGAGGGAGTCCTGGATTAGGGGGTATCCGGACAGCCGGACTTTTGGACTATGAAGATACAAGATTGAAGACTTCGTCCCGTGTCCGGATGGGACTCTCCTTGGCGTGGAAGGGCAAGCTTGGCAATACGGATATGTAGATCTCCTCCCCTTGTAACCGACTCTTTGTAACCCTAGCCCCCTCTGGTGTCTATATAAACCGGAGGGTTTAGTCCGTAGGACACAATCACAACAATCATACCATAGGCTAGCTTCTAGGGTTTAGCCTCTCCGATCTCGTGGTAGATCAACTCTTGTACTACCCATATCATTAATATTAATCAAGCAGAATTAGGGTTTTACCTCCATCGAGAGCGCCCGAACCTGGGTAAAAACATCGTGTCCCTTGTCTCATGTTACCATCCGCCTAGACGCACAGTTCGGGACCCCCTACCCGAGATCCGCCGGTTTTGACAACGACATTGGTGCTTTCATTCAGAGTTCCTCTGTGTCGTCACCGTCAGGCTTGATGGCTCCTTCGATCATCGTTAGTGATGCAGTCCAGGGTGAGACTCTTCTCCCCGGACAAATTTTTGTATTCGGCGGCTTTGCACTGCTGGCCAATTCGCTTGGCCATCTGGAGCAGATTGAAAGCTACGCCCCTGGCCAGCAGGTCAGGTTTGGAAGCTTAAACTACACGGCCGATATCCGCGGAGACTTGATCTTCGACGGATTCGAGCCCTTGCCGAGTGCGCCGCACTGTCAAGATGGGCGTGATTTAGCTCTGCCACCAGACAATGTTCAGGAAGTCGCACCTACAACCGCTCCGACCTTCAATTCGGAGCCAATCACGTCATCCATGGACGGGTGGTCGGGCCCCGCCATGGAGGCCGCAGCCTCAACGGCGATAGAGACAGATACCCTTCGCGAGGCCAGTGACTCCAAATTGCCGGACTCCCCTCCGGACTCCGAGCCGCCCGCGCCCCTGCCAATCGAATCCGATTAGGCACCGGTCATGGAGTTTACCACCGCGGATATTTTTCAGCACTCGCCCTTTGGCAACATACTAAACTCACTAAGGTCTCTCTCCTTGTCAGGAGAATCCTTGTCGAACTACTTCCGGCAGGATTGGGATGCGGATGACAAAGAAATTCACCGCCCACCCACCACCCACATAGTAGCCACTGTCGATGATTTGACCGACATACTCGACTTCGACTCCGAAGACATCGACGGTATGGATGACGATGCAGGAGACGAACAGGAACCTCTGCCTGCAAAGCACTGGACAACCACATCATCCCACAATGTATACATGGTGGACACACCTAAAGGAAGTGACAACGATGAACGGAGGGACGCAGAGAAGGATCGTTCCCTCGAAAAGCAGACAAAGCGGCGGCGTAAGTGCCGCTCCAAACCCCGCCTCGACAGAAACAGCAGTCATACAGACCCAGCGATAGAGCAGGGTGAGCCGGCGGACGACGAACATGGCATTGAACAACCATCCGAACAACCCATCCCCGGCGAAGATAACAGTCCGGACGACTTCACGCCGGATAAGCGCCTGGAGCAGAAGAACCTCCATAAAAGGCTCATCGCCACTGCGCGTAGCCTGAAAAAGCAGAAGTGGAAGCTCAAGACTGCGGAAGATGCACTTAGAATCAGATGGTGTAAAGTGCTGAACACCGCAGACAAATACGGCGGCAGTCGCCACACAAAGAGCTACCCGAAGCGAAAGCTACTGCCTAAATTTGATGAGGAGGCCTTAGAGCCACCCCAGTCAAAAAATAAAGCAGCCATCCGGTAGGATAGACGACCTCATGGCCCACATAGGGCGGCAAACGCCGCAACACACAAGCCAACACGCGATCCACACGAGAACTCGCATCAAAAGGATGGCCCAGTCAGATCTATCTACGGGCCAAAAAAGCGCGCTCAAACACGCAATACAATACAACCAAATTCCGAACACCACGGTACACCCAAATACAGGGGTACCGCTCACCCCCTATGTTTCACCGATGAGGTGCTGGACCATGAATTTCCAGAGGGATTCAAACCCGTAAACATGGAGGCATACGACGGAATGATAGACCCTGGGGTCTGGATTGAGGACTACATCCTCCACATCCACATGGCTCGAGGAGACGATCTCCACGCCATCAAGTACCTACCCCTCAAGCTCAAAGGGCCAGCCGAGTATTGGCTCAAAAGCCTCCCCGAAAACACTATTGGAAGTTGGGAAGAGCTCGAGGACGCCTTTCGGGCAAATTTTCAAGGGACCCATGTCTGACCACCGGACGCAAATGATTTAAGTCATATAACTCAACAGCCCGGAGAGTCGGCCCGAAAACTCTCGAACTGGTTTCTTACTAAAAAAGAACCAAATAGTCGACTGTCTGGAAGCCGAAGCCTTAGCAGCTTTTAAACACAGCATTCGAGACGAATGGCTCGCCAGTCACCTCGGCCAGGAAAAGCCAAGAACAATGGCCGCATTAACAAGCCTCATGACCCGCTTTTGCGCGGGCGAGGACAGCTGGCTGGCAAGATGCAGCACCAGCGACCCAAGTACATCCGAAGTCAGGGATGGAAACGGGAAGCCACGACGCAGCAAAGACCAGCGCCAGAATAAGGAAAACAGCCCGAAGAGCACGGCAGTTAACGCCGGATTCAAAAGCTCTCGGCGGGGTCAGCTAAAGCTGCCTCTCAAAGACAACAGAGACGAACTTTCCAGCCTTAACAAAATTCTGGACAAGATATGTCAAATACACAGCACCCCTGATAAACCTGCAAATCACGCCCATAGAGAATGTTGGGTATTCAAACAATCCGGCAAACTCAACACCGAACACAAGGGGCTGGATACACCAAGTGAAGATGATGACGAACCCCGCAAGCAAAGCACTGGGGAACAGAAGAAATTCCCATCAGAAGTAAAAACAGTAAACGTACTACACGTGACAAAGGGGAGAAGCAGAGTGGCGCCCACAGAGATATGTGCCCTAGAGCCTATCACAACGGAGTCCCGCCACTGGTCATCCAAACTGATCACCTTCGACAATCGGGATTACTCCACAAGTATCCGCCACGCAGGGTGGGCTGCCCTGGTGTTAGACCCGATAATTGGCGGACACTACTTCACACGAATCCTGATGGATGGCGGCAGTAGTTTGAACCTGATGTATCAGGAGATGATCCGCAAAATGGGGGTAGACCCAACAAAAATTAGCCATAGCAATATTTCCTTTAAAGGAGTAACACCAGGCCGAGGGGCTCGTTGTTCGGGCTCCCTCCTACTAGAAGTCATATTAGGCTCTCCCGATAACTTCCGTAGTGAAAAGCTAACCTTCCACATCGCTCCGTTTAAAAGTGGCTATCAAGTACTACTGGGACGCGAAGCTTTCGCTCGCTTTAACGCAATACCGCACTATGCGTCTCTCACGCTTAAAATGCCCGGTCCACAAGGCATCATTTCAGTAAAGGGAAACATTGAGCGCTTCTTGCGCGCGGAAGACTGTGTGGCTGCCTCGACAGCCACACACTAAACTGCCTCACCAACCAAAGCGCCTAATAGGTCGTTAAGACCACGGACACGGCTGGACGAGTCCGGCGTAACTATATAATTATTAAAGGTTTGATGGTTATACACCGCTATACAAGGGGCTCCGCGCATCTAAACAAGCAGCAATAAACTCAATTCTTCCCACCTTGAATCATACTTTATTTACTCAATCTAACATATATTTCGCACGACTACTTTTTCAACCAAGTTCCTCTCTTTTACAGATGAACATCGTGCTACACCCGTCCAGGATACGGCACAACTGAGACACAGGCGCAGACGTGCAGCAGGGACCTGTTCCAAGGATTCTTTTTAGATTAAGACCCTGCGTAAACCTTTTTTACTGTCTCTTGTTGATACACATCCCCCTGATTCTCAAAATAACCATGAGGGAGGCTGGCGTCTTCGCATGTGGCCACCCCAGAGTATTGCATGTACCCGGACACCAGGGGCTTATTGCAAAGGGCACCGTTCAGCCCGTTTTATATCAAGAAAGACCGAATACCCTAGGGAGTGTTCGGCCTCGCGAGTTTGGCCCTATATGCATCAGCTCCGAATCATGTCTTTGGTCAAATGTTTGGTTTTCCCGGTGAGGGAGTCCTGGATTAGGGGGTGTCCGGATGGCCGGACTATCACCGTTGGCCGGACTCCTGGACTATGAAGATACAAGATTGAAGACTTCGTCCCGTGTCCGGATGGGACTTTCCTTGGCGTGGAAGGCAAGCTTGGCAATACGGATATGTAGATCTCCTACCATTGTAACCGACTCTGTGTAACCCTAACCCTATTCGGTGTCTATATAAACCAAAGGGTTTTAGTCCGTAGGGACGAACAACAATCATACCATAGGCTAGCTTCTAGGGTTTAGCCTCTCGATCTCGTGGTAGATCTACTCTTGTAATACCCATATCATCAATATTAATCAAGCATGGTAGGGTATTACCTCCATCGAGAGGGCCGAACCTGGGTAAAACATCGTGTCCCTTGTCTCCTGTTACCATCCGCCTAGACGCACAGATTCGGGACCCCCTACCGAGATCCGCCGGTTTGACACCGACATTGGTGCTTTCATTGAGAGTTCCTGCGTGTCGTCACCTATAGGCCCGATGGCTCCTTCAATCATCAACAACGACGCGGTCGGTGAGACTTTTCTCCCGGATAGATCTTCGATTGGCGGCTTTGCTGCTGCGGGCAATTCACTTGGCCATCTGGAGCAGCTCAAAGCTACACCCTGGCCATCATGTCAGGTTTGGGAGTTTGAACTACACGACCGACATCCGCGGAGACTTGATCTTGATGGATTCGAGCCACAGCCAAGCGCCGCTTGTCTCGATGGAGTGCGATCTAGCTCTGCCGACGAGCGGTGCCACGGAGGCCGCACCGGCGTCTGCTCGACCCTTAGTTGAGCCAACCGCTGTCGAGGGCGAGTGGTTGGACACCGCCTCGGGGCTGAAATCTCTCTGGCGGTTGAGCGAACACCATCCCTGTCGCTGCGAAGCTCGCGGCTCCAGTGCGGACTCCTTTCCGGACTCCGAACCTCCAGCGCCCCGCCGGTCGAATCCGATGGCGCCGTTATGGAGTACACCGCCGCGGACGTCTTTCGGCCTTTTCGCCCTTTGGCGATATCCTGAACTCATTAAAGTCTCTCTCTTTGTCGAGAGCCTGGCGAACTACGGTCGGGAAGGTTGGGATTCGGACGACGAAGAAATTCAACGCCCACCCACCACCCACTTTGTAGCCACTGTCGATGATTTAACCGACATGCTCGACTTCGACTTCGAAGACATCGACGGTATGGACGACGGTGCCGGAGACGATCAAGAGCCAGCGCCTACAGGGCACTGGAAGGCCACCTCATCATATGACATATACATGGTGGACATCCCAAAAGATGGGAATGGCGATGGAACAGCGGAGGATGACCCCTCCAAGAAACAACCCAAGCGCCGACGTCAGCGGCGCCATTCTAAATCCCGCCACAGTAAAAACGGTGATTACGGCACGGGAGACAATAATACCCCTGACAGTGCCGAAGACAACCCCCTCCAGCAGGATTTAGCACAGGAGGAGGGAGAAGCCAGCCCTCATGATAGAGCGGCATACAGAGAGGTAGAGGACGATAATTATATGCCTCCCTCCGAAGATGAGGCAAGCCTCGACGACGACGAATTTGCCGTGCCTGAGGATCCTGCCGAACAGGAGCGTTTCAAATGCAGGCTCATGGCCACGGCAAGCAGCCTCAAGAAAAAGCAGCAGCAACTTAGAGCTGACCAAGACTTGCTAGCTGACAGATGGATTGAAGTCCTTGCAGCCGAAGAGTACGAACTCGAACGCCCCTCCAAAAGCTACCCCAAACACAGGCCGTTGCCTCGATTAGAGGAGGAAGCACCCGCGTCACCAGTGCACGACATGGTAGACCGGCCACCCCGTGGCCGCGACAGAGAAGCCTATCGGCCCTCCGCTCAAGCCACGCCCCGACGCCGCTCAAAAAGTACCAAGGCATGGGAGAACGCGCCGGACTTGCGAGATATACTGGAGGATAAGGCAAAGCAAACAAGATCGATCTACAGATCGCGTGGGCGCCCAATTATTCGGCATGATTACCGTCACACGGATCAGCAACCCGGCGGGCGAAACACGATGAACAAAGCTCATATGAGCTATGTCGTGATATAATAATCTGAGGCGCCGCCGCCCACTATGCTTCACGAGATGAAGTAATGGATCATCAAATCCACGAGGGCTTCAAACCCGTAAACATCGAATCATACGATGGTACCACAGATCCTGTGGTCTGGATCGAGGACTATCTCCTCCATATCCACATGGCCCACGGTGATGATCTACATGCCATCAAATACCTCCCACTCAAGCTTAAAGGATCAGCTCGGCATTGGCTCAACAGCTTGCCAGCAGAGTCAATCGGTTGTTGGGAGGACCTGGAAGCCGCATTCCTCGATAACTTCCAGGGCACATATGTGCGACCACCAGACGCTGATGACCTAAGCCACATAATTCAGCAGCCAGATAAATCGGCCAGACAATTCTGGACACGGTTCTTGACCAAGAAAAATCAAATCGTTGACTGTCCGGATGTAGAGGCCCTCGCAGCCTTCAAACATAACATCCACGACGAGTGGCTTGCCCGGCACCTAGGTCAGGAAAAGCCGAAATCCATGGCAGCCCTCACATCACTCATGACCCGCTTCTGCGCGGGAGAGGACAGCTGGCTAGCTCGCAGCAAAAACCTAACCAAAAACCCTGGTAGTTCGGATACCAAGGACAACAATGGCAGGTCGCGTCGCAACAAGCATAAGCGCCGCATTAATGGTGATAATGCTGAAGATACGGCAGTCAATGCCGGATTCAGAGGCTCTAAACCCGGTCAGCGGAAAAAGACGTTCAAAAGAAATACTCAGGGCCTGTCCAATTTGGACCGAATACTCCATCGCTCGTGCCAAATACATGGCACCCCCGAAAAACCAGCCAACCACACCAACAGGGATTGTTGGGTGTTCAAGCAGGCAGGCAAGTTAAATGCCGAACTCAATGACAAGGGGCTGCATAGCGATGACGAGGAGGAGCCCCGACCGCCGAACAATAGAGGACAGAAGGGCTTTCCCCCACAAGTGCGAACGGTGAACATGATATACGCAACCCACATACCCAAAAGGGAGCGGAAGCGTGCACTAAGGGACGTATATGCGATGGAGCCAGTCGCCCCAAAGTTCAACCCGTGGTCCTCCTACCCGATCACTTTTGATCGAAGGGACCACCTGTAACACCCCGGATACAACTTTCCATTTTCGTAACTCCGACTCTTGCCCTTTCCGGAGATGTGATTTATTATTTCCTTCGTGGTTGGGTTTTGTCTGTTGTTTTGCATTTTTTTTTGTTATGCATCTCATCTCATGGCATCATCTGCATTTCATCCGCATGTTTTTCAAAACTTGCATCCGTTCGGGTTCCGCCGGTTTTCTCCGTTGTCCGTTCCGAGTCCGGTTACACTCGCACGCGCCCGCGGCACCTCCGAAATATTATTTTATTAGTGGCATAGAAATGTTCTCGGAATGGGTTGCAACTTGTCATGCGGTCTTATTATAGTGTAGACAGGCCGCCTGCCAAGTTTCGTCGCATTCGGAGTCCGTTTGATAGCCCAACCGTTAAACATAGCGGTACCATTGCCGGTACCTTCGTCGGATGTTTTCGGTCTCCGGAAACAGTTGCCGGGCTGCTTTTCTATTCTCTCCCCTCAGTCCAGACCCTCTCGTCACAGCCCAACCGCAGCCCACCTAGTTCCCCCTCTGTCCGGAGCCGCCAGATCGAGATCCGAGGGTCCGAAACCCCTCCAAAAACCCCCCTAACCCTAGCCTTACCCTATTTAAACACCCCTCCTTCCATTTTGGGCAGCCTAGCCCCTCCACCTACCTCTAGCCGCCTCCCAACCGCAGCCACCCTCCTTCTCCTCGAAATCAGCGCCCCCCCGCTCCAGATCCGCCATTTGGCGAGTTGCCAATGGGTGCGCCGCCGCCAGCCGCCGCTTCGTCCAACCATCGGGCGCCACTTGGCGTCTCCGCGTCCTCCCCGCGTCCTCCGCCGCCGAGGCCCGCGGAAGCCCATCCGTGGCCCGCCTCGGGCCGATCTGGGCCCCGCGAACCCCGCATCGCCGCCGCCCGTCGCCCGCACCTCCTCCCGTTCACCAGCCCGCCGACCAGTAGCGTCCGCCGCGCCTTGTTGCTGCCTCGGCGGCCGCGGCCACCGGAACCCCGCCGGGCTTCGCCGTCGCCGACCACCTCCGTCCAGGTCGCGCCTCCCTGTCGCCCCTCTCCCTCTTGTGTCTCTCTCTCTCTCTCAGATCTCTCTCTCTCCAGGTATCGCCATCGCTCGGAGCTCCCCGTCATCGCCCGGCCCTACCACCGCCGGAAATGGGTCCGACCTCACCGGATCCGCCTCGATCCGGCTGGGCCCCTTGCCGCCTCGCCTCGGTCGTCGCCGGCCTCCTCTGACGACGGCGCCGCCGCTCCCTGCATCTTGCTCGTGCGCCTCAGGCACGAGGAGAACGACGACAGGTTGCCAGCCACATGGGCCCGCGCACCCCCTCCTCGGCCCAGCCCGGCTTCCCCCACCGGCCTTCTCCTCCGCGACATGGGCCTTGGCCCAGGGTGAGCAGCCCCGCCCCTCTCCTGTGCACTTGTGGGCTGACTAGAATTCGGCCCGTTGCTATTTTTTTCCGTCCGGCGATTTTATCATTATCCAGGGAATTTCTGTTTTACAGAAAAGTCCCTAGAGTTCATGCATTTAATAACTCATCAACCGTGCATCGGATTAAAATGGTTTAAACATGTAAATTGCTTAGAATTTCGTGTAGATTAATAATATGCCACTTTCATCTATGTTAAAAATGTTTAAATTGATGTTTGCATTAATTTGCTATTATGCCATGCTAAAATGCTTTAATTCATAACTAAATAACCGTAACTCGGAATTAAATGTTCTTTATATGTAAATGGGGTGGAAAATGCCTAGATTAACATGGTCCACTTTATGTTGCTGTTTAACAACTCTAAAATTGTGTTTAGGGCAGAACAGTACCGAATCTAAAATATTGCTCATGGGGATTTTCCGAATTGTTGTTCGTTGTTTCGGCCTCATTTAAACTTGCCTAGATAGGTAGTTTCATTATGCTCCACCTCTTGCCATGTTTAACAACATTTAATATTGTTGAGTACCTATCGAGATCAAACTAAATATTTGATGTGGTGTTCAGTCAATATGCAACTCGTTGCATATTGAGCTCCACTTAATTGTAGTATTGTTTGTTGCATATTGCCATGCCATGCCTCATTAAACGGACATGCATCATATTTGTTTGTGCATCATGCCATGTTTATGATTGTGTGTTTACTATGTTGTTTGCTTCTTTCGGTTTGCTTCTCCCGTTAGCTTCGGGTTCGTTCGGAGTTGTGAGGATTCGCTCGACTACGCCCGTTTGTCCTCTTCATGGACTTGATCTTCTTCCTTGCGGGATTTCAGGCAAGATGACCATACCCTCGAAATCACTTCTATCTTTGCTTGCTAGATGCTCGCTCTTTTGCTATGCCTATGCTACGATGCCTACCACTTGCTATATCATGCCACCCACATTGCCATGTCAAACCTCTAACCATCCTTTCCTAGCAAACCGTTGTTTGGCTATGTTACCGCTTTGCTCAGCCCTCTTATAGCGTTGTTAGTTGCGGTGAAGATGAAGTTTGTTCCTTGTTGGAACATGGAGATGTTGTTCCTTGTTGGAACATGTTTACTTGTTGGGATATCACAATATATCTTATTTAATTAATGCATCTATATACTTGGTAAAGGGTGGAAGGCTCGGCCTTATGCAGTGTTTTGTTCCACTCTTGCCGCCCTAGTTTCCGTCATATCGGTGTTATGTTCCCGGATTTTTGCGTCCCTAACGCGGTCGGGTGATTTATGGGACCCCCTTGACAGTTCGCTTTGAATAAGACTTTTCCAGCAAGGCCCAACATTGGTTTTACATTTGCCTCACCTAGCCTTTTTCCCTTGGGAGTCGCGCATCCCGAGGGTCATCTTTATTTACCCCCCGGGCCAATGCTTGTCTAAGTGTTGGTCCAAACTAGAGCCACTTGCGGTGCCGCCCCGAGGCAACTTGGGGTATCGTCGGTTGTCGACGTATTGCTCATCCGGTCGTGGCTCGAGACGAGATCTGTGCTGCTACTATCGAGGGTGTCGAGACGCCGGAGGTCTTGCTGGACTTGTTTTATTGCTGTGAAATGTCTTGTGGCCGGATTCCGAGACTGATCGGGCTTCCGGGAGAAGGTCTATTCGCCGTTGATCGCGAGAGCTTATCATGGGCTAAGTTGGGACACCCTGCGGGGTTTGAACTTTCAAAGCCGTGCCCGCGGTTATGTGGCAGATGGGAATTTGTTAATGTCGGTTGTAGAAAACCGAAGTTGATCTTAATTAAAATACACCAACGCGTGTGTAACCGTGATGGTCTCTTCTCGTGAGTCAGGGAAGTGAACACGGTGTTGGAGTTATGCTTGACGTAGGTTGTTCTAGGATCACTTCTTGATCATAGTTGTTCGACCGTGCTTTGCTCCTCTTCTCGCTCTCTTTTGCGTAAGTTAGCCACCATATATGCTAGTCGCTTGCTGCAGCTCCACCTCACTACCCTGTCCTACCTTTAAGCTTAAATAGTCTTGATCTCGCGGGTGTGAGATTGCTGAGTCCCTGTGACTCACAGATACTTCCAAACCAGTTTGCAGGTGCCGATGAATTCGTGCAGGTGATGCACCCGAGCTCAAGGAGGAGCTTGATGAAGATCTTGTTCTTTGTGTTGTTTCGTTTCAGTTGATCAGTAGTGGAGCCCAGTTGGGACGATCGGGGATCTGTGTAGCATTTGGGGTAGTCTTCTTTTATTTTGGTTCCGTAGTCGGACCTTGATTGTATCTGTATGATGTAATGTTTTACTCATGTATTGTGTGAAGTGGCGATTGTAAGCCAACTATGTATCTCTTTCCCTTATGTATTACATGGGTTGTGTGAAGATTACCTCACTTGTGACATTGCTTTCAATGCGGTTATGCCTCTAAGTCGTGCTTCGACACGTGGGAGATATAGCCGCATCGAGGCGTTCAAGTTGGTATCGAGCCTTCCCGACTTAGGAGCCCCTACTTGATTGTTTGTTGGCGTTGTTGAGTCTAGAATGGAAAATGTTTTGAGTCTTAGGATTATATATATCGGAGAGTAGGATTCTTTTTACTCCCGGTCCTTCGTCGCTCTGGTGAGGTCTCCGACGTAGATGTTTTGTCTTTCTCTCCTCAAATTTCACTAAAATTTTTTTAGGATCACGTGGGTATCTTGGAATCGTTCCGATGGTTTTGTGGCGAGAACATTGTTCTTGGTGCCTCGACATTTAGGGGTTGTGGCGGTGTCCCGGGAGTTGAGCTCCGAGGTGTTGTCGTCACAATTTTATCGTGCAGATTCGGAATACCGAGTTTTGCCGACATCGAAATCTCTTTTGTGCAGTTGTTGGTGAGATAACCCCGATAGCCCGATCTTTGTGGCGAAAAGGGAGTATTGCCATGACTTGTATAACGGATGTTTTTGAAGGTCGAGGTACACAATTTCGAGGATTTCTTGGTTATGTGTTGACGGATGGATCTGTTGGATCTAGGTATTGTTAGTTTGGGTGATATATTTTGTGTCCCTGTATCCCCAACACCTGATTGCATAACCAGAAAGTTTGGGAGTTTATAGGTGGAATTCTAGTAGCTTACGGGATATCTTTCCGCGGATGTATGATTTGAGATTGGGGTTCAACGTCTAGTGGTCCGCCCATTCACGGTCGATTCTGATGGTCGCGAGGCGTCTTAAAGAATCCTTGGCTATGCTGATTCGGGGCGTCTTGTTTGTCATTCGTGACGTCCGCTATCGTCGTGTCCGTGTGGGCCCCACCACGAACACTTTGGGCGAAATCTCTATCATGTGTTTGTTCCGCTTATTCGCAAGCCAAATCCTTTGTTTTGTTCCGTTTTGTGGTATTCAAGTTGCTTCAATGCCAAGTGTTGATTCCATACCTTTCCTAATTGGTGTTCTCATATTGCTATGTGAATACTAATCCTTCTTGATCACTTGAGCTTGTCATGTTAATTCTTTTCCAACCGGCGTGCTTCTCTTCAAGTGAATCCGATCATTCCAACATTCGCAAGATCAATTCTAAGCTTTTCTCAGCGGTGTTTGTTTCATCCGTCCCAAGTTGTCTTTGTTTTCCGCCCTCCACCCTTTTTCTTCAAGGACTCAGATTTCTTAATCAAGTATCCTTTTATTTGTGGAAGTTTCTTCATTCTTTTCCTTTAATGTTTTATCCGGTGATTTCTCATGAAGACGCTAAGGAAGCTTCAACCTTATCATTGTTCCATTCTAATTTTCTTCTCCGTGGACTCAAGTCAAGTTTTCAGTGTTGATCGTATTCTTTTCATCATTTCAAATGCTTTCTCATGTCGGTGCATCTCTTAATCATCCACTTCTCGCTATTCATTTGTTAGGAGTGTTGAAGATATCTCGGAAGATTCTAGTTTCCATTCTCAATTCACTCAAGTTCTTTTGAGGATGCTATCTCATTCAAGCCATTTAACTCTACGGTGCAATATCTATTTCAAACAATTGTTCAACGGTGGTTCTTTTGAGTGGGCCCTAACCCACAGGTCTTTTCGAGGATCTTACCTAACTCTTCTAATTTTCGGAGTTATTCTCAAATTCTTTGCAAAGTTTGACGTAAGAATGAGTTATCATCAGTCAAATGTCTTTCTCCAAGATCTTTCAAATTATTTTCATTGTTGGTTCAACCTTTCAATTTTTCATTCCGGAGTGCTTCAATAATTCATGGTGATGTTCTCGTCGTCATTCTCGAATTTTGAAGACCGAAGAAGAGTTTCTCTTAAATCTCGCTTCTTTCTCTTCAAGATTCATGGTTCTAGCTTCGTGCCATCCTCATAATTGTTTTGATTGTGAGAATTCTTTTAACCCACCCGGAGCATTTCAGGAGTCTTTTCAGTTTGATTCTTCGGAGCCCATCATCTCAGAATTATTCATTCAAGCGTTCAACTCTGGTTTTCCAAATCTCACCGGTGCATCGTCGAAATATCCTCTAATCAGTTCATGATCTCTTCGTTTTAATGTATCTAAATTTTGTCAAGCATCTTTATTCGTTTTACAATTCTTCCCGGTGAATTATGCCTTTGCTACGTTCATTCTCAATTATTATGGTGGTTTGTTCAAGAGTTCTCTTCCTTCGTTATCACATAGAATCATTCGTTGTTTCCAAATTCCACCGGTGGTTCGTTGAAGACCTTCCCAAGTTTGCGCCATATCTATCTTTAATCTTTTCTACGGGAATAAGTAGTATGCCTAATCCATTGCTTGTCATCAATTTAATTGGTGAAGGATGAGCATAATGTAATTCTTATTCTTGTTTCATCGAGTAAATTCAATTCCTTATTCCGGAGGTTCATCAAAATTCTTGATTTCATCTGTTCATCTTTCTTTCCGGAGTTCCAAGTTTTCTCGGTTATATCATTTCAAAGCTTCATCTTATCACCGCAAGGCTTCACCTGGTGTTTTTTTTCAACTTCTCTTTCTTTTATCATCCTTTTCTTACCGGAGTTCTTCATGGAGGTTCTACATGGTGCTTCCTCAAGGATTTTTTTCATTCTTCAATTGTTCTTCAAGATTTCTCTCGGAGTTATGATCCGCCAAGCTATACTCAAAATTGAACATGGTGCTCAACACATGTTTTGTTTTGAGGAGTTCAAGTATTCTTCTTCTTGCATTTCGTAGTGCAATTCGTTCTACCTTATCATTTGAGGTGGGGTTATGTCATTCTCGACAATTTGAGTTCGTGTTTCATGATTCAAATGTTGTCAAGAATGAGGTATTTTAAATCCATCAATCTCTTCATTGGACTTATCTTGGGCTATATTTCACCTAAAGCTTTCCCTAAGGATTGTTGCTATTTATGGTGCTTATAAATGACCCAAGTTCTTCATTTGTCCTCCCGGTGATATAAGTTTCTCGTCTCCTTGTTGATATCAATCCAATCGTTTGTTTCCGTTGGTGGCAGAAGCTCACCTCATAATGTGGAGATGTTTCCATAAGCCCACTACAAGCTTATTCATTTCGTTGTTGGTTTTCCAACAACTCCGTTCAATTCTTCTTTGCAAGGGTGTTTTTCCAAGTTCATTTGTGGTAGAAGTTGTCATTTTCTTCTCCATTCCTTTATTCCAATGACCTATCTTCAATTTTTTTCTTCCGGAGGCATTGTGATGTTGCACTCTTCGACCCATCATCTTCTTTTGTCAAGATCATGTTCTTTTCTTGCTTATCCATTTAACCGGAGTATCATGTTTTCATTCGAGTTCTCTCATCTTATCAAGTTTTGCCTGCTTCCTCAACCGGAGAGCTGTGCGAAATCTTTCTTACCCTTGTGCCTTTTTTTCAATAGTTAGGAGGCGTATGTTGTTGATTTCATCAAGTATCATCCCATCTTCTCAAGTTCATGTTATATTCCTTCCTTGCTCAATCGGAGTGCTGCCGGAATTCTTCCTCTCTCATCTTGTTTTAAACGGAGTGGTTTCGAATTATATCTTGTCCATTAAACTCTTGATTCATGCCTTTTCAACCTTCAAGTTATCATAATGTTCCTTGTTCCTCTTTTCTAACGGATTATTTTCAACCTTGTTCATCTTCGTTGTGTTCTTTCTTTCATTTTGCTCAACCTCTCAAGGTTCTTTGGTTTCACTCGTTTGTCAAAGAAGCAACTTAGTTTTACCTCTCATCTTCCTCGTCCTTTTCCCTCCGGTGCCATCCTAGATCTCGGGACGAGATCCTCTTGTAGTGGTGGAGTGTTGTAACACCCCGGATACAACTTTCCATTTTCGTAACTCCGACTCTTGCCCTTTCCGGAGATGTGATTTATTATTTCCTTCGTGGTTGGGTTTTGTCTGTTTTTTTGCATTTTGTTTTTGTTATGCATCTCATCTCATGGCATCATCTGCATTTCATCCGCATGTTTTTCAAAACTTGCATCCGTTCGAGTTCGCGGTTTTCTCCGTTGTCCGTTCGAGTCGGTTACACTCGCACGCGCGCGCTGCACCTCCGAAATATTATTTTATTAGTGGCATAGAAATGTTCTCGGAATGGGTTGCAACTTGTCATGCGGTCTTATTATAGTGTAGACAGGCCGCTGCCAAGTTTAAATCGCATTCGGAGTCCGTTTGATAGCCCAACCGTTAAACATAGCGGTACCATTGCCGGTACCTTCGTCGGATGTTTTCGGTCTCCGGAAACAGTTGCCGGGCTGCTTTTCTATTCTCTCCCCTCAGTCCAGACCCTCTCGTCACAGCCCAACCGCAGCCCACCTAGTTCCCCCTCTGTCCGGAGCCGCCAGATCGAGATCCGAGGGTCCGAAACCCCTCCAAAAACCCCCCTAACCCTAGCCTTACCCTATTTAAACACCCCTCCTTCCATTTTGGGCAGCCTAGCCCCTCCACCTACCTCTAGCCGCCTCCCAACCGCAGCCACCCTCCTTCTCCTCGAAATCAGCGCCCCCCCGCTCCAGATCCGCCACTTGGCGAGTTGCCAATGGGTGCGCCGCCGCCAGCCGCCGCTTCGTCCAACCATCGGGCGCCACTTGGCGTCTCCGCGTCCTCCCCGCGTCCTCCGTCGCCGAGGCCCGCGGAAGCCCATCCGTGGCCCGCCTCGGGCCGATCTGGGCCCCTGGCTGAAGCCCGCATCGCCGCCGCCCGTCGCCCGCACCTCCTCCCGTTCACCAGCCCGCCGACCAGTAGCGTCGCCGCCTTGCCGCTGCCTCGCGCCGGCGCGCGCCACCGGAACCCCGCCGGGCTTCGCCGTCGCCGACCACCTCCGTCCAGGTCGCGCCTCCCTGTCGCCCCTCTCCCTCTTGTGTCTCTCTCTCTCTCAGATCTCTCTCTCTCTCCAGGTATCGCCATCGCTCGGAGCTCCCCGTCATCGCCCGGCCCTACCACCGCCGGAAATGGGTCCGACCTCACCGGATCCGCCTCGATCCGGCTGGGCCCCTTGCCGCCTCGCCTCGGTCGTCGCCGGCCTCCTCTGACGACGGCGCCGCCGCTCCCTGCATCTTGCTCGTGCGCCTCAGGCACGAGGAGAACGACGACAGGTCGCCAGCCACATGGGCCCGCGCACCCCCTCCTCGGCCCAGCCCGGCTTCCCCCACCGGCCTCCTCCTCCGCGACATGGGCCTTGGCCCAGGGTGAGCAGCCCCCGCCCCCTCTCCTGTGCACTTGTGGGCTGACTAGTTTCGGCCCGTTGCATTTTTTTCTCCGTCCTGCGATTTTAACATTATCCGTGGAATTTACATTTCTGTAAAAGTCCCTAGAGTTCATGCATTTAATAACTCATCAACCGTGCATCGGATTAAAATGGTTTAAACATGTAAATTGCTTAGAATTTCGTGTAGATTAATAATATGCCACTTTCATCTATGTTAAAAATGTTTAAATTGATGTTTGCATTAATTTGCTATTATGCCATGCTAAAATGCTTTAATTCATAACTAAATAACCGTAACTCGGAATTAAATGTTCTTTATATGTAAATGGGGTGGAAAAATGCCTAGATTAACATGGTCCACTTTATGTTGCTGTTTAACAACTCTAAAATTGTGTTTAGGGCAGAACAGTACCGAATCTAAAATATTGCTCATGGGGATTTTCCGGAATTTTTGTTCGTTGTTTCCGGCCTCATTTAAACTTGCCTAGATAGGTAGTTTCATTATGCTCCACCTCTTGCCATGTTTAACAACATTTAATATTGTTGAGTACCTATCGAGATCAAACTAAATATTTGATGTCGTGTTTCGTCAATATGCAACTCGTTGCATATTGAGCTCCACTTAATTGGTAGTATTGTTTGTTGCATATTGCTATGCCATGCCTCATTAAACCGGACATGCATCATATTTGTTTGTGCATCATGCCATGTTTATGATTGTGTGTTTACTATGTTGTTTGCTTCTTTCCGGTTTGCTTCTCCCGTTAGCTTCGGGTTCGTTCCGGAGTTGTGAGGATTCGTTCGACTACGCCCGTTTGTCCTCTTCTTGGACTTGATCTTCTTCCTTGCGGGATTTCAGGCAAGATGACCATACCCTCGAAATCACTTCTATCTTTGCTTGCTAGATGCTCGCTCTTTTGCTATGCCTATGCTACGATGCCTACCACTTGCTATATCATGCCACCCACATTGCCATGTCAAACCTCTAACCATCCTTTCCTAGCAAACCGTTGTTTGGCTATGTTACCGCTTTGCTCAACCCCTCTTATAGCGTTGTTAGTTGCAGGTGAAGATGAAGTTTGTTCCTTGTTGGAACATGTTTACTTGTTGGGATATCACAATATATCTTATTTTTAATTAATGCATCTATATACTTGGTAAAGGGTGGAAGGCTCGGCCTTATGCCTGGTGTTTTGTTCCACTCTTGCCGCCCTAGTTTCCGTCATATCGGTGTTATGTTCCCGGATTTTTGCGTCCCTAACGCGGTCGGGTGATTTATGGGACCCCCTTGACAGTTCGCTTTGAATAAGACTTTTCAGCAAGGCCCAACATTGGTTTTACATTTGCCTCACCTAGCCTTTTTCCCTTGGGAGTCGCGCATCCCGAGGGTCATCTTTATTACCCCGGGCCAATGCTTGTCTAAGTGTTGGTCCAAACTAAACCACTTGCGGTGCCGCCCGAGGCAACTTGGGGTATCGTCGGTTGTTGTCGTCTGCTCATCCGGTCGTGGCTCGAGGCGAGATCTACGCGGCTACTATCGAGGTGTCGACACGCGGGAGGTCTTCTTGGACTTGTTTTATTGCTGTGAAATGTCTTGTGGCGGATTCGAGACTGATCGGGCTTCCGGGAGAAGGTCTATTCTTCGTTGATCGCGAGAGCTTATCATGGGCTAAGTTGGGACACCCTGCGGGGTTTGAACTTTCAAAGCCATGCCCGCGGTTATGTGGCAGATGGGAATTTGTTAATGTCGGTTGTAGAAAACCCGAAGTTGATCTTAATTAAAATACACCAACGCGTGTGTAACTGTGATGGTCTCTTCTCGTGAGTCCGGGAAGTGAACACGGTGTTGGAGTTATGCTTGACGTAGGTTGTTCTAGGATCACTTCTTGATCATAGTTGTTCGACCGTGCTTTGCTCCTCTTCTCGCTCTCTTTTGCGTAAGTTAGCCACCATATATGCTAGTCGCTTGCTGCAGCTCCACCTCACTACCCTGTCCTACCTTTAAGCTTAAATAGTCTTGATCTCATGGTGTGAGATTGCTGAGTCCCGTGACTCACGAGATACTTCAAACCAGTTTGCAGTGCCGATGAATTACGTGCGGTGATGCACCCGAGCTCAAGGAGGAGCTTGATGAAGATCTTGTTCTTTGTGTTGTTTCGTTTGAGTTGATCGATAGTGGAGCCAGTTGGGACGATCGGGGATCTGTGTAGCATTTGGGGTAGTCTTCTTTTATTTTGGTTCCGTAGTCGGACCTTGATTGTATCTGTATGATGTAATGTTTTACTCATGTATTGTGTGAAGTGGCGATTGTAAGCCAACTATGTATCTCTTTCCCTTATGTATTACATGGGTTGTGTGAAGATTACCTCACTTGCGACATTGCTTTCAATGCGGTTATGCCTCTAAGTCGTGCTTCGACACGTGGGAGATATAGCCGCATCGAGGGCGTTTCACCACCCCACTAGCATCTGACACGGCGGATTCGCCGCATTGGTTCTTGACCCAATCATTGATGGATTTCACCTTACTAGAGTCCTGATGGACGGCGGCAGCAGCCTGAACCTGCTTTACCAGGATATAGTGCGCAAAATGGGCATAGAACCCTCAAGGATTAAACCCACAAAGACGACCTTTAAAGGCGTCATACCAGGTGTAGAGGCCAATTATGCAGGCTCGGTTACACTCGAAGTGGTCTTGGATCCCGGATAACTTCGAAGCGAAGAGTTAATCTTCGACATAGTCCCGTTCATGCAGCGGCTATCACGCACTGCTCGGACGAACCGCATTTGCAAAGTTCAATGCGGTGCCGCACTATGCATACCTCAAGATCAAGATGCCAGGCCCTCGAGGAGTAATTACGGTCAATGGAAACACCGAACGCTCTCTCCGAATGGAGGAGCATACGGCGGCCCTAGCGGCGGAAGTACAAAGCAGCCTCTTAAGGCAATTCTCGAGTCCGGCTACTAAACGACCGGACACCGTCAAGCGCGCCCAGAGTAACCTACAACAAGACCGCCTGGCACGTTCCGAGCCCGCGTAGCAATGCGGCCCCAACCCCAGCCCTCGTGAAATTACGAAGCCAGTACTACGCGTACATAACTACGCTCTAGAGATACCATGGGCATAGGGGGAGGTGCACGACCACGGCACGCCCAGAATGCGGCTCAACCGCACCAGGGGCTCCCGATTGTGTCATTCTTTTTCTTCCTTTTTTCTCTTACTTTCAGGACTCCGTCTTCCAGAAGCCCTGTCCGGCACTAGAATTGCGAACTCACGATGCAACAGCCAGGGAAGCGAAAGCTTCGTCGAGTGTCGGTGGTCTCTACTACGAGCATTATACATGTTTTACATACCATCCGCAGCTTACCCTCGAGAGGACATGTTAAATAGTCCCATCCCTTGCTTATCACACTATTTGTATCGTTCGCTTTCATTGCGGTATCTTTTGAATAAACAATACATCGCTTCGCTTATTATTGCATTCCTTTTTCCATATATGTTCATCTATGACATGTTGCACCCGTACACTTTAGTGCGGCCAATACACCGAGGGCTTAAGTACCCCAAAATATGGTGTGATAAGTCCGAACACTTTCACAAGTGCGGCACCCGAACTTATAGCATTATATGCATCGGCTCCGAATCATGTCTTGGGTCAATAGTTGGGTTTGCCCGGCTCCCATGTTTAGGTACCTTACGTTCCGTTATATCGGCTAAGGTAGCGCTGGGAGAACCACTGCGATTGTGCCCCGGTTGAGCTGGGTTGAACACCTCAGTGGAGAAAGCTAAAACTGACCGTCATGATAGGGCGAGAGCTGGTCGCTGTTCGAGAGGTTTTTTCGGGTCCCTAAAGACTTATGCCGCTTAGAGCGAGGAGCCGGCATTGTCCGGCCAAGGCGTGGATAGCGCCCCGAATTCAGTCTTCCGAATACCAGGGGCTACGCCGAAATTTAAAATTATAGAATTCTATGGCTAAGTGAGAGTGTTCAAGCACTATAAATGCGGTTGCCTTGTTACGTGCGTGAGCGCCTCCTCGGAGGACCCAAGAATGGGAAGAAGAACGCTCAAGTTTATCCGAACACCCCAAAGACTCGTGGCATGGGGCTGAAGCCAACGACTTGCCATCTCTCAAATTTTGATAAACAGCCGCCTGAAGGTAATATTTTAAATTCTGGCGTTGCTTAGCGCATATGAACAAGTTTTCAGCGTCAGGATAACAAATGCGAGTCTATTCAAAATTACATATTTGGAGCATTCACCGCTATAAAGCGGGCACCCTTGAGACGCCCTCATAATACATTTCGGCTTGCGATGCTCCTTGCCGGTGGTGGTCCGTCCTTCACAAGCTTCTCACCGTCCAGCTTGCCCAGTGCACCTTAGCACGTGCAAGGGCCCACGGGCACCTTCGATGCAGACGGGGCGCTTGATGACTTCAAGCCTTGGCGGGCATCCACCAGCCGCCTTACCAGCCCGAAGTAACTCCCAGGCATGGCTTCCGTTAGCCACAGCCGAACTATGAGGCCCTTCATGGCCTATTCGGCGACCTTGTGGAGCTCGACCAGCTTCCGGTTGGTCGCTCGAGGAACACCAGATGTCCGGCCTCGGCATCTTGAGACCAGAACACCTTCTCCGTTCGCTTCCCTCCTCGGCTCGGTAGAAAGCGGCAGCATCGGACACTGCTGCGGGCAGATCTGCGAATGCTCTGGAAAGCTCCGGATTCGGGTAAGTAACAGATAATTCACCTTCACATGCTTGCTTTGCATAAAGAATGCTTACCCGCCGCTATCTTCTTCATCGCCTCAATTTCCCTGAGGGCTTTTTGGGCTTCGGCCTTAGCGGCTTTGGCACTCTCAAGAGCCAAGGCGAGCTTGGACTCTCGAGTCTTCGAGTCACGCTCCAGACTCTCGTGTTTTTTCACGAAAGCCTGGAGCTCTTGCCGCACCTCCGCCACCCGCGCCTCCTGCTCCTCTCGCTTGGTGCGCTCCGCGGCCGCTTTGATTTCGGCCGCGGACACCGCTTCCTTCAGGGTCGCCACCTCGTTCGTGGCCCCTGCAATACTCACGTTATTCCTTTCATTCTTTGCAACCAAATCCTTTCTATAAGGTATTACTTTAATAAGTTATTACTTACCTTCCCTGTCCTCGAGCTGCTTCTTGGCAAGTCCGAGCTCGTTCTCGGACCGCTCGAGGCTCTGCTTCAATGCATTGACCTCCGCAGTCAGTGCGGCAGAGGTCAGCAGCGCAGCCTGCATTCCCATATTGACATATTTATGTTAGACTCCTGCGTATATCTTTTTAGATCCTCGGTCCGGCTTTTCTTTCCGAACACGAACTAAGCATCGAGGGCTCTGTCTATGCGGTAATCTTCTTACATATATTGAAAACTTACCTCAAAGCCTGTTAGAAGGCTGTTGCGAGGCTTCAGTCAGCCCGCTCTTGGCGGTGAACTTCTGGATCACCACACTCATAACAGTGTGGTGCTCCTCCCTGATGGAGGCGCTGTTAAGCGCCTCGATGCTATCCGATGCCTCGGTTGGGACGGTGGACACGGCGTCTTACCCTTCTTCTGAAGGGCCACTTGCCGGACTTGAGCGGCTGAAGGTTCCGGTATGGAGTCCGGACAAGGGTCGGGCTTAGAGCCCCTGGGTGTCTCGCTCCCCTCGCACCTGGAGTCCGGGAGGCTGCCTTGTGGCGCCTCCTGCGCCACCTCCTCTTGACCAGGCCCCCCTTGGGGACCCACCTCGGCGTCGTTGGCGGCGCGAGGCGAGGAGGCGGCCGGAAGAGAAGTGCTCTCCACTTCGGACGAATTCAGGGACCCGCTTGACGAAGCGGCGAGCTCGTCCTTGGGCGGGCTGCATCATTGTTTGGCATTAGAGAACGCTATGCAATGAATAAAAAAAGCCATGGGTATCCGGACACTTACGATCTCGCCAGGGGCTTGGCCCTCGAGGGCCACTCCTCCTCGCCGTCGTCGGCATTGGTGGAGACGTCCGGAGGAAGGGTTCTTCCCTTCTTGGACCCTCCGGCCTCCCCAGTTGGGGCGGCCTTTCTTTTCTTCTCTCCCCCCGCTGGGGGAGAGGCTTCTTTCTCCTCCTCCTCGTTCTCAGGAGAGGATTCAGCCTTAGAGTCTGACAGTACCTGGCGCCAGGAGCTCCTTCGATTTCCCGTGGCCTCCTTTTTGGCCTTCTTCTCCGGCACCACGTGAGGTGCCAGAACCAGCAGCCCCGTCAGCGGGCGTCCGCTGGTCTTCGGCAAGGGAGACGGTTAATCTGTCCGGGCGTCTTCACCGATCTGTCAAGGTTAGGGAGTTTTAGATCCGCATAGAGTCAAACTATGAAAAAAGTGTCCCATAAAGGGCAAAATAACTTACCTCGCTGGCTTGACGCTGCGAGCGGAATCCGCGGTCTTCGGTAGCGGATGCGGGAGCTTTGGCGCCCTTGAACAACACCTTCCAGGCATCTTCGTACGTAGTGTCGAAGAGCCGGCTCAAGGTCTGGTGCTGTGTCGGATCAAACTCCCACAAATTGAAGGCCCGTTGCTGGCATGGGAGAATCCGTCGGATGAGCATAACCTGGACTACATTGACAAGCTTGAGCTTCTTGTCCACCAGGTTTCGGACGCAGGTTTGGAGTCCGGTCAGCTCTTCCGAATCACCCCACGTCAGGCCCGTCTCTTTCCATGATCACTACAAGAAATATGTCAACTTATGACCTTCTGTCAGTGACCCTGGAAGAATTGGTCATAGATTTATGACCATTTGAGACCAATTGGTCAAAAGCTGTTCGAGGGGCTCCAAACCCTAAACCATTGCGACCATTTTGGTCAGAAAGCTCATAATTTCCTTACATGAAATGGTCATAAAGCTAACAGCGCTAGTCCGCTGCCTTATTTCTAGTTGTTAACGACCAATATAGATGGTCATAGCCTTGTAAATTGTGGTGGGTTGCTATGACTAGGCGCCACCTCATCAGTTTTGCCTATGTGTCATGTCCATGTGGCAGTTTTTGCCCTCGGTTGTGAAGCAACCTATATTTCTGTCATTCCCAAAATTCCCAAAAAAATCTCATAAATTCTTTGGGTCATATCTTTGTCAAATATGTAAAAACCTTCCTTGCCTAGTTAAAAATAATTCAAAAATATTCATTTTCCTATTCATTAGGAGTAACAGTTTGTGAAGGAAGTACCACTTTGGCATGTCCAAATAGTATCCATTTTCTCTGATGCTTTTCCTATGCCCAAATAACCATCCTCCACCAAATGCCAGCTCAATCCATTCATTATTTTGAGCCGAGCTAAAACATTCAGTATTTATGTCCGGTGTGGTGGTTTGCAAAGCAAGTACCACCTAGGCTCCTCCTTTTGAGCTGAAAATTTGTGAAAGCGGTCTTCTTAGTGGCTGATCATCCTCAGCCAAAACTCACGCCCATTAGCCATGTACATTTCCCGTACCGCTAATCAAACACTTGGCTGCTAATTCATGTTTGAGCATCGATTGGTCTCCTCGTGAGAATCTTATGTTGTAATTTCCTTCCTAGCACCAACCTGGGGAGTGCCCCACCCACTAGACATGCCTAAGCCGCCCAGAACACATGGCAACGCCACGGTCACGCGGTGACCACGCGGCGGGCATGCAAGTTTACACGCTCTAGAGTTGGGGCCCTCGGCCACCGCCCAAACCTCGACGTATCGCCACCAAACCATGTATTTATGATTAAATAGGTCCTTATGTAACTAGAAATGATTTTTGGAAAAAATAAATAGCAAACTATGAGGCAGCTGCAGTTCAAATTTGACCCGCTTCCAACTGAATCGGCAGAAATTTGTCTTTTTCACCAGAGGTGGATCAAAACTTTTTACACCAGACCATTTTGTCAATTGTGCATTAAATATGGCCTAGTATTTTATAAAAATGATTTGGTCCAATTTTGCAACAATTATTTGGTAGTTCCTTCACAAAAACCCTCCTTTCGGACACTCGAAAAATGGAAAATGGTTTTTTCGTCCAACGAAAATGAAAACTTCCTTAGGCAACATTGTTTGCTATTCCAATATGCACCCTTGTGCACAATATGAGATCATTTGAAAAAACTATGCCATGAATGTGGCCATAAGATTGATCATTTGGCTTGAAAGCCATGAATCTTCACACTTGATAGCTCATTTCTGAGAACACTTTTTTAAAATAATTACCGTATTACAAGTTTATTATTTTTCCTGGAAACTTGGTCACATATAATGACACAATGCGAAGGTTTTCCAATTTTTTGATTTTTTTTTGATTTTTTTATGCCCGTTTCAAAATGCGGTCAAAACGGCGGGAATGACCGTTCCTAGCTAGTGATTGAATCTTGGAATTTTTTTGGTGTTTCTATGATTAAATAGATACTTATGTAACTAGAAATGATTTTTGGAAAAAATAAATAGCAAACTATAAGGCAGCTGCAGTTCAAATTTGACCCGCTTCCACCTGAATCGGCAGAAATTTGTCTTCTTCACCAGAGGTGGATCAAAACTTTTTACACCAGACCATTTTGTCAATTGTGCATTAAATATGGCCTAGTATTTTATAAAAATGATTTGGTCCAATTTTACAACAATTATTTGGTAGTTCCTTCACAAAGAAACCTCCGTTCGGGCACTCGAAAAATGGAAAATGGTTTTTTCGTCCAACGAAAATGAAAACTTCCTTAGGCAACATTGTTTGCTATTCCAATATGCACCCTTGTGCACAATATGAGATCATTTGAACAAACTATGCCATGAATGTGGCCATAAGATTGATCATTTGGCTTGAAAGCCATGAATCTTCACATTTGATAGCTCATTTCTGAGAACACTTTTTTAAAATAATTACCGTATTACAAGTTTATTATTTTTCCTGGAAACTTGGTCACATATAATGACACAATGCGAAGGTTTTCCAATTTTTTGATTTTTTTTGAATTTTTTATGCCCGTTTCAAAATGCGGTCAAAACGGCGGGAATGACCGTTCCTAGCTAGTGGTTGAATCTTGGAATTTTTTTTCGTGTTTCTATGATTAAATAGATACTTATGTAACTAGAAATGATTTTTGGAAAAAATAAATAGCAAACTATGAGGCAGCTGCAGTTCAAATTTGACCCGCTTCCATCTGAATCGTCGGCAATTTGTCTTTTTCACGAGAGGTGGATCAAAACTTTTTTCACCCAACCATTTTGTCAATTGTGCATTAAATATGGACTAGTATTTTAGAAAAATGATTTGGTCCAATTTTGAAACAAATATATGGTAGGTCCTTCACAAAAAAACTCATTTTGGGCTCTCGAAAAATGAAAAATGTTTATTTTTGCAAGAAAACTCATTTCTCAATACACCTTTTTGAAGATATATATATTTTTTCATGTTTGTTATTTTTTCTGAAAACCCGTTCACATTTTGGTAACACAATGAGAAGGTTTTTTATTTTCTTTTTGAATTTCTTAGGTCACAAAATAGCTGACATGATTTTAACATATTATTTTTAGACAACTATGACCAGTTTAGATGGTCATAGCATCATACTGCATTCTGATTGGTCTGTAGACGTTTCATGCGGATCGTGCATCATACGTCGTCGGATGCTCGTGGATCCAATGGTTGTCCTCAACCCTTCCACACCTAACACGAAACCCTAGCTGGTCATTTTCCATCCACCCCCCCCCCCCCCGCCTCCTTTCTTTCCCACATCCATCCATCTCCTCACTGTCTCGCCCGACGGAGAGAGAGAGAGAGCTGCCTCCTCCCTTCCAGATCGCCGCTGGCACCTCCCTCCGCCGGAGCTGGCCGTCGTTCATGGCCTCCCGCACGCCCCTCCCCTTCCCCCACCCAAACCCTAGCTCAGATCCCCCCATCTCCTTGTGCCACCGCCCCCTCCCGATCCAATCCTCCCTCCCACCGACGACCTCAACCAAGGAAGACGGAGATCCAGTCCTCTCCATGCGCGGCAACCCACTGCCTACCTCGCCGTCCTCCTCACCCACCGCCCACCTTGTCCCTCTCCTCACCATCTCTCCCTATCCTCTGCCCTCTACCTCCTGCCTCGATCCCCCAGATCCAATCGACACAACCCCACCGGCCCCGCACCCCGTACTGTCCACCATGGCCGCCTCCTCCTCCTCCCCGCTCCGGAACCCCACACCAACCCACCACCCCGTCGTGGGGGCGTGTCCGCGGTGGCTGTCCTTCCATGTCGTCTCCCCGGCGACTCAGGTGCGTCCCTCCACTCCATCTCCTCCTCCTCACATCCCTCCCTCACTTCCTCACCTCGTGTTCTATCCCTCCCAGATCCAGGATGCCATGGGCGGGATGGCCTCTTCCTCTTCCTTCACCGACACCGAGCGCCTCATCGGCGACGCCACCAAGAACCAGGTCGCCATGAACCCCACCAACACCGTCTTCGGTACGTGCCACCCTCCCTCCCTCCCGACCCGTTGTGTATCATGCGTCGTCTGTTAGATGAGATCTCCATGGTTGCATGCGGTCCCTGTTCCGTTCTTACGCGCACGATCTGATATGATTTGTTCTGAATAATCAGATGTGGCTGTTGCCGAATCCATCATGCAGTGCCCTGTCTATGAGATTAATTACAGATTTATTATTGGTTCATATATGCATGTGTGTTCTCTGTTGTTTGGCATGCTGTAGTCCCTTGTTTATGAGATTGTTCTATGTCAGATTCTCAAATTAGATCCTTAGGAATGGATGGCTTGTCAATTAAGTTAGAATGGCTTGTCAATTTAAGTTAGGATGCCACCTTATGATTGAAAATATGTTGTAGATCTGGTCTTATTTAAATTAGATGTAGCAGCTCTTTGTGGATTACGTGTTGCAGTCCCATTTTCTCTTATCTATCACGAGATTTTATTATTAGTTTATTGGCATGGCTGCTCTCTGTTTATACTATTGAAATGCTGTTATTTTTTGTTGTCGTTTGTTACGCATGGTTCAGGAGTAGATCCTTGAATGGAGGCTAGAATTAAGTTGGGTGGTTGAAATTATGCTGCATATGAAAATTAGTTCTACTATGATATACTAGATTCTCAAGTTTTACATCCATCAGAAAAGACTACTTGAAACTATTTCTGCTGCTGCTACTGTCAAACTACTTTTGTTGTTGTTCTCGTTGTCATATGACTCTAATCTCTGCTGTTGTTGGTGTCAAACTGATGCTATGAACCTAGCAGCTCATATGACTCTATTGTTGTTCTTGACCTCTTTGTGCTTTCTTTGTTGTAGGAGGAGCACACCTAGGAGAAGAAGGAGCACTCCCAGGAGAAGCTCTGCCTCTACAGCCTCTACAAGCAGGCCACCCTTGGCCCTGTCAACACCGGTATATATACACATCTGTCCATCTTCTTATTACTAGCATCAGTAATAGGTTTGATTTACTATTGAAGTGCTTTCAAGTTTGGTTTGTGGTGCTGTATAAGCAGAGGGCTGACTGCATAATTGGTTTGTTGATCGTATGTGTTTGCTTGTGTGGCAGAAATCTTCCCTACATGTAGTAGCCGAGGCTGCTGTACGTTTTCTTTTCCTAATTTCTGCAGGACGCATTGCACGGAACAGAGCAGGCTCCGAAAGAAACAATCTGCATTTCTTTTTGTATTTTCAGAGCTCTGCACAATAATAGCCTTTGCAGTTTTGGAGTAGCTGCACGGTTCACGTTTCAATTCCATTCCTAGAGAATAAAGTTTTAATGGGATTACCAGTCCAGATGTGCGTCCTTATTGCTCTGCACAATAATCTGCATTTTCTTTTTGTATTTTTAGAGCTCTGCACATGAACAACCTTTGCACAACAACAATCTAATTATGTTTTTATCTACAAAGGATAACGCTAAACAGTTCACAGTTTCATTCACTAAATATTGCAAAGTCCAAAATCAATCCTATGCCAGCATGATAGTTAGATTAAACAATTCACAATCTACAAAATTGGAAATTTGAGAAGAAAACATTTCACAATCTACAGCAGAACTCTGTACTGTTTTATGTTGTTTTCCTTTTTTGTTTTATAACATGGATACATTGGCATGGTTCCTTGATTGGGTTTCCTCACGCATGCAGGTGACGGAAATGTGGTGTTTAGCGGGGTTTCTTCCTCAACTTCGGCGCCTCCCGCCCTGCCCGCCAGTGGCCGGTTCTGTCGCTTGTAAGACCAAGGGAGGCGAGAGGAAGCCAGGTGAGGCATGGGATCCCCGGCGTTGTCGCTTGAAATCTCTTTTGCTTGCTTGGTTTTGTTGATGGTTTCGTTGGGTGTGCATGTAGGGGGCTCTGCTGTGAAGGGAGATGGCCGGGAAGGGAAGCAAGGGGCTGCTTGCGGCGAAGACGACGGTGGCCAAGGGCGCCGCCGACAAGGACAAGGACTAGAAGAAGGCGCCTGTGTCCCGCTCATCCCGCGCTAGGATTCAGGTTTGCCCGCTCCCCAATTCCCCCTCTTTCCTGTAGCTATTTTGTGGACCGTTCTCGCGGGTGAATTGTTAGATCTCCAAGTGTTTCCTGCCGCGGATCTGGTGCCATGCTGCACCTTATGTTTGTACGAGATTTGTTGTAGAATCTTATTGTGTTCCGTTGTCAGTATTGATTATCGATTTGTAGTAATGATTATCGGTTAGCTGGTTCGTTTAGGTTGTCTCCCCCATCTTAGTCAGAGTTTGTTTGTTATGTTGTAAACTATGCCAGATCTATGTTTTGCACTCCTGCAATGTTATGACGATATCTTGATTGGGGCTTGATTACCATGCACTGGCAAAAGTCCCATATTTTATTGATCTATTAACTTTTAGCTGTACCTTTTGAATTCTACCCACACTTGTACTGTACTATTGTGGGATCCGTTTACGGTTTTTTCTATATAATAATAACATTGCTGAAGATAGGCATGTATTCTCATTTTACAAGTAAGATTTAAGATGTGTTTATACTCTTCATGATAAACCCGCCATGTAGTAATTGTTATTTTTTGTGACTTCTAAAAGCATCGTACTAGTTGAATTTGTGTTATCATTCTGAGAACTTGTCCTTTTTATTGAATGGTCTCTTCATAATATATTTGCTCCAGTTTTTTGATTCTTCTTTGCTGATTCATGTAACAGGGCGTCCTGACTATGAGCAAGAGCAAGAGCAGGTGCATGTGCCTGTTTGTAATTCTAACGAAGGAGCTCCATCTTGAAGAATATGGTGTTTGTAGAGCTTGTAAATTAGTTACTCCACTTGTAGAGTTATTTTTAGAGCAGGAGCACCATTGTATTGCGTGTTATTTGTAGAGCAGGAGCTCCATACAGAATCTGGCTCTATATTGAATCTGGCTGTTGTTATTTGAAGTATTATATGTGTTTTTTGTCAGTGCCAATTTAAATATTGGTTATTTATTTACTGTCAAAATGAAATGAGAATATAATACAGCAAGTCGGACCCACTTGCGTAGAACGACAACTTTGACCCACTTATGAGAACATGATAAGCGGGATTCAGCCCAAAGAAAGAAATGGCCGTAAAATACATGATCAATAGGAAAATCAAGGGCCACGCAAAGAAATCAATAAGGCTGAATTGTTGGGCCAGACCCAGGTAGCTAATAAAAGCACAGGAAAAAAATACATTAAAAAGGCCGAATTGTTGGGCTAGGCCCATGTAGAAAATCGAATTGGACCGGGCTGAATCTTGTGCCACATCAGCTTGCCACGCTAGATGCCTACGTGGCACTGGGGAGGTTGCTAGTGTGTAAAGCATACAATAGGAATATTTTGGTCGTAAACCTCTTTGACCATTCCAGAAGAAAGGTCGCTATAGTCAGTTTACGACGGCCAGCTTTTGACCTTCTGTTTTTGGTCACAAAAAGGTCATAAATGGAAATTTGTGACCTTTCATTGACCAATAGTGGTGGTCATAAGTTGACATATTTCTTGTAGTGGATGTGAGCCGTGTGGGGAAGCCAGATCTGAATTCGGGGGCCGCCGCCCATTTGGAGTCGCGCGGCTCGGTGATGTAGAACCACCCCGATTGCCACCCCTTTATGGTCTCCACGAAGGAGCCCTCAAGCCATGTAATGTTGGGCATCCTGCCCGCCATGGCGCCTCCGCACTCCGCATGCCGGCCGCCCACTATCTTCGGCTTGACGCTAAAGGTCTTCAACCATAAACCGAAGTGGGGCTGGATGCAGAGGAAGGCCTCACACACGACGATAAACGTCGAGATATTGAGGATGAAGTTTGGGGCCAGATCGTGGAAATCCAGGCCGTAGTAGAACATGAGCCCCCGGACAAATGGGTGAAGTGGAAAACCTAGTCCACGGAGGAAGTGGGTGAGGAACACCACCCTCTCATGGGGCCTGGGGGTGGGGATGACACGTGATGTCCCCGGACAAGTATCCGGCCTCCCGCAGCTTTGTGATGTGCCCCTCCATGACGGAGGAGGCCATCCACTTGCCTCCCGCTCCGGACATAATTGGAGAAGGTTGAGGTGGGATGTGCGGACTTGGGCGTTGGAGCTCGAGTGCGCGGAAATGGATGAGCAAAGGAGGAAGAAGGCGTAGGTGAAAAGGTGGATCCTTATCCCCTTATATGGACGGACGCAACTAAGCGCCCCCACCAGCCTGGTAAAACTCTCTTATCTTCCAAGCTCCGTAATCAATAGCGCGGTTGGGTTACCCACATCCGTATTGATGATAATCCTGGAATAAGGGGGACACCATCTCTGCTTTGACAAGACGTGCCAAGGAAACCGCCTCGCTAAACGCGCTGAGGTGGTACAGTAAAAATGATTCGAATGAAGACTTGGCCGTGGCGTGATGGCACGCTGCGGAATACGTCAGCAGATTGATTTTGTGTAAATATTATTCTCTCTACGGTGTTATGTGGAAATTATTTTGCAGAGCCGGACACTGTCCTTGTGTTCAAAATATTCTATGAAGTATTCGGAGGAGGAACCCGCCTTGCAATGCCAAAGACAACATGCGCGCCGGACTCGTCGTCATTGAAGCCTGGTTCAGGGGCTACTGAGGGAGTCCTGGATTAGGGGGTGTCCGGATGGCCAGACTATCACCGTTGGCCGGACTCCTGGACTATGAAGATACAAGATTGAAGACTTCGTCCCGTGTCCGGATGGGACTTTCCTTGGCGTGGAAGGCAAGCTTGGCAATATGGATATGTAGATCTCCTACCATTGTAACCGACTCTGTGTAACCCTAACCCTATTCGGTGTCTATATAAACCGAAGGGTTTTAGTCCGTAGGATGAACAACAATCATACCATAGGCTAGCTTCTAGGGTTTAGCCTCTCTGATCTCGTGGTAGATCTACTCTTGTACTACCCATATCATCAATATTAATCAAGCAGGAGTAGGGTATTACTTCCATCGAGAGGGCCTGAACCTGGGTAAAAACATCGTGTCCCTTGTCTCCTGTTACCATCCGCCTAGACGCACAGTTCGGGACCCCTTACCCAAGATCCGCCAGTTTTGACATCGACACCCGGCTCCTGTGTTTTGCTGCCTTACGTTCCGCTCTATCGGCTAAGGCGGCACCAGGAGAACTACTGCGATTGTGCCCCGGTTCAGCCAGGCGAGCACCTCAGCAGAGAAAGCCGAAAACTGACTGTCATGATATAGCGCAAGACTGGTCAACCACTCGATGACCCAGCGGAATCTTCGAGATTCCTCCGCTTTAACGAAGGGCCATTTCCCGGCCAGGCACACACGCGCCCTGAATCCGGGTGAGCGCGGAGCCACCAGGGGCTATATAGTAGCCCCACTATCAAACTCCTATGGCTAAGTGAAAGTGATAAAGCATTATAGAACGATTGCTAGTTCGCTACGCTATCACCTCCTTAATGGACCAAGACGTTGGATCAAGTGTGAACGTGCGTCTTCTGCGAACACCCCCGCATTATATGCGTGGGGGCTGAAACCGATGACTGCCATCTTTCATGTTATATACATATATACATAAACGGCCACACAGGAGGTATTATAATTCTTGCAGGCACAAGTATAAAATAGCCTTTACATTTTAGCAAAACATTGTTTTCAATGGGAATACATGTCAATAGAACATAATATTCTTCGAGCACTACGCCTCTATCGCACGAGCGCCCTCCAGAACTTCTTGAAAGTAGTGCTCGGCAGGTACTCAGCTTTTGTTCGAGTCGTGGGCTGCAATGGCGGTGGCCTCCATCTCTGCCCAGTATGTCTTGACACGGGCAAGGGCCATCCGCGCACCCTTCACACATGCTGATCTCTTCATCGCGTTGATATGCGGCACTGCACCAAGGAACTGCTGCACCAAACTAAAATAACTGTTCGGCTTTGGCTTTTCCGGCCACAGATGATCCACGACATACTTCATTGCGAGTCCGGACAATCTATTCAGCTCGGCCCATTCGGCCAGCCGATCAGTCAATGGAAGCGGACGCTCTGGTTGGTTAAATTGTGACCAGAACAACTTTTCCACTTCGCGATCCATTTGATCTCGGAAGTGTTCGGCCGCCTCAGCAGCGCTCGCCGCTAAATCCAGATATGCGTCCGTAGAGCTCCACAGCCGGTCCAAAGGAGCATATTTAGGATCTCCGAACTTCATCCGCAGCATAAAGGGCTTCCCAGCCGCGATGTCTCCGGCTTGACGCAGCTCCTCCTTCTTTGCTCTCATCGCCGAGCGAATATCCTTGGCCGCCATCGTGGCCTTCTCCAGGTCTGTCCTCTTCGCTTGATCTTCCTTTTCAAGAAGCTTATAACGGTCAGCTACGTTCTTCAACTCCACAGCCATCTTGGGCATTTCCTCCTTGCTTTGGCAGTGAGCAGCCTGTTCGGCTTTCATCTCCTCGATTGCCTTTAGGGCAGCCGCATCGCTTTTTCTGGCTTGTTCCTTGGCTCGGGCAAGTTATGTCCGCAGTTTCTCCACGGCCGCAGCTCCATCTGCATTAAACAAACATATTATAGATAATGGCATCATGCTCCTCTTACCATGTGTCTCCAGAGAAATCACATACCTTGTGCCTCGTCAAGCCGCTTGTTGACAAGCACGATGTCCGCATTTGCCATGTCAAGTTTCCGCTCTAACTCGGCAAATTCAGCAGTCCGGCTGTCCACCGGACACCGCCACCTGCATATGAAGGCGGCAAAATTATACCGGGGACTATGATCCTCTGCACGCTATCGTTTACAACAACACCCAGAGTCTCAGGGGCTACTATCTATATAGGGCACATCTTAAACATATGCGGCACTGTCAAAAAGGTGCATCACTTTGCGTACCTCAAAACCCGTTAGTAGACCCATGACAGCTTCATGCAACCCGCTTTCTGCGGACAAAATCCTTTCAACTACCGTACCATTAACGTGCGGTGCTCCTCCGAGATAACTGCTCGCCCTAGCAGATCCCTCAGCACGTCTGACAGCACACCAGGCGGTGCCGGACTCTTTTGACTGCTCTTTTCAAAAGCCGGATTCTGAGGGCTTCGGGCGGCCATATGACTACCTTCTAGCCTCGCCAGATCAGGAGAAACCCGCCGCGACAACACTTCGGGGTCGCCTGCCCCATAAGGCAGTATGGCTGGGGGAGGCGTTCTGCTCTCCATCATCTCCGGAAGAAGACCCCCGGAAGACAAGCTCTGCTGGGAAGGACTAAGATCCGAACTACAAAGATAAAAACTTTGGTTATTATTCTCAGAGGTAAAGCAAGGTTCTTCCTCATTATTGAGTACCCTTTCACTTACGGCTCGCTAGAGGGCTGATCCCCTTGAGGGCATGGTACGACCGGGGAATCCCCCGGTGCAGGATCCTTTGGCGAAGATTTCTTCCCCCGTTTTGAGACCATTGTCTCCGGGTCCTCAGAGGCGGTCCTCTTCTTTCCCTGAGGAGAGGAAGTTTCGATTCCTCCCTTCCGGTTAAGCTCCTCATCGAAGGCGGAAGTTTCCTTGTTTCCCCCTTTATCTTCTCACGAAGGCGCTGGATAAGGCGGGATCTCCAGCATCCTAATTAGCACATGGTCTGGCGAGGTCTCAGGGAGGGGGGCCGGACACCTGATCAACTTTGCGTTCGCTATCCATTCCTGGTTAAAGAGCGGCTTTTTTAAGGGTGATGTTGCGATAAATAAACAGATGGGGTGTTCGGATGTGGGGCTAATTACTTGGGTATCCGGACGATTGCAGCTCAGACCTGCATCCTCAGTGGAATCCAGACACATTACTTGTGGTCCGAAGAACAGTTTGTACAACTCCACAGGCGTCATGCCAAGGAAATGTTGGAGAGCTCGCGGTCCCTTTGGGTTAAACTCCCACAGGCGGAGGGGACGACGTTTGCAGGGCAGAACTCGACGAATTAACATAACCTACATCACCACGACTAGACTGACATCTCTCTCCAAGAGGTCTCGAATGCGGCTCTGCAATATGGGGACATCCTTTGCCGGCCCCCAGTCTAATCCCTTGCTGACCCATGACGTTAGTCGTAGCGGGGGGGGGGGGGGGTAGAGCGAAAAACAGGGGAGCCACCCACTTGGTACCCCGAGGAGCTGTGATATAAAACCACTATTGTTGCCATAAGCCGGACTCCTCTGGGAAAGAGCCCTCGGGCCAGGGGGCGTCAGCGTTCTTGCTTATTACGGTGCCCCCGCACTCTGCTTGTCGTCCCTTGACCGTCTTCTGCTCCACTTTGAAGGTCTTGAGCCATAATCCGAAGTGAGGGGTAATACGGAGAAAAGCTTCGCACATGACTATGAACAATGAGATGTGGAGGATAGACTCCGGAGCTAAGTCGTGGAAGTCCAGCCCATAATAGAACTTGAGCCCCCTCACGAAGGGATCCTGCGTTAAGCCTAGCCCTCGGAGGAAGTGAGAAATGAACAAGCCGCTCTCACCGGGCTTGGGAGTGGGAATAACCTGCCCTGGAGCAGGAAGCCTATGTGGGATTTCGCCGGTCAAGTACCTAGCCTCCCTTAGCTTTATTATGTCTTCCTCCGTGACGGAGGAAGGCATCCATCGGCCTTGGAGATTGGATCCGGACATGATCGAAGGTCTGAAGCGCCTGAATCTAAAGCTTCGGGTGTTGGAACTCGAGGTGGGAGGCGGATTCGATTGAGGTCGAAAGAAAAAGTAAGGCCTTGGTCTCCATATAAAGAGGTGGAATACCGAGAGCCCTCCACGTGACCGTTTGGGACTTGCCTTCGATCGAGGAGACATACCAACGGGCACGATTGGGCTACCCACGTCCGTATTGATGAGAATCCCGTAATAAGGGGACACGATCTCTGCTTCGACAAGACGTGCCAAGGAAACCGCCTCGCAAAACGCGCTGAGGTGGTGTCACATCCCTAGCTTCTGGTACTGCCTGGTGTTTTGCAACTTGTTGCATCATGTTTAAATTCTATTTAAGTTGAAATGGGGATTGACCAAACCCTAGCATCAGAAAGAATTCAACTAGGTTCAAATAAAATATCTTCAATGAACCCAAAATGCCTTCCCAAAATGTTCATCATCTTTGGTTTGGTCTTGAACCTCCGCCAAAAATATTGCACATTTTTCTAGGTTAATTGGGGGTCACTGAATTAAATCTTATCGTAGTTGACTTTGGGCATTTAAATACTATAAATATTTTAAATGTCCAATTAATCACAAACTGAAATATTTACTGTTGGAAATATTCCAAACAGCGACCTCAGTTAGTGGCATGATTTTTGAAAGTGCCTAGCCATTTTTACTAAGTCAAGAAACAAATGTCAGAATTAGAAAAGAGAAAGAAAAGGAAAGAGTAGAGAAACCCACCTGGGCCTTCTTACCTGGCGTGCCTGTAGCTCAAGGTGCCAGCCTAGCACGGCCCAGCCCACCTGGCCCCTCCCCTGTCGTCTTCCTCCTTGCCAGGAGGACGAGAGGCGCGTGGCCGCCGCGCGCACGGCCACCTCCTGCTTGCCGCTTTCCCCTCGACGCTCTGGACGCCTCCCGCGACGCCACGCAGCTCCCTGGTTCACTCCCTCGCCCTTCCCCGTGCTCGTTTCCTCCTCTGTTCCGCTCCTCTCTCCACCGAACGGAACCCGTCACCACCGTCGCCGTTCGTCGTGGCCACCGACCTCCCCAAAACAAGCCAGCTAGCCCATGAGCACCGCCTCACTGCGACGCACCTCTACGCCCAGTCCCACGAGCCCGGACGCCTTGAAGAGACGCCTTCGAGCTCGTCACCTACCTCGGACTCGCCGGTCGCCGTCGCCCGATTCGTTGAACTCCGGTCGCCTCCGAGCCCGCTGACCACCTCTTCCTCTCCACTGTGAGCTCCTACGCCTCCCCTCTCTCTCTCCCCGTGCTCGATTTCACCGCGTAGCCGTCGCCTCTGTCGATCCCGAGAACCCGTCGCCGCCGGATGTGTCGCCGCCGTGGCTAGAGCTCACGCACGTCGCGTCTGAGCATACCACCGTGCTCAGCGTGATGCCAAAAGCCCAAAAACCCCCACCCACCGCTCCTGCCATGCACCGTAGCATCGACACCGTCCGCACCCGAACTCCGGCCGCCGCCATGAGCTCGCTTCCGGCGAACGCCAACCACCCCCGCACCTCCCGTTGGTCTCCCCAGATGCGCACGGGCACGGGCTACCTTCTGCTGCCCCTGGCGCGTCGATCCGTCGCCTCCGGCGAGGTCCGAGCGAACTCCGCCGCGGTTCGAGGTCACCGCCGGCCTAACTCCGGCCACGCCGACGTGGCACACCTAGTTAGGGCTAGTCACCCACTAATTAACCCCCTGACCGACTTACACATGGGCCCCACCGGTTTAATTAGCCAGCTAACGAAATTAGTTAGAACTAATCCAACCCGACTGGACCCACGTGTCAGCTTGACTTTGACTTAGTCAACATTGACCGGACCCACCTGTCGGCGACCTAACCAGCCCTGGGTCACTGACCAGTGGACCCCACTGGTCAGTTTGACCTGGACCGCCCCTGTTGTCTTGCCGACGTCACACCGACGTCATGTTGACGCAGTTAATGATTTTATGGAATTTAAATAATTCAGGAAATTCCAGAAAATAGTATAAACTTCTAAAAATCATAGAAATTCAACCGTAACTCCAAATGAAATAATTTATATATGAAAAATGATCAGAAAAATCCAATCTATCCATCTGTACCATTTTCATGCATGTTAGAAGAACTTATAGCTGCTGTTTAGAACAAATCATATAAAGGGCATTTAAACCATCACATATGGAGTTTGAATTTGAATCTTTGATTCAAGCCAACTTCATTTAACCTGTTGCTAGTTGCATTAGCCCAAACAACAGCATATTGCCATGTCACATTCATGCATCATATTGTTGGATTGCATTGATTGTGTTCTTCCTTGTTTGCCGGTGATTGTCCCCTGTCAGTAGACGACGTTCGACGATGAGATCGATGACACCGATGAAGAACTATATTATCTTCAGTAGTGCCAGGCAAGCAAAAACCGCCTTGTTCATTCCGATACAATCCTACTCTCTCGCTCCTGCTCTTTTTACTGCATTAGGACAACAACGATTCATCTGTTACTTGTTGCGGTAGCTGAACCCCTTTATCCTCTGCATGACCTGTCATTCCACAGTAATTAGATGAAACGCACTAGCATGAGTAGGAGTTGTTTGAGCCCTGTTGTGCCTCCTCATTCATGCTTGTTTGTCATGCCTGCTACTGCTTATAGTTGAGTCAGGTCTGATTCATCGGGGATGAATCGGAGGTGTGTGAACATGTCCTACTGTGTGTAAGCTAGGTGTGTGAACACGATTTGGTAAAGGTAGCGGTGAGAGGCCATGTAGGAGTACATGGTGGGTTGTCTCATCGAAGCCGTCCACAGGAACTGAGTTCTGTGTTTGTGATCCATGAAACAGTTACTACCACACATTGGGATCCATAATTGACTCTCTCGGCTTCTTAACCACCCTTGTCCTCTGTCCAGGAGTTGCAACTAGTTTCTGGTGTTTGTAGGATATGTGTTGGAGGCCATGCGTAGCGCTGACCCTAGGGGTGGGCTATGATGCGGTAGATACACCGTGGCCCGGTGTACCGATTCGCCCGTTTGGTGTCTTGGGAACCCTGCACACATCGTTCGGGGCCGTTAGTGGAAACCTCGGTCGGACTCCCTGCGGATGGAACCCGAATAGGCGATAAACCTGGACTAGGGACTTGAGTGTTTAGGTAGGCCGTGGCCGACACCCACGTTGGTCTTCTGCTTGAAGGTTGTCGAGTACATGTCGTGTAAACGGCGGTAAGTGGTGAGAGCGTGTGTGAAGAAGTACACCCCTGCAGGGTTAATATGATCTATTCAAATAGCCGTGTCCGCGGTAAAGGACTTCTGGGTTGCCTATATCAGTTCATAGACAAGTGAAAGTGGATACTCTAAAATGCAAGATAAGCATGGGTGCTATGGATGGCGTTCTCGTAGGGAGACGGGAGCGGGTCCATAGTGGTGTATTGATATGGCGAATATGTGGACTCGTGTGCGCCACCTCAAAAGAGTTACTTGCAGTCGTAGTTTAGGATAGCCACCGAGTCAAAGCTGGCTTGCTGCAGTCAAACTCCACCACCCCCTTTGTTGATACTGATGCATATGTAGTTAGTTCTGATGTAAGTCTTGCTGAGTACATTTGGACTGACGTTTGCTTATTATATGTTTTGCAGAGAGACGTCAGTCTCGCTAGTAGTTCTGCTTGGACTTCGATGTTTAGCTTGTTACCTCAGCTACGATCTTGTGCCTCGGCAGGATCTGGTAGATAGTCAGGCTTCTCAGCCTTTTTCATTTGTAGATGTCTGTACTCAGACATGTTAAGTTTCCGCTTGTGCTTTGACTTGTATGCTCTGAGTGTTGGGTCATGAGACCCATGTTTGTAATATCTCGCTCCTCGGAGCCTAATGAATAAATACTTTGAGTCGTAGAGTTATGTTGTGATGCCATGTTGTATTTACACATATTGAGCATATTGTGTGTATGTTTGAAATGCTTGGTATGTGTGGGATCCGACAATCTAGTTGCTTATCCTTGGCAGCCTCTCTTATGGGGAAATGTAGTCTAGTGCTTCTGAGCGATAGTAGTCCGCTACAACCTGGGATACCGGAGTCCTGCTAGCCCAGCACTACTGCTTGGACACTTGGTGGCGGCATGTGTTTCACTTCGTTCCTATGTACATCCCTTCGGGAAATGTCACGCGGTGATACTCGAGTCCTGCCTAGCCTGCTACAGCCGGGATACCGAGTCCTGTTAGCCCCAGTGCTACAGCCCGAATTCATACGTTGATGACCGACATGCTCGATGTGATACATGTATGCTTGTCCCCATGGGTTAGCGCCGCTTTGGGTTCATGACTAGCCATGTCGGCCGGGTTCTTTGTCATATGGATGCTAGCGACACTATCATATCGTGAGCCAAAAGCGCTAAACGGTCCGGGCCATGGTAAGGCGACACCGTGGGAATACCGTCGTGAGGCCGCAAAGTGATATGAGGTGTTACCGGCTAGGTCGATGTGACTTGGAATCGGGTCTGACAGCGTTGGTATCGAGCCCTGATTGCTCAGAGGATTACCAAGCCAAACTGGTGAAGTTGTGTCTAGAAATGCTTTAGTTATGTAAGGGAATTGATTGTGGAAGGGAACGTAAGGCTCTTTTTACTCCTTATACCTCATGGCCTTCTGATCTGAGTCATCCTCTTCTCTTCTACGGGGTTTAAGAATTAGGCTTCTCATCTATCTATCAGGATGATGTGTTACTAATCCATAGACCTTTAAGATTGTTGGTTTTAAGCCCCAGTTCAGTTCCTACTATTTCTGTATGTTAACTTTTGATCTCGGAATCTTGTTATGATGTTGTAGAGTGGCTATGCCACCATTTTGCATGATGTCTCAAATCATTTTGAGCATTTACAGCCGTTATGCTGTCCGAGTCATCCCAGGTCTCTAAATAGTCTGATGCATTTGCAAATTCTTTCTTTCCGTTCCCGATGTCCTTTTGGTCAGAATAAGCACACTAACCAGTCAGTCGAGGTACTCCATTTCCTCGACATATATGTTGGAGTTATTATTATGACCCTAGGTGTTTAGGAAGTCACCTAGTAATCCAGCCATGCTTTGTGTTTCCAGTGTGATGATTCTGGCCTTCATTCTCGAAAGCATCCCATGATGTTATTAGTTAGCAGGCATTCTATTTCTGGGTTTCTGTACCCGAGATTCACCCTACCTCATGTTGTTAGTATTTGCTAGTTCCTTTAGGATATTAGTAACTTTGCGATAGTCCTCGAGGTCCGTGGTATCTCATTCTTCCACATACCATGAACCATCCTTGGTAGGAGTTTCTTTGAACCAAAAGGTCACAACAAGAGTGCTTTCGATGAGTTCCCCATTCTATATTGTGACTCTGCCAGTTCTACCTTCTCCGCATGGGTTATCCGGAAGAAATGTTGAACTTTGCTCGACATACTAATCCATGCCTCCACAACTCGAAAAGTTATATGTTCCTTTGAGTTGCTCTCTTTAGTTGTATCCCGACCATCCTCTATCAGTTGATAACCAAGAGTATGTGTGCATTTGTGTTCATCGATGCCCTGTTATTCTTGTGGTCCGTCAAGCCATTCTATTCCGGAATGACTAGGAGAAACAAACTCCAGTACCTTGTCCATTTCGAGGATTGGGTCAAAGTAGTTGTATTCCGCAGATTAAAATGCCAATCCAGTTTTGATTCTGCTCTACCTTGGAGTGTTACCATCTTTATGTCAGGAACATCATGAGAATTGCACCTTCTCTTATGAATTCTTGTCGTAGTGATACTTCTCGCCATCATTGTTCATTCCTCGGTGTCGTGTTGTCGCAACCGGAATGCCGACAAGTGAATCGTGGTGTGTGAAATCAATACTCCTAGCAACAAGTTGCTTGGTAGTAATTGGACAGTATCATCATTCTTAGCGTGTTGGTTATCAAATCATCATCCTAAGATTGATCGTGCTACCTAGTCCTTATTTCTGGTGCACTCTTCGATCAATGAGTTAGGATTGTGTCAATCCCTCACTCCTTTGATCATATCATCTTGCCCTGAAAAGCAAGGTTGATCTCGAGCTTAGTAACATACCGGTGGTTCGTGATTTTCTGAATATCTTCTCGAAAGTATTACCAGGTTGTTCCCTGACGGTTATGTTGAGCTCGTGATCAAGTTGGTTTCTTGTGAACCACCCTTTCTCCAAGAATCTGTATTGGATATCCCTGAGCTAGTTGGTTGAGCTAGACAACAACTTGGAGAGTTGGAAGATAAAAGCTTGCCTAACTTAGTTTGTTCCAAAGGGATATTCTTGTGTAGTGTGTGTTGAAGAAAGATGATATCTTCATCGATTGGTCCCCGTGATCAGTTGCTGGACCTATTGTCTTATCAATCCTTTGATTTGAGTGTGGGACATCGTCAAGTCAAATCAGAACCAACGATGTTCGTAATGTTGTCTTACTCGTGGTTGATTCCTCGAGCATACACCATTACATCTTTGGTCTGACCAATGCTATCACCGTGTTCACATGATGGTGGAAGTCCAGTGATATGGAAATTCCGATGAGTTGTTGTTGAGCCCATCAGCAGCATTTTGTCTCCCCCATGATTCATGTTGAACATCAACCTAGTGTTGAAAACTTTGTAAGCAATGCCTTCATGATCCGTTCATGAAGCCTATGCTTGGATGGAAGAAGTGACTTCCTCGAACTCACGTGCATTTAATGTAAGTTGTCGCCGTGGATTCGAGAAAGCTTGTTTGCCTCCTGTGGAATCATCCCAAGTCAGTCATGCATGTGCAAAGTATTCTATGGTTTGATAGACTGATCATCTTCATTCCGTATGTATCCCTAGCACACCAAGCCACTGATTGATTTGTTCAAGGAGAAGGAGTTCCTTCATAACAACTAGTCATGACTTATGTTAGGACTTCGTTATCCTCGATGATGGTTCCCAACCTGAACTCGGTAGTGTTTTATTATAAGACTACTAGGTGGTCATGCTTGTCTAGGACAGCATGTTCACATGGGTGTAGCAGAACCAGCTCATGTTTTGGAGCTTGCTATCGTAGTTCATATCCCGAGAATCTCGCAACGTCATCTCGTCGATTTGTGTTGCGACCTTTCTTTTCGGACATGCTGAGTCCGAAGTATCCTATCACCAATCGGATCTGAATCTCAGGCAGATATGATGGTTGGAACATTCCAACAGTTGTATTTCGTTCCCAGCTTGCACCATCCTTGTGCCATTTCACTATGGGCTGCCTTCTTAGTAATTCCTGTTCAAGATCATCCTCAAAAGTGGTCCTACCATTGGTTCCCTCCACCTCCGATGATAAGCAAAAATCATCCATTGCGTTGTCTTCAACAAGGTAGTCCACATCATCCATTCTAGTCTGGGTATGCCATTCCTTTGCACTCCGCCAAACGATCGTTGTGAATTGCCTTAGGCTGGTATGAAGAGTGTCAATGATCTATGAATCAAAAGTAATTCTTTTTGCCACTTAAGGGAGTAGTTCTTCGAGTCACCTTTCCTAAGGTGTTCCGTTATGGAATCATGGCAATTATTTCCTCGCCACCTTGACACCATCCACCATCTCTCTAAGCGTGGAATCGTTGCCCACTAATCAAACCTCGTTGTTTGTTCTTCCATCCCTCTGGATGTGTTTTGTGCCTCAACTCGAGATGTTTCAACATCTCATTCCACGAGTTGATCTTGAGTGCTCGATCTTCGAGGAGATCGTCTCCTATAGAGTCTCTTTCTGTCGCCATCGTGTTGGATGAAGATCTCGAAAGCAAAGACGTCAAGACCAAGATGATGGAATGAATCAACATCTTCGAGAAGGGCAATTGGATCGAGAAGATTGTGATAGTTTTGTGCCCCTCTGTCTTCTTACCTCACGTCCTGAATCTCGGGACGAGATTCTTGTTTAGTGGGGGTGAGTTGTCACATCCCTAGCTTCTGGTACTGCCTGGTGTTTTGCATCTTGTTGAATCATGTTTAAATTCTTTTTAAGTTGAAATGGGGATTGACCAAACCCTAGCATCAGAAAGAATTCAACTAGGTTCAAATAAAATATATTCAATGAACCCAAAATGCCTTCCCAAAAATGTTCATCATCTTTGGTTTGGTCTTGAACCTCTGCCAAAAATATTGCACATTTTTCTAGGTCAATTGGGGGTCACTGAATTAAATCTTATCGTAGTTGACTTTAGGCATTTAAATACTATAAGTATTTTAAATGTCCAATTAATCACAAACTGAAATACTTACTGTTGGAAATATTCCAAACAGTGACCTCAGTTAGTGGCATGATTTTTGAAAGTGCCTAGCCATTTTTACTAAGTCAAGAAACAAATGTCAGAATTAGAAAAGAGAAAGAAAAGGAAAGAGTAGAGAAACCCACCTGGGCCTTCTTACCTGGCGTGCCTGTAGCCCAAGTGGCCGGCCTAGCACGGCCCAGCCCACCTGGCCCCTCCCCTGTCGTCTTCCTCCTTGCCAGGAGGACGAGAGGCGCGTGGCCGCCGCGCGCACGGCCACCAACGGCCACCTCCTGCTTGCCGCTTTCCCCTCGATGCTCTGGACGCCTCCCGTGACGCCACGCAGCTCCCTGGTTCACTCCCTCGCCCTTCCCCATGCTCGTTTCCTCCTCTGTTCCGCTCCTCTCTCGACCGAACGGATCCCGTCGCCACCGTCGCCGTTCGTCGTGGCCACCGACCTCCCCACACCAAGCCAGCTAGCCCACGAGCACCGCCTCACTGCGGCGCACCTCTACGCCCAGTCCCGCGAGCCCGGATGCCTTGAAGAGACGCCTTCGAGCTCGTCTCCTACCTCGGACTCGCCGGTCGCCGTCGCCCGATTCGTTGAACTCCGGTCGCCTCCGAGCCCGCTGACCACCTCTTCCTCTCCACTGTGAGCTCCTACGCCTCCCCTCTCTCTCCCCGTGCTCGATTTCACCGCGTAGCCGTCGCCTCTGTCGATCCCGAGAACCCGTCGCCGCCGGCTGTGTCGCCGCCATGGCTAGAGCTCACGCACGTCGCGTCTGAGCATACCACTGTGCTCAGCGTGATGCCAAAAGCCCAAAACCCCCACCCACCGCTCCTGCCGTGCACCGTAGCATCGACACCGTCCGCGCCCGAACTCCGGCCGCCGCCGCGAGCTCGCTTCCGGCGAACGACGACCACCCCCGCACCTCTCGTTGGTCTCCCCAGATGCGTACGGGCACAGGCTACCTTCTGGTGCCCCTGGCGCGTCGATCCGTCGCCTCCGGCGAGGTCCGAGCGAACTCCGCCGCGGTTCGAGGTCGCCACCGGCCTAACTCAGGCCACGCCGACGTGGCACACCTAGTTAGGGCTAATCACCCGCTAATTAACCCCCTGACCGACTTACACATGGGCCCCACCGGTTTAATTAGCCAGCTAACGAAATTAGTTAGAACTAATCCAACCCGACTGGACCCACGTGTCAGCTTGACTTTGACTTAGTCAACATTGACCGGACCCACCTGTCGGCGACCTAACCAGCCCTGGGTCACTGACCAATGGACCCCACTGGTTAGTTTGACCTGGACCGCCCCTGTTGACTTGCTGACGTCACACCGACGTCATGCTGACGCAGTTAATGATTTTCTGGAATTTAAATAATTCAGGAAATTCCAGAAAATAGTATAAACTTCTAAAAATCATAGAAATACAACCGTAACTCCAAATGAAATAATTTATATATGAAAAATGATCAGAAAAACCCAATCTATCCATCTGTATCATTTTCATGCATGTTAGAAGAACTTATAGCTGATGTTTAGAACAAATCATATAAAGGGCATTTAAACCATCACATATGGAGTTTGAATTTGAATCTTTGATTCAAGCCAACTTCATTTAACCTGTTGCTAGTTGCATTAGCCCAAACAACAGCATATTGCCATGTCACATTCATGCATCATATTGTTGCATTGCATTGATTGTGTTCTTCCTTGTTTGCCGGTGATTGTCCCCTCTCAGTAGACGACGTTCGACGATGAGATCGATGACACCGATGAAGAACTATATTATCTTCAGTAGTGCCAGGCAAGCAAAACCCCCCTTGTTCATTCTGATACAATCCCACTCTCTTGCTCCTGCTCTTTTTACTGCATTAGGACAACAACGATTCATCTGTTACTTGCTGCGGTAGCTGAACCCCTTTATCCTCTGCATGACCTGTCATTCCACAATAATTAGATGAAACCCACTAGCATGAGTAGGAGTTGTTTGAGCCTTGTTGTGCCTACTCATTCATGCTTGTTTGTCATGCCTGCTACTGCTTAGAGTTGAGTCAGGTCTGATTCATCGGGGATGAATCGGAGGTGTGTGAACATGTCCTACTGTGTGTAAGCTAGGTGTGTGAACACGATTTGGTAAAGGTAGCAGTGAGAGTCCATGTAGGAGTACATGGTGGGTTGTCTCATCGAAGCCGTCCTCAGGAACTGAGTTCTGTGTTTGTGATCCATGACACAGTTACTACCACACATTGGGATCCTTAATTGACTCTCTCGGCTTCTTAACCACCCTTGTCCTCTGTCCAGGAGTTGCAACTAGTTTCTGGTGTTTGTAGGATATGTGTTGGAGGCCGTGCGTAGCACTGACCCTAGGGGTGGGCCATGATGCGGTAGATACACCGTGGCCCGGTGTACCGATTCGACTGTTTGGTGTCTCGGGAACCCTGCACACATCGTTCGGGGCCGTTAGTGGAAACCTCGGCGGACTCCTGCGGATGGAACCCGAATAGGCGATAAACCTGGACTAGGGACTTGAGTGTTTAGGTAGGCCGTGGCCGACACCCACGTTGGGCTTCCGCTGAAGGTTGCAGTACATGTCGTGTAAACGGCGGTAAGTGGTGAGAGCGTGTGAAGAAGTACACCCTGCGGGGTTAATATGATCTATTCGAATAGCCGTGTCCGCGGTAAAGGACTTCGGGTTGCCTATATCAGTTCATAGACAAGTGAAAGTGGATACTCTAAAATGCGCAAGATAAGCGTGAGTGCTATGGATGGCGTTCTCGTAGGGAGACGGGAGCGGGTCCATAGTGGTGTATTGATATGGCGAATATGTGGACTCGTGTGCGCCACCTCAAAAGAGTTACTTGCAGTCGTAGTTTAGGATAGCCACCGAGTCAAAGCTGGCTTGCTGCAGTCAAACTGCACCACCCCCTTTGTTGATACTGATGCATATGTAGTTAGTTCTGATGTAAGTCTTGCTGAGTACATTTGGACTCTTGTTTGCTTATTATATGTTTTGCAAAGAGACGTCAGTCTCGCTAGTAGTTCCGCTTGGACTTCGACGTTTAGCTTGTTACCTCAGCTACGATCTTGTGCCTCGGCAGGATCTGGTAGATAGTCAGGCTTCTCAGCCTTTTTCATTTGTAGATATCTGTACTCAGACATGTTAAGTTTCCGCTTGTGCTTTGACTTGTATGCTCTGAGTGTTGGGTCATGAGACCCATGTTTGTAATATCCCGCTCCTCGGAGCCTAATGAATAAATACTTTGAGTCGTGGATTTATGTTGTGATGCCATGTTGTATTTACACATATTGAGCATATTGTGTGTATGTTTGAAATGCTTGGTATGTGTGGGATCCGACAATCTAGTTTTTTATCCTTGGCAGCCTCTCTTATGGGGAAATGTAGTCTAGTGCTTCTGAGCGATAGTAGTCCGCTACAGCCCGGGATACCGGAGTCCTGCTAGCCCAGCACTACTGCTTGGACACTTGACTGGCCGGCATGTGTTTCACTTCGTTCCTATGTCTGTCCCTTCGGGGAAATATCACATGTCACGCGGTGATACTCGGAGTCCTGCCTAGCCTGCTACAGCCCGGGATACCGGAGTCCTGTTAGCCCAGTGCTACAGCCCGAATTCATACGTTGATGACCGACATGCTCGATATGATACATGTATGCCTGTCCCCATGGGTTAGCGCCGCTTTGGGTTCACGACTAGCCATGTCGGCCGGGGTTCTTTCTCATATGGATGCTAGCGACACTATCATATACGTGAGCCAAAAGGCGCAAACGGTCCCGGGCCATGGTAAGGCGACACCCGTGGGAATACCGTGCGTGAGGCCGCAAAGTGATATGAGGTGTTACCGGCTAGGTCGATGTGACTTGGAATCGGGGTCCTGACAGGTGGGACAGTAAAAACTTATTCGAATAAAGGCTTGGCTGTAGTGTGATGTCACGCTACAGAGCACGTCAGCAGATTAGATTTGTGAAAATATTACTCCCTCTACGGTGGTATGTGGAACTTGTTTTGCAGAGCCGGACACGATCCTCGTGTTCAAAATCTTCTATGAAGTATTCGGAGGAGGAACCCGCCTTGCAATGCCGAAGACAATCTGCGCGCCGGACTCATCGTCATTGAAGCCTGGTTCAGGGGCTACTGAGGGAGTCCTGGATTTGGGGGTATCCGAACAGCCGGACTATAACCTTTGGCCGGACTGTTGGACTATGAAGATACAAGATTGAAGACTTCGTCCCGTGTCTGCATGGGACTCTCCTTGGCGTGGAAGGCAAGCTTGGCAATACGGATATGTAGATCTCCTCCCCTTGTAACCGACTCTTTGTAACCCTAGCCCCCTCCGGTGTCTATATAAACCGGAGGGTTTAGTCCGTAGGACACAATCACAACAATCATACCATAGGCTATCTTCTAGGGTTTAGCCTCTCCGATCTCGTGGTAGATCAAGTCTTGTACTACCCATATCATCAATATTAATCAAGCAGGAGTAGGGTTTTACCTCCATCGAGAGGGCCTGAACCTGGGTAAAAACATCATGTCCTTTGTCTCCTGTTACCATCCGCCTAGACGCACAGTTCGGGACCCCCTACCCGAGATCCGCCGGTTTTGACACCGACAATGTGTCTTTAAAATTCTAGATAAACCGGGCCTTTAACTCGGCCCATGACCCAATGGAGTTGGCAGGGAGCCCCTTTAACCAAGTATGGGCCGTCCCTTCCAACATCAGGGGGAAATACTTAGCACACGCAGCTTCGCTAACATCCAGCAATTCCAAGGCGATCTCATAACTCTCAATCCATGCCTCAGGAGGTAAGTCGGTTGTGTAGTTAGGAACTTTGCGAGGACCTTTGAAATCCTTGGGCACACTACAAGGATACTCTCTATAAAGAAACACAAATTCTACAACAATTTGAGTATACATTGCAAAATTTACAGTAGATAGGATCCTCAAAAAAATTATAGTAGATACACATATAAGCGGTGCAGCATAATATGTTGTAGAGCTGCACCTCACAGACCTATCCCTGTACATATATGAAAAAAACAGAAAGGACAGAGGGATGAGAAATAGATTTTCCCGATTCCCCTTATCTCTCCCACCTCGCCGCCACCCAACGCCTCCTCTTCCTTCTTCCACCCACCTCGCCGCCGGCCCTCCCGCTCCTCTTCACCCACCTCGCAGCTCCGAAGGCTGCAGTATCCACAACATCTCCTACCCGCCCATCCCTGTCGCCTCCCTTCTCTCTCGTCACGCTGCTCCTCGCTGCGCCACCGGTGATAGCTGATTCAGGCGACGCTTGGTGAATCCCGCCACCGCGAAGCACAACCCGAGCTCTCCTCGCACCGCGGCGCCCTCCCATCCGGCTAGATACAGTGCTCGAAGCCACCAAAGCCCACACGTGACCCCCCCCCCATGGCTAGGGTTTCGGGCATAGGCGACATAGCCGTTTGCCATGTCGTCCTCCTCTCGTCCGGTGAGTGCACCCTTCCCCTGGCTTCATCATCTCTCTCCCCCTGATACATCTCCAACGTATCTATAATTTTTGATTGCTCCATGCTATATTATCTACTATTTTGGACCATATTAGGCTTTATTTTCCACTTTTATATTACTATTGGGACTAACCTATTAACCGGAGGCCCAGCCCAGAATTGCTGCTTTTTGCCTATTTCAGTGTTTCGAAGAAACAGAATATCAAACGGAGTCCAAACGGAATGAAACCTTCGGGAATGTGATTTTCTCACCGAATATGATCCAGGAGACTTGGACCCCCCGTCAAGAAAGAAAGGAGGTGGCCACGAGGTTGGAGGGCGCCCTCCTAGGGCGCGCCCCCTGCCTCGTGGGCCCCCCTTTGCTCCACCGACGTACTCCTTCCTCCTATATATACCTACGTACCCCCAAACGATCAGATACGGAGCCAAAAACCTAATTCCACCGCCGCAACCTTCTGTATCCACGAGATCCCATATTGGGGCCTGTTCCGGAGCTCCGCTCGAAGGGGAATCCACCACGGAGGGCTTCTACATCATCACCATAGCCTCTTCGATGAAGTGTGAGTAGTTTGCCTCAGACCTTCGGGTCCATAGTTAGTAGCTAGATGGCTTCTTCTCTCTTTTTGGATCTCAATACAATGTTCTCCCCCTCTCTCGTGGAGATCTATTCGATGTAATCTTCTTTTTGCGGTGTGTTTGTTGAGACCGATGAATTGTGGGTTTATGATCAAGTTTATCTATGAACAATATTTGAATCTTCTCTGAATTCTTTTATGTATGATTGGTTATCTTTGCAAGTCTCTTCGAATTATCAGTTTGGTTTGGCCTACTAGATTGGTTTTTCTTGCAATGGGAGAAGTGCTTAGCTTTGGGTTCAATCTTGCGGTGTCCTTTCCCGGTGTGATGAGGGGCAGCAAGGCACGTATTGTATTGTTGCCATCGAGGATAACAAGATGGGGTTTTTATCATATTGCATGAATTTATCCTTCTACATCTTGTCATCTTGCTTAAGGCATTACTCTGTTTTCTTGAACTTAATACTCTAGATGCATGCTGGATAGCGGTCGATGAGTGGAGTAATAGTAGTAGATGCAGGCAAGAGTCGGTCTACTTGTCTCGGACGTGATGCCTATATACATGATCATACCTAGATATTCTCATAACTCTGCTCAATTCTGTCAATTGCTCAACAGTAATTTGTTCACCCACTGTAGAATACTTATGCTCTTGAGAGAATCCACTAGTGAAATCTATGGCCCCCGGGTCTATTCTCATCATATCAATCTTCATCACTTTATTATTGCTTTGATTTTTACTTTGCCCTTTTATTTTACTTTGCATCTTTATACCAAAAGTACCAAAAATATTATCTATCATCTCTATCAAATCTCACTCTCGTAAGTGACCGTGAAGGGATTGACAACCCATATTCGCGTTGGTTGCGTGGAGCTATTTGTTTTGTGTAGGTACGAGGGACTTGCGTGTAGCCTCCTACTGGATTGATACATTGGTTCTCAAAAACTGAGGGAAATACTTACTCTACTCTGCTGCATCACCCTTTCCTCTTCAAGGAAATCCAACGCAGTGCTCAAGAGATAGCAGAAAGATTTGTGGCACCGTTGCCGGGGAGTCTACGCAAAAGTCAACATACCAAGTACCCATCACAATCTCTTATATCTCGCATTACATTATTTGCCATTTGCCTCTCGTTTTCCTCTCCCCCACTTCACCCTTGTCGTTTTATTCGCCCTCTCTTTTCCGTTTGCCTTTTTCTTCGCTTGCTTTTGTTTGCTCGTGTGTTGGTTTGCTTGTTGGTCGCGATGGCTCTCCCGAGATTTGGTGACCTTCACCTTAAAAGGTTAGAAAAGATAGAAAGTAACATCAGGAATTTTATGGTTTTACAATTTGAGCATAATAATTTCTTCAGAAACGAGCTTAAAGAACAAAAACAAATTATGAGTTATATGAATAAAGAGCTCGATGATATGTCTAAAGATTTTGATGGTATAAGATCCAAAATTGCTCGTCTTGAGAAGTTGACTACTGAAATTTCGGATAAGCAGGCTACCTTAGTCAATAAGATGGCCGCTAAACCGAATTCCTATCAAAATCAAGATGAATATCTAAAAGTTATTGATGTATCCCCTATTAAATCTTTGTTTTGCAATATGAATCTTGGTGAGACTGAATATGATCCACCTTTACCTAGAAGGCGTTCCAAAAATTTGGAGTTTTTAGATCTTGATGATGAAATTGATAAAAGTGGGATTGAAAAGAATAAAACCATAGATGTTGCTAAACCCACTATTTTGGATTCCAAAGAACTTAATTATGAAAGTTGCTCTTTAATTGATTGTATTTCCTTGTTGCAATCCGTGCTAAATTCTCCTCATGCTTATAGTCAAAATAAAGCGTTTACTAAACATATCGTTGATGCCTTGATGCAATCTTATGAAGAAAAACTTGAGTTGGAAGTTTCTATCCCTAGAAAACTTTATGATGAGTGGGAACCAACTATTAAAATTAAGATTAAGGATCATGAATTTTATGCTTTATGTGATTTGGGTGCTAGTGTCTCCACTATTCCCAAAACTTTGTGTGATTTGCTAGATTTCCGCGATTTTGATGATTGTTCTCTAAACTTGCACCTTGTGGATTCCACTATTAAGAAACCTATGGGAAGAATTAATGATGTTCTTATTGTTGCAAGTAGGAATTATGTGCCCGTAGATTTTATCGTTCTTGATATAGATTGCAATCCTTCTTGCCTTATTATTCTTGGTAGACCTTTCCTTAGAACGATTGGTGCAATTATTGATATGAAGAAAGGGAATATTGGATTCCAGTTTCCATTAAAGAAGGGCATCGAACACTTCCCTAGGAAGAAAATAAAATTACCATATGAATCTATAATGAGAGCCACTTATGGATTGTCTACTAAAGATGGCAATACCTAGATCTATCTTTGCTTTTATGCCTAGCTAGCGGCGTTAAACGATAGCGCTTGTTGGGAGGCAACCCAATTTTATTTTAGTTTTTTTTTGCTTTTTGTTTCTGTTTAGGAATAAATAATCCATCTACCTTCTATTTAGATGTGGTTTTATGTTTTAATTAGTGTTTGTGCCAAGTTAAACCTATAGGATCTTCTTGGATGATAGTTATTTGATCTTGCTGTAATTTCCAGAAACTTTCTGTTCACGAAAACAATTGTTAAAAATCACCAGAACTTGATAAAATAGGGATTACAATTGCTGCTGATCAATAAACAAATTTCCTAAGTCTTCCTATTTTTGCCGATTTTTTGGATTTCCAGAAGTTTGCGTTAGTTACAGATTACTACAAACTGTTCTGTTTTTGACAAATTCTGTTTTTCGTGTGTTTTTTGCTTATTTTGATGAATCTATGGCTAGTAAAATAGTTTATAAACCATAGAGAAGTTGGAATACAGTAGGTTTAACACCAATATAAATAAAGAATGAGTTCATTACAGTACCTTGAAGTGGTCTTTTGTTTTCTTTCGCTAACGGAGCTCACGAGATTTCTGTTGAGTTTTGTGTTGTGAAGTTTTCAAGTTTTGGGTGAATTTTTTTGATGGATTATGGAACAAGGAGTGGCAAGAGCCTAAGCTTTGGCAGGCCCATGGCACCCCCAAGATAATCTAAGGACACCAAAAAGTCAAAGCTTGGGGATGCCCCCGGAAGGCATCCCCTCTTTCGTCTATTTCCATCGATAACTTTACTTGGAGCTATATTTTTATTCACCACATGATATGTGTTTTGCTTGGAGCGTCTTGTATGATTTGAGTCTTTTCTTTTTAGTTTACCACAATCATCCTTGCTGTACACACCTTTTGAGAGAGCCACACATGAATTGGAATTTGTTAGAATACTCTAGTGCTTCACTTATATCTTTTGAGCTTTATAGTCTTGCTCTAGTGCTTCACTTATATCTTTTGAGCTTTATAGTCTTGCTCTAGTGCTTCACTTATATCTTTTGAGCTTTATAGTTTTTCTCTAGTGCCTCACTTATATCTTTTAGAGCACGGTGGTGGATTTGTTTTATAGAAACTATTGATCTCTCATGCTTCACTTAGATTATTTTGAGAGTCTTAAATAGCATGGTAGTTTGCTTAAAAATCTTAATATGCTTGGTATTCAAGATTTGTAAAACTTTCTTTTGAGTCCGTTGAATACTAAGAAAAGTTTGATGCTTGATAATTGTTTTGAGATATGGAGGTGATAATATCAAAGTCGTGCTAGTTGAGTAGTTGTGAATTTGAGAAATGCTTGTGTTGAAGTTTGCAAGTCCCGTAGCATGCACGCATGGTAAACGTTGTGTAACAAATTTGAAACCTGAGGTGTTATTTGATTGTCCTCCTTATGAGTGGCGGTCGGGGATGAGCGATGGTCTTTTCCTACCAATCTATCCCCCTAGGAGCATGCACGTAGTGCTTTGGTTTTTGATGGCTTGTAGACTTTTGCAATAAGTATATGAGTTCTTTATGACTAATGTTGAGTCCATGGATTATACGCACTCTCACCCTTCCATCATTGCTAGCCTCTTCGGTACCGTGCATTGCCCTTTCTCACATTGAGAGTTGGTGCAAATTTCGCCAGTGCATCCAAACCCCGTGATATGATACGCTCTTTCACACATAAACCTCCTTATATCTTCCTCAAAACAGCCATCATACCTACCTATTATGGCATTTCCATAGCCATTCCGAGATATATTGCCATGCAACTTTCCACCATTCCGTTCATCATGACACTTTCATCATTGTCATATTGCTAGCATGATCATGTAGTTGACATAGAATTCGTGGCAAAGCCACCGTTCATAATTCTTTCATACATGTCACTCTTGATTCATTACATATCCCGGTACACCGCCGGAGGCATTTATATATAGTCATACTTTGTTCTAGTATCGAGTTGTAATCATTGAGTTGTAAATAAATAGAAGTGTGATGATCATCATTTAATAGAGCATTGTCCCCAAAAAAAGAGAAAGGCCAAAGAAAAAAAAGAAGGCCCAAAAAAAGGGGGCAATGCTACTATCCTTTTTTCCACACTTGTGCTTCAAAGTAGCACCATAATATTCATGATAGAGAGTCTCTTGTTTTGTCATTTTCGTATACTAGTGGGAATTTTTCATTATAGAACTTGGCTTGTATATTCCAATGATGGGCTTCCTCAAATGTCCTAGGTCTTCGTGAGCAAGCAAGTTGGATGCACACCCACTTAATTTCTTTTGTTGAGCTTTCATACATTTATAGCTCTAGTGCATCCGTTGCATGGCAATCCCTACTCCTTGCATTAACATCAATCGATGGGCATCTCCATAGCCCATTGATTAGCCTCGTTGATGTGAGACCTTCTCCTTTTTTGTCTTCTCCACATAACCCCCATCATCATATTCTATTCCACCCATAGTGCTATATCCATGGCTCACGCTCATGTATTGCGTGAAGGTTTATAAAGTTTGAGATTATTAAAGTATGAAACAATTGCTTGGCTTATCATCGGGGTTGTGCATGATGAGAGCATTCTTGTGTGACAAAAATGGAGCATGACTAAATTATATGATTTTGTAGGGATGAACTTTCTTTGGCCATGTTATTTTGAGAAGACATAATTGCTTAGTTAGTATGCTTAAAGTATTATTATTTTTATGTCAACATGAACTTTTGTCTTGAATCTTTCGGATCTGAATATTCATGCCACAATTAAGAAGAGTTACATTGAAATTATGCCAAGTAGCACTCCGCACAAAAAATTTTTTTTTATCATTTACCTACTCGAGGACGAGCAGGAATTAAGCTTGGGGATGCCTGATAAGTCTCCAACGTATCAATAATTTTTGATTTCTCCATGCTATATTATCTACTGTTTTGGACCATATTGGGCTTTATTTTCCAATTTTATATTACTTTTGGGACTAACCTATTAACCGGAGGCCCAGCCTAGAATTGTTGTCTTTTGCCTATTTCAGTGTTTCAAGAAAGCGGAATATCAAACGGAGTCCAAACGGAATGAAACCTTGGGAACGTGATTTTCTCACGAATATGATCCAGAGACTTGGACCCCGTCAAGAAAGAAAGGATGCGGCCACGAGGTGGAGGGCGCCCCTAGGGCGCCCCTACCTCGTGGGCCCCTTTGCTCCACCGACGTACTCCTTCCTCCTATATATACCTCACGCACCCCCAAGCGATCGATCTGAGCCAAAACCTAATTCCACCGCCGCAACCTTCTGTATCCACGAGATCCCATCTTGGGGCCTGTTCTGGAGCTCCGCCGGAAGGGGAATCCTCCATGGAGGGCTTCTACATCATCACCATAGCCCCTCCGATGAAGTGTGAGTAGTTTACCTCAGACCTTCGGGTCAATAGTTAGTAGCTAGATGGCTTCTTTTCTCTTTTTGGATCTCAATACAATGTTCTCCCCCTCTCTCGTGGAGATCTATTCGATGCAATCTTCTTTTTGCGGTGTGTTTGTTGAGACCGATGAATTGTGGGTTTATGATCAAGTTTATCTATGAACAATATTTGAATCTTCTCTGAATTCTTTTATGTATGATTGGTTATCTTTCCATGTCTCTTCGAATTATCAGTTTGGTTTGGCCTACTAGATTGGTTTTTCATGCAATGGGCGAAGTGCTTAACTTTGGGTTCAATCCTGTGGTGTCCTTTCCCAGTGACAGTAGGGGCAGCAAGGCACGTATTGTATTGTTGCCATCGAGGATAAGAATATGGGGTTTTTATCATATTGCATGAATTTATCCTTCTATATCATTGTCATCTTGCTTAAGGCGTTACTCTATTTTCTTGAACTTAATACTCTAGATGCATGCTGGATAGCGGTCGATGAGTGGAGTAATAGTAGTAGATGCAGGCAGGAGTCGGTCTACTTGTCTCGGACGTGATGCCTATATACATGATCATACCTAGATATTCTCATAACTATGCTCAATTCTGTCAATTGCTCAATAGTAATTTGTTCACCCACCGTAGAATACTTATGCTCTTGAGAGAAGCCACTAGTGAAATCTATGGCCCCCAGGTCTATTCTCATCATATCAATCTTCATCACTTTATTATTGCTTTGCTTTTTTACTTTGCCCTTTTATTTTACTTTGCATCTTTATACCAAAAATACCAAAAATATTATTTATCATCTCTATCAGATCTCACTCTCGTAAGTGACCGTGAAGGGATTGACAACCCCTAATCGCGTTGGTTGCGTGGAGCTATTTGTTTTGTGTAGGTACGAGGGTCTTGCGTGTAGCCTGCTACTGGATTGGTACCTTGGTTCTCAAAAACTGAGGGAAATACTTACTCTACTCTGCTGCATCACCCTTTCCTCTTCAAGGAAATCCAACGTAGTGCTCAAGAGGTAGTACTCCCTTGTCTATGACATCTTCTCTTCTCATGTAGATGTGGAGGGAGGAACGGCTAGTGGACAACCTTGCTGCTGCTCGGGATGAAGCAGACAAGGAGCCAGGTGAGTCGTTCCACTCCTCCTCTCCGCTCTAGTTGGTGGCACATCAGGAGCCATTTTGTTCTGGTGGTGTTAGGATTTTCCACTGTTTGGGCCCAGGTGCCTGCTGCTTGTGGTCAATTTGATCTTGTTGTGCTGCTACAGTTTTAATTGATGCTTCGATTGAAATGCAAGATTAACCCCTAGTGCTACCACCATAGATTCGATGTAGTAGGGCAGACTTATTGCAGGTATCCAATGAGCAAGAAGGCAGTTGGTTTTTGTTTTGAGAATTTTATGTTGTGCTCCTACAATTTGAGACGTAGGCTCTAGTGAGAAAGTGCAGCCTACAGGTCTGTTTTGGTGGATTTTGATTGCCTAATGCTTTGGCTGCCTCTATCCTCATGATGCATCGACGCACGTTTCCCTGTCTCCACTCCCTACAACTAATTGTATATATGAATTAATTTGAGAAGTGCAGGTTGATGCAGCGCTATGAGGCTTGGTCGCTTGGATGCGGTCCTGGAGGCATAAAACGCACATGATGTTCACAAGCATGGTGGCAGTAAGGTGCGGATGGATCTAACTAATGCTACCAAGTAATATACTGATCAATTCTATGTTACATTTTTTATGGATATCCCTGATTTGATTGCAGATAATTTCCTGAGCTTTGAAACTAATTTGTTTTCTCAAATACACAAGTAATTGTTCTGTTGAAATTTAATTCATGCCTCAGATTGCGCGTAGATCTGTTTTTCGGTTCCTAATGAGCTCCAAAACAGAGAAGCGCCATGATGTACCATGGCTTGAGGAGATGCACATGTCGGCATTTTTTTGTGTATTGCTGGAACATGGTTTGCATCACTACATTCTAAGGTCATTTGTTTCTTTCCCCCTTGTAATTTAATGTGATGCATGACTCCTTCCTTTCTAATGTTGGTTGGTAATGTATGAGCCTAACCTGAAATTTGCACACATCAGCATCAACCTAAAATCCTAGATGCAACGTTAATTGAAAAAGGCATTCCATCAAAAGATAAAAATAATCTGAGTATCAGCCTGCTAGGCTCCCTCCCTATGTGTTTCATTGCTTATTGTGATGATATAATGGACAAGCCCTTCCTTGAGTAAACTAATACTCCTGCAGTTACTAATCCTTTCTGGAGCATGTGCATGTAGTTCAAATTAGAATAATGCACATAAATGCATTGAAAACTTAGTTAATGCATAAAAATGTCCAAACGAACCCTGAAAATCACAAAAATTCACACAACACTCTTGTTGTTCTATGTTGACACGAGAAAAAAAAATTGAAAGCAATAAGAGGCAATGGATATCGTTTCGTCCCCAAAGGTGGGACATTCCCTACCGAAAACCATCATGCTTGTTGTGACAAGCTCCAGTTTGTGAGAAGCATATACCCAAACCTGACCCAAATGGGACAAAATTTGTACCACGACATGTTGATGCCGGTCCATGATAGCATGCCAAGTTTAATGAATTTCAGAAGAGTTTTGGATTTACTAGAATTTAAAACCAAGCATCTCAATGTTTTGCCGGTAATCAATGGTGAACTGGTGTTTGAAATTCATTCCCATTTCTGGCATGGGACCAAAGCATGCACCCAAGGATACATATTTGTTTTTTCAACCAATTTATATGCACTGGAGGATCTGCATGTAGTTCAAATTTGAATTATGCACATAAATGCGCTGAAAACTCAGTTAATGCATAAAAATGTCCAAACAAACCCCGAAAAATCATAAAAGTTCACACAACACTCCTGTTGTTCTATGTTGACACGAGAAAAAATTTTGAAACCAATAAGAGGCAATGGATATCATTTCGGCCCCAAAGGTGGGACATTCCCTACCGAAAACCATCTTGCTTGTGGTGAGAAGCTCCAGTTTGCGAGAAGCATATACCTAAACCTGCCCCAAATGGGAAAAAAATTGTACCACGGCATGTTGATGCTGCTCCATGATAGCATGCCAAGTTTCATGAATTTCAGACGAGTTTTGGATTTACTAGAATTTAAAAACTAGACATCTCAATGTTTTGCCAGCAATCAACGGTGCCCTGGTGTATGAAATTCATTTCCATTTCTTGCATGGGACCTACGCATGCACCCAAGGATACATATTTGATTTTTTGACCAATTTATATGCACTGGAGCATGTGCATGTAGTTCAAATTTGAATTATGCACATAAATGCATTGAAAACTTAGTTAATGCATAAAAAATTCCAAACGAACCCTGAAAAATCACAAAAATTCACACAACACTCCTGTTGTTCTATGTTGACACGAGAACAAAATTAGAAAGCAATAAGAGGCAATGGATATCGTTTCGTCCCCTAAGGTGGGACGTTCCCTACCGAAAACCATCATGCTTGTTGTGAGAAGCTCCGGTTTGTGAGAAGCATATACCTAAACCTGCCCCAAATGGGACAAAAAATTTACCACGGCATGTTGATGCCGCTCCATGATAGCATGCCAAGTTTCATGAATTTCAGATGAGTTTTTGATTTAGTAGAATTGAAAAACCAGGCATCTCAATATTTTGCCGGCAATCAACGGTGCCCTGGTGTTTGAAATTTATTCCCATTTCTTGCATGGGACCTAAGCATGCACCCAAGGATACATATTTGTTTTTTCAACCAATTTATATGCACTGGAGGATCTGCATGTAGTTCAAATTTGAATTATGCACATAAATGCGTTGAAAACTCAGTTAATGCGTAAAAATGTCCAAACAAACCCCGAAAAATCAGAAAAATTCACACAACACTCCTGTTGTTCTATGTTGACACGAGAAAAAAAATTGAAAGCAATAAGAGGCAATGGATGTCATTTCGTCCCCAAAGGTGGGACATTCCCTACCGAAACCATCTTGCTTGTGGGGAGAAGCTCCGGTTTGTGAGAAGCATATACCCAAACCTGCCCCAAATGGGACAAAATTTGTACCACGGCATGTTGATGCCGCTCCATGATAGCATGCCAAGTTTCATCAATTTCGGACGACTTTTGAATTTACTAGAATTTAAAAACCAGGCATCTCAATGTTTTGCCGGCAATCAATGGTGCCCTGGTGTATGAAATTCATTCTCATTTCTTGCATGGGACCTAAGCATGCACCCAAGGAGACAGATTTGATTTTTCGACCAATTTATATGCACTCGAGCATGTGCATGTAGTTCAAATTTGAATTATGCACATAAATGCGTTGAAAAAAATTAGAAAGCAATAAGAGGCAATGGATATCGTTTCGTCCCCAAAGGTGGGACGTTCCCTACCGAAAACCATCATGCTTGTTGTGAGAAGCTCCGGTTTGTGAGAAGCATATACCTAAACCTGCCCCAAATGGGACAAAAAATTTACCACGGCATGTTGATGCCGCTCCATGATAGCATGCTAAGTTTCATTAATTTCAGACGAATTTTTGATATAGTAGAATTATAAACCAGGCATCTCAATGTTTTTCCGGCAATCAACGGTGCCCTGGTGTTTGAAATTCATTCCCATTTCTTGCATGGGACCTAAGCATGCACCCAAGGATACATATTTGTTTTTTCAACCAATTTATACGCACTGCAGCATCTGCATGTAGTTCAAAATTGAATTATGCACATAAATGCGTTGAAAACTAAGTTAATGCGTAAAAATGTCCAAATGAACCCCGAAAAATCACAAAAATTCACACAACACTCCTGTTGTTCTTTGTTGACACGAGAAAAAAAATTTAAAGCAATAAGAGGCAATGGATATCGTTTCGTCCCCAAAGGTGGAACATTCCCTACCAAAAACCATCTTGCTTGTGGTGAGAAGCTCCGGTTTGTGAGACGCATATATCCAAACCTGTCCCAAATGGGACAAAATTTGTACCACGGCATGTTGATGCCGCTCCATGATAGCATGCCAAGTTTCATGAATTTCAGACGAGTTTTGGATTTACTAGAATTTAAAAACTAGGCATCTCAATGTTTTGCCGGCAATCAACGGTGCCCTGGTGTATGAAATTCATTCCCATTTCTTTCATGGGACCTAAGCATGCACCCAAGGAGACAGATTTGCTTCTTCGACCAATTTATATGCACTGGAGCATGTGCATGTGGTTCAAATTTGAATTATGCACATAAATACAATTGAAACTTAGTTAATGCATAAAAATTTCCAAACGAACCCTAAAAAATCACAAAAATTCACACAACACACCTGTTGTTCTATGTTGACATGAGAAAAAAAATTAGAAAGCAATAAGAGGCAATGGATATTGTTTCGTCCCCAAAGGTGGGACGTTCCCTACCGAAAACCGTCATGTTTGTTGTGAGAAGCTCCTGTTTGTGAGAAGCATATACCCAAACCTGCCCCAAATGGGACAAAAAATTTACCAAGGCATGTTGATGCCGCTCCATGATAGCATGCCAAGTTTGATGAATTTCAGACGAGTTTTTGATTTAGTAGAATTGAAAAAGCGGGCATCTCAATGTTTTGCCGGCAATCAACGGTGCCCTGGTGTTTGAAATTCATTCCCATTTCTTGCATGGGACCTAAGCATCCACCCAAGGACACATATTTGTTTTTTCAACCAATTATGTGCACTGGAGCATCTGCATGTAGTTCAGCTTTGAATGATGCACATAAATGCATTGAAAACTCAGTTAATGCATAAAAATGTCGAAACGAACCCCGAAAAATCACAAAAATTCACACAACACTCCTGTTGTTCTATGTTGACACGAGAATTTTTTTTGAAAGCAATAAGAGGCAATGGATATCGGTTCGTCCCCAAAGGTGGGACGTTCCCTACCGAAAACCATCATGCTTGTTGTGAGAAGCTCCGGTTTGTGAGAAGCATATACACAAACTTGTCCCAAATGGGACAAATTTTGTATCACAGCATGTTGATGCCGCTCCATGATAGCATGCCAAGTTTGATGAATTTCAGACGAGTTTTGGATTTACTAGAATTTAAAAACCAGGCATCTCAATGTTTTGCCGGCAATCAACGATGCCCTAGTGTTTGAAATTCATTCCCATTTCTTGCATGGGACCTAAGCATGCACCCAAGGACACAGATTTGATTGTTTGACCAATTTATATGCATTGGAGCATGTGCAGGTAGTTCAAGTTTGAATTATGCACATAATTGCATTGAAAACTCAGTTAATGCCTAAAAATTTCAAAACGAACCCCGAAAAATCACAAAAATTCACACAACACTCATGTTGTTCTTTGTTGACACGAGAAAAATATTTGAGAGCAATAAGAGGCAATGGATATCATTTCGTCCCCAAAGGTGGGACGTTCCCTACCGAAAACCATCATGCTTGTAGTGAGAAGCTCCAGTTTGTGAGAAGCATATACCCAAACCTGCCCCAAATGGGACAAAAAATTTACCACAACATGTCGATGCCGCTCCATGATAGCATGCCAAGTTTCATGAATTTCAGACGAGTTTTTAATTTAATAGAATTTAAAAACTAGGCATCTCAATGTTTTGCCGGCAATCAACGGTGCCCTGGTGTTTGAAATTCATTCCCATTTCTTGCATGGGACCTATAAGCATGCACCCAAGGACACAGATTTGATTTTTCAACCAATTTATATGCACTGGAGCATGTGCATGTAGTTCAAATTTGAATTGTTCACCTGAAATGGCTAGAAAACCAATTTAATGTATAAAATGTTCAAACGAACCCTGAATAATTAAAATTCTTTTACGACACACATATAGTTGCATGTTCACTCCAGATAAAAGGTCTAGCAATTCAATCACCGTCCATTGCCACTGTGACCCCATTATGTAATTCAAATCAAGATGAAAAATCAAGTAGATCACACACAGTTTATTATCAGCAACCGTGTGAGATGCAGCACAAAATGTCCTGGAGCACTGTTGGTGTATAGTACACCTATGGTTTACGCGAGAAGGTGCGTGGACTACAGTCCACAGCCGGCATCTCAAGCACACTAGCTCGCTCTCCAAATATCATTTCACTGTTCAATTGTTGCCGGTGAAAGATGGGCACGTGGACCCGCGTCGTGAGGGAAACTTCGGTCGCCCACTCCGGCAAGCGCGGCCGTAGCCGCCATGCGCGTGCTAACAAGGTGCATGAGCGCGGCTGCAATCTTCGATCGGGCGGCAACGGCAGCCCAAACGGACGTTGTTGCATCTCAGGTGGCGGCAGCAACATCTGCCTCGGGGATAGCAACTGGCGAGAGCAGCACAACAGCTGTCCGTTCCGCACCGGCGGCTTTAGCCCTGATGGAGGCCGCCCACGACCATGTTGAGGATGCCCACGCCCAGCTCCTGGCGGTCACCGCACAAATCGAACGAAGCTTCTCCGACAACGGTCGACAACCCACGGCCGAAGAGCTGGCCATTGCCGAGAGCGTTCGAGCAGCCCTCTATTCCTCCACCGCATACCTTGCAACGACGGAGCCCGTCCAAGCCCAGATCATGTCCGCCCACGTACAGCACGTGGCGGCCTTTTCCAAAGAGATGGCAGACGTGGATGGCGAGATGCTTGCCGAGTATGGTGTGATGGATGCCATGGAGCCCCTTCCCCAGGAGACCGTCGGGCATGAGCTGGACCTGGAGGCAGAGGCGGAGATCGACGAGCACCAGCCGTAGTAGTACTCTTTGTTTTGTTTAATTAAGAGCACCGGTCTTTAATTTGTTAGAGTAATGTTTAGGTCAGCTAGCTCTGTTTAATTGCTGAACTTGCTCGATTAAGAAGTGTGGGTGTGTTGTAGTCTCCTTTGTGTACCCAAATTATGCAATGACGTGGATGACCACTGTAACCATGGAAATTCGAACCAAAACTTTTGACGTCCAAACTCATCACACATGGGTTAAGCTATCTAAATCATTTGTGATGTCCACATATCGTACACAGTTCTGAATAAGGGACCGTGTTTGATGACACTTTGCGCGCCAGTTTTTTCGCGGAAGCGATTCCAAATTTTCGGCTTCCGCAGAAATATCTACCTCCCCGCCCCCTCCCCTTACCAAAAGCCACATTTCCCCTCTTTCCGCCTTCCTTTCCAAGTTGAAACCTTCACTCCTTGCTTGCAGCACCGCCTCCTCGTCAGCGACCCTCCTTCACGCTGCTCGGCCTCCTCTATCCAGGCAGGTAATCCACACCTGACCCCCATCCTCCTCCTCCTTCCACATTCCACATGCCCCGACCGCCGGTGTAGCGGAGAAGCAAATTGCGGCTGCACGCACGGATGAGGTCGCGATGGCTGGCATTTGTGCCGACCCCTAGATCTTGAAGGAGCACCATACCATTTGCTAGCTACGCCGGTTAAGCATGCTCGGTTTACCCGTTGCGTGTGCTGCTCCTGCCTTTCCTTCACAAATTCTAGTGAATTGCGCTATCTAATTTTACCATGCAATCTGTTGCTCTAGTGTATTTGTTCTATACGTGCATTGTGGTGCTCACTTATTAACTGTTTTGTTAATTAGTTGTCGTCTTCACTTAACTGTTTGGTTCAATTCTGCAGATGCGATGTTCAATTCTTCAGGCTGCAATTTTGTATTGTCTTCCATGTGAGAAATAAATCGAATTTATCTTTACAAAATTGTGGGTGCATTCTGTTATTGTATACCATGTGAAGAATAAATTGAATTCGGCTGTAGTAAATACATGAGAAACAAATACAATTGCTACAATTGGCTATAGTTAACTGTTTGGTTAACTGTCTGATCTTCTATTAGGAGTATGTTATATTGTGCAATGTGGTGCTCAGTTAATGTTTGGTTCATTTGTTGTGGTGTTTAGTTAACTGCTTGGTTCAATTCTGCAATGCGATGAAAATTGTCATGGGTAGAATTTTGTATTGTTGTGCATGTGAGGAATAAATCGAATTTGGCTGCACTTAATACATGAGAAACATATACAAATGCTATATTTCCTAGTTCTTAATCATGCTTGGTTTGGATAAATTGGTTTTCCGTGTGGCTTGAATTAATCTGATGACTCTGCAATGTGATTGTTTTTCATCAATATATTTTACTTATAGCATGCGAACCCTTACTTAACCTGATGACTAACTACCTTATATGTGTTGCAGGGAAACTATGGGAAGCACTGAGGTTCACAATCGAGGTTAGAACGTGCATGATCCGTTGTCTAATAGCACATTATTGTGCAATTGTAGGAACCATTCTAATATTTAGGTTTTTAACAATTTGGTCTTGCACATGTAGGTCCTGCTGTCAGAGGTTTTGACCCACTGTTCGACCCTTTTTGCATATGGGGAAATGAGTTGTCCATGAATATCAATCAAATGAAGAAACTCAGAAAGATTGTTAGGATAGAGAAATTAGCGACAAAAAACAACAAGATCTTTGTCTGCACAATGAAGAAGACATCAGTTCACTACAAGATGGTACTAACTATTATACCTTGCCTTTTTTAATTCCTTTGCCCCATTTCCAATATAGAGAAGATATTTATGCACATCATTGTTTTGAGGCCTTTCCAAAGCAGTTCACTGATGATTACCTCTCAAACCAACTCTATGGTCAGGAGGCGAGGAAGGTTTTCATACAACACCCACGGTTCAATAATGAAGTGTTCCTAAAGAGGACGAAGGACGGACGGTCAATCATCCACAGGCACTGGCCTAAAGTTGCAAAGACCTGCAACATGAATGAAGGCTCAATATTCGCCTTCCGCTTCAGTAGTTTTCCAGATGAGATGCATCTGTCTATATACCGTCTATGATGCTAATTTTGAAAGGTTCTACATGTTGCATGTGGAACTTGCTGCCGGTGCTTGATTGTGTAATGGGGTAGCTGAGTTTGAAGCTATATCATCTTGTACTCTGATGTATTTCAATTATGAAATTCTGCTTCCTTAATATGGAAATGAAATATATTGTGTGCTTAATATGAAATGTCAATTGGATTAATAAATGGATTATGAATAATCGGATAATTAGCCTGCTAATGGAGAATTTGCCTCCTAATTGGGTTTTGCTATTGCAAACGGTTGTTGAAAAAATACCGTGGGCGATGACCTAAGGCAACGCACGTAGTTTCTAGGAGTAAACCGTGTTGGATCAATGAACAATCACACACGACTTTCTCTTGAAAACTATTTGTGTTAGGCCACCTTGCGCAAACGTTTACCACATAAAAAATATGTGTGATGGACAACCTTTGCCACACAGTTTATTCTATGGACCGTGTGTGATACATTCAATAACACACAAATGATTTAATGGGAAAAATTGTGTGTAATGTACCTGTGAACGGAAACGTTTTCCTTGGAGCGACTGTGTGGGATGTGCATACGAACGGAAAGGTTTAGCGGGGACTAACCGTGTGGGATGTACTTGCGACCGGAAATAATTTCGCCGTGTAATTGTGTTTTTAGCTATATTGTACGTATTTTCGTATTTGAGCGCTCGCCGGTCGCACACGACCTCATTTTGCCGAACGTGTGTGCCAGGAGGGCATATCCCCGACAGTTTCTAAGTCGTGTGGGAAGTACCCCCCTATCGCCCACACTCACTTGGCGACGGTTCCAAATGCCGTAACGGAAAGGGGTTTTAAACCATTTGTTTAGGACCGACGCGCACCGGTGCACGGAAAGCATGTTAATGGCATGTTCGTATATAGCCCATTTACGGCCCGCTAACTCACGGCCTGTTACGGCCTATCAGAATTAAGCCCAGTAGCTTCATCTCGGCCGTCCAATATGATTCCAGCCTGTTGTAACTTCCGGCCCATGTATGGCCCATGATGTCTTTTGCCCATACGAGGCCATTTGTAACTCTTGGCCCATTAACGGCCCGTGGTGAATCTAGACCATAATGAACAGTGTACCACTTTATACCCATCAACAGCCCACTATTCCATTGGGCCATCTCCAACCCGTGTTATCTTTCGGCCTTCTCAGGGCCCATTTATTCTTGGGCTCATTTCCAGCATCCGGTTACTTACGGCCCGTTACTGGCCTTTTTTGCTTGTGGGCCAAATTCAGCCCGTGGTTACAATCGGCCCGTTTGTGGCCCGTTAATCCGTTGGTACGTTTTCATAGCGTCATAAAAAACGGCCGAGTAACGACGGCCCGTGAACGGACGATTCCAAATCTAGCCCGTTTACGGCCCATAATGCAGTCTGTTGTTGGCCCATGTTTGTCCTATCGATCATACGGCCCGTAGAAGGCCATTTGATGTTATGGACCATAGAAGGCCCATTGTTTCTATGGCCCTTAGAAGGCCCATTGTTTCTACGGCTCATAGGAGGTCCATGGTAACCATAGTAAATGTGTAGCCCATGGTTATTGTGGCCTAGTTTTAAAAAATAGGTTATTGCGGCCACTAGCAAACTGCGGAAAAAGAACAGCACTGACTACAAGCAAACAAATAAACAAGACAACAAGGAAATAAGTAAGCTAGCAACTTATGCTAGGCTATCACGACTATTACACATATTACATCCATTGGGCATCAAAGTTCGCCACCAGTGCAAATACAGGGAACAAAGCAGCATATCATATACACTGTTTATCAAAGTTGGCGACCAGTGCAAATAAACTCCGCAGCAAACACTACAAAAAAAAATACACTTCCGTGATGATACGTGTTTGTCACAGTAGGTCACGTTTTCTGTCATGCATGTACATCCATCAAAAATTTATGAAAGAATGAAGATAGTCATACCTGTGCTGTCGTAGAAGTGTTCCATGACATTACCAAAATTATCATCACGGAAGTGTCCACTTCCATGACGATAAATCGTGCGTCATAGAAGTGCTTTCATCAAGGGTGACCGGCACGTGGCATCCACCGTAACGGGACGTCGTTAAGCTATCGGGTCCGGTTTTGGATCCGATAACCCGCTAACAGCCACGACCAATGCCGATTTTCAACGTGTAAAATTCTCATTGGCTGACTGAACCACGCGTCAGCTCCGCGTTGGCACAGGTGTCACTCATCCAACGGTCGAGATGGGCCTATGATATGTTGACACGTGGACGGGCCCAAAAGTGGCCCATAAAGTTTAAATGGGCCAGCCCAACTAAAGGCCCACAAGATTTAGCGGACCATAATGGGCCGGCCCAGCTAAAGGCCCACAAGATTTTGCAGACCATAATGGGCCGGCCCAGTTAAAGGCCCACAAGATTTAGCAGACTACAATGGGCGAGCCCAGCTAAAGGCCCACAATATTTTGCAGACCATAATGGGCCGGCCCAGCTAAAGGCCCAACATTCTCAGTTAAGGCCCGTACGGCTAGTGTCAAATCGGCCCGTCAATGGCGTGTCCTAAACTTATCATCATCGCGGCCCATGGTCACTTCTGGCCCGTTAACAGTCCGCTAAGTATATGGGCTGAATTACGGCCCAGTGTATTTCCGGCCTGTTAAAGGTCCTGCTTCATTTGGGCCCATTTACAGGCCATTGAAACTTTCAGCACATAAACGATCGTCAAGGATTTGGGTCATATTCGGCCATGTCTGACATTCGGCCTGTTAGAGGCCCACTAGAGATTTCAGCCACTTTCGGCCTGTGTCGGAGTAATGGGCCATGGGTAGGCTAACCCGAGTCCCTGAACCTTTCAAGACATCAGGGCAGGCTGCGCCCCTCAAGAATCCAGGACGAAGAGCCGCCTTCTGAGAGTCGGCAGCAAGGCAACCGACTGCCCACTCGCGGCCGAGTCCCGGGGACGACTTCAGGATGAGCCGACTCTAAGCTGGCGACTTCTAGGAAGCGGCGTGGGGAGTCGACCCGCGACTCAACAAACCCCATGCCCTCATAAAGAGGGACGGGACGGGGAGTGGCCACAGTAAGGCCCACTCCCACCCCTTTCCAAGGGCAGGCGTGGCCACAGTGTGCCGTACCCGCGAAGATCTCCGCCCGGCACAGCACTGTTGCCATGCCGGCCCTGACGTCAGCCCTAGTGGGCAAAGTCCTGTACCCACGACGGCCTGCCGGTACGACCCAGGGACGACGGGTCCCACCAGTCAGCGGGAGTATAGAAGACGGCGAGAGCGCCACTAGTCGGACCAGATGGGAGTCGGCCAGCCCCTCCCACGGGCCCCACGCGCCATTAACCAGACGCGACGAGAAGTGGCAACAGTGATCGCCCGCCAGACGGCAGGGCTGTTGCCACGACCCCATGACCAAGCCCGCGCCATTAGAAGCACCGCTACAGTAATCTGCAGCCGGCAAGACCCGCCTGCGGCGGACGCGGCCTGTCAGCTCCGTACCGAGCCAGTCGGCGGGCCCCGGAAGTCGGCGGAGAAGACGGTGGCCAGAGAGACTGACGGCTCGGCCCGCGTCCAGCTGGATTACCATTGTACCCCTGGGGGGTAGGACTATATAAACCCCCCCAGGGCACCCATGCAAAGGGTTGGAATCCATTAGCATTAGACCAGACCATATAGGAAGGGGAGAGCTAGCCCTGCCATCTCCTACCTCCGGAAAACAGCTCAAGGAGCAACCTTGTACACTCTTTACAGTGATCATGCGGAGACCCCGCAGAGCAGCAGTAGGGGTGTTATCTCCACGGAGAGCCCGAAGCTGGGTAAGATTAGCCGGCGTGCATGTCTTCGCCTTATCCCGATTCCAGGCACCGGCGATGTTCTACTCGCTCCCACCATGATAAGCCATCCCTTGGCATATGTCGCACCCAACCCCCGACATTTGGCGCCCACTGTGGGGCGAGGTGCACCGTCGTCCGGAGACCTGCTCTGGACGGGAACCCTTTTTCTCCCTGGCGAGCGCAGCCAGCCTGGCACGCTAGACGGAGTCTATGCCGACGCGCTGCATAGCGCTGAGATGGCTTGCGCAGCCAGCTGCCTCGCCGATCTTGTCGGCGAGGATCGCCTCTCCGACGGGCCTGCATCTGACGCAGGCACGGGCGGCCCCGAGAGCCTCCTCGCGGGCCTACTCCACGTCGCCGGCGAGCCTGCCGTGGACTTGGAGTCTGTAGGCTCCACTGACCCGATGTTGGCCGACTCCGACACCGCGTCGCTCAACGCGTTCCCCACCAACGTGGTGGTCTACGACGAGCCGCTCCCTCGCGCGGAGAGCGACGGAAGCACCGTCACAGAGGTGCTCGTCATCGGTCATGACGAGCATCCCGGCGGAGGAGTGCATGACCCACTTGACGCAGCGCTGCAAGACCTGACCGCGCCCATTCCCGAAGACGCCGACGCCGAGACGCTGGAGGCGCGCCGACTGGAGCTTGTCGAAGGCGCGAAGAAGCTGGCTAGCATGAGACGCTTGTCAGAAGCCTACCAACGTGAGATGGATCGCGTTGTGGGTGGCTCGCCAGCCCCAATTGGGCCCAGCCGCCTAGGCGTGGTCCAACAGCGCGGCGTGGCCATCGCCAATCTGTTCGGGGCAAATCACCCCGTGTACGCCACGCCTGCGGAGAACATCCGAGCTGCCCAGGCGGCAGCAGACGAGCTGGACAATTTCGAGGGCGAAGAGCGTTGCCTGATGACGGAGCGAGTCCAGCGGCTCCTCGACGCGGCCGCCACATAGAATGAAGCCGGCTGCCGCACGGAGGAGCCGCAGCGGCAGAATGACGACCTACCTCCCCGCTAAGACCAAGGCGCGACGTCTCGGACGCCGACTGGCGGTGTCCGCGGAAGAAAAGACAAGGAGCCGGCTGGCCGCAGTTGGACTCGCATCACCATCGAGCGCGACCAAGAGGGCCACCCAAGAGCAGTAGAACGATGGGACGACTGTCCGCCTCCTCCTCCTCGCAAGGAAAGGCGAGTCTCCCCGCCGCCTGTTGACCATCCCACTCTCGGCGAGCGCCTTGGCCGCCGAGAGGGAGTCGGAGAGAACGACGCCCGCCACCGGATCGACGGACTTCACCGATCCCTGGCGCTAGAAGAAGAAGACGAGTTGGGTCCACCTTGTTTCGGGCCCCGCATCCGAGACGAGCCCTTTCCCAGAGGGTTCACGCTCCCAAGAGATACGCCCAGGTACACCGGCTCTGTGAAGCCGGAGGATTGGCTGGTTGACTACTCCACCGCCGTCAACATCGCGAACGGTAACAAGCGTGTTGCCGTAAAATATGTTCCGCTCATGATCCAGGGCACGGCCCGGACATGGTTGAACAGCTTGAAGCCCCGCAGCATCAACAGTTGGGTCGACTTCACCGATGCCTTCGTCCGCAACTTCACAAGCACGTACAAGCGGCCTCCCAAGCCTCGCCAGCTCTCCCTGTGCGTGCAAGGCCCCAACGAGTCGACTCGCAACTACCTCACGCGTTGGGCCGAGCTCCGGAACTCCTGCGAAGGCGTGCAAGAGGTGCAGGCTATCGAGTACTTCACCGCCGGGTGCCGAGAAGGCACCCTCCTCAAGCACAAGCTCCTCTGCGACGAGCCAGAAACCCTCGACGAGCTGCTGATCATAGCAGACAAGTATGCCACGGCCGACTCCTCCATGAAGGCGGAGATTCAAGTTAGTGAGACTGGCAAAGTGGCCCCTCAGGCCCCTAGAACTCCGGCTGGAGACGCCAGTCGGCGACAACATCAGAGTGACCACAAGCGCAAGGCCCCACAGCCGGCTTCCAGCAGCCGGCAGGTGGCGACAGTCGAAGACCAGCAGCCGGAAGGGCAGCCTCCACCCAAGCGATAGAAGGGCGGCAAGCCCAGCTGGTTGCCGGCTTTCTCATACGAGCAGACTCTGGATGGTCCATGCAAGTTCCACAGTGGTGCGAAGCCGTCCAACCACACCACCCGAAAATGCCACTGGCTCACCAGGATCGCCAAGGGAGACGACCTCTTGCCTCCCCCCCTGCTGGGCAGCCGCCCGCCCCAAAGAGCGGTTGTCGAGCCGGTCGGCGCAAGACAGATGAGTACCCCGAGGAGCATGGAGCCTACATGCTATTCACCAGTGTGGCTGATGATCGACGCAACAGGCGGCTGTAGCAGCAAGAGGTGAATGCAGTAGCATCAGAGACACCAGAGTTCATGCACTGGTCCGAGAAGCCTATCAGCTGGAGCAGAGCTGATCACCCAGAGGTGATGCCGAGTCCGGGCTCCTACGCCTTGGTCTTGGATGCCACCTTTGCCACAGACAGGCGAGCTGCCCGTTTTTCCCGAGTTCTGATAGACGGAGGCAGTAGCATCAACATCCTGTACAAGGACACCATGGAGGAGTTAGGAATCAAGCAAAGACAGCTTCAGAGCAGCGGGACTGAATTCCATGGCATAGTTCCTGGCCTTTCCTGCTCACCAATCGGCAAGATCCTGATAGATGTCCTCTTTGGAGACAAAGATCACTTCCGCCGAGAGTCAGTTTTGGTTTGAAGTGGTGGACCTCGAGAGCCCGTACCATGCGTTGCTTGGCCGACCTGCCCTGGCCAAGTTCATGGCAGTCCCCCACTATGCCTACCTCAAGATGAAGATGCCGAGTTCCAAGGGGATTCTGACCATAGCCGGCGACTACAAAAAGTCGTCCGCCTGTGCGGCTGAAAGCAGTCGGCTGGCCGAATCCCTGGTAATCGCAGCTGAGAAGCGGCTCTTTGATCGGGTTGTGGCGATGGCCGGCAAGCAGCCGGAGATGTCGCCCAACCCCAAGGAGTCAGAAGCTGAGGGGTCGTTCAAGCCGGCCAAAGAGACGAAGAAGATACCTTTGGACCCGGAGCACCCGGAGAGGTACGCTGTCGTAGGTGCAAACCTCGACAACAAATAGGAAGGCGGGCTCATCGATTTCCTCCGTGAGAATCGGGACATCTTCGCATGGTCTCCCAAAGACATGCCAGGTGTACCGACGGAATTCGCCGAGCATAAGCTAAATGTCCGATCTGATGTCAAGCCAGTCAGGCAGCCCTTGCGCCGCCTGTCAGAAGAAAAGAGAAGAGTTGTTGGAGAAGAGATAGCCCGACTCCTTGCAGCCGGCTTCATTATGGAAGTGTTCTTTCCAGAATGGCTAGCCAACCCGGTCCTGGTGCTGAAGAAGAACAAGCGGTGGAGAATGTGTATCGACTACACAAGCCTCAACAAAGCATGCCCCAAGAATCCATTTGCTTTGCCAAGAGTCGATCAAGTGATAGACTCCACAGCCGGATGCGAGCTACTGAGTTTCCTAGATGCCTATTCAGGATATCACCAGATCAAGCTGAATCCGGCTGACAGACTGAAGACTGCCTTCATCACGCCGTTTGGAGCCTTCTGCTACTTGACCATGACGTTCGGCTTGAGGAATGCCTCCACCTTTCAACGTTGCATGCAGAAGTGCCTCCTCAAGCAACTCGGCAGAAACGCTCACGTTTACGTGGATGATGTGGTGGTGAAGACGGAGAAGCATGGAACACTACTGGAAGACCTCAAGGAGACCTTTGAGAACCTGCGCCGATTTCAGATCAAGCTCAACCCTGAGAAGTGCGTCTTCGGAGTACCAGCCGGCCAGCTCCTTGGTTTTCTGGTCTCTGAATGCGGCATAGAATGCAACCCCGTGAAGATCAAGGCCATTGAGAGGATGGAAATACCCAGTCGACTGCTAGATGTGCAAAAATTTACCGGCTGTTTGGCATCCATCAGCCGATTCATCAGTCGGCTGGGCGAGAAAGCTCTCCCCTTATACCAGCTCATGAAGAAGACCACTTTTTTCGAGTGGAACCACAAGGCAGACGAAGCTTTTCTCTAGTTGAAGAAGATGTTGACTACTCCACCCGTTCTGGCGGATCCGACTCCTAAGGAGCCCATGCTCCTGTACATCGCCGCCACCAGCCGGGTAGTCAGCACAGTTATTGTAGTGGAACGCAAGGAGGAAGGCAATGCACTACCTGTCCAGAGACCAGTATATTACCTGAGCGAAGTACTGTCGACCTCCAAGCAGAACTACCCCCACTACCAGAAGATGTGCTACGGCGTGCACTTTGCCGCCAAGAAGTTGAAGCCTTACTTTCAAGAGCATCCAATCACTGTGGTCTGCACAGCCCCACTGGCCGAGATCATCGGAAGCCGAGATGCTTCTGGCCGAGTGGCCAAATGGGCCATAGAGCTGGCTCCCTACACCATCTACTACTAGCCCTGCACCGCTATCAAGTCGCAAGCACTGGCCGACTTCCTCGTCGACTGGGCCGAGACCCAGTACCTACCGCCAGCGCCCGACTCCACCCATTGGCGGATGCATTTCGACGGCTCCAAGATGCGCACCGGCTTGGGAGTCGGCGTTGTCCTCACTTCTCCAAAAGGCGACAAGCTCAGATATGCGCTGCAAATCCATTTTGCCGCCTCCAACAATGTCGCCGAATACGAGGCGCTCATTCACGGGCTCTGGCTTGCCAAAGAACTCCAAAGACGCCGCAATCGAAGCCGGCCCGGGGACTTTAGAACCCAGCCCGGGGACTGCGGCAACCAGCCCGAAGACTCCAGAACTCGGCCCGGGGGCTGCACCAGTCGGCCCTGGGACTTCATCAATCCAGCAAGCGGTTGCTGACACCAGCCCGCCGCCTCCTAGCCCAGCCGCCCTCGTCCAAGTCGCAGTTCTGGCAGTCGAAGTAATAGCAGCACCATCATGGGCCCAGCCCATCCTCAAATTCCTGGTGAGCAAAGAGCTGCCGACTGATGAGATCTTAGCTCGGCAAGTACAACGCCGAGCAGCAGCCTACACCATAGTCAACAGAGAGCTGGTCAGCAAGATGGCCATCGGGCGCCTACCGGCGCTGCGTGAGAGCCAGAGCAAGGCCAGACAATTCTCAAAGACATCCATCAAGGCGAGTGCGGCCACCATGCGGCTTCAAGAGCACTCGTCGCCAAAGCTTTTCCACATGGTTTCTTCTGGCCGATTGCCTTAGAAGAGGCCAAGGAATTGGTCCAAAAATGCAAAGGGTGCCAGAAGTTCCGCTCCAAGCCGCATCAGCCGGCTTCCGCACTCAAGACTATCCCCATCGCCTGGCCCTTTGCAGTTTGGGGCCTGGACATGGTGGGACCATTCAAGACGGCGCGAGGCGGCCTAACTCACTTACTTGTCGCGGTGGACAAGTTCACCAAGTGGATAGAAGCAAAGCCCATCAAGAAGTTGAATTGTCCGACTGCAGTGACTTCCATCTCTGACATCATGATTCGTCAAACGGCCAGGTGGAGCGAGCAAACGGCCTCATCCTGTCCGGCATCAAGCCTCGACTGGTCGAACCGCTGGAGCGTTCGGCCGGATGTTGGCTTGATGAGTTGCCAGCTGTCCTCTGGAGTCTGCGCACGACTCCAAACAAATCAACCGGCTTCACGCCTTTCTTCCTCGTCTACGGTGCTGAAGCCGTCATCCCAATAGACATAGAGTTTGACTCCCCGCGAGTCACCATGTACACCGAGGAGGAAGCAGAAGAAGCACGTCAAGACGGCGTCGATCTGCTGGAAGAGGGCCGGCTGTTGGCACTCAGCCGGTCCAGCATCTACCAGCAGAGCGTGCGCCGATACTACAATAGGAAGGTCAGGCCGAGATCTTTCCAAGAGGGCGACCTTGTGCTCCGACTGATCCAGCGAACAGCCGGCCATCACAAGCTGTCGGCGCCTTGGGAAGGCCCCTTCATCATCAGCAAAGTGCTAGGCAACGACTCCTACTACCTGATCGACGCTCAGAAACCCCGAGCACGCAAGAGGGACGACTCTGGCAAAGAGACGGAGCGGCCATGAAATGCAAATCTCCTCCGAAGATTTTACAACTGATGCAGTATGTACCACGCTACCCTTTGTATTAAAGTACCAAGACTTTGGGCCCCCCGAGAAGAGCTCGGGGACTGCCCTTTTGTTATCTATATGATAATAATTATGCCTTCGAGTATGTTACTCTTTGTTATGCCGCTTGGCACCGGGTTCGACTAGTCGGCCCGGGGACTTGCCGCCTTGCATTATGAAATGCTTCCGGCAGCCGGACAAGTAGTGTGTGGCGCCTAAGCCGTCTCCTGTCAGAAGCCGCAGCTCGCAGAGCGACTGTCTAGTGGGCAGGAGTAAGGAAGAATAGGCGTCCACATGAAAAATGGCTAAGGACTCAAAGCATAAACATAGCTTAAAGCCGGCTTCCAGCCTTTTTTCGCAAACCGACTCTTGAGCAGTCGGCTTGCCGCCTTCTATTCGACTTGCTAAAACAACTCTAAAACGGCTAAGTACTTGCCTTCCCAAAGTAGCCAAGCATTTGATCCAGCGGCAGTCCGCAGAGCGGCTGTCCGACTGGCAAAGACGACAACTAAGGGAAGGCGGCAAAGGAAAAGCCAAAGGAGCAACGAGCAAGAAAAGATAGAAGTCGGATAAATATTTACATAACAAAGGCCCTTGGCCGAGTCTCCAAGCAGAAGTTCAAAATACACCCCGCGGGTGGAATTGTGCGAATTAAGAAGTTCTTCAAAGACTACTAAAGCAGATAAAACAAAGATAAGGCGGCAGCCTAGGAAGCGGCAGACGGGTTCGGAGGGTCGGAGGAGACGGCGGTGTCAGGCGTTGGGGCGGCCGGCTGGGCAGTCTCGACTTGGTCACCTCCGACGGCAGCCGGCTCGGTCGGGCGCGTCTCGTTGCTGGAGGCACGGTCGAGCTGAGGCTGGCTGTCCGCTCCGTCTTCTGGTGCCTCCGTCTCGCCTCCGTTCTCCGCCTCGCCTTCCTCCTCGACGCTGGAGCCGATCACCTCCACCGAGTCCTCGCCGTAGTCTGGGTTCACCCCAACCCACTCCGGCGGTGCCTCCTCGCCGTTTTCAGCCCGCTCAAGGACAAAGATGCTGGTATCGGTGTACTCGGAGATTGCCGTTGTGCGCTTGACAAGGGCGTCTTCCGCGGCTGCCAGCTCCGGCTGGGCCTCTGACCGGAGTGTGGCCAGCCGGTCTAGGTCCAGCCCCGGGTACCACGCCTTGACGAATTCCAAGGCTAGGCGCACTCCAGCTCGGGCCGAGGAACCCTTCCAGGCCTCAAGACGTCCAGCCGCGACCTCCAGCCAGTCGGCAGTCCAACTGGGGGTGCGCGGAGCCTGCATGTCTGGCCACAGGGCAGCGATCGCCTGGGCGCCGACACATTGAAGCCGGCGCAGCATCCGGTGGGCCGGCCGCAAACGAGCCTCAATGCTCAGAATCTGCTCGTCAAGGGTCCGGAGGGCATCGGCGGTGACCTCCGCGCCATCTGCCCTCTGCCTCTCGTGATCAGCCTTGATGGCTTGGTTGGCGGCCTGCGAGTGGCCGGGGAAGAAGTCTGCTGAGGCGAAAAGAATGAAGAACAAGTCAAAAAACCAGGAGTCGGCCCGACCTATAGTCGGCAACTCAAAGAAGAAAAGTAAAGAAGCTCACCGTCGACGATATCCTCGATCTCGTGGAAGCCGGAGGCCAGCATTGCCTCCTTGTCAGTTTAGGAGGAGCGCTCGCTCGCGAACTCGGCCAGGTAGGCGGTCTCCTTTTCTTCCGCCTCCTTCTGCGTCTTAAGGAGCTCCTTCTGCTCTGCCAATTGTGCGGCCAGCAGGTCGCGCTCTGCGGCGAGCTTGCTGCACTCCTCCCCCTTGGCGCGCAATGCGGTGTTGGCTTCGCCCAGCTGCTGCTGAAGAGTGGCGTTGGCCTCTGAAGAGAAAGTAGAAAGAAGGCGTTAAGTCATCAACAAAGAAGGTCACCGGGAAGATCCGCCCCGACTGCCCAGCAGTCGGCCCGAATCTCGGGGACTACAGCCCGCGGGTGCGCCAGCGCGCCCCCGCAGAGTAGAAAAAGGACTCACTCCGGCTCTCCGACAAGTCGGCGGTCCGCTTGCCCAGCTCTTCGACGTTGCGATTGAAGGCGGTAACGCGGAGGTTGTGATAATCCTGTGACAAGTATTTCAGACGAACGTTAGTACTTGGGACTCGCCAATTGGAGTTCCGAGCCGCCTGCTCAGCAGCCGGCCCGAAACTCGGGGACTACACCTAGTGGGTGCGCTGGAGCGCCCCCACAGAGAGGAACAAGGAAACAAAGACAAAGGAGAAAGCATACTCGGACGGCTGCCCGCGACGCCAGGTGCGCCTTGGTGCAGTTCTAGATAGCGTCGCCCTCAGCTCGCAGCTTTGTCTGGACGTCCAGAAGCGCCTGATTCGGCGGGCCCGTGCCGCATCCTCGCACCCACCCAACGGGCGCGGCGCTTGTCGCTTCGGCGTCTGGGATTGTCGAGCTGGCGGCGCTGGTCTCCATAGGGCGTGGCGCTGAAGTCGCCTTCTCAAGGCGGCGGCGCGCTGGCGAGCCGACTTGAAGGAGTAGCTTCGCCATGGCCTCGTCTTCAGTCGGCGGCACCGGCGGGTCCGCCGGCTGTTTGCCTTGCGCGCTCCCGGACGGCGGCGGCACGACCGCGTCCGGCATAGAGGCGTCGCCGCAGCCCCTCTCCATGATTGGAAGTCACCACCGGCTTCCCCTGACTGTCCCGTGAACTCCGGAGGCGGCAGCGCAGAGTTCAGAGGGGTGACGAACACCGCCGATCGACGGTGCGCGACTTCCTCAGCCTGTCGCCTTGCCACGACGGCGGCCTCCGCCTCCTCCAGCTTTTTCTGGGCAGAGGCCTCCGCCTTCTCGGCCTCCGCTTTCTCCAGACGGGCGGCCTCTTCCTCCTCATGCTTCTCCTGTGCGTTCTGCTCCGTCGCCTCCCAGAGGTCGGCGGCGGGGTCAATCCGTCGAGTGGTGGCAGACGTCTCCGCCGACCCCATGACGGAGGCGGCTGCAACCCTCTCAAGAGTATAAGGGGAGCCCTGAAGCGAGGGAAGCATGTAAAACACTCAGACAAGATCAACAAAGAGAAAATAAAAATGAGGGGCGGAGGCGCTTACGCAGAGACCAGCGGCGGCTTCTTCACTTCCTTGCGGAAGCGGTTGGCTTTCGCGGCCGCCTCTTCCCGCTTGGTCGCGGTGGCCGCTCCCTTGAATTTCTTCGACCGGCCACCAAGAGTACTTGGCCCGGCCCGGCGCTTCTTCGCGCCGCCTTGAGCGTCCAAGACGGCGGAGGAGCTCGCACTCGGCTGGCCAACCTTTGGCTGGTGGCGCTGGGCGACTTCCCCCTCGGCGTCGTCATCAGGCCAGTCGGCGAAAGTGGCCGTGGGCCTGGAGCCGTCTGCTTCTCCTCCTCCTCCCTCGGCGTCGGCCTCCATGGCCACCGCCCCCAAGTCAGGGTCGTCGATGTCGCTCTCCACCCGGTCAGGGACAAATTAGCGGGCCAACCCCGTGGTGCCGGCCGAAGGCTGGATGAGGGGGTTCTGATTCAAAACCTAATGGTCAGACTAGACAAGTAGGACTCGGCAACGAAAGAGACAGAAGAAGAAGAGAGACGACTTACAATAGACGGGGGGTTGGCGCGTGAGTACGGCTCCTTGCCGAACCGCCAGTCCACCGTGAGACCGCAGTTCGCGATGTAGTTCACCGTGTCCGCTACCTCCGCGTGAGGTATGTCCTTGGAGCACATCCGATTCGGGTCCCGATGACCGCTCATCTGGCAGATCAGGTGAGGTCGACCTTGGAGTGGGAGGACTCGGCGCGCCACGAAGGCGGCCAACAAGTCAGCCCCGGTCAAGCCCTCCGACCGCGTCAGCACTCGGAGTCGCGCGACGGCGGCGGCGCCAGCAGGAGACAGCGTCCTGGCTCGGTGTGACAAGCTGGGGAGCCTTCCAGCCGGCGCTCCGGCTTCGTAAGCCGGCAGGTTGACCCAATCTCCTTCTGGGGCGACGTTCTTCACATAAAAGTAGGACCGCTGCCACATCCTCACCGACTTGATCAGCGCGATGGTGGGAAACGGATTGTCGGCCCCTAGTCTCCGCATCGCGATAAACGCACCACACTGGGCCGGCACGCCGGCAACGTGTGTGCCAAGCTTGGACTGGAAGAACTCCCCCCAGAGCTCGATGGTGGGGAGAACGCCGAGGAAGCCTTCGCACAGGGTGGCGAAGGCAGCCAGCAGCACCACCGTGTTCGGAGTAAGGTGGTGCGGCTGGAGCCCGTGGAACACCAAGAAGGAGCGGAAGAAACTGCTCGCCGGCAGCCCCATGCCGCGCATAAGGTGCGAGCGGAATATAACCCACTTGCCCCCCTCCGGCGCCGGTGATATTTCCCCCTCCGGCACGAGGCGGACCCGCACTAAGCCCCTGTCGGGCAGCCGCCGCGTCTTGCGGAGGATCTCGACGTCGTCATCATCGACCTCGGAGCCATCCCACACTCCGGAGCGCACAGCGGGAGGCGTGGCGGCGGAGGAGGAGCTCATCGCTGCGGTGCGGAGTGGTTCGGAGAAGCGGTGGCGAGAGGAAGAAGAAGCACGAAGGAGCAAAGGGGAGTAGGGAAGATGGGCGCGCGTGCTTCGCCGCCCCCCTCCGCCCGCCTACTTATAGGCTCACGGGCTGGGAAGCCGATGGGGCAGTCGTGGGATTAACTGCGCCCAGGACCCCATGACCCCCACGATTTACCACACGAAGTTACTGCATGCAGTTACTGCGCGGGAACCCCAACCGTCCGCACGGCCACAACGGATCCGTTCACATGCCGAGGCGCGGTAGTGGCGGGCCCCGCCTGTAGGCATGTCCCGTCGCGCGCGTGGGTTGGCAGACTGGCCCAGCCACGTGGCGCCGCGCGACGGGCCCACAACGGGAGGCAACCTGGAGGCTTATCAGGCACGCCGCCGGGACCCCGCCGCGACGTTCAAACTTTTTGGGGGCAAGTCGGCCTTATGCAAGACCGGCTCCAACTAGTCGGCTTGAAAGAAGACGGCGAGCAAGGCCCAGATTCAACCACCGGAGAGAAGAAACTGTTGAGGCTCCTCGACATATCACCCTCGGTGCCTCACCAGTTTCGGGGACTACTGTCGGAGTAATGGGCCACGGGTAGGCTAACCCGAGTCCCTGAACCTTTCAAGACATCAGGGCAGGCTGCGCCCCTCAAGACCCCAGGACGAAGAGCCGCCTTCTGAGAGTCGGCGGCAAGGCAACCGACTGCCCACTCGCGACCGAGTCCCGGGGACGACTTCAGGATGAGCCGACTCCTAACTGGCGACTTCCAGGGAAGCCGACCGTGGGGAGTCGGCCCGCGACTCCAACAAACCCCATGCCCTCATAAAGAGGGACGGGACGGGGAGTGGCCACAGTAAGGCCCACTCCCACCCCTTTCCAAGGGCAGGTGTGCCCCGCAGTGTGCGCACTGCTGAAGATCTCCGCCCGACAAAGATTGTTGCCATGCCGGCCCTGACGTCGGCCCTAGTGGGCAGAGTCCTGTACCCACGACGGCCTGCCGGTACGACCCAGGGACGACGGGTCCCAACAGTCAGCGGGAGTACAGAAGACGGCGAGAGCGCCACTAGTCAGACCAGATGGGAGTCGGCCCCCGAGAGTCGGCCAACCCCTCCCACGGGCCCCACGCGCCATTAAGCAGACGCGACGGGAAGTGGCAGCAGTGATCACCCGCCAGACGGCGGGGCTGTTGCCACGACCCCATGACCAAGCCTGCGTCATTAGAAGCACGGCTACAGTAATCTGCAGCCGGCAAGACCCGCCCACGGCGGACGCGGCCTGTCAGCTCCATACCGAGCCAGTCGGCGGGCCCCAGAAGTCGGCGGAGAAGATGGTGGCCAGAGAGACTGACGGCTGGGCCCGCATCCAGCCGGATTACCATTGTACCCCTGGGGGGTAGGCCTATATAAACCCCCCCAGGGCACCCATGCAAAGGGTTGGAATCCATTAGCATTAGACCAGACCATATAGGAAGGGGAGAGCTAGCCCTGCCCTCTCCTACCTCCGGAAAACAGCTCAAGGAGCAACCTTGTACACTCTTTGCCATAGTGATCATGCGCAGACCCCGCAGAGCAGCAGTAGGGGTGTTATCTCCACGGAGAGCCCCGAAGCTGGGTAAGATTCTCCGGCGTGCATGTATTCGCCTTATCCCGTTTCCAGGCACCGGCGATGTTCTACTCGCTCCCACCATGATAAGCCATCCCTTGGCATATGTCGCACCCAACCCCCGACAGCCTGTTACCGTCAGACGAAATCCATGGGCCATATGTGGCCCAATGTCATATCGGGCCCATTAAAGGCCCATATAAAAATGATGATAATCTAGCCTGACCAAACTTTCGGCCTGTTAAAGACCCGTGTATTAGGTCGGTGCATTTACGACCCGTCTGAATTTTGGCCTGTGAAATACCCGCATCGTAAATGGGCCACCATTTCGGCCTGCTAAGACCAGTGGTTTATTTGGCACAATCAGGGCACTTTCGGTCTTTTAAAGGCCCATGTTTTTTATGGGCTCGAGATATTTACACCTATAAACGGCCTATTGTTATTGAGGGCCCAAATTATGTTTAGGCCTGTTAAAGGCCCACTATGGGCACAGGCCTACCAGAAAATAATGAAATCTTATGCTGATTTAGGCCAAGATATTTTTAGTGGGCTACATGCAAATTTTGTCCCATAATCGTTTTTAGCCCAATTGGAATGGGCCCGACGAATGTTGGCATGTTGGGCTCCTACGAAGCTTTTGGCCGAATACGTTACTAAGATAAACCTACACTATACAAAAATAGCGTCGTAATTATTGCAGCCTTTGGCAGCATCATAAATGCTGTATCACAACAAAATAAATTCCAACCATACAACAAAAGGCCTGTTGGCATAAAGTTTACAGTCCTTGCAGATAAAAGCACCATCAGATGTATAGAAGCACAGATCATTTGACCTGAGTGCTAATGTTTAAGGCTGTAGAATCTGATGGAGCAGCACGATCTTCACCTTTTTTCCTCCATTGCTCTTGAACAACGAAGCAAATGTCTGATAGGTTGGTTTCAAAACCATTCATATCTTGACGACATTTGTCAACCACTATTCTTGTTTCCAAAAATGCGTCCATTAGGGATTGGAATTGTGTCTGGAGAACAGATATATCACTCTGTCTAGCAGGAAGATTTTTTCTGTAGGCGATTTGGACGAGGTTACCTTGACAACCGACCCAGAATTACGCAGGAAGGTGCTTTTTGCACTGTTAGTGGAGAGATACTCACGCACTGCAGCAAGAGGTGACATTGTTCCTGTGGTAGCCTCGTCACCTTCAGGTGGTTGTGTCTGTTCAATCATTTGTGCCATAGCTTCCTAAAAGTTTGAACTTGTAGATTAGTGTACCAGATAAGTTACTAATGAGACAAAAACAAACAAGTAGGTTACACTTTTATACATAACTTATTTTGGTGAACTACTGTAATACATGTAGCATGTATTGTAGTCCCAACTACATAATAAAATCACTTTTGGAACATATGTCCATGTAGCATGCCTACTGTATTGTCTATTTCCTCACATGCTTTGACACCTAAGGATAAAGAGACATGGTTTAAAGTAGGATTAACATAGTATGACATCATTCATATCATGGGCAAACAGATATAAAACAAACATGCTATTTTATCATCGTGTGCACACGTGAACATAACAACTAGATTACAGATCAAGACCAAAAGAATATCCTTCATCTCTTTTAAACCATGTAAGGTGAAATGATATGTTAAGACAAATGTGTATAAAAGTGAACAGAATAACTGACATTGGCTGCAAACCAAGTAGTTAAATGAACACATCATAGTACCAATCAGTTCAAAGGCAAGAGGAGTAAGGACTTACAACAGCGGCTTGAACTGGTGTGCTCATGCCCTTCATCTTGCTGGTGTGGCAATCCTTGAAGATTTGCACTGCATTCGGTTCAGTTCTTTTGGTCCGCATGGATTTCCTCTGTATTTGGAACAAGTCAATATAGATACGATAATATGGCACAGAAAAAAGAAGGAAGTAGCAGCTATTTACAAGAGCCTCGTAGTGTGCAATATAGCTACGAGATCCTGTTGTCTGTTGGAATTTCACTTTAGAACGGTTGGTCTTGTTCTTCAAATAGTTAGCCTAGAAGAACATACACTTGTAAGGCACATATATAAATACAAGTTCAATATGTGGTCTCATCAAATACATATAGCCTACCTGATACTTTGGATCAGACCAGTGTTTAATGAGGGTTGTCCAGTCTTCATCTGTAATATATTCCACTGGAGATGTTTGGGCGATTTCATTGTTAGCCTTGCCTTCAAAGTGAGATTTTCTAAAGTGGTACTGATACTGTTGCAGAGCAGACTGAAAAACATGAGTGCATGCTTGTTTAGTTGCATCATCTTTCGGATCCAACTTGAACCTCATCTATGGAAAAAAGAATGTGAGTCTTATTAGGAGGACGCTAGAAAGTATGGGACAGAGCAAGACAATATTACTAATTGCGATGAATAACATTAATTACGGATAAATGGTCAAGCAAGGTGTTAAACTGGGTATTGTCTTTCTCTTTCCTGTACTGGATCCACATTGGGAGGTTACGTGCATGACACCTAACGGCAACGGCTGCCTCTGATACTAACTTGGGTGATTCTGTAGCATCACGTGGACTCTTTAAACCTGCCTCAAAATGGATCTCCATTCTTCCTCCTTTAGATTTTGTCAATCTGTCAAGCATTATCCCTGATGTTTGTTTCCGCTTGCATCGTGGTGCTAGTTCAACAACGGATATGGAAAGTGTAAGTGTACATCAAACTGTGAGAGTACATATAAAGGAGCATGCAACTGCAACTTGACTCGGTCAGGTACCATCTTGGTGTTGATGCTCGTGAGATTCATCTGATCTTGCCAAGTCCTGTTGTGTCAGCAGTGCTTCGGAAGTAGTGTTAGGTGTGAAGGCAGCTTGGGAACTGGCCAGTACCAGAGCAAACGAACGAGTAACTCGTTGAGATGCTGGTACAGTTGAAGCGGATGCTGTAGCTGGTGGAGCAGGTGATACTATGTTTGTAGATTTAGCCGGTGGACTTGGACCTTCTACTGCACTATAAGTACCAGCAGAATCTGGACGGCAGATCCTTTTCCGTTTCACCTGACGAGTAACACCACTCCCTACTATATTATTTTCCTTGCTCTTTTTTGACTTTGCCATGTCAAGCCGTACCCACAACACAAAAGAATAAAGTCACTCTTCAGAACTCATTGATGCATGATACAGACAAGCAATACTTTCATGTAAGACAACCGTATGAGGATGGAATATGTAAGAAAAATAGGACGACATGACATATTCGCAGCTACGATGTGTAAACTAAGCAGAAGGATTTTCAAGAAAATAGAAGTAATGCAAGCTAGACACCATATGAAAGATGTAACCAATATTACTCTGCCAAGTTAAACGTGTCTTGTCATAAGTGGCAATTAGAAAAATTAGAAGCAGTACAACATAGAAATCAATGCAAGATGCAACCACTATCAAACTGCCATGTTAAAAGCGCCCAATCATGAGTGACCGATGCGGGATACACAACAACAGTACTTTGATGTAAGAACATGGTATGATAGATAGATGTACTGTATTCTAGACACAGAACTCCATGTCATATGCACATGTATAACGTATGAACTCAGCAGGTGCAATTTAATCAAAATAGAAGAAATACAGGTGATACGTCTCCAACGTATCTATAATTTTTGATTGCTCCATGCTATATTATCTACTGTTTTGGACCATATTGGGCTTTATTTTCCACTTTTATATTACTTTTGGGACTAACCTCTTAACCGGAGGCCCAGAATTGCTGTTTTTTTTGCCTATTTCAGTGTTTCGAAGAAATGGAATATCAAACGGAGTCCAAACGGAATAAAACCTTCGGGAACTTGATTTACTCACCGAATATGATCCAGGAGACTTGGACCCCCCATCAAGAAAGAAAGGAGGCGACCACGAGGGTGGAGGGCGCGCCCCCTGCCTTGTGGGCCCCCCTTTGCTCCACCGACGTACTCCTTCCTCCTATATATACCTACGTACCCCCAAACAATCAGATACGGAGCCAAAAACCTAATTCCACCGCCGCAACCTTCTGTATCCATGAGATCCCATCTTGGGGCCTGTTCCGGAGCTCCGCCGGAAGGGGAATCCACCACGGAGGGCTTCTACATCATCACCATAGCCCCTTCAATGAAGTGTGAGTAGTTTACCTCAGACCTTCGGGTCCATATTTAGTAGCTAGATGACTTCTTCTCTCTTTTTGGATCTCAATACAATGTTCTCCCCCTCTCTCGTGGAGATCTATTCGACGTAATCTTCTTTTTGCGGTGTGTTTGTTGAGACCGATGAAGTGTGGGTTTATGATCAAGTTTATCTATGAACAATATTTGAATCTTCTCTGATTCTTTTATGTATGATTGGTTATCTTTGCAAGTCACTTCAAATTATCAGTTTGGTTTGGCTACTAGATTGGTTTTTCTTGCAATGGGAGAAGTGCTTAGCTTTGGGTTCATTCTTGCGGTGTCCTTTCCCGGTGTGATGGGGCAGCAAGGCACGATTGTATTGTTGCCATCGAGGATAACAAGATGGGTTTTTTATCACATTGCATGAATTTATCCTCTACATCATGTCATCTTGCTTAGCATGCGTTACTCTGTTTTCTTGAACTTAATACTCTAGATGCATTTGGATAGTGGTCGATGAGTGGAGTAATAGTAGTAGATGCAGCAGAGTCGGTCTACTTGTCTCGGACGTGATGCCTATATACATGATCATACCTAGATATTCTCATAACTATGCTCAATTCTGTCAATTGCTCAATAGTAATTTGTTCACCCACCGTAGAATACTTATGCTCTTGAGAGAAGCCACTAGTGAAATCTATGGCCCCCGGGTCTATTTCAGTTCTTCTCCGCAATTTTTATGTAGGTGCTAATCCTTGGTATAGATATATCCTCGATACCATTACTGGAGGGAATTTCTTGGGTAGCCATACTTTTGATTCTTATAATGCTATGATAGATTTATTTGGCTGACCACCTCTTTTGGTTAATGGGACTATGTTAACTTTGGAGCATGTAATGCAAAGACTTGAAATTATTGAAAATAAAGTTGCTACCGTTGAGTTAATTGAAAATCTAGATAAAAAGATCCACAATCAAATTACCCAATATGGATCTAAGGTAGGAGTAAATTTGAAAAATATTAAGGAGAAGGAACCCATAGTTAATGAAAAAATAAATCAAGATTCCTCTAGAATCGATAAAATTGAGGGTATCATTACCAACTTGGGAACTGCTTTTTCTTCCATAAAGAATACTCCAAGTCCACCTACTAAAGTTGCTAAGCTTATGTATGTTCCTAAAAATAAGGGTGAATCCTCTAGTAAGGAAACTGCGGATCTTAAATCTATAAGTATTCATCCCAATCTTTTTGCTATCATTAAGGAACCATTTGCTACGAATGAATTTTTTGATCTTGTTCCTAAAAGTTTGATAATTACTAGAAAGAAAGAAATTCCTAAGGAAGGTATATGTCTCATTGAAGAATTGCCTACCAAAGATGGCAATACCTAGATCTATCCTTGCTTTTATGCCTAGCTAGGGGCGTTAAACGATAGCGCTTGTTGGGAGGCAACCCAATTTTATTTTTAGTTTTTTGCTTTTGTTTATGTTTAGGAATAAATAATCCATCTAACTTCTGTTTAGATGTGGTTTTATGTTTTAATTAGTGTTTGTGCTAAGTTAAACCTATAGGATCTTCTTGGATGATAGTTATTTGATCTTGCTGTAATTTCCAGAAAGTTTCTGTTCACGAAAAAAACAATTGTTAAAAATCACCAGAACGTGATAAAATAGTGATTCCAATTGCTGCTGATCAATAAACAAATTGCCTAGGTCTTCCTATTTTGGATGATTTTTTGGAGTTCCAGAAGTTTGCGTTAGTTACAGATTACTACAGACTGTTCTGTTTTTGACAGATTCTATTTTTCATGTGTTGTTTGCTTATTTTGATGAGTCTATGGCTAGTAAAATAGTTTATAAACCATATAGAAGTTGGAATACAGTAGGTTTAACACCAATATAAATAAATTATGAGTTCATTACAGTACCTTGAAGTGGTCTTTTGTTTTCTTTCGCTAACGGAGCTCACGGGATTTCTGTTGAGTTTTGTGTTGTGAAGTTTTCAAGTTTTGGGTGAATTTTTTGATGGATTATGGAACAAGGATTGGCAAGAGCCTAAGCTTGGGGATGCCCATGGCACCCCCAAGATAATCTAAGGACACCAAAAAGTCAAAGCTTGGGGATGCCCCCGGAAGGCATCCCCTCTTTCGTCTACTTCCATCGGTAACTTTACTTGGAGCTATATTTTTATTCACCACATGATATGTGTTTTGCTTGGAGCATCTTGTATGATTTGAGTCTTTGCTTTTTAGTTCACCACAATCATCCTTGATGTACACACCTTTTGAGAGAGCCATACATGAATTGGAATTTGATAGAATACTCTATGTGCGTCACTTATATCTTTTGAGTTATATAGTTTTGCTCTAGTGCTTCACTTATATCTTTTAGAGCACAGTGGTGGATTTGTTTTAAAGAAACTATTGATCTCTCATGCTTCACTTAGATTATTGAGAGTCTTAAATAGCATGGTAATTTGCTTAAAAATCTTAATATGCTTGGTATTCAAGATTTGTAAAACTTTCTTTTGAGTGCGTTGAATACTAAGAAAAGTTTGATGCTTGATAATTGTTTTGAGATATGGAGGTGATAATATCAAAGTCGTGCTAGTTGAGTAGTTGTGAATTTGAGAAATGCTTGTGTTGAAGTTTGCAAGTCCCGTAGCATTCACGTATGGTAAACGTTATGTAACAAATTTGAAACATGAGGTGTTATTTGATTGTCCTCCATATGAGTGCCGGTCGGGGACGAGCGTTAGTCTTTTCCTGCCAATCTATCCTCCTACAAGCATGCACATAGCGCTTTGGTTTTTGATGGCTTGTAGATTTTTGCAATAAGTATATGAGTTCTTTATGACTAATGTTGAGTCCATGGATTATACGCACTCTCACCCTTCCATCATTGCTAGCCTCTTCGGTACCGTGCATTGCCCTTTCTCACATTGAGAGTTGGTGCAAACTTCGCCGGTGTATCCAAACCCCGTGATACGATACGCTCTTTCACACATAAACCTCCTTATATCTTCCTCAAAACAGCCACCATACCTACCTATTATGGCATTTCCATAGCCATTCCGAGAAATATTGCCATGCAACTTTCCACCATTCCGTTCATCATGACACTTTCATCATTGTCATATTGCTAGCATGATCATGTAGTTGACATAGTATTCGTGGCAAAGCCACCATTCATAATTCTTTCATACATGTCACTCTTGATTCATTGCATATCCCGGTACACCGCCGGAGGCATTTATATAGAGTCATACTTTGTTCTAGTATCGAGTTGTAATCATTGAGTTGTAAATAAATAGAAGTGTGATGATCATCATTTAATAGAGCATTGTCCCAAAAATAAGAAAAAAAAGAACAATAAAAAAAGAGAAAGGCCAAAGAACAAAAAAGAAGGCCAAAAAAAAAGGGGCAATGCTAATATCCTTTTTTCCACACTTGTGCTTCAAAGTAGCACCATAATATTTATGATAGAGAGTCTCTTGTTTTGTCATTTTTATATACTAGTGGGAATTTTTCATTGTAGAACTTGGCTTGTATATTCCAACGATGGGCTTCCTCAAATGCCCTAGGTCTTCGTGAGCGAGCAAGTTGGATGTGATAACCCACAAGTATAGGGGATCGTAACAGCTTTCGAGGGTAGAGTACTCAACCCAAATTTATTGATTCGACACAAGGGGAGCCAAAGAATATTCTCAAGTCTTAGCAGCTGAGTTGTCAATTCAACCACACCTGGAAACTTAGTATCTGCAGCGAAGTGTTTAGTAGCAAAGTAATATGATAGTGGTGGTAACGGTAACAAAAGAGTAGTGCAAGCAAAAGTAAATATTTTTTTGTATTTTGTAGTGATTGTAACAGTAGCAGCGGGAAAGTAAATAAGCGAGAACCAGTATATGGAAAGCTCGTAGGCACCGGATCAGTGATGGATAATTATGCCGGATGCGGTTCATCATGTAACAGTCATAACATAGGGTGACACAGGACTAGCTCCAATTCATCAATGTAATGTAGGCATGTATTCCGTATATAGTCATACGTGCTTATGGAAAAGAACTTGCATGACATCTTTTGTCCTACCCTCCCGTGGCAGCGGGGTCCTATTGGAAACTAAGGGATATTAAGGCCTCCTTTTAATAGAGAACCAGAACAAAGCATTAGCACATAGTGAATAGATGAATTCCTCAAACTATGGTCATCACCGAGAAGTATCCCGATTATTGTCACTTCGGGGTTGTCGGATCATAACACATAATAGTTGACTATAGACTTGCAAGATAGGATCAAGAACACAAATATATTCATGAAAACATAATAGGTTCAGATCTGAAATCATGGCATTCAGGCCCTAGTGACAAGCATTAAGCATAGCAAAGTCATAGCAACATCAATCTCAGAACATAGTGGATACTAGGGACCAAACCCTAACAAAACTAACTCGATTACATGATAAATCTCATCCAACCCATCACCGTCCAGCAAGCCTATGATGGAATTACTCATGCACGGCGGTGAGCATCATGAAATTGGTGATGGAGGATGGTTGATGATGACGACGGCGACGAATCCCCCTCTCCGGAGCCCCGAACGGACTCCAGATCAGCCCTCCCAAGAGGTTTTAGGGCTTTTTAATAAATTAACAATGATGAATGCAAATGACAGCTGTGCTCTCCAGCTAGTGCTTTTTAATAAGAGGGTGATGACTCAACATAAAAGTAAATGGATAGGCCCTTCGCAGAGGGAATCAGGGATTTGTAGAGGTGCCAGAGCTCGGTTTTGAAATAGAGATAAATTGTATTTTTAGCGGTATACTTTCATTGTCAATGTAGCAACTAAGAAATGGCAATATCTTCCATGCTAAACACATTATAGGCGGTTCCCAGACAGAATGGTAAAGTTTATACTCCCCCTCCACCAACAAGCATCAATCCATGACTTGCTCGAAACAACGAGTGTCTCCAACATACATCATGTCCCAGGGGGAGTTTTGTTTGCAATTAATTTTGATTTAGTTTGCATAAAGCATGGGACTGGGCATCCCGGTGACCAGCCATTTTCTCGTGAGTGAGGAGCAGAGTCCACTCCTCTTGAGAATAACCCGCCTAACACGGAAGATAAGGACAACCTTGGTTGATACATGAGCTATTCGAGCATACAAAACAGAATATTTATTTGAAGGTTTAGAGTTTGGCACGTACAAATTTACTTGGAACGGCAGGTAGATACCGCATATAGGAAGGTATGGTGGACTCATCTGGAATAACTTTGGGGTTTAAGGGATTGGATGCACAAGCAGTATTCCCGCTTAGTACAGGTGAAGGCTAGCAAAAGACTGGGAAGCGACCAACTAGAGAGCGACAACAGCCATGTACATGCATTAAAATTAATAAACATTGGATGCAAGCATGAGTAGGATATAATCACCGTGAACATAAATATCGTGAAGGCTATATGTTGATTTGTTTCAACTACATGCGTGAACATGTGCCAAGTCAAGTCACTTAAATCATTCAAAGGAGGATACCACCCCATCATACCACATCACAATCATATCAATAGCATGTTGGCATGCAAGGTAAACCATTATAACTCATAGATAATCAAGCATGGCACAAGCAACTATGATCTCTAATTTTCATTGCAAACATGTTTATTCATAATAAGCTGAATCAAGAACGACGGGCTCATCATATTTACAAAAACAGAAGACGTCGAGCTCATACCAGCTTTTCTCATCTCAGTCAGTCCATCATATATGTCATCATGATTGCCTTTCACTTGCACGACCAAATGGTGTGAATAATAATAAGAGTGCACGCGCATTGGACTAAGTTACAATCTGCGAGCATTCAATAAATAGGAGAAGACAAGGCAATATGGGATCTGGGTTAATTCAACAATAATGCATATAAGAGCCACTACAACAATTTAATCATGGTCTTCTCCTATCGACCCCAAAAGAAAAGAAAAGAAATAAAACTATTTACACAGGAAAGCTCCCAACAAGCAAAAGAAGAACGAGAAATATTTTTGGATTTTCTTTTTAATTACTACTACAGCAGGAAAATAAAGTACTACTATTTTTTTTGGTTTTTCTTAAGGTTTAACAAACACACAAGAAGAAAGCAGGAAAAAGGAAAATAAACTAGCATGGATATTACAGTGAAAGAGTATGAGCACCGACATCTAGCAATGAGTGTGTGTGAACATAAATGTAATGTCAGTGAGAAATACGTACTCCCCCAAGCTTAGGCTTTTGGCCTAAGTTGGTCTATTGCCAGGGATAGCCTGGCGGATACCCGTAAGTGTAGCTGGGGTCGTACTGCGACGAGGAATAGTTGGAATCATACTGATGTGCAACAGTTATCGCCTGCTGAGCTGCAGGAGTCGGGCTGCCTCCGCTCTCCTCTCGTACTCATCTGCCTCCTCTCTGGTGATAGTGTATCTTCATTTTGCCTGGGCATCAAAGAAGGCAGGAGCAGGGAGAGTAATACGGACAACGTGTCGTTTGTTAAAAATTAAACGATATAAGAGAGGTGATTCAGGCCTCTCGACAAACTGGTGCGAAGCCATGGAGTCATAATCTAAATATGCAGGAGGCAACTCCGTATCACCCTCACGGATGTCTATCTCAAGAAAGTTGGCTAAAAGGGTTGCATAAATTCCCCCAAAGAAATCTCCATTATGTCTATTATGATGCAACCTACGAGCTACTATGGCTCCCATATGATAAGATTGGTCTCCTAACATAGCACTCCTAAGAATGCTGAGATCAGGGACACACATGTGACATGCTTCATCGTTAGCATTTATGCATCTGCCAATGAAGAGAGCAAAATAATGTATAGCGGGAAAGTGAATGCTCCCTATGGTAGCCTGCGTTATATCTCTGGATTCCCCTACAGTTATACTAGCAAGAAAGTTTCTAAATTCAGATTTAGGGGGATCCCTAATACTGCCCCATGATGGAAGTTTGCAAGCCAGAGTGAAATCCTCTAAGTCCATTCTATAAGATTTGTCATAAAGATCAAATATGACTGAAGGAGAATTATGCGAAGATGAATACTCAAACCTCCTCACAAATGAACTTGTGAGATCATGATACTGGGGGCACTTGTTAGCCTCAAAATCCTCAAGACCGGCATTGCGAAAATATGCTTTGAATTCTTCTTTAATTCCCGCACGGTCCATAAAATTTTCCGATGGCCATTCACAAGGCTGTACTGGAGCGTCTCTTGGTGGATCCTCGTCAGCATCGCGCATAGCAATCCTGGGTCCTTGCTTCTTAGAGGAACCACCTTGGAACATCTTCCTAAGCATATTGTTCTTTTCTGAAAAATTCTGAAATTTTTAGTAACTTCAAAAAAAAAGTGAACCAACTTCAATAAAACTGATAGCAACTACTCCTACAAGTGCCTAGAGCCTATATCAAGCATTAGAACTACTTGGAACCATATAAATTTGACATGCAAGCTCAAGAACATGGTCACCTATGCAGCACAAATTTGCAAAGAATAAAGCACTAGAACAAAAACTAATTGGACCAATGGAGGAGTCACATACCAAGGAACAATCTCCCCAAGCAATTTTGCGAGAGGTGCTTTGAGCAAGGAGATCGAAAATCACAGCAAAAGTGGTTGGAACTCGTGCTTGAGTTGGTTTTTCGGATTTGCCCACCACCCTCGAGGAAGGGAGCGCGTCCTAAGGGGGGGGGCACGCCCACCACCCTCGTGGCTAGGTGGCAGCTCCTCCCGCGGTAAATTTTTGCACAGTAAATCCTCAAATATTCTCGAAAAAATCATATTAAATTGGCATGGCATTCTGAGGACTTTTATTTTCGGGATATTTTTATATTGCACGGATAAGCCAGGAAACAGACAGAAAATACTATTTTTTACTTTATTTCTACTAATTAACAGAAAGTATAGAGAGGGTACAGAAGTTTGTGCTTCTAGTTTCATCCATCTCATGCTCATCAAAAAGAATCCACTAACAAGGTTGATCAAGTCTTGTTAACAAACTCATTCCAATAATCATGAAACCGGAGAAATTTCGAATAACACTAAGTTACCTCAACGGGGATATGCACATCCCCGATAATAAGTATATCATATTTCTTTTTGACAGTAGGAAGAGGAAATTCAAAACCTCCAAATATAATCGATGGAATTTTTCCAATAGAGTTGATACTATGAACTTGAGGTTGTTTCCTCGGAAAGTGTACCGTATGCTCATTACCATTAACATGAAAAGTGACATTGCCTTTGTTGCAATCAATAACAGCCCCTGCAGTATTAAGAAAAGGTCTTCCAAGAATAATAGACATACTATCATCCTCGGGAATATCAAGAATAACAAAGTTCGTTAAAATAGTAACATTTGCAACCACAACAGGCACATCCTCACAAATACCGACAGGTATAGTAGTTGATTTATCAGCCATTTGCAGAGATATTTCAGTAGGTGTCAGCTTATTCAAGTCAAGTCTACGATATAAAGAGAGAGGCATAACACTAACACCGGCTCCAAGATCACATAAAGCAGTTTTAATATAATTTCTTTTAATGGAGCATGGTATAGTAGGTACTCCGGGATCTCCAAGTTTCTTTGGTATTCCACCCTTAAAAGTATAATTAGCGAGAATGGTGGAAATTTCAGCTTCCGGTATCTTTCTTGTTTTAGTAACGATATCCTTCATATATTTAGCATAAGGATTTTTTTTGAGCACATCAGTTAATCGCATACGCGAAAAGATAGGTCTAATCATTTCCGCAAAGCGCTCAAAATCCTCATCATCCTTTTTCTTGGACGGTTTGGGAGGAAAAGGCATGGGTTTCTGAACCCATGGTTCTCTTTCATTACCATGTTTCCTAGCAACAAAGTCTCTTTTATCATAACGTTGATTCTTTGATTGTGGGTTATCAAGATCAACAGCAGGTTCAATTTCTACATCATTATCATTACTAGGTTGAACATCATCATGAACATCATCATTAACATTTTCACTAGTTTCATGTTCATTACCAGATTGTGTTTCAACATCAGACATAGATATATCATTTGGATTATCAGGTGGTTCAGCGATAGGTTTACTAGAAGTTTGCACAGTTCTATCATTTTTATTTTTCTTCTTTTTAGAAGAACAAGGAACATCAATATTATTTCTTTGAGAATCTTGCTCGATTCTCTTAGGGTGGCCTTCAGGATACAAAGGTTCCTGAGTCATTCTACCAGTTCTAGTAGCCACTCTAACAGCATAATCATTTTTCTTACTATTCATTTCGTCAAGCGCTTCTTTTTGAGCTTTAAGCACTTGTTCTACTTGAGTGGTAACCATAGAAGCATGTTTGCTAACAAGTTTAAGTTCACCTTTAATATTAGCCATATAATCACCCAAGCGTCTAATCATATAAGCATTTTCTTTTAATTGTCTACCAAAATAAGCATTGAAGTCGTCTTGCTTAAACATAAAGTTATCAAACTCATCCAAGCACTGACTAGCAATTTTAGTAGGAGGGACTTCAGCTTTATCATATCTATAGAGAGAATTTACCTTTACTACCTATGTCGGGAAATCAGGATCAGGAGGTTCTTCAGTGAATAAAGAATTAATATAATATACTTCCTCGACAGGCGGTAGATTAAGACCATGTATTTCTTCAATAGGAGGTAAATTCTTAACATCTTCAGCTTTAATACCTTTTTCTTTCATAGATTTCTTTGCCTCTTGCATATCTTCAGGACTGAGAAATAGAACACCTCTCTTCTTCGGAGTTGGTTTATGAATAGGCTCATTAATTAGAGCAGGAGCTAGCTCAGGGGCTGGCTCAGGAGGTGCCCAATTATTTTCATTTGTCAACATATTATTCAATAGAATCTCAGCTTCATCCGGTGTTCTTTCCCTGAAAAGAGAACCAGCACAACTATCCAGGTAATCTCTGGAAGCATCGGTTAGTCCATTATAAAAGATATCAAGTATTTCAGGTTTCTTAAGAGGATGATCAGGCAAAGCATTAAGTAACTTGAGAAGCCTCCCCCAAGCTTGTGGGAGACTCTCTTCTTTAATTTGCACAAAGTTGTATATTTCCCTCAAAGTAGCTTGTTTCTTATGAGCAGGGAAATATTTAGCAGAGAAGTAATAAATCATATCCTGGGGACTACGCAGACAACGAGGATCAAGAGAATTAAACCATATCTTAGCATCACCCTTTAATGAGAACGAAAATATTTTGAGTATATAGAAGTAACGCGATCTCTCATCATTAGTAAACAGGGCAGCTATATCATTTAACTTAGTAAGATGTGCCACAACAGTTTCAGATTCATAGCCATAAAACGGATTAGATTCAACCAAAGTAATTATATCAGGATCAATAGAGAATTTATAATCCTTATCAGGAACACAGATAGGTGAAGTAGCAAAAGAAGGGTCGGGTTTCATATTATCCCTAAGTGATTCTTTGTTCCATTTAACTAATAACCTCTTGAGCTCATATCTATCTTTGCAAGCTAAAATAGCGGCAGAAGATTCCATATCAAAAAGATAACCTTTAGGAATAACAGGCATATTTTCATCATCACTTTCATCATTGTATTCAGATTCAATAATTTCTTTTTCTCTAGCCCTAGCAATTTGTTCATCAAGAAATTCACTAAGGGGCACAGTAGTATCAGGCATAGAAGCAGTTTCATCACAAGTATCATGCATAGCAGAAGTGGCATCATCAATAACATGTGACATATCGGAACGAATAGCAGAAGCAGGTTTAGGTGTCGCTAGCTTACTCATAATAGAAGGTGAATCAAGTGCAGAGCTAGATGGCAGTTCCTTACCTCCCCTCGTAGTTGAGGGATAAATTGTTGTCTTAGCGTCTTTCAAGTTTTTCATAGTGTCCAGCAGATATAAATCCCAAGTGACTCAAAGAATAGAGCTATGCTCCCCAGCAACGGCGCCAGAAAAAGGTCTTGATAACCCACAAGTATAGGGGATCGCAACATCTTTCGAGGGTAGAGTATTCAACCCAAATTTATTGATTCGACACAAGGGGAGCCAAAGAATATTCTCAAGTATTAGCAGCTGAGTTGTCAATTCAACCACACCTGGAAACTTAGTATCTGCAACAAAGTGTTTAGTAGCAAAGTAATATGATAGTGGTGGTAACGGTAACAAAAGAGTAGTGCAAGCAAAAGTAAATATTTTTGGTATTTTGTAGTGATTGTAACAGTAGCAGCGGGAAAGTACATAAGCGAGAACCAGTATATGGAAAGATCGTAGGCACCGGATCAGTGATGGATAATTATGCCGGATGCGGTTCATCATGTAACAGGCATAACATAGGGTGACACAGGACTAGCTCCAATTCATCAATGTAATGTAGGCATGTATTCCGTATATAGTCATACGTGCTTATGGAAAAGAACTTGCATGACATCTTTTGTCCTACCCTCCCGTGGCAGCGGGGTCCTATTGGAAACTAAGGGATATTAAGGCCTCCTATTAATAGAGAACCGGAACAAAGCATTAGCACATAGTGAATACATGAACTCCTCAAACTATGGTCATCACCGAGAAGTATCCCGATTATTTTCACTTCGGGGTTGTCGGATCATAACACATAATATGTGACTATAGACTTGCAAGATAGGATCAAGAACTCACATATATTCATGAAAACATAATAGGATCAGATCTGAAATCATGGCAATCGGGCCCTAGTGACAAGCATTAAGCATAGCAAAGTCATAGCAACATCAATCTCAGAACATAGTGGATACTAGGGATCAAACCCTAACAAAACTAACTCGATTACATGATAAATCTCATCCAACCCATCACCGTCCAGCAAGCCTACGATGGAATTACTCACGCACGGCGGTGAGCATCATGAAATTGGTGATGGAGAATGGTTGATGATGACGACGGCGACGAATCCCCCTCTCCGGAGCCCCGAACGGACTCCAGATCAGCCCTCCTGAGAGGTTTTAGGGCTTGGCGACGGCTCCGTATTGTAAAACGCGATGATTTCTTCTCTCTGATTTTTCTCTCTCCGAAAGCAGATATATAGAGTTGGAGATGGTGTCGGAGGGCATCCAGGGGGCCCACGAGGCAGGGGGCGCGCCCTAGAGGGGGGGGGCGCCCCCCACCCTCGTGGACAGGGTGTGGGCTCCCTGGTCTTCATCTTTGGCAAGGATTTTTTATTATTTTTTCTAACATGTTCTGTGGAGTTTCAGGTCATTCCGAGAATATTTGTTTTCTGCACAAAAAACAACATCATGGCAATTCTGCTGAAAACAGCGTCAGTCCGGGTTAGTTCCATTCAAATCATACAAGTTAGAGCCCAAAACAAGGGCAAAAGTGTTTGGAAAAGTAGATACGACGGAGACGTATCAGGATGCACACCCACTTAGTTTCTTTTGTTGAGCTTTCATACATTTATAGCGCTAGTGCATCCGTTGCATGGCAATCCCTACTCCTTGCATTACCATCAATCGATGGGCATCTCCATAGACCATTGATTAGCCTCGTTGATGTGAGACCTTCTCCTTTTTTGTCTTCTCCACATAACCCCCATCATCATATTCTATTCCACCCATAGTGCTATATCCATGGCTCACGCTCATGTATTGCGTGAAGGTTTATAAAGTTTGAGATTATTAAAGTATGAAACAATTGCTTGGCTTATCATCGGGGTTGTGCATGATGAGAGCATTCTTGTGTGACAAAAATGGAGCATGACTAAATTATATGATTTTGTAGGGATGAACTTTCTTTGGCCATGTTATTTTGAGAAGACATAATTGCTTAGTTAGTATGCTTAAAGTATTATTATTTTATGTCAACATGAACTTTTGTCTTGAATCTTTCGGATCTGAATATTCATGCCACAATTAAGAAGAGTTACATTGAAATTATGCCAAGTAGCACTCCGCACAAAAAATTCTTTTTTATCATTTACCTACTCGAGGACGAGCAGGAATTAAGCTTGGGGATGCCTGATAAGTCTCCAACGTATCAATAATTTTTGATTGCTCCATGCTATATTATCTACTGTTTTGGACCATATTGGGCTTTATTTTCCAATTTTATATTACTTTTGGGACTAACCTATTAACCGGAGGCCCAGCCTAGAATTGTTGTCTTTTGCCTATTTCAGTGTTTCGAAGAAACGGAATATCAAACGGAGTCCAAACAGAATGAAACCTTCGGGAACGTGATTTTCTCACCGAATATGATCCAGGAGACTTGGACCCCCCGTCAAGAAAGAAAGGATGCGGCCACGAGGGTGGAGGGCGCCCCCCCTAGGGCGCGCCCCCTGCCTCGTGGGTCCCCCTTTGCTCCACCGACGTACTCCTTCCTCCTATATATACCTACGTACCCCCAAACGATCAGATACGGAGCCAAAAACCTAATTCCACCGCCGCAACCTTCTGTATCCACGAGATCCCATCTTGGGGCCTGTTTCGGATCTCCGCCGGAAGGGGAATCCACCACGGAGGGCTTCTACATCATCACCGTAGCCCCTCCGATGAAGTGTGAGTAGTTTACCTCAGACCTTCAGGTCCATAGTTAGTAGCTAGATGGCTTCTTCTCTCTTTTTGGATCTCAATACAATGTTCTCCCCCTCTTTCGTGGAGATCTATTCGATGTAATCTTGTTTTTGCGGTGTGTTTGTTGAGACCGATGAATTGTGGGTTTATGATCAAATTTATCTATGAACAATATTTGAATCTTCTCTGAATTCTTTTATGTATGATTGGTTGTCTTTGCAAGTCTCTTCGAATTATCAGTTTGGTTTGACCTACTAGATTGGTTTTTCTTGCAATGGGAGAAGTGCTTAGCTTTGGGTTCAATCTTGCGGTGTCCTTTCACAGTGACAGTAGGGGCAGCAAGGCACGTATTGTATTGTTCCCATCGAGAATAACAAGATGGGGTTTTTTATCATATTGCATGAATTTATCCCTCTACATCATGTCATCTTGCTGAAGGCGTTACTCTGTTTTCTTGAACTTAATACTCTAGATGCATGCTGGATAGCGGTCGATGAGTGGAGTAATAGTAGTAGATGCAGGCAGGAGTCAGTCTACTTGTCTCAGACGTGATGCCTATATACATGATCATACCTAGACATTCTCATAACTATGCTCAATTCAGTCAATTGCTCAATTGTAATTGTTCACCCACCATAGAATACTTATGCTCTTTAGAGAAGCCACTAGTGAAATCTATGGCCCCCGGGTCTATTCTCATCATATCAATCTTCATCACTTTATTATTTCTTTGCTTTTTTTGCTTTGCCCTTTTATTTTACTATGCATATTTATACCAAAAATACCAAAAATATTATCTATCGTCTCTATCAGATCTCACTCTCGTAAGTGACCGTGAAGGGATTTACAACCCCTAATCGCGTTGGTTGCGTGGAGCTATTTGTTTTGTGTAGGTACGAGGGACTTGTGTGTAGCCTCCTACTGGATTGATACCTTGGTTCTTAAAAACTGAAGGAAATACTTGCTCTACTCTGCTGCATCACCCTTTCCTCTTCAAGGAAATCCAACGGAGTGCTCAAGAGGTAGCAACAGGCTAGACAACATATGCAACATGAAACCAATTATCACACTGTCAACTTAGAGCAAGCACCTGCAATGGTGGAGTACGGGAGATGAACTCATCATGTAGACTTGGGACTTCAACTTCATTAGCAGTACCAGTGGCAAATCTAGAGAGTCTCTGTTTGCGTCGGTGCGGAGGACCACCAACATCCCCTAACTTACTCTTTTCCTTCCTATTTTCTGATATTGCCTTATGAAGTCAAAACTACAAGAAGATGAATAAAATTAGCTCTGCATAACTGGTTGACGATGATATGCATTTAACACTACTTTGATGTAAGGCAAGCGCAGGATAGGAGGATGGAATATATACAAAAAAAGACAGTGTTTCATATTCACACGTATGATAGGAGGATGGAATATGTATGAAAAAAACAGTAAGCGGAAGACATTTCAACAAAATTAGAAGAAATGAAAGCTAGGCACCATATGAACATGCAACCAACATATATCTATCAGGTAAAAAGTGTCTCGTCATAAGTGCCATTTCAAGAAATTAGAAGCAGTACAAGTTAAAAGACAATGCAAGATGCAACCTACATCACAGTCCCAAGTTAAATATGTCTTATGGGTAAGTGATCGTTGTAGGTATAAGTTGTAAGCTACACAGATGCAATTCAACATAATCAGAAGCAATACAAACTAGACATTATACGAAAAACGCAACCACATATAACAGTTCCATGTTAGAGCAAGCACCTGTGATGGTGGAGTAGGGGAGATGTGCTCATCATGTACATGTATGTTCTAGAAACAGGAACACGTGTCATATTCACGGGCATTATGTGTAAAGTAAGCAGATGCAATTCAGCAAAGTTAGAAGCAATACAAGCTAGACATTATACGCAACATGCAACCACATATACTAGTGCCAAGTTAGAGCAAGCACCTGTGATGGTGGAGTAGGGGAGATGTGCTCATCATGTACACGTATGTTCTAGAAACAGGAACACGTGTCATATGGACAGGCATTATGTGTAAAGTAAGCAGATGCAATTCAAAAAAGTTAGAAGCAGTACAAGCTCGACATCATACGCAACATGCAACCACATATAATAGTGCCAAGTTAGAGCAAGCACCTGCGATGGTGGAGTAGGGGAGATGTGCTCATCATCTACACAACTACGTTGACTGTCTAGCCTTGCGTTGTCTTGCGAATCTTGTTGGGAGGATGGCGGAGTAGAATCTATAGAGAACCTTCGTTTCAGTTGCTCGGAAGGACCACCATCATCCAATGCCTTGACAATTTCCTTCAGCTTTATTGATTTTGCATTGTGAGGTCAAACCGACAAGAAAAATGAATATAATTCCCTCTTCAGAACTCATTCATGCATGATACTGACGAACACTACTCTGATGAAAGGCAAAGTCATGATACGAGGATGGAATATGTACGAAAAAATAGATGGCTTGACATTTCACACCTATGATGTGGTAACTAAGCAGAAGGCACTTCAACAAATTAGAAGCACTGCAAACTAGACACCATATGAAAGGTGCAATCAATATCACTCTCCCAAGTTAAAACTGTCTTGTCATAGGTGGCGTTCATCAAACTAGAAGCAATACATGCTAGAAATCATATTCAAGACGCAAACCAATATCACATTGCCAACTTAAAGGTGTTCCATCATAAGTGACTGATGCAGGATACACAAGAAGAGTAGTTCCATGTAAGAACATGGTGTGATAGACAGATATAGTATGTACCAAAAATAGAAAAGCGTGTCATACTCACACGTATCATGTGTAAGTTAAGCAGATGCAGTTTACACTAACTAGGAGCAATACAAGCTAGACACCATATGCAACATGCAACCAGATATCACACTGCCAAGTTATAGCAAGCACCTTGGATGGTGGAGTAGGGGAGCGGAGACTTGGACCTTGTAATGCACTATCAGTACAAGGAGAATCGGTACAGATGCTCCGTTCACCTTGCTGCAGAGGACCACCATCGTCGCCTTCCTTACTCTTTTCCTTCCTCTTTCCTTGTCAAGTCAAACCCACAAGAAAAAGGAATAAAATTTGCTCTTCAGAACTCATTGATGCATGATACTGACGAACACTACTTTCATGTAAGGCAGCTGTAGCGACCCGACCTCAGACGGTCAAGTCTCTGTGCTTAGGTGTCATCCCTGGATCGGTATGCTGACACAAACAGTACTCGAGGATTTATAACAGAGGTAAATCACATGTATAAAGTAACATAAATACTATTACCTCAATCCAAAGTATAGCCGAAGCAACAAGGTTGTGGATTCCCATCAACACCAACGACAAAGTTGAGTATAGGAATCGTAACCCTAACGTATCACTTACTCGTCGTCTGAAAAGTCTGCAACATGAAACATTGCAGCCCGAAAACGGGTCAGCACATGGAATATGCTGGCAATGTAACACATAGAGAACAATGAAGGAATAAGCTATACTACATGCATATATGGCTGGAGGAAAGCTCTATGGTTACAGTTTTTGCGAAAAGCCAAATTTTCCCTACATCAAAGGAATAAATTTTAATTTAACTATCATGGTAGTTGAAACATCATTGAGAAGATATAACCCCAACTCAACCCCAATTAAAGTGATTAACAACCCAACAATATTAATTTAGAGTAATGAGATACATGCGAATACTCAAGTACTAGATACTCAGAATTGTCCATAACCGGGGACACGGCTAACCATGATTAGATTGTACACTCTGCAGAGGTTTATGACTTTTCCCACAAGACTCGATCGCCTCCGCTGGTTTCTCGACTACATGGTGTTTGAGAAACGGATGACCGAGACACGATCTTCGTAAACATTAACTCTCTACTCGGATAGATCATACCAAACCTATAAAACCCACTACCTGCTGATCTACCTCTTCGAGAGCTTCACGTAACTTACTCAACTATGCTAGAGCCCATAATAGCTTGTGGCTACACACGGAAGTTTCTAGCATGAATAATCTCAGTTCCCTTTGAGCATGGGTGGCGGTCCATAGGAAGATCACACGGGTACCCCGGGATTTCCAAAAATAAAACAGACAACACTGGGTTCCCCAGGTGCCTCAATCCACCCAGATGTGTATTTAAGTTGCCACCTTAATGTAAACCATTAATTAACAATCTCACATCTGTCATGAATATCTCTCAAACCCAAACCATGTCTACGAGCATAGCATAGCAATATAAGAAACACGTAGAAGTAACTCTCAAGGGTTTGATAGTAACAGGGCAATAGGTTCCTACCTCATCATCTACTTACCAACCCACAAATTAATGACATCCTAACCATGCAATGTTTGAGGGTTGAGCTAATGCATAAAACTGGGTATGAAAAGGTATGATCAAAGTGTTACTTGCCTGCAATGTTGATGAAGAAGATTCGTACTCAAAACTCTTGATAGGTCTACTCGTCACACTCCGGTCAATCTATTGTAAGCAATCAATAGTAACCACACATAAGCAATCACTCCAAAAGATCATAGAGATTGAAGAAACAATTCGGAAAACAACAAAACCAAGCAAATAACTCTTGCAACATAAAACAATTTCTAACAGTACCAAAATTATGTGAATTTGGCCTTATCAGAAAGTTTAGGTCAAGAGCTTCGATTTGCAAAAAGAATCAACTAAATCGGAGTTACGAAACTCAAGTTATGACCAAACGAAGTTCAAATACAAATCTGTTTGAATTCAAATTTTAAAACTTTCAAAAACATGTTTGAGTTGGATTACTGGATAGAGGGGATCGTAACGAAGAAGTGGGCGTTGGTTTCGTTGGATTTGGACTAACGAGTAAAAAGTTATAGTCGTTTGAAAATTAGGGACTAATCTGTGAAGAAAATAATTACATACGGGTCCCTGGCAGAAATCTATTTATAAAAGAAAACTCTACCGAGCGAACGCTCTCTGAATAACTAGATTAAAACAGAAAACTGGGCTTTTAAAATAAAACGGAGATTAAAAGAAAACAGGATCGGTTTTCGGGGTTGTACCGGTTCAGAGAAGGGAAACCGGCGGCGGCGGTGGCGGCCGACTTACTGGCGAAGTCCGGCGAGGCAACTGGGCTCGGCAGGAGGCTCGATCGTCGGAGAGACGGCGAGGCGCGACGGAGAGGGGCGGCGCTGGGCGGGGTGTGGTGGTGGCGACGGCGGTGGGCATGGGCGGCGGGTTGGCGGCTTTGGGCGGGGCTGGTGGATCTTGCCGGCGGCGGCGACTTAGGCGGGGCGAGCGAGCGAGAGAGAGGGGAGACGGGCCGGGCGGCCCTTTAAGGCGTCAGGCGAGGTGGTGGCGTGGAGGAGGGCAAGGCGGCGGGTGGTCGGTCGGTCACGGCGGCGGCGACGGCCCGGCGTGTTTCGGGCGGGACTCGCCCGGGTCGGTGGCAGGGCGCTGGCTGGTTTGGCCTTGGCCTGGCCGGTTGGCTGGGCCGGCCCACTTCGGCGAAGGGAAGTATCTTTTTTTTCAATAAAACAGACAAACAAAAATAAAAAAAATAAAATAAATAGAAATATTATATAGGCATATAATATATCAAAATTTGCAGAAAAAGATTTTCTACAACCTGGACATTTTTATAGCATTAAATAAAATTCACACAAATTCAAATAAAGCAAAGAGTGCTTCTGGTCCAATAAAATCCAACAAAAATATTTTAAAAATACCAAAATGACTTCAAATTAATTTCTCTCCAATTTTCTCGATGTAGGGAATCATGTTACCCTATTTTCCATATATTTTATTTTTGGAGAAGAATAATTTGAATAAAACCCAAATAACTCCAATAGAAAATAAATTCAAAATAACTTTGAATTTAATTCTTTAAAACTCCCAACTCATATTTCATATAATTTGAAGAAGTCATTTTATCTTATTCGTGAAAATCATTGAGTTGCATAAAGTTTCAGAATTGGAAATATTTTCCAAATGAAATTCAAATATTTTCAACACCCCTTGTCATTTAAATAAATGGAAGAAGTCATGTCATCTTCTCTCCGTGGTTTTGTGATGAAAAGAATTTGAATTCGAAGATCATAAAAGCAAAATGGAAGTTTGGGAAAGTCCTTTTATTCCCTCTCATTTAACTTTCAAAAAGTTTCGAATTCACTCACTTTCAGTCAATCAATCAAACAATCAATCAAATCTATCTATTTGTTTATAACATTCCAAAATTTAGAATTTTGGGATGTTACAGCAGCCGCATGATAGGAGGATGGAATATGTATGAAAAACAGAGCGACGTGACATATTGACATGTATGATGCATAAAGTGTAAACTAAGCACTAGGTGCTTGAACTTGTTAGAATCAATGCAAGTTAGAAACCATATGAAAGATGAAACCAATATCACTCTGCCAAATTAAAAGGGTGCCCTAACAAATGTATTTGACCAAATTAGAAGAAATACATGGCTACATGCTAGAAATAATATGCAATATGCAACGAATAAAGGTGACTCATCGTAAGTGATTTATGCAGGATACAGAAGAGAGGTAGTTTCATGTAAGAACAAGGTTAACACATAGATGTAGTGTGCACCAAAAATAGGAAGGCATGTCATATTCAAAGGTATAACGTGTAAACTAAGCAGATGCAATTTACCCTAATTAGAAGCATTACAAGCTAGACACCATATGCAACATGCAACCACATATCACACTTCGAAGTTAGAGCAAGCACCTGTGATGGTGGTGTGGGGGAATTGCGGTGATCAACTAGAGAGCTACGTTGACTATCTTCATTTAGCCTTGCTGTTTCTTGAGAATCATGTGGGGAGGATGACACTGCACTCTTTAAACGAGTATGGCGTCTCACAGTAACCCACTAGGGTGACTGTCTCATCATAAGTGATTGACGAGGGATACAAAAGAGCATTAGTTTGATGTACGAACATGGTTAATAGACATATGTAGTATGTATCAAAAACAGGAAGGCATGTCATTATCAAAGGTATAATGTGTAAAGTAAGCAGATGCAATTTAACCAAATTGGAAGCAATACAAGCTAAACACCAGATGCAACATGCTACCACATTTGACAGCGCGAAGTTAAAGAAAGCACCTGGGATGGTTGTGTGTGGCAATTAAGATCATCAACAGCAGAGCTACGTTTACTGTCTCCAACTGCTGACAATGCATCCTTTAGAGCGCTGAAACGCTTAGTGCTTATCTTCAAATTACACTGGAGTGACTTCTTTCTTTTCTTTTTAGCATTCATCAACACTGCGTCAGAGTCTGAAATACCCATGCATAAAAAAACAATAGTGTGAGTATGGGTGAAGTGTGTGCAAAGTTAGTACAGTGTAAAGGTAGCAGATAGTAGGTCGGTGAGAAATAAATGACGTGAGACATATGATAGCTCTACAACATGCATGGCACACTAAATTACTACAGGATTCTATGAAAATAACATTTGACTGAAAACAAATAGGTCAGTCCATTTTTTCTGCACCGTCCGATGTACAAAGAACTGGCAGATCGCCTTCATCTACCTCCAGGCAGTCAGTGTTGACGATCTTCCTCGAAACGGCAGCGACCACCGGCCCAGTCCCCTGCCTGCGCCCTCCCCTCGACCTCACCACACCATCGTGCTTGGCACCGCCCCCCGACTATCCATTCAAGCCCCACCGACCTCCAGATCGGGCGCAAGCAGCTCCTGCGCTCCCACACCCCTATGATAGACACCGATGCGCCACTTCCCCGGCGAACAGGCGGACTAGGTGCTCCGTGCACCTAAGCGGGTGCTGCTTCTTTTAATTGTGGTTCGACTGACCCTGAACTGAAATCCAGGCGGGCTACTGACCTCTAGCAAAGGTGAAATAGTAAAGGGAGGAAACCTTGTGCATTTAGTATCACGAAGAAGATGCAGTAAGAATTGCTCGACTAGTTTCTTTCGTGGGATGAATATGGTGTGTGCAAATACATAAGGTTTGCACAAATAAGGGAAGAGGAGTACCTCTTTCTGCTGGCAGTGCTGTGTCCTCCTTCTATTTTTCCAATGATCTTCTTGTGGTTCGCTGGAAACGAGAAGTTGTGGAGGACGGTGCAGCCTTGGACGAACCCATGGCCAAGTTGTTGAGTGTGGTGCGGTGGCCGTCTGTCGGCGGCGGGGAACCAGATCCGAGGTGGCGAGCGATGGCATAGCAGGAACAGCTCCGGTGCGGTGGACGGTTACGACAATGGAGCGGCAGCAGTGAGGCGCAGGACGACGTGGTCGGAGTGGTTCTGGTACGGTGCACGTCGGCATCGGTGTCGTGGAGGCACCTCTACCTTGGCTTCAGCTGCTAAGTCCTTCAGGGCATTGCGGTTGCGGTTGCGTTGGACGACGACGTCGGGGTACTGGCTCCAGCGTGATGGAGGAGGGCAGCGGTGGATTGGGCGCTATGGGGTGGAGGACGGAGGAGGCTGGAGTTTCGCGACTGGTGGAGAGGGCGTTTTGGCACCCATGGAGTATGAATGGGGAAATGGAGGGAGGCGGGGAACTAAGGGGGGAACAATGTTTCGGTTTGGGACGCGCTTGTTTGAAATTTGGGGAAAGTTACAAACTTTGCCCCCATCTAAAATTTTGGACATATTGCGGGTTGGGGGTAGGACAGTAATTTCAGGTGTCCCAAATGTGGGCGGGATAGATTTCGGCCGAGCGCATGGGTGTTTAGGCGCCCACGGCTATGAATGCTTCTCGGAGGCGGTTGAGACTATTGTCTTGGTGAATTTACACAGGCCAGAGTCAGGACAGTAATTTCTTACCACCAAACATTAGTCTCGCGCAGTTTCGGGTGACCAAAGGCCTATTTGGCGCTTCGTTCAATATTTGGGAGCAGAAGCATTAACGTTTTCGGTTCTCTTGAATTGAACTTTCAGGATTTGTCAAACTTCACCAATCTTTACTCTTGAAAATCCTAAAGCTACGATTATTTTGGAATGGAGGGGGTACATTTGAATATACATTGTACACGAGTGTATATTAAAGAATATGCAACTTACCTCAGTTCATGCATGGTTCGTATATAATCTCCTTGGTTGCAAAAAAGTTAGACATGCGTATGATATATATATATATATATATATATATATATATATATATATATATATATATATATATATATATATATATATATATATATATATAGCATGTTCAAACGCACAACAAAGATTAATGCCCCCTTTTACATCTGATTTACAAATGCCATTATCTCTGGTTCAAATAGATGAATGCACTTCCTATGAATTCGAATCTTCGAAACCCCCTTTATGTTGAATTTGACATGTATTCTATTTCGTAGCTAGCAATTTGGAATGTAGCCATGCAAGTGACAAATGTATAAAGTGCTTCACACTAACAAAATGGAGTGCACTAATTAATGTTTATATATGAATTGCAAAAGCATCCATTGCCTGTATTTCAAACCGCTCTCACTCTATGGATCGATAATATGAAATAAACACATGCACATGCTAGAATTCAATAGAGTATGGGTGTCTGATAGACTGATTTTTGTCCATACACAATTTGCAAAATTCATGATCTCATCCAAAAATAATAATGCCATTTATATTTTAATTTAATTCGTAGAACCGCCTTTTACACGTAGATGCACTATGCCTCGGCCTGTTCTCACAAACGCGCTATATATCTCTCTATCTACCGCATAAGTGCACACACTTTATATGCATCAGCATTTCTCTTTCACACATGCTCACAATCTCTCTCGGGGTGTCAGGGAGTCTCACGCACATGCTCTCTCTGTATCTCTCTCTCTCTCTCTCTCTCTCTCTCTCTCTCTCTCTTTCTGACTACTATGTACCACTCTTTTCACTAATCTCAGTTGGAAACACTATTTCTCTCACATGCATATATACACACGCACGGTCTCTACTAGCCCTCTATACGCACGTATATGTGCCTACATGTCTCCCGCACGCACATTATCTTTAGGCCTCTCTAGCACACATCCCCCCCCAGACACACCTCTCTCTTAGTAGTTGGCAGATATGCTTCCATCATATCATTTGGTAGGATATCCCTGACTGTTAGGCTGGATGGTAATACGAGGCAAAGTTTTGCCCTAGTTCGGACCCTTGCAGTTGAGGAAAAAACCTACTCCTGGTAATCAGATATTAGTGATAGGGTGTGTACAAAGTACACGTGAATACCGGGCATTGTGCGTGTGTGTATACTATCGAAGAACTAGCCCCCAAGCTTCTATAACATACTGGGGGCCTAGGGTTACAAATCATATATAGTCGGCTTGTCCCCAGTGGTGATAGAGTCCTCCGCGACTCTGGTAGCTAGCTTCGTGTTGTACGCCGAGTCCTCCACATGGGTCTTCGTACAACGCGTCTTGATCCAACCTATGTGGCGCAGGATGGAACCGACCCATGAGTCCTCATGTTGACCCACCACAACTAGAAATGATGTGCCCACCACACCACACACGCAATCGGCCACTAAGAAAATAAGCATATACAATAGTACAATGTTATACATGAAAGTTAATTGCATGGTGCATCCAAAAATATTTGTTCTGCATTGTGAATGTTTATATTCTCCTAAAATATTAGTCACAGGAAAGAGAAACGAAGGGCATATCTCTCCTTGTCTCCACCGGACATCCCCTCTTTGTACACCACTTTCACGTACGCACACAAACCATCTCTCGGCCCTCTAAAAGTATGCATGCCCACGACACATTCACACGTGACGGTCACTGTATTTCAAGCTAAAGCACTATACGGTCACCAGACTTGAGAATATGCTCATTACGGTCACCGTATACATTCTCGTGGTGATCATATGGTATCTAGGTCACGATACGTCTCCATATTTTCTTGATGACACTGACGGAGTTTGCATTTGATGCGTGCTCCGTATTTTGTTGACGACACTTACGGTCATTGTATTTGAAGCGAAACACGATATGGTCACTGGACTTCAGAATAAGCTCATCACGGTCACCACATACATTTTGTCGTGCTAACCAACATGTGGTTAGATGGTTAGGAGGACAGTGGTTTCTCGAGCCCACCAGGGTTAAAGTCCTGGTGCTCGCATTTATCCTGGGTTAATTTCAGTATTTTCCGGCGATGTGCGTTCAGTGGGAGGAGACGTTCCACTCGACTACGAGGCACCTATGGTGACTTTGTAAAATCTCAAGATCATATGCTGGCTCACTCTCTCAAAGGTGCTCATAGGGGTAGGGTCTGCGTGTGTGCGCTTATAGCAGTGAGTGCTTGCGCGTATATATGAGCCCTTGCGTCTGTACCATGTTAAAAAGTACATGTCATGATTATACGGTCACTGGCTCACACGTACAACTCCATATTTTGTTCATGACACAATTAATTGACCAGTCAAATGTTCCACATGGCGCAACTAGTGTTGCACCATCGGGGCACGTAACCGTGGGGCCCACCTGTCAGCCCGTATATGAAAGAAAGAAATGGTAGTTTGAGTCTGTACTGTGTTAATAAAATACAATTTAGGGTGATCATACGGTCACTAGCTCACCATACAGCTCCGTAATTTGTTGATGACATGATCAATTGACCAGTCAAACAGTCCACATTTAGCAGCGCACATTACCATAGGACCCACCCATCAGCGCGTATATGAAGGAAATAAATGGTAATAAATTAGTGGTCGGTGGGTACTCGAAGTCATGAGACCTCTGGTTGGCAGTCGCTGGCGGTGGGGGCGCGTTGATTGGGCGGTGGGGTGGGGATCGCCGGAGAAAAAGCTCGGCGCGGGGGGCCTAGAGGGATGGCCGGTGCGGCGGCGGACCAGCGGTGGGGAGTGGTTTCGGGGCGGCGTGGCAGCGCGGGCCGGCCGCGAGCGGCGGGGGCCGGTGGTGGCTGGCGGCTCAGGGGGGTGGAGTTTGATGATAAACTACAGGCCCTTGATTTCGTATCCAACGGCTGGAAAATCTAATGACCAGAGATGAAAAAGTCTGTCGAATGACGTGTAGCCTCACCCCGCACGTACACATGCACGCACACAAGACATGCACACATGCAGGCGTGCAACACTGACACGTACACATAATGAACACACGCATGCATGCAGGCGTGCAACACTGACATGTACACATGCACTCACGAACACAGGCACGTACGCGCACATGCATGCAACACTGAAACGTACCCTTGCACGCACGGAACTCTCACACGCCTGCATGCACACAGCACACGACGCAAGACACACGCTCAACCTATACGTGCATGCACCCTTTGTTAAGGACATGGATTGTTACGGGTATTAATCAATCTTAGATGTGATAAGCAGAACATTGATGTTTGCAGTGGTCTTTATGAATCACAATGTATCGAATGGGCTATCAACATAGTAGGCTTATCTACATGAAAAGGATGACGTCACACTCAATGAACAATCATCGGTTTATGAAATGCCCGCTTCTGACCGCCCTGGCCCACGAAAGGTTCCTCTGCTGTGCGCTGCCTGCGTTGGGTCACTGACATGCAGGCCATGTACCCAAAGAGCCCACACGTCAGTGGAAGACCGGCGCGGTGTCCTACGTCAGAGTCGAGGGCGCCACTCGCTGCACGCCCGGCTGAACACGCCTCCTTGCCGCGTTCAAACGCCTCCATGAAACCCGCCTGTGTGGAAGCCGAGAAACCCACTCTAGACACATTCCGTTCATGACCAGGCCGACATTAAACGCAACGCCGGCCGAGCTCCTCCCGTCCGCCGTCTATTTAATATCCTATTTAAACGAGGCCAAACGCCGGCCAAGAATCGCACACCTCCGCCGCTCCCCTATCTCCTCCTTCACCATTTTGTCCACTCTATGGCTTATGAAGTGTAGTTATTCCGCACAAGACATTTGTCTAGGTTTGTATCTCTCACACACACCCACGTAGGTGGGGGACGTGCATGAAGAGAAGAGGTGCATGCACGGCGCACGTACTCCCGTCTCTTTCCCAACCACACCCGCCCTGGTACATGGTGGAGCTCATTCCTGAACAAAACGGCAGCCCACGTGGTAATTTGACACGTGTACTGGTTGTCCACTTGATGGAGGGAGGATCGTCTACCACGTATGAACAAACAAATTGCGACTTGACATGTTATGTTAAAAAAGAGGCAAACCATGTGGGGCCTACCTTAGAGGCAAGGCTCTATACACTGGAGTAATTTTGATGTGTCCTGTCAACTTGTAGAACGAGGAGAAGCTTGCTTAGTACGCCGTCTCCCCCGCCCACGGGTGCGGTGGCTCGCAGGATGAGGTGAAGCTTGCTTGCTAGTAGTAGTAATGTACGCCTTACGCCCGCTCCCTCGCCAAAACGCGCGGTGGCTCGCAGGACGAGGAGAAACTTTTACTACTCCCTCCGTTTACTCCTCATCCCTACTACCTTGGTTAGACAGATTATCATATTGTTTGGAATATATATGTCATTTAGTACTCCCTCCATTTACTTATACAAGGCCACTATAAAAAATACATTTTGCATCTATACAAGGCCACAAATAGTAATCGAGACAAAAGTTACTACTCCCTCCTTTCCAGTTTATGGCTCAATTTCAAAATCTCTCCAACCAAGGTAGACAGTGAGTGGTCGAATTAATTTTGTACTCCTAGTTTGCACAAGTAATAAGTACGCTCGTTTTTCTCAAGAAGTTATGTTTACCGAGGCATTAATTAGAACGAATGCATGAATGACCACTAAATTTCCATGAACTTTTACATGCATTGGTGAGTTTTCTCTTGACACTGCTTGCATTGGGTGATCTAATGCACCTCGAAATCCAACATGTGATGGTACTACTAGTAGTAGTAGAACTGAGACTTATAAAACGGAAAAACAAATGTTTTTAGATGAGCCCTATAAACCCTAGTGGGTACGTACTCTGTAAAATCAGATGTTCCCAAAACTAAGTCGCTCAACCTTTATTTGCTTGTTTCCCTTCCTGCCTCCTTGCCTCGAACAGACTATGCCAAACTCCCCTGCTTGCCGCGCGGGAAAAGACCCGCCCTCATCTTTTTTAATCCGGGTTTGTATCCATGGATCGCGCGAAGCAGCAAAAACCCAAGCCGTGTCTTGTACTCCTTCGTCGACGCTTGCTTTCATGATTTCTGTACTTCCTGTCGCCGACATGTGGGACATATAGCAACCAGGTCGACGTGTCAAGCACCAAATAACAGATGCGAGAACAGCGGGGGGCACCTTTACCGTCGTACCGCCAAAGAGTAGTAGTAATGAACAATGAGATGTCAAATCACAATGTCGCACCTTCCCAGACGGACGAAGCAACCATTATATCACACTTCGGTTCGCCATCATCTCAAACCACGTAGTATTGCTTCTGCCTCAAGAGGGACACGCGCATCGCCTTGGTACATCATGACACATGGGACCGCATGACTGGCCATGCTCCCCCGCTGATCGCTCGGTAAAATCACCTCATTTTTACTACTATACTTCCTCTGTATCGGTTTACATGACATGCACGTCGTTCTAGGTTGAGAATTTAACTGGCTATATATGTGATGAACAGTATATGTTTAGAAACTACATCCGGTTAATAATCCAATGATATACTTTTTGTGACATAGTAACTCATATTTAGTTAGTCAAATGGATGACCAAGAACTATGTGCACGCCCTATAAACCGAGACGCCTAAAAAACGAGACAGAGAGGGTAGTTCAGTACGTATCATTTTAGATCAATATAGTCGGGATTCACCAAGGAGCAAAACCAAGTGGTAGGTTGCACCTGTCGTGTGGGCGTAGCGACTCAAGCGTGGTCGATCCGCACACTAAATGGCGACACACTTAACAGACCCCTTTGGCCGACATGTGGCTCATCCACCGCCTTGTTCCACGTGCGATACACCAAATTACAGTTGAGCAGCGGTTGAATTGGAGGCACCCGGTCAGAGTGCCGCATAGTAGAAAATGAGCGATGAGGGGTCAAATCACAAAGCCCCACCTTTCCCGCATTAAGCTGGATGGACGAAGCAGCCATCATTTCACTCTAGGGCGCAAGAGCATACAGAAAAGAGAAAACCAATGATGCATGCGGCAGCTACCTAGGGCACCCTAGGGTAGGGGTCTCCACTACAGATCATTTTTTTGAAAGCGCCTCCACTACAAATCGGCTTCTCCCTTGTCCTCTTGAAGAAAACCGATGATGCGTGCGGCGGTAGGGTTTGTAGGAGTACTACTACGGCGTGCGGGGCCACATCGTAGTAAACGGGAGAGGGATTGAGTTTGAGTCGATGCCTTAAATATGTGTGTGCCGCTTGGTTTTAGGGGAACGAGGCAGCATTTTGGGTTTGGGGACCAGTGGAGATATATTACGTACAAAAAATTGTGGACGTAGGTTCGACCAAAAGGCAATGATGCATGGGCCCTGCATTTTGATATACCCGGGGCCGCATGCATTGAACGCATGAGATTTCGAAACCAAATTATGAATAAATACACACTATAGCATTTAAAGCTTTGAGTCATATATGCACGATGTAGATGTTCGTTTAGTACTTATAGTTCATCTCATTCAAGATCAATTAGTTTTATAAAAATGTTAAGATTCATGGGGTTGTGCATTGTAAAGCATAAAGTAAAAAACAAATAATGGCAATTCATTTAGAAAAAAAACCAATTATGATACGGAAGATTCTAGAACAAAGGAGAAGTGCTTGTGTTTTGAGGTTTGTGCATTATGCTTAAGTTCAACCATGGAGTCTTCTAAATTGTACATGTGGCAAATCTGGTGGAATGTTGATGATATCCAACGGCCAATAGTGCTCGGATTTGCCATCTCTGCATTGTCAGATTAGCTTCATCCAGCGACCATCTTTCATGTTATTCGCACACTATATAGTTCTTGTGCCATAGTTGCATGTCTTGGAAAAAAGCTACTAGTGGGTTGTACTAGCTATTTAGGAATAGATGATGTATACATGGAAGTTGTGGGGAAATAGATGACATGGAGTATCTCAATTCCTATGAGTAGTGATTGGAAAAGAGATGTCATTTGGTTCACATCATAGGAACTTTTCTATTGAATCTAGAGATGACATGTATCTCAATTCCTATGAGGAGGGATTAGAAAAGAGATGTAATTTGTTTCATATCATAGGAACTTTTGTATTGAATATACGCTAATGTTTATTTTCCTTTGAAATTATGGGAGTACAGGAATCCATTCATATGAACCAAGTGGCTCTAAAGCTATAGAAATGATATCATGTTTATTTCCTTTGAAATGTGGAGTATATGAATCTATTCCTATGAACCAATTTGGCTGTAAAGAAAAAATCCTATAAAAATCATATTATATACAGTTCCTATGATATTCCTCCACACCAAAGGATGGTTGAAATTGTTGCAGGTGATACGATGGTCTTTCTTTGTAGACTCCTCCCCCATCTTTATAGTTACCTCTCGAAGATGAATGAAATGATATATACAGGGTATTCTACATGTGCAATTTGGTACACGAAAACTCGGTAAAAGTTTGCGAGGTACGATTTTTCAATAAAGCTATATGCACTGCATTTTGGAACGGACGGAGCATACGGCAGTTGCTAACACTCACGTGGAAGATTTGTGTGTAGGAGGAGTGGATGTTCTGTTAAATGACATGGCAAAACTGACACTGTCGGATGCCGATCTAACGGTTCTTACGGCGTTCGTCAGGAAAAGGTTTGTGGTGAACGTTTGTCGGATAATGATTTACGGACACATGCATTGCATTGATACGTGCCTGATACGTCTCCAACGTATCTATAATTTTTTATGGTTCCATGCTATTATATTATCTATTTTGGATGTTTAAGGGCTTTATTTTACACTTTTATATTATTTTTGGGACTAACCTATTAACCCAGAGCCCAGTGCCAGTTCCTGTTTTTACCTTGTTTCAGTGTTTCGCAGAAAAGGAATATCAAACGGAGTCCAAACGGAACGAAACCTTCGGGAGAGTTATTTTTGGAACTGAAGCAATCCAGGAGGCTTGGAGTACACGTAAGGGAAGCAACGAGGAAGGCATGAGGCAGGGGGCGTGCCCAACCCCCTGGGAATGCCCTCCACCCTCGTGGGCCCCTCGTGGCTCCCCTGACCGACTTCTTTCACCTATATATACCCATATACCATAAAACCATTGGGGAATAGAATAGATCGGGAGTTCCGCCGCCACAAGCCTTTGTAGCCACCAAAACCCAATCAGGATCCTGTTCCGGCACCCTGATGGAGGGGGGATCCCTCACCGGTGGCCATCTTCATCATCCCGGCGATCTCCATGATGAGGAGGGAGTAGTTCACCCTCGGGGCTGAGGGTATGTATCAGTAGCTATGCGTTTGATCTCTCTCTCTCGTGTTCTTGAGGTGGTACGATCTTGATGTACCGCGAGCTTTGCTATTATAGTTGAATCTTATGATGTTTCGCCCCCTCCACTCTCTTGTAATGGATTGAGTTTTCCCTTTGAAGTTATCTTGTCGGATCGAGTCTTTAAGGATTTGAGAACACTTGATGTATGTCTTGTCGTGCTTATCTGTGGTGACAATGGGATATCACATGATCCACTTAATGTATGTTTTGGTGATCAACTTGCGGGTTCCGCCCATGAACCTATGCATAGGGGTTGGCACACGTTTTCGTCTTGACTCTCTGGTAGAAACTTTGGGGCACTCTTTGAAGTACTTTGTGTTGGTTGAATAGATGAATCTGAGATTGTGTGATGCATATCGTATAATCATACCCACGGATACTTGAGGTGACATTGGAGTATCTAGGTGACATTAGGGTTTTGTTTGATTTGTGTCAAAAGGTGTTATTCTAGTACGAACTCTATGATAGATCAAATGGAAAGAATAGCTTCGTGTTATTTTACTACAGACTCTTGAATAGATCGATCAGAAAGGATAACTTTGAGGTGATTTCGTACCCTACCATAATCTCTTCGTTTGTCCTCCGCTATTAGTGACTTTGGAGTGACTCTTTGTTGCATGTTGGGGGATAGTTATATGATCCAATTACGTTATTATTGTTGAGAGCACTTGCACTAGTGAAACTATGAACCCTAGGCCTTGTTTCCTAGCATTGCAATACCGTTTATGCTCACTTTTATCATTAGTTACCTTGCTGTTTTAATATTTTCAGATTACAAAAACCTATATCTACCATCCATATTGCACTTGTATCACCATCTCTTCACCGAACTAGTGCACCTATACAATTTACCATTGTATTGGGTGTGTTGGGGACACAAGAGACTCTTTGTTATTTGGTTGCAGGGTTCACTACAAAAAAAAAGACACATCCGTGACATTTTGGGCTGAACGAAAAAAAAATTGTCATACATATGACACTTCTATGACGATAATTGTGACAAAACCCGGTATCATCATAGATGTGGTGGGCTCCTACTTCTATGACAAAAAAATCATGACAGAAAATGGGCTTTTCGTCCTGGGCGGGCCGGAGACGCAGCTACATGACATTCTTTGGGCCATCCATGACGGAAAAAACCGTGGTAGAAGCAAGGGGGTGGAAAATTTCGGGGAGTTCTCGGTTATGGTGGGAGGTCGGGGGCTGAGCGATGCGCGTTTCTCTCGTACACGTACGGGCGTGTGTGCGAGGCGTTGGCTCTAACTGAACCCGAGCGAGGCGTTGGGCTGTAACTGAACCCGAGCGATTGCACTGCAGGCTACGCGTTACTAAACCCGAGCGATCAATCGATGGCTGTTAACTGAATGCGATCCAGCGATTCCTTCGCTACTGCTACTAATTGAAGCCGATCGGTGGGATGAACAGTGAGTGTTGCAGGGGATTTTGGATGAACAGGACCCCGTCGTGTGGTGGAGGCCTGGATGAACAGTAGACGGTGGAGGGGTGCCCGTGGAGGGATGGATGAACAGGACCCCGTGGTGTGGAGGGCTGGATGAACAGTAGACGGTGGAGGGGTGCCCGTGGAGGGGTGATTGAACAGGACCCCGTGGTGTGGAGGGCTGGATGAACAGTAGGCGGTGGAGGGGTGGTTGAACAGTAGCCGGTGGAGTAGCGCGCGGTGGAGGCTGGATGAACAGGAGCCCGTGGAGGCTTGAGGAGGCCGACGGTGGATGAACAGTAGCTCGTGGAGGCTGGAGGGGGTCGACGGTGGAGATGAACAGTATCTCGTGGAGTCCCGTTTTGCAGTACGCCACACCCCTCCCGATGAACAGGACCCCCGTTCGACCTTAGCTCTCCAACACAAGTCCGTTTCGTCCGTTTTGCGGTACGCCACACCCCTCCCGATCAACAGGACCCCCGTTTCGACCGTACGAGGTCCGTTTCATCCGTTTTGCGGTACGCCACACCCCTCTCGATCAACAGGACCCCCGTTTCGACCGTAGGAGGTCCGTTTCGTCCGTTTTGTGGTACGCCACACCCCTCCCGATGAACAGGATCCCGTTTCGAACGTGGCCGATCGAACACAAGGCCATTTTCCTCCCTTCTGCGGCACGCCAGGCCTCGTTTCCATCGCCTGTTCCGTCCAAGCCCTCTCGATGAACACGGCCACACATTCCGTTGCCTCCCCATGAACACGACGACGACGCTGTTTCTCCGTTCCGACCCAGCCATGTATACGAGCCCTGGCCGTGCGTATGCGTGAGTAGGCGTTCGAGACCCCGCCCGTGTGTACACATACGTGGTATTTTCTTTCTTGCACCCTGGCCGCTGTACGTACGTGTACATGCTACGTACACGCCTCTACTACGACACGTGCGCGCCTCTACATCGACCAATATATATGTACGTACACGTTCGCGACCGGAATGACAACGCTACATACGCTTCGACCAGGTGGGTCCCGACTGTCAGGAACTTCCTTGCGTGCGAAGATGTAGCTGGTGGGTCCCAGCAGTCAGGGGGCGAATCGTTCTATTTTTTTTGCCCGGACGCACTTCCTTGCGTGTGAAGGTGTAGCTGGTGGGTCCCAGCAGTCAGGGGGAAACTTTTTTTCACAAAATACGATGGCCCGTCCGGTGGGTCCCCGCTGTCAGGTTGAGGAATAATTATTTTGCACGTAATAAGGAGGCACTTCCTTGCTGCGGCCGTGGACCCAGCTGTCAGCCTCTCCACATAAAGTCCACGTCCGATGGAAGTCGCTCCTTGACCATGTTGACCACGCCGCGCCGAGAGCACCAGGGCGGTGGACGGCGACGAGGCCTAGAAAGGGAACGACACGGAGGCAGGGAAGACTCGGAAGTTGTTTCCCACGCGGAGGGGAGTACGACTGTACGAGGGTTTACTGGTTCGTCTGCCGTCGCCGGAGAATAACAGCATGTGTGGGTGAGTAGAGGGATGGCTAGGCCAGCGATGGGAGTACGGTGGGGCGGTGAGGCCTGCACGACAGCATAGCCGGCCGCGGGGAGGAGGGAGCAGGCAGTCCCGCCGGCGCTTGTTTGAGCGGCTGGAGCAAGAAGAGCAGAGATTGAAGAAGCACGACGGCCGTTGGATGAACATCCAACGATCCACACTTAAAGGCCAACCTTTTTAGGAAAGCCTCAAATCTATGCAAAACAGCATACAGCCCATCTGCCATTATTTCTAATAATTTTCAGCCCATTTGGTAATTCTTAAGGTTTTTTTGGAGCCCATATTCTTTTTGTTAGCATTACAGCCCAAATTGTGGCCACGGTTAAAAAATTATACGAAATTTTGAATATTTCGGTGTGGTCCGAACTGTTTTTAATCCTGAAATTTTGACTCACATTCAAACCGATTTTAAAAATAAATGTATATCAATATAAAATCCAACAAATTCTCCACGCATAAAAATTAACGTAATTTAAAATCTTGAAATGAAAAAAAACATATTTGAGACTAATTGCCGGTTTGATGTGTTTTAAAAATGTACAACCCATTTCTCATTATCGATGGGCTATTTTCTCGCCACCAATGAAAGCTCTCCTCGCCTTGAAAGATTTGCAGCCCAACAGCTCGACAAAGCGACTTGCTTGGCAAATAACAAAAAACTGGGCGTGGCCGTGGACCCACTGTCGGCCTCTCCACGACAAGACTTTTTCGATGGAAGTCGTTCCTTGACCACGTTGACCACGCCGCACGGAGAGCACCACGGCAGTGGACGACGGCGAGGCCTAGGAAGGGGACGACGCGGAGCCGGGGAAGACGCGGCAGTGGAAGCCCGCGCGGAGAGGAGTACGAGGGTTCACTGGTTCGGCTGTGGTGTCAGGCTGCCGTCGCTGCAGGGCCTGACCAGCGGTGGGAATAGTAGGGGACGGTGAGGCCTCCGCGGCAGCACATCCGGCCACGGGAGGCAGGAGCATGCGGCACGACCGGCGCTGCTTTGGGCGGCTGGAGCAAGAAGACCACAGGTTGAAGAAGCACTACGGCCGTTGGATGGATATTGTACGGTCACTGGAGCTAGAATCGTTCATATTGACTAAAGTTCACAAAGGCCCCCGTCCCAGTCAACTTAGTAGGCCGACAAGTTAGCCTCCCACCATGGTGAGTCCCAGCTAGCAGGGGGAGTATTCATTTTTTTGTGCGTAATAAGGAGGCACTTCCGGTGGGTCCGAGCTAACAGCGGGGCGAACGTTTTTTTCGCAAAATACGCTGGCCCGTCCGGTGGGTCCGAGCAGTCAGGGGGGAAACGTTTTTTTCGTGAAATAAGGTGGCCCGTCCGGTGGGTCCCTGCTGTAAGGTGGAGGAATAATTATTTTGCGCGTAATAAGGAGGCACTTCCTTGCGACCGCCTGGACCCAGCTGTCAGCCTCTCCACGTACAGTACTCTTCCGATGGAAGTCGGTCGTTGACCACGTTGACCACGCCGCGCCGAGAGCACCAGGACGGTGGTCTGGACGACGGCGAGGCCTAGGAAGGGGACGACGCGGAGCCGGGGAAGACGCAGCAGTGGAAGGCCACGCGGAGAGGAGTACGAGGGTTCACTGGTTCGGCTGCGGTGTGAGGCTGCCGTCATCGCAGAATAACAGGGGGTGTGGGTGAGTGGAGGGATGGCCTGGCCAGCGGTGGGAGTAGTATGGGGGCGGTGAGGCCTTTGCGGCAGCATAGCCGGCCACGGGAGGCAGGAGCAGGCGGCAGGACCAGCGCTGCTTTGGGTGGCTAGACCAAGAAGACCAGAGGTTGAAGAAGCACTACGGCCGTTGGATGGACATCGTACGGTCACTGAAGCTAGAAACGCTTATTATTGACTAAGTTGACAAAGCCCTTGGTACGCTCCAAATTAGTAGGCCCATAGGTCAGCCTCCGAAACAGTGCGCCCCAGATGTCAGTGGGAGGAATCATTTTTTGGGCGGCCGAAGCTAAGAATATCCGAGATTGAAGAAGAAGCACGACATTCGTTGGATAGACATCCAACGGCCACTGCTGCTAGAACCGTGTGTTGACTATAATAAGTTGGCAAAGCCTTGCATACGCGTCAACTTATTTTTTTAGGGGACGCGTCACTTAGTAGGCCCACAAGTGCGTGGCAGAGAACTTATAGCCCATTTACGTTTTGTAAGAATGTACAACCCATTTTGGAATTCTAATGGAATTTACAACATCCCATTTACAGTTTGTTAAAAGTACAGCCCATTTTCTAGCTAGGACAATGATTAATAATTTCAACCAACCGTTGAAGACAGAATTCAATAAAATTTCCCACATTTTGATGGGCTCCGAAATATTTTTATCCCGAAATTTCTAGTCAGATTAAATATAAATTTGTATTACGTAAAAATCTAACGAAACATTGTGCGTGCAACAATCAAAATTTAAGATTTTCAAAATCCATAAATAATATTTTATAAACTAATTTCATGTTTGGTGCATTTTTTTATAGTTACTGCCCAGTTTTTATAATTACATCCCATTTATTATTTTTAAAGCCTATTTTCCTATTAAGCCTAATGCATCCCTCCTAGGAAAGATTTGCAGCCCAGCGGGGCGGAGAATAACAAGTTGACCTTGCCTGGGTATTCCTCAAAAAGACGTATAGCTGGGCTAGCCATTTTCATCTTGAAAAAATTTGTATCTGGGCTGGATATCTGGCCTGGGCTAGACGGGCCACAGCCCGCCCAGTTAATACCCTGCTCTCCTCTGAACAACAACGAAATCATCGCCAAGAAAAACTCTGCAGTGCTCATGCCTCAAAAACACAAATACTGCTTGAGCTGCTTGGTCCCAGCTGTCGGCCGCACCTTGTGCAATTCTCTCATTTATATTGACTACATAGGTTGACAATGGTGTGGGACCGTGATGTCAGGAAACCAGGAGAAAGCAAAAAAATATAGTTGTACATAATAAGGAGGCACTTGCGTACATAAGGCTATGGCCCTAGTGGGTCCCTAGTGTCATCCAGTCAAAATAAAGTCATCTCCTGAATCCTCATGTTCGTTGACGATGTTAACAATGCTCGACACCACGGCGAGCGCAAAAACTCGAAGGACAACGGAGAGGGCCTCGCGGGCCCTACGGATGGTCTGATACAGCGCCCGCTACTCATTCAGGAAGCCAGGATCATCGGACACCTATGAGCACCTTCGAGAAACTGACACGGCATGAAATGGTAAGGCCGCGCTTGGGAGCTCTGGTTTATTTCAAACCTGTATTAACATACAAGTGTAATTTACTCATCATCGAAAACAACGCGTAAAATACATGCGTAATGAAACCGAGGGCCCGAGGTCTGTAAGTAAAACCGGCGGGTTATGCGTGTAATTTGAGAGACCAGTGTATATTTTACGAGCACTGCTATATGGACGACATTACCAGACGATACATGCACGACGTGCGTATCATGCCATCCATGGGCAAAGCTGAAACAGCAGCTAACGGCTAGATTAGCAATCATCTGAGTGTCGTTCAGCGTTTTTATTGTGTGTCAAGTACTTCCGATATTTTACTAGTCGAAATCGACCAACCAAGCACCTTCGCCCGATACCATATGCTTTAATTTACAAGCGTCAGTTTTACAAGCGGTTTTGGTTGGAAAACGACGATCCAATCACGGCCTAATATCATGAGTCGGTCGGAAGATCATATAGTTTCACGTCTAACCTACCCGACTTGTCGTATAGGCTATGAATGAAACATCAGATGATGAACTTCTTAAGAACGGATACAACAGAAGAGGATGATCTTCTTAACAAGCAAATCACTGGCATTAGATCGACATGCAAAACAATACGAAGCATTATTCTAAGGAGGCACGGTGAACAGCTCGTGATGCCGCATGCCACAACATTCCAAGCTCAAAACACAAGGCCTGGCATTACATAGACAATATTCAGAACAAACTCTTAACACAGGAATATCTCAGCAGAGTAACTATTTACTTCTAAACTGAACACAAGAATAGGAAAAAACACTAGACGCTGCTCACAAAGAAGGGCGCCCCACTCAAAAATATCAAAAGCATGTCTTCTCGCTAACATCAATGAGCAAATTTTGACAAGGTTTTCCATTTCCAATATATTAAACTAACGTCTTCTTGCTAAAATCAATGATTAAACTTTGACAAGCTTTTCCCATTCAAAATATGTAATGCCTATGATCGTGGAGTCCTGTGCTTCTTGCTAACATCAATTATTAAACTTTGATAAGCTTTTCCCATTCAAAATATGTAATGCCTATGATCGTGGAGTCCTGTCGCTTCTTGTACTTGTTTGGGCACTTCTTGCCTGTGGCACTCCACGTGTTGTTAAATTGCCAATGGTCTCTGCAGATTAGTCATGTCACCGTGTCTAATATTTATAGCACCGGTTGTAGCAATGGAGGATTCGTGCCAAACTAAGAAAAGGTGAAATTGGCACCTCTTTTGGCCTACATAGTGGAAGGCCTAATACTCAGAAAGCTTCTCGGTCATTCCTTCCGTAATGTAGCGCAAACAATGACCGCTTCTTTTCGCAAAGTGGAATGACCAATGGACCCAAGAGTGCAGCAGTTTGCCTTGGACACATTGGCTCCTTTTGTGCAGTTGAACTAAAATCAAGTCGAGAATAAAACCGAGCTTTAATTTTGATATCCTCGTAAGCAAAAAAAGGTATAAGGGAAACAATTATCGAGAAATAACGGTTGATGACTTGTACTCCCGTAAGAAAAACATCTACTGATCTACCTTATCTTAATGGGAAACAAAGCAGGAGAGTAGCAATTCTCAATCAGTGTGATTCATTCATATTAACTGAGACATTATCTTAACAATGCCTTGTTTCAAGATGCATAAAGAACGAAAAAGCAGAAAAGTATCATTCTTAAAACAATGTGACTGATTCATTTTAACAGAGACATTATCTTAACAGAGACATTTTAACAGAGACATTATCTTAACAAACAGCAATACAATAGCTTCAATTCTATATTTATTTAAAATAGTACCAATACAAGTAGCACAACATCTCAAAGCACACTACACAATCATGTGGATGAAGGCCTGTACTGACATTTCATGAGACGAACAAGATAAAATACGAATCTGCCAACACGCATAGGAAATCCAATCTCGTTTTGTGCAGTTGCACTGAAATCAAGCAAAGTGTTGCACGTAGCGAAGCAAAATGTCGCAATAGCAACAAGTTGAATAGATATCCTGTATAAACAGAGGCAAAAAGAATCAACCATCGCTAATAAAGGAGGATGAAACATGCGCCACAAAATGGTAATCCCGCCAATCCCTAACAAGTTTTGCAGTTTTGAAATAAGATTCAGTAGTTAATTCTAAGAGTGGCATCAATTACTGGCTTATAAAGGGGGTGATGCTGAATTTGTTGTAACAAAGCAACAAGCATCACGTCTGGGTTGGTCCCATTTTTGTTCACTACTTAATGGGAAAATACAGCAATACAATAGCTTCAATTCATCATTTATTTAAAACAGTACCAATACAAGTAGCACAACATCTCAGAACACACTGCACGATCATGTGGATGAAGGCAAGTACCAACCTGTCATGACGCACACAGGATAAAATATGAATCTGCCAACACGAATAGGAAATCCAATCTCGTTTTGTGCAGTTGCACTGAAATCAAGCAAAGTGTTATGCGTAGTGAAGCAAAATGTCGCAATAGCAACAAGTTGAATAGATATCCCTGTATAAATAGAGGCAAAAAAGGAATCAATTACTGGCTAATAAAGGAGGATGAAACATGCGGCCACAAAAATGGTAATCCCGCCAATCCCTAACAAGTGTTGCAGTTTTGAAATAAGATTCAGAGTTAATTTCGAGAGTGGCATCAATTACTGGCTTATAAAGGGGGTGATGCTGAATTTGTTGTAACAAAGCAACAAGCATCATGTCTGGGTTGGTCCCATTTTTGTTCACTACTTAATGGGAAAAATAGCAATACAATAGCTTCAATTCATCATTTATTTAAAACAGTACCAATACAAGTAGCACAACATCTCAAAGCACACTGCACAATCATGTGGATGAAGGCCTGTACTGACCTTTCATGAGACGACCAACATAAAATATGAATCTACCAACACGAATAGGAAATCCAATCAAGTTTTGTGCAGTTGCACTGAAATCAAGCAAAGTTGCCGGTGTGACATTTAAGTTTTCTATAGCAACAAGTTGAATAGATATCTCTGTTTTAAGAGGCAAAAAAAACAATTACTCGCCAATAAAGGAGGATGAAACATGCGGCCACAAAAAGAAGCATCTACCTTGTCTTGATGGAAAACAAAGTATATGACAGTAGCATTTCTAAAACGGTTGCATTGATTCATACTAACAGAGAAATTCTTTTAAAACAGATCAGTAGTTAATTCTGAGATTAACAACAGCAAAATAGCTGCATGGGACATGCCAGCACCATGTGGGTCCACACGTATAAATGGGTGATGCAGAGTATGTAGCCAAGAAGCATATATGCGCTGGTCCCATATTTGTTCTCTTTGAACCTTCTTCCTATGTAAGGGGAGCAAATCTAGTCGTGCACAAACTACCCGACCCCCAGTTTCTTTCCCTTTTCAACAAAGAGATCGGTTCCTTACAGATGTGTGTACTGGGTTACCCCCTTTCTCCCTTTTCGACCTACAAAGCGGTTGGATAGCCAGTCTATACTACTTTCCGCCCCTCCTTTCCTCATTGAACCACGTCCTAGATGCTTGCTCCAACCCACCGCACCCTTCTTTCCTCTTTGAACCAAGGTTAGATTCGACTACAGATCGAAAAAGATCCACATTGAGCTAGAGCAACGACGGTTTCAAAGAAACTTATACCTTAGGGTCGTCGGGATGTGGCAAGGCGTGCGGCGGGAGGCCGGATCTGCCCACACTACGTACGGCAGCGAGGAAGAAGGGGTCGGTGGCCCTCCCAAGACAAAGCGCTGGGTGAAAGAGAACAGCAGCAGCCGGCAGTGGATTGCCTCCCTCGCCAAGGCGATAGAGTGAACGCTGCACCTCCTCCCTTCCCGGTGCGATGGGATACAGACGCCTCCTTCACCAGCTGTGAGGGGGGCGAGAGAGACAAGAGGCCAACGCAGTCTTGTTTAGATCTGGTAAAGAGAGGGTGAGAGACTGTGAATATAGCAAACCCTAGCAAATGAACGTTGAGCCTCCAGCATGTAACATATATGTAGTGCGGCGAGCGTGTGGAGAGTGCAAACCCTAGCGAAAAAGCGCCGAGGCTCCCGCTTATATATATACTACTATAGTACGGACTGAGCTCCGGTGCCTTCACTACACCTGCTTTTGGCTGTATGACAGGTGAGCCAGCCACATTTTGGGCCCACCTATCGTAAATCCAAAGGCAGGTGCACTAAGTCAATGAAGCTGCGTCCATATAGTAATCTCGTGTATACGACTAAAATATAGTGGAGTGGTTTTCTTATTCTCTCCATAACAATCGTTTTAAATTGTGTAAGTATGAAACGAAACTCTTTATTTAATGTACAGTGAAGAAAACTAGTACTACTTCCGATGAACTAACGATCCACGCCCACGCGTCCTGGTCGCACTTCCTGTCCTTCACGTGTGGTACACTACCCTCCCTTAAGTGAACAACCACACATGCGCCAAATAATCGAAAACGTGTGAGAGTGTCTACAAATAAAGAAATTTAATTTCAATTATCGGAAAGGTTTGAGAGTATTACAAAGTTTGACTTCAGTAACATCTAATATGCGGAGTAAATAAAAATGGAGGGCTACTACGTTCATCCGGGTTTTTAGTCCACACCATTTTTTAAATCAAAGTTAATAGCTGGACAAATAAAATTATAGGGGAGCTGGAGACAAAGTTGTGAGAAGGCTTAGAAATCAATACAAAACTTATGCTCTTAGTACCAACGTCGATCCTTCTTTGAGGAAACGTTTGGTTCATAGCCAATTGTGTGATAAAATTGCACCAACATGAAAGACGACCGCGTCTCCAACGCAACCAAGGTGAACTAACGAAGGATATCATCTTTGTGCATAACAAGCAAAGAGCACTGATGGAAGACAGCTTGTTTTTCGTTGAAAATCGATCAGCTTCACCAGCCGACGCAACCATGAGGCGCAACCATGAGCATCGATAGGTCATTGTGGTGATGCATCAGCCATTTGGCATCAAGTTTGGGTTAGGCACCTAAGAAGTTCGACAAATCCTCACTGTGGTATGTTTCTTCTCAGTAATCAAGCTCGAGGAAGGAAGAACCACGTGGCAGAGGACAGTGAGGCGGAACAACAATGGCCATCCAATTTTGTGCAGTTCCACTAAAATTGAGGAAGACATGCCCGGGTATGGAGACACACATCACTGTTTCCAAAAATATAAAAAAGGGTTAGCAACGACATCTCAATTGTCAATAAGAATTAATGAAAAGTACAGGAGTAATTATCTTGATGAGAACTAAACCAGGATACCCGAGAAAAAAAGCATTTCTTCATTTAACCAGTGATAGTACTACCACCATATGGACAATTACCGCACAAACACCATGTACTTTTTGTCGAAACAACATGTATACCTCCACCGAGGCATAAATCAGGACAACTTTTTGAGTGGAATTTCCTCTATAATAGTAGTACTAGTAGGTTATGTTGGACCAGCCGACGAACCCTAGCTACTATGCATGGGGAGCTGGGGAGTAGTCGCATAGAAGACAACCCGAACGCAGCGACCTGGGGAGCTGGAGCAGTACAAGAAGTTATACCTCAGGTGGGCGAGATGTCGTTTAGGTGGGCGGGCGGGATCTGCCCACACGACGGCAGCGAACAAGGGTGCTGAGGATCTTCGTCCGCGCCAGCGCTGGCTCCGAGAGGACGGTGTGCATCGGCTTCCTCCATCGCCGACGGAGACAATGTCAACGCTGCACCTCCTCACCTCCCGCAGCGGACGGGATTCGGTCGGATCTGTGACCACCGGTGAGGAGAGAGATAGAGTGGACACTGTCATCTTGTTTTGATATGGAGAGGGTGAGAGAGCGAGACGCGAGAAACTCTATCAAACAAGAGGCTATAATGGAGTAAAAAATCTCTCCATAGCAGTGGTTTTAAATAGAATACGCGCGTTCCCGGAAAAAGGAAACGAAAACTGGTGGACAATTTTTTAAGGGTCTGTCTAGGACACATCTAGATGTGACATAGTTATGTCACATATAAGTTGATGTCCACTCTGTTTGTGGTCCTTTCCTAGTTTTTTTGTTTCTGGTTGCTACATTATATACTTGTGGGAGCTTAGATGTGATATCCTTAAATAACATCTAGATGTGAATTAGACAAACTGATTTTCTAACGTACCAAGAAAGAAAACTCAATCAAAAACACGCCCCACTTCCAGGTCGCGAGAGTCGTCGCGCACACACACATAGACATAGACATGCATATCCGTGTTTACGTAAAATTCCATTTCCATCTCCATCTCCAATCATATTTGTCCAACTGGCACATTATTACGTTGTTAATTATATATGCAGCACTATTAACGTACAACATCTCTTGTTTGCGCACGTCCGGACCGCTGCCACGGCCGGTCCTGACCAACCCGAACCCTCTTCATCACCCGCGCGTGCTTCCCGCCCGAAACGGTCAGTGCCGCATTCATGCCCGGCCAGAGCGGACGCGACCTCTCACTGGCGCCAGCATTGAAGCGGCGCGCCGGCCGAGAGAGCATCGCCCGCACCGCTTCCGGGTGCACGCGGCTGCTCCGCGTTCAAAGGTCACAATAGCCGGCTACAACATGCATGTAAAAAGTTCTTGGGAGTCCGTGCTACAGCTAGCTGTCCTCCCCCATCTCGTCAATCTCTTCCAGTATTGCTAGTACTCCATGGTGCGATCCATCGACAAGCAGGCCTGAAAGTTATGGTATACTACTCGGTTTGTGGTGAGTGGCATGCCGAGCGACCGTGTGGGGTTGAGCCGTGGAGGAGGGTGAGACACGAACACGACAGACGTGATTTAAACGTTGGTTTTTCTCGATGGCGCGATCCAACGAAACGAAACGTTGGTTTCTCTCCATTTCCATTTTTTCTCCGGAAAAACGGAAACTTTTCCACTCCATTATCATTCCTATTCCAAGGTTGCCCCGTTACAACATTCCATCAAATACAAAGGAAAACTAACACGCATGCTGATGCATCTCAATGATTCACAGATCATAGCTAATATTTACTTCACAACTAAAGAAAAAGTTGTGAGCGCGTACGATAGAAAAACTACTGATGGGGTCACTACGACTTAAACCCTAAACCCTAAACATGATTTAATTTCCTGGCCGTAGAACCTGTCAAGGAAAGACGGCCGGCACCCTCGGATCATACGATGCTTTTGTGCAGTTCCACTAAAATCGACCTGAGCATCCCCGATGGCAAAGGTATTGAAGAAGTGTGATTAGAATAATAGTATCGCACTAGTTCATGAGACATAAACTCATCACAAGTAGAAGCCGTAGAAGTAGAGAAAGATCGACATGGAGATGGAGCTACGGAAGTGGAGCAAGCCGCTCCAAAAGGAAGATGGACTACCCGGGACGCCGGGCTGTAGCTAGAAGGGCGGTTGGGACGCGACATCGCCCATACCGCGGTGACTTCGATTGGGACGCACCGACTGTGGGTTTTCTCCTTGCCGATGTCGATCAAGGCTTCACGCAGAACATTGTTCCTTCCCCAGCTGCGGGATCAGGCCCGCGTTCTATGCTTGTGAAGAGAGCAACCTAAGCAAGCAGGCTTGTAGCTTAGGCTCCTGCTAGTGTATATATAGTTGTTTTTTTTTCTCCATATCAACCATTTTATATTGCGACGTGTCATTCAAGAGTGAAATGATGGTTGCTTCTTCCGACTAACTTATCGTGGTGATTTGACTACTCCTTAGTGGCCCCTACACGCACTCCCCTACGTATGCAACAATCACACGCACACATGGATGCAAAACCGCGTGGACGCCCTAATGCATGCATGTCCGAGCACACGACGGAACACACACGGTCACGCCAAGTGCTCAAACTACACGCATGCATGCACACATACTCGGTCGAGGTGAGCTAGTGACCGTATGAACACCGGAAAATATATATATTGAGCGCAATGAGCGATTATGAAGTCCATCGACCGTATTTTTACAAATATACATGATGCACAGTGTATTTATCTCGTTAGAAATTAAGCCATATTAACCGGAGAGGAGGCAGCATGGACTAGCATTACTTTGTTGTGTCCCGTCAACTTGCCGAACGAGGAGAATGCTGCAGGACGGGAGAAGCTTGCGCGCGGTGGCTTGCAGGACAAGGAGAAACTTTTGAATAATGCAAGCTCTCCCTCGCTCAAGCGATGGACGTGCAACAGTTAATTCGGTGTCAGATTGCCAGAAGCATACTACACCATACTACTAGTGCTATTATTGCTCGACTTCCCGAACAGCCAAGTGCAAAGTTTACTAGTACTACTACTATAGTCCATAAAGGTACGTACTATACTAGTACTACTAGGAACCGGATGGAGGAGCGTCTGCACTCTTATTATAATTTTAAAATGTGATAAAGCAATCTTCAACACATTTGGTTCTCTTCGAGGGTTCTCGCATGTGATAATGGAAGTTGATTGCATGGAACACTCGCCACAATTCTCGCTTAATTCTGGCTCATATCCTGTTACAAATAGTAGCGCTCAGTAATATTCCCCTTTTTTTGTTATTCAGCATGTAAATAGGTCAGCAAACCTTGTGGCGCATCTTCGTGCGAACCGTGCTTGCTGCACTTTGAATGTGGCCGAGAGTTGGCTTGATGAAACACCTCGCTTCCTACTTCTTTTTTTGGCTTCCTAGTGACCAGTGTCTTGGCTGATCGTCCTAAGAATGCTTATATATGAATAAAGCTCTCTCATTTACCCGCAAAAAAGATTAAGCCATATTAACCGAAAAGGAGGGAGTATGGACTAGCACTACTTTTGGTGTGTCCCGTCAACCAGCGTAACGAGGAGAAGCTTGCAGGACAAGGTGAAGCTCGCCACGCTTTTGACTAATGCAACCTACCCTCGTGGACATGCATCAGTCCATTCGGTGTCGATTGTCGAGGCATACATCAGTAGTACCCAACATGCGGAGTACCATCATTGTTCGACTTCACGAAGGCGCTTAAGAGCCAAGCGCAGTAGTACGCGTACTCTACTTGGTTTTGCACCTTCATACCACTCCACCCTCCGTCACAGTTTACAAGGCACGCTTCATTATGATGCATTTCTCTCAATACATTTCCACCACCAGAGAGACTTTAGACGTGTTTGGTTTAATGCTCAATTAATTAGGGTGTGGTAACCGCAATCAAGTCCACAATTTTCACTCCATGTACTGTACTACTACGGAGTGCATGCATGTGTGTACCCGGGGTGGAAGCACTGCATGCATGTGTGTACGCATTATTCCCTCTAGTAATAGAGGCCGTGCTATAACTACCAATGCTATTTTTCAGGCCGATCGCTAGTCACCTTGGTCCCACAGATTTTTTTTCTTTTTTCTGAAGCGCGATGTATAAACAGTGACGGATGGAGTAGTATGAGCGGATTCAAAGAAGAGCGTATTGATGGTTGCTTCTTCAGAGCAACTTACAGTGGGAAAGGTGGGGCTTATGATTTGACTGCTCATTACTCACTATTAATGCGGCGCAACGACCAGGCTGAGTCTCCCATGCGGTTGTGCACTACCCCCTCGGTTCTTAAATATACTCCGGAGTATTTGTCTTTCTAAAATATGTTGAAATCTCTGTTAAGACGAATAGAATATTAGGAACGGAGGGATTACACATACGAAGCAAAATGAGTGAATCTACACTCTAAAATATGTCGTTTGAAATTTATAAAAAGACAAATATTTAGGAACGAAGGAGTATAATTTTGTGCATGGCACATGGACCCGGATGATGAAGAGGCTTCTGGCAATGCTATCAAGCTTCCATCATTTGTTTACATAATTGACGTACTATACAAATAATTTTCCAGCGACATGAAATTGTACAATGGTGTGAGCTTTCAGCTTTTGTTTCGCGTGTCTTGCCATCGATGCTCTTTCGGAAACAATAAAAAACTAACTTCCTTGCTAATGCATGTCAATTATTAGTAGATCAGAGCTAATAATTACATCACAACTCAAGACAAAGTTGTGAGAAGGTGTTAAATTAAAATTGATCCATGCTTTCATTGGCAGCAACGTCCCCCTAGCTCTGTCTAAATCAACAAGGCATGTTGGGAAAAAAAGTACCTGTCTGGAGCATGCAACATCCCGATCATTTTGTGCAGTTCCACTAAAATAGCGCTGAGCGTCCCTGTTCCAAAGATATCAAGTGTGATTACAATAATAGAGGACTGCTGATGAAACAATAAACACACAAATAGAAGCCGGTCACCATTGCAGTCTCTCTTAAGACTAACTAGTTGGAGAAGATTAGGCTCGGAGTTGGATGAGGAGGATAGAGCAAAATCAATCTCCCTTTGTGCAGTCGCCCTGAAATGTAGAGACGTTGCCCGTGTGACATTTTAGTACAACAACACAAAACACTCTTAAGAAAAAAGTGATTTGTGCAGTTCACCTAAAGGTCGCAATAGCAACGAGGTGAAATGGATAGCCCTGTTTGCAAAAAAAAAGGTAGAAAGGAAACAATTGCTGGCCAATAACAGTTGATGACACATGCGACGACAAAAAAGAAGCATATTCCTTGTCCTAAGGGAAGATAACAACACGGTTGTGTTTGTCTAAAACGGTGTGAGGACGAGAATGCAATATGGAAAGTACGCCAGACGAGCTACGTTTTGGGCAAAGAACTATGGAAGATCCACATGCAGCGACGTGGGAAAACGGGCAGTGGAGCATGGCCGGAGGGGATAGCTGGAGGTCGTCGGGATGTAACTAGGTGAGCGGCTGCGGGCGGAATCTGCGAGCAGGTGGCGTAGGCCCTGCCGCGCCGGAGCTTGGTCAGAGAGAACGACGTGTACAGCAGATCGGGACGTGCTGCCTCGGCGCCGTTGAACGGAGAAACTATGCACTTCCTCCCTTTCCCCCGACGGACGGGATGCGGCCGGATCACTGACCAACGGTGAGAGAGAGAGGCCACCACACTCCCTTTCCCCCGGTGGACGGGATGCGGCCAGATCAGTGACCAACGGTGAGAGAGAGAGAGAGGCCACCGCACTCCCTTTCCCCCAGCGGATAGGATGCGACCGGACCAGTGACCAACGGTGAGAGAGAGAGAGGCCACCGGAGCCTTGTGTGAGATACTCTGAAGAGCGGACTACATTTTCCTCCATAAAAATCGTTTTATATTCTGTGTACGTGCCATTGAGCGCTATAACTTTATTTAAAAATAACGCGGCAACGCGTCAAGTCGAACTTTGTTTCATGCACGTGTGGTACATGACCTCCCTAGGTAGACAACCGCTACAGGCGTTCAAATTAGCACGTGGGCTGCCATTTCGTAAAGAAATGAGCTCCACCATGTACCCGCGCGGGTGTGGCTGGGCACGAAGCGTGAGTACGTGCACGGTGCACCTATTCTCTTCTTGTATATGTACACCACCTACGTGGGGTTGTGTGAGAGAGATACAAACCTAGAGAGATATAGTGTCTGGATTCTTGAGAGTTTTTTGTGTGTGTGTGTGTGGGGGGGGGGGTCAATCAAAAAATTTAACATATGCAATGTGTGTGAAATAGAGTCCTGGATATAACATATATATAGAGGGGGCGATCCACGAGAAGAGAGTGGAGGTATCATCGGCTTCAGGTGTCTATAGAATCGAAGAGAGGGATGATGTGTGTGTGTGTGTGTGTGCGCGCGCGATCGATAAAGAGTGCCATCGAATTTGTGTGTGCCCACGTCAAAGATATAGAGTGGCTGGCCTACTGGAACATGAGATGGGACATGTGCAGTTTGTCTCTGTGGCATGGATACCTACCTGCAGCGCCGACTATCGGTGTGTGGTGGGGAAGAGGGAGGCCCAATTAACTATAGAGGTACAATGGCTGGTATATGTGTGGAGGAGGAGAGAGGCCTATCTCATGTATTAAGGAGATCGATCTGCCTCATGTATTATGGGAGATCGATCGGCATCCATGCATATGTGCAGAAGATGAATAAGGTTGGGAGAGAGACAGAGCTAGAGTGTTGGAGGGGGTGGTAGTGGAGTTGCTTCTAACAAATGGTGGGATAGGCTTGCTAGACAAACGGAGGGCACGCCCGCAATATCAATAAGAGAGGAGATGGCTTCTTGTTGTCTGTGACGTGCGTGTGAGAGACGGGTCAGGAGGCATGCACGAATGATGAGGGGGACGATGTGGCTGTGGTAAGAAGACGTAACTACATAGGAAGATCAATCTCCCTTTGTAAGAGAAAGGAGAGACATAACTTGTGAGGTACGTCGATCGATGGGGGGGGTAGTTAAAGTCGATCTAGGTATATCTTGGGAGATCTATCGGTATACATGCATGTGTGTGTTAGAAGAAAATGAGGCACAAGGAGAAGGATAGAGAGAGAGGGGCATACTATATCGAGGGGGAGCAGTGTGCGAGTACGAGAACGATGAAAAGAGTGGTGGGAGTGAGGCATGGACGGTGACAAGAGAAGAGGGGAAGCTTGTGTTTGTGCTAGGCACACCTGGCTAGAGAGGCATATCGATCGATGTGTGCCGTAAAGAAGGAGCTGGGGGGGCCTACACACACCATGGGTGAACGACCTAAAGTGAAAAGATGAATTTGCGCGATGGAGCTAGAGAATGCTGAGGGAGGGTGAGAGGGATGCGGGCGTGTGCATGCATAAGAGAAAGTTAGCGCTAGGTTCACAGATAAGAGGGTTGTGTGGGTGTAAAACACGAATAGAGATCATATATACTTCATTATAAAAAGTGAATTCGGATATTTGAAGAATTTATCATAGTGTTTCAAACCGACGGATGTGTGAATATATATAACGGTGATACACATGGTGTGGTTATGAACATGGTATACTACATTTAATATATTTTATCTCTACTCTTATAAAAAAACGGAGTTGTTGATGATGGTCCTGCATTATAGGCCGTCTGATTTATATCTGGCGGATAGCAAGGAAACTATGATGGTTGAAGTTGGCAACAATCATGATTGTAGATTCTTATTGAAATAGAGAAACGAATTCAAATTTAGTTCGAATTGCAGCGGTAGTATAGACATTTGGAATGCTCTAAAATATTGGTATGAGTAGGTTACATGCATTATACAGCAAGCAAAAAAATTAATCGGACATAACATGGATTCATACTCCCTCCTTCCATCTACATAGGGCGTAATGAGATTTTTAAGACAGCCTTTGACTATTGACAAGATTAATAGTACATGAAATGCACAATGTGAAAATTATATCATTGAAAGAACCTTTCACAAGCGAATTTAACGGTGTGCTTTGTGTAAGTTGCATGTGATATATCATTGCTCTAATATTTGGTCAAAGTTAGCATCGAAAAACACATTAGGCCCTATATAGATGGAAGGAGGGAGTAGCTTTGAATAGCATTTGTATAGTAAAACGGGGCAAGACTCTCTCTTTGTGTGGTGTGAATAGTTTTATTTTTTTCGTTTTCTTTTTGGTTGAGGGAAGTGCGAATTGATTTGGTACGTACAAGTAAAATATTACGACACGTTAGGCTTGTCCCTAAAATTCAACCCGCGTCTTGTTATATCCCGAAAATTCAGATATCGTGCTCCCAAAATTGGCGCCTTCACAACCTGCGCCTTGCTATCCCGAAATCACAACGCAGCGATAACTCCCTCCACTGCCAAATCCCGACACGAAATCCCCTTCTAACCCTGAGCCGAAAGCCGCTTAGTTCAAATCGGTGGGGGTACTTTTGTAACACACCCTACATTTTGGACAAGCGCGTTCCTAAGTCATGCTTCACCCCCTCCCATCACCCCCTTTTCGCCATTCGAAATCCCAGGCCGCCATAACCTCTCCGCTCCAGCCGCGAAACCCCACCCTCCTCCGTCCGCCACATCACCACTGCCCAGCCGGAGCCTCTTCCTTGACGACGTAGTCCACCGCAACAGCTCGACGTCCCTCGTCCACCTCCCCGGATGAGGATACATCATCCATCTCGCCGTCCCGCCGGTTCAGCCGCCCCATCCTCCACCTCCAAGGAGCTGCTCCGACGATCGCCTCGTCTATCGCGGCTGCTCCATCCCCCACGCCGCCCTTAACCTGCTCCACCGAACCGCAGCATCCTCACCGACTCCTCGGACGAAGCCGAGGCCTACTCGGCGCCACCAAAGAGGTTATACACTCATCGTGATCGCACCTTCTCCTTAACTCGACTTCCCGCACCGACGGTGCTCCATCCGCACCCCATGGAGCGGCTACCTTGAAGCCAGTGCTGGCGACATCTCCACGGCGGTTCTCCCCAGTGAGGCCCCTTCGCGGGCGGCGTCCATACCAGCCGGATTCGCTGCTGCTGCTCGGCTCTCGCCGATCGCTCGCCGCCAGCTGCTGCTGCTGCTTCCCCTCGCTCGGTTGCCACTCGCTCGATTAAGCCACACTTCAATGACTGAATCGACTTTTGGGTCACCATTTTCAGGGGTTGGGGGGCTCGGGAGTTAAGGAAGAACCACCGCAGCGGGACGGGGCTCACGGAGAGGTACCCCACTATCTAACTTAGGGTTCAGGGTGGGGGGCCTAGAGGGCTGGCCGGGGCCGTGGCGGCGAGTTGTCTCGGGGCGGCGAGGCGGCGCTGGGGCCGACGGTTCGGCCGGTGGTGGCTGGCAGCTCAGGGGGGTGCAGGTTGAAGATGAACTGCAGGCCCTCCCTAAACTACATGTCAAGTGCCTCTCTGCTACCATTGCGCTCAGGCCGACAAGAGTATTCAGATTCCACAGTAAATTTCAGTTTGGACAGTTAAGTTCAGAGTCAACAGTTTTTACCTCATTTGTTGTAGTTAGGTTGTTTTTGGTGATGTTAATTATACATCCATTTTACATCATCTATTGGAGATGCCATTAGAATCCCACTTGAGATTGACGATGTATGTCTTGTGCTGCTTCAGCCTTGACGTCTTACGGCTCACCGGAGCTGCTCCAACGACATAACGATCCATCACAACAGAGCAGTGCCCTGGACGCCGTCTACAGATTCCTCAGATCTTCCTCCACACCTCCGACAGCCACTCTGCCTCAACTGCTTCAGCGACCAACCCAATCATGTTGAGGTCGACACGGCTACGACAAAGAGGTTGTACACTTGTTGCATCACTTATTACTATACATTCACGTCGATCCATTAGGGCTATTTTGGTTCAACGGAAAAACATCGATCCACTGGTTGTTACCATCACTCTAAATTTCCGCAGGCTCTCCTTACATAATCTCACCATATTTTTTTCGTATGCATGTCAGATATTGTACACAGTCATGCTGAACATGTAGAGAAAAAGAGAAGAGTTTTGCGCAGCAATACAATGTCATATAGACATCTCTCCATGGTGGGTTCAATGGCAAACCCTCCCCACCCCTCTCCATATTGTAATCCAGAGGAAGATATCTGTTCTGAGGCGGATTCGGACGCCGCTGACCACTCCTATTTACCCCCAAGGTGTTTGCTCTACCTTGACATGATGATGTTAGTCATATCATGCATATGTTGCCTTGCAGTGCCTACTTTGGACATCATATATGTCATCTGCTTAGTTTAGACATGTTCTGTAATGCCACCTGTTTAGTTTCTATATCATATATGGGAATTATGCAGTCTCATGTCTTTTAGCCAGCCATAATATATGTGAAATGTGCAATGCCATCCTGTTTAACCAGGCATCATATATTTGAATGATATCTTGCCCATCCTTTTCTTCATTACATTTCCATTTGTCGACTATGTTTGTACATTAAACTACTCTTCCTGTGAGTCAGCCATTTGGGTGGGAGATGGAAAATCTGGAGGAAAACAAGGCCTTCAGAGCAGACAGTGCTACCTATCAAGCAGATCTCTTGTTGGGTCCCGATAGCTCCTCGTAGATGGATTCAGATGGATTCAGAGATGATGACCAGTCCTATTCCCCACCGAGGTGTATGCTCTAACTTGGCACGGTTATATCTGCTCATATCATGCATACGGTGTCTTGCATTGCATAGTTTAGACATCATATACACAATATTCAACACCATGTTCTTAGTTCGGACATCATATCGAATGCCCTCTGCTTAACATATAAATCGATATGTGAATTAAATGATGCGATCCTGATTACTTAGATAACATGTAGGTGAATTATGTCAGCGATCCTGTTTAGTTATTCATCATATCTTTGAATTATGTTATGCTATGCTATCCAGTTTAGATAGACATCATATATGTGAAATTATGTCATGCTATCTGCTTTAGTTAAACAATATACATGTCAACTATTTCATGCCCTCTTTTTCCACACTATCTATTGCATCTCTCTCATACAATGTCTGACATTCAACTATGTTTCTGTTTATCAGCCATTTGAATTGGAGCGGTGATACCAAGATTCAGCCGACTAAAAACACGGTCTTCAAATAAAACAGTGCTACCTATTGGTGGAGATAGCACCCCGGTTGTACATGCACAAGAACCAGCCCTACCACACATAACCCAAACTCTCGCAGATTGTACCCCTACTACGATGGACAGAGAACCAGCTTCACCCAATCTAACCCCAACCCAAGACGATAGTAACCCAGTTCCTGTTGACACAGCACCATCTCCACCACAGAGCTCCCAAACAAGAGCAGTTAGTAAGGCAGCTCCAGTGCCCAAAGGGCCAGTACTATCACGGCGAACCCCAACTCCACCAGTTAGTAAGCCTATTCCTGTGGAGGAAGCACAACCAGCTAGTCGTAGTTTAGCATCTACCGATTTGATGTTGTTAAATCAGATAAAGCGTATCTTCCCATCTTGGAAATATTATAATCAAGATGAAGGAAAATGCCATTGCAAGTGTTTGTCCAGAGTTATGTGTAAGTAATGTTATTCATGGCAATTACTTTGCTTTGTCCCATACATCCTACCTCCATGATGGTTATAATACAAGCAAATTTTCCCATTTTTCTCTATAGGGAAGGACCGATTTGGAAACTCGGGATGAGGTAACCTGTGCTAATACCTCTCGCTATCTTCAAGAATGCTTGGTGGCGAGATCGAATTACTCAAGAAAACATACTTCACCGCAAAGAAACTCATCAAATTCCCTTACGCTCTCCCGAGACACATTTATTGGACGATGATCTGGAACGCCTTTGTTCATCTTCGTCCCAACCAAGAATGTGGTAAGGTCTATGAGCTCATTTTCTATTTTTAAGTATTATATTCTTGCGTCTTCATCAGACTGCTCATGTAGAACAAGTGCCTAAACCTGAAGAACAATTGTTCTAATTTAAGATTCCATTGCTACCATAGGACATAGATATATGTTTGTTTGATGCTTTTATTATGTACTAGTACTTGGCAATAGAAGACTTGGTAGTTTAATCCTGTCCACCTTACTAATGAACTGGTTCACCAAAATGAGTTTCATATACTAGTACATGCTAAACTTGTTATGTGTCTGCTTGTTTCTTCTTTTAGAATGCTGACAGAATATTGGGGAAGAGTGCCTTATTAAGCAACGGTAAAGGAAGTAATGCAGATAAGGTTCAGGATAGTGACACATCTTTTCTTGGTTTAGTGTAGGAGTTACTGGCCACTACCGCTTGCACAAGCTATTCAAACTCACCGTCTGAATCAGTTCGGTTTGTTGAGTCTCAACTACAAGTTGGAAGACATCGATCACCGTGTCTTGCGACAAGAAGTGGAAGGACTGCGAAGTCCCCGGAGCATTCAGATGCATACTTTCCGTGCAACAACAAGCGTTGAGGATTTTAGCGCCAAACAAGACAAAGCTAATCAGCTTGCCAAAGATGGTGGATACCAGATAACGCTTTCTTGAGCTCTTCCAAGTTGTTTCAGTTATGTTTTGTTTTGCTGCTGCGCTTATTTGCTTTGGTGGCCAATTTTGACGGCCAATGTATATGATATGCTGCTTTATTCCCTATATTTGCACTGGTGGCGAACTTTGGTGCCCAGTGGATGTAATATGTGTAATAGCCGTGATAGCCTAGCGTTAGTTGCTTGCTTATATATTTCCTTGTTGTCTTGTTTATTTGTTTGCTTCTAGTCATTGCAGTTATTTTTCCGTGGTTAACTAGTGGCTGCAATAACCTATTTTTAAAAACTAGGCCACAATAACCATGGGCTAATATTTACTGTAGTGACACTGGGCCTCCTACGGGCCGTAGAAATAGTGGGCCTTCTACGGGCCGTAGAAACAATGGGCCTTCTACGGGCAGTTTCATCAATGGGCCTTATATGGGCCGTATGATCAATTGGCCAAACATGGGCCAATAACAGGCCGCATTATGGCCGTAAACGGGCTAGAGTTGGAATCGTCCGTTCATGGGCCGAACGTAACGGGCCATCGTTAATAGGCCGTATTTGATGATGCTATGAAAACGGCCCAACGTATTAACGGACCACAAATGGGCCGACTGTAACCACGGGCTGAATTTGGCCCACAAGCAGAAAATGACAGTAACGGGCCGTAAGTAAACAAATGCTAGAAATGAGCCCAAGAATAAATGGGCTCTGAGAAGGCCGAAAGATAACATGGGCTGGAAACGGCCCAACGGAATAATAGGCCGTTAATGGGTATAAAATGATACACTGTTCATTACGGGCCAGTTTCACCACGGGCCGTTAATGGGTGTAAAGTGATACATCGTTCATTACGGGCGATTTCACCACGGGCCGTTAATAGGCCAAGAGTTACATAGGGCCTCATATGGGCCGAAGACGCCATGGGCCATACATGGGCCGGCGAAAACGGGCTGGAATCATAATGGATGGCCCAGATGATGCTACTGGGCCTAATTCGGATAGGGCGTAACGGGCCTTGGGTTAGCGGGCTGTAAATGGGCTATATGCGAATAGGCCGTTAACAGGCTTTCCATGGGCCGGCCCGCCAGCTTTTGACCAAGTCAAACGGGCCGGCCTTTTCACAGGAATGGGCCTCAGTTGGGCCGTGCAACGTGTCGACGTATCATAGGCGCCTATCTGACCCACTAACGAGCTGACACGTGTTTCGTCCGGCCAATAAGAATTTTACACGTGGAAATTTCCCACTGGTCGGGGATGTTAACGGGTTATCGGATCCAAAACCCGACCCGATAGCTTAACGGCGTTCCGTTACGGTGGATTCCATGTGTCGGTCACCCTTGACGAAAGCACTTCTGTGACGCGCGATTTATCATCATGGAAGTGGACACTTCCGTGATGATAATTTTGGTAATGTCATGGAACACTTCTACGACAACACAGGTATGACTATCTTGATTCTGTCATAAATTTTTCATGGATGTACATGCATGACAAAAAACACGACCTACTGTGACAAACACGTATCATCACGGAAGTGTATTTTTTTGTAGTGGTTGTTTGAGAGAGACCATCTTCATCCTACGCCTCCCACGGATTGATAAACCTTAGGTCATCCATTTGAGGGAAATTTGCTACTGTCCTACAAACCTCTGCACCTGGAGGCCCAACAACTTCTACAAGAAGAAGGTTGCGTAGTAGACATCAAGCTACGTGTCTGGTTGTAGGAGTTCCAGAAGTATACGTTTGTTACAGATTACTACAGGCTATTCTGTTTTTGACAGATTCTGTTTTCTATGTGTTGTTTGCTTATTTTGATCACTCTATGGCTAGTAAAATAGTTTATAAACCATAGAGAAGTTGGAATACGACAGATTTAACACCAATACAAATAAAGAATGAGTTCATTACAGTACCTAAGTGGTGGTTTTATTTTCTTATACTAACGGAGCTTACGAGTTTTCTGTTGAGTTTTGTGTTGTGAAGTTTTCAAGTTTTGGGTAAAGATTCGATGGACTATGGAATAAGGAGTGGCAAGAGCCTAAGCTTGGGGATGCCCAAGGCACCCCAAGGTAATATTCAAGTATAACAAATCGTCTAAGCTTGGGGATGCCCCGGAAGGCATCCCCTCTTTCGTCTTCGTTCATCGGTAACTTTACTTGGAGCTATATTTTTATTCACCACATGATATGTGTTTTGCTTGGAGCATCTTTTTATTTTCTTTTGTTTTGCTTGTTGTTTCAATAAAATATCAAGATCTGAAATTCTTAAATGTTAGAGAGTCTTCACATAGTTGCATAATTATTCGACTACTCATTGCTCTTCACTTATATCTTTCAGACTAGTTTGTCATTTGCTCTAGTGCTTCACTTATATCTTTTAGAGCACGGCGGTGGTTTTATTTTGAAGAAATAGATGAAATCTCATGCTTCACTTATATTATCTTGAGAGTCCTAAACAACATCGTAATTTGCTTTGGTTATGAATTTAGTCCTAATATGGTGGGCATCCAAGAGGGATATAATAAAAACTTTCATATAAAGTGCATTGAATACTATGAGAAGTTTGATTCTTTATGATTGTTTTGAGATATGAAGATGGTGATATTAGAGTCATGTTAGTGGAGTAGTTGTGAATTTGAGAAATACTTGTGTTAAAGTTTGTGATTCCCGTAGCATGCACGTATGGTGAACCGTTATGTGATGAAGGCGGAGCATGATTTATTTATTGATTGTCTTCCTTATGAGTGGTGGTCGGGGACGAGCGATGGTCTTTTCCTACCAATCTATCCCCCTAGGAGCATGCGAGTAGTACATCGTTTTGATAACTAATAGATTTTTGCAATAAGTATGTGAGTTCTTTATGACTAAGGTTGAGTCCATGGATTATACGCACTCTCACCCTTCCAACATTGCTAGCCTCTCTAATACTGCTCACCTTTCGCCGGTATCATACACCCACCATATACCTTCCTCAAAACAGCCACCATACCTACCTATCATGGCATTTCCATAGCCATTCCGAGATATTGCCATGCAACTTCCCACCATTCTGTTTATTATGACACGCTCCATCATTGTCATATTGCTTTGCATGATCATGTAGTTGACATTGTATTTGTGGCAAAGCCACCATTCATAATTCTTTCATACATGTCACTCCTGAGTCATTGCACATCCTGGTACACCGCCGGAGGCATTCATATAGAGTCATATTTTGTTCTAAGTATCGAGTTGTAATTCTTGAGTTGTAAGTAAATAAAAGTGTGATGACCATCATTATTAGAGCATTGTCCCAGTGAGGAAAGGATGATGGAGACAATGATTCCCTCACAAGTCGGGATGAGACTCCGGACTAAAAAAAAGAGGCCATAAAAAAAGAGAAAAGGCCCAAATAAAAAAATAAGAAATGAGAGAAAAAGAGATAAGGGACAATGCTACTATCCTTTTACCACACTTGTGCTTCAAAGTAGCACCATGATCTTCATGATAGAAAGTCTCCTATGTTGTCACTTTGATATACTAGTGGGAATTTTACATTATAGAACTTGGCTTGTATATTCCAATGATGGGCTTCCTCAAAATGCCCTAGGTCTTCGTGAGCAAGCGAGTTGGATGCACACCCACTTAGTTTCTTTTGTTGAGCTTTCATACACTTATAGATCTAGTGCATCCGTTGCATGGCAATCCCTACTCACTCACATTGATATCCATTGATGGGCATCTCCATAGCCCGTTGATACGCCTAGTCGATGTGAGACTATCTTCTCCTTTTTGTCTTTTCCACAACCACCATTCTATTCCACCTATAGTGATATGTCCATGGCTCATGCTCATGTATTGCGTGAAGATTGAAAAAGTTTGAGAACATCAAAAGTATGGAACAATTGCTTGGCTTGTCATCGGGGTTGTGCATGATTTAAATATTTTGTGTGGTGAAGATAGAGCATAGCCAGACTATATGATTTTGTAGGGATGACTTTCTTTGGCCATGTTATTTTGAGAAGACATGATTGCTTTGTTAGTATGCTTGAAGTATTATTGTTTTCATGTCAATATTAAACTTTTATCTTTAATCTTTCGGATCTGAATATTCTTGCCACAATAAAGAAATTACATTGAGAATTATGCTAGGTAGCATTCCACATCAAAAGTTCTGTTTTTATCATTTACCTACTCGAGGAAGAGCAGGAATTAAGCTTGGGGATGCTGATACGTCTCCAATGTATCTATAATTTTGATTGTTACATGCTACTATATTATCTGTTTTGGATGTTTATTGGCTTTATTTTACAGTTTTATATTATTTTTGGGACTAACCTATTAATCCAGAGCCCAGTGCCAGTTCCTGTTTTTTCCCTTGTTTCAGTGTTTCGCAGAAAAGGAATATCAAACGGAGTCCAAACGGAATGAAACCTTCGGGAGAATTATTTTTGGAACGGAAGCAATCCAGGAGGCTTGGAGTACACGTAAGGGAAGCCACGAGGAAGGCACGAGGCAGGGGGACGCGCCCACCCCCTTGGGCACGCCCTCCACCCTGTGGGCCCCTCGTGGCTCCCCTGACCGACTTCTTTCGCCTATATATACCCATATACCCTAAAACCATTGGGGAACATAATAGATCGGGAGTTCGGCCGCCGCAAGCCTCTGTAGACACCAAAATGCAATCAGGACCCTGTTCCAGCACCCTGCCGGAGGAGGGATCCCTCACCGGTGGCCATCTTCATCATCCCGGCGATCTCCATGACGAGGAGGGAGTAGTTCACCCTCGGGGCTGAGGGTATGTACTAGTAGCTATGTGTTTGATCTCTCACTCTCGTGTTCTTGAGGTGGTACGATCTTGATGTACCGCGAGCTTTGCTATTATAGTTGAATCTTATGATGTTTCTGCCCCTCTACTCTCTTGTAATGGATTGAGTTTTCCCTTTGAAGTTATCTTGTCGGATTGAGTCGTTAAGGATTTGAGAACACTTGATGTATGTCTTGCCGTGCTTATCTGTGGTGACAATGGGATATCACGTGATCCACTTGATGTATGTTTTGGTGGTCAACTTGCCGGTTCCGCCCATGAACCTATGCATAGGGGTTGGCACACGTTTTCTTCTGGACTCCACGATAGAAACTTTGGGGCACTCTTTAAAGTACTTTGTGTTGGTTGAATAGATGAATCTGAGATTGTGTGATGCATATCGTATAATCATACCCACGGATACTTGAGGTGATATTCGAGTATCTAGGTGACATTACTGTTTTGGTTGATTTGTGTCTTAAGGTGTTATTCTAGTACGAACTCTATGATAGATCGAACGGAAAGAATAGCTTCGTGTTATTTTACTACGGACTCTTGAATAGATCGATCAGAAAGGATAACTTTGAGGTGGTTTCGTACCCTACCATAATCTCTTCGTTTGTTCTCCGCTATTAGTGACTTTGGAGTGACTCTTTGTTGCATGTTGAGGGATATTTATATGATCCAATTATGTTATTATTGTTGAGAGAACTTTCACTAGTGAAAGTATGAACCCTAGGCCATGTTTCCTAGCATTGCAATACCGTTTACGCTCACTTTTATCATTAGTTACCTTGCTGTTTTTATATTTTCAGATTACAAAAACCTATATCTAACATCCATATTGCACTTGTATCACCATCTCTTCGCCAAGCTAGTGCACCTATACAATTTACCATTGTTTTGGGTGTGTTGGGGACACAAGAGACTCTTTGTTATTTGGTTGCAGGCTTGTTTGAGAGAGACCATCTTCATCCTACGCCTCCCACGGATTGATAAACCTTAGGTTGTCCACTTGAGGGTAATTTGCTACTGTCCTACAAACCTCTGCACTTGGAGGGCCAACAACGTCTACAAGAAGAAGGTTGCGTAGTAGACATCAGTGCCCCCCTCTCTCTCATGCACACGCACCTTCCCAAGTCCTCTCGCACCCACCGTCTATCTGCAGGTAGACGTCACACACATATATGCTCTTCACACCCTACCCTGAGGACTTCTAAAAAACCAAAGACGTCGCGCACATTTTATTTTAGCTCACACATCGCACACTTATACTATTACTGTTGTGGCGAACGTTCTTTGGGCATAGTATATTGTACTCTCACGAAGAGAAGCGGTGCAAGCACACACTAGTTCTCTGCTACCACTTGAGCACTGCGTTGGATTTCCCCGAAGAGGAGAGGATGATGCAGCAAAGTTGCGTAAGTATTTCCCTCAGTTTTTGAGAACCAAGGTATCAATATAGTAGGAGGCCATGCGCGAGTCCCTCGTACCTACACAAAACGATAGCTCAATGCAACCAACGCGATTAGCGGTTGTCAATCCCTTCACGGTCACTTACGAGAGTGAGATCTGATAGAGATGATAGATAATATTTTTGGTATTTTTGGTATAGAGATGCAAAGAGAAAAGTAAAAGGCAAAGTAAAAAAGCAAAGCAATAATAAAGTGATGGAGATTGATATAATGAGAATAGACCCGGGGGCCATAGGTTTCACTAGTGGCTTCTCTCAAGAGCATAAGTATTCTACGGTGGGTGAACAAATTACTGTTGAGCAATTGACAGAATTGAGCATAGTTATGAGAATATCTAGGTATGATCATGTATATAGGCATCACGTCCGAGACAAGTACATCGACTCCTGCCTGCATCAACTACTATTACTCCACTCATCGACCGCTATCCAGCATGCATCTAGAGTATTAAGTTAAAAACAGAGTAACGCTTTAAGCAAGATGACATGATGTAGAGGGATAGTTTCATGCAATATGATAAAAACCCCATCTTGTTATCCTCAATGGCAACAATACAATACGTGCCTTGATGCCCCTTCTGTCACTGGTAAAGGACACCGTAAGATTGAACCCAAAGCTAAGAACTTCTCCCATTGCAAGAAAAACCAATCTATTAGGCCAAACCAAACTGATAATTCGAAGAGACTTGCAAAGATAACCAATCATACATAAAATAATTCAGAGAAGATTCAAATATTATTCATAGATAGACTTGATCATAAACCCACAATTCATCGTCTCAACAAACACACCGCAAAAAGAAGATTACATCGAATAGATCTCCACGAGAGAGGGGGAGAACATTGTATTGAGATCCAAAGAGAGAGAAGAAGCCATCTAGCTACTAACTATGGACCTGAAGGTCTGAGGTAAACTACTCACACTTCATCGGAGGGGCTAGGATGATGTAGAAGTTCTCCGTGATGATGGCCCTCTCCGGCGGAGCTCCGGAACAGGCCCCAAGATGGGATATCGTGGATACAGAAAGTTGCGGCGGTGGAATTAGGTTTTTGGCTCCGTATCTGATCGTTTGGGGGTACGCAGGTATATATAGGAGGAAGGAGTATGTTGGTGGAGCTTCGAGGGGCCCACGAGGCAGGGGGCGCGCCTTAGGGGGGGGCGCCCTCCACACTCATGACCGCCTCGTGGCTTTCTTGACGGAGGGTCCAAGTCTCCTGGGTCTTATCTGATGAGAAAATCACGTTCCCGAAGGTTTCATTCCGTTTGGACTCCGTTTAATATTCTGTTTCTCCGAAACACTAAAATAGGCAAAAAAACAGCAATTCTGGGCTGGGCCTCCGGTTAATAGGTTAGTCCCAAAAATAATATAAAATTGGAAAATAAAGCCCAATATAGTCCAAAACAGTAGATAATATAGTATGGAGCAATCAAAAATTATAGATACGTTGGAGACGTATCATTCTCTCACACCCACTCGCGAGTACACGTAGGAGTGCATTTTTTTGAAGCTGGTACAACAAAATCACTCCACTATATATATAAGCAGGAGCCTTAGCGCTTGCTTTACAAGGGTTCCTCTCGTTCACTCTCTCATGCTCTCCAAATCTAAGCAAGATATAGGTGGCCACACTCTCTCTCAGCTCACGGCTGGTCACAAATCCGGCCGGACAACCTCGACCGGGGTAGGGGTGTAGGTGCATCGTTCACGCTGTCATCGGCGGCGAGGGAGGAGACCAACGGCTGCCCGCGCGTCCTGATCGGCGGCCGTGCAGTTCTCTCCGAGAGAGCGCCGGCTCCGGAGGGCCTCCGACCCCTTCTTCCTCCCTGCGGTATTGTGGCCAAGATGCCGTCTTTGCCACATGCCGACGACCCTCAGGTATATATTCCTTCGAAACCTGCCTTGCTCTACTTCCCCAGCTCCTCACTTGGCTTCGTGTGGATCTTTTTCTACTTCCATCCACTGTTCCAAAGCCACCTAGACTTTTACTATTATTAGAGGTAAAGCTAGTTCATACAGTCGACTCTAAGAGTTGGTTCAAACAGGGAAGAAGGTGGGAAAGTTGTAGCATGAATCTAGGACTTGGTTCTAAGAGGAAACAGGGGAAAGTAGTAGATACTAGCTACCCAACCGGTCTCTTGGTTGAAAAGGCGAAGAAAGCATGGTGTATGGCGAAGGGTGGAGGGAAGTGGACCTATCTCTTGGTTGAAAAAGGAAGGAAAGTGACGGGTGTTGGGGGACAACGCAAATGAGAATGAGAAGGTCTAGATTTCCTGTGCTCACATAGGAAAATGTCGCCGAGGAGATAAAAAATGGGACAAATGCAGAAATGATGCCTGAGTGTTTGCCGCTCTCGGCAACCACATCTGCCTCACCACTTTATGCCCCTGCTGTCCCTATGCCCATATCATGTTGATTCATCCCAGTGGAACTGCACAAATTTGATTGCACATTTACTGACCATGTGCTACTCTCATGACAGTAATACTGATGCTATTGTTTTGCATGTTAATCTAGTGGCAGTGTTGATGTGATATGATGCTACTTACTTAAGGACACTTTCATACTATCAATCAAGTGCCAATTATAATACAATAGATGCTGCTGTTAATCATATGCCACTGCAAATATCTGTCACTGTTTAAACAACCGTATTTCTTATGTGCGCAAACAGGATGTCATCTCCATATCGCTTCGGATGTCATCTCCGTATCGTTTCTATCCGCGCAATCAAAAGCACACACCTCAGTTTTATTACAACTGCGCAAAATGAGATGGCTATCCTCGTTGCCGCCGCCTAACCTCCCGCCTTCAAGGTATCCCTACATTGGTAGTAACTAAGGTAGAATGACCAACGGAATCTAAAAGAAGCTGATTCAGACGCTTTACTTCCTGATTGCGGTCGAGGACGAGCGAAAACAACGGCATCCTAGTCCGAATGCACTTTCTACCAGTTCATCCATGGACCGAGGACTAGCTGGCACGGCTGCACGGCGGTTTTTGGACAGTCTTGCGGACAAGAGGCATTGTGGTCTGCTTATTTCTGCAAATAGCGGTGCTTAAATTTAGTGGAATGCACAAGAATTTCACTGGTCAAGATTATCTTTGCATGGTTCAGTTCAGCATTCCATTTGAGACCACAATTATAATTGGTTATTCGGAATGAGAGAACCTAACCCTGAATGGTGGCAACAAGAAAAAAACCAGAGTGAACTCCAGGAAATTTAAGCCTGCCGGGAGGCCCTTTGCTCAGAGAGAGGCCTTGCTTGTTTTTTCCTGATTTGTAAACCTTCTCACAACTTTGTCTTTTGCTGTGAACTAGTATATGTTTGATATGTTCTATGAATCATTGAGATGTATAAAATTTCTTAACTTATGTTTTTCAAGTTTTTTATGAAGACGAGTTTAATGTGAGTGTTCCACATGAGCGCTGGACTAGCGTGTGAACGTTTGGAATTTATTACATTGTGGCCTCAATTAACTGCATGAACCACTGTAACAAGATACAAAGTTGCTTATATGTCAGACATCAGATTGTTGATTGTTAGCTGGTCGATAGCCTAGTGTTGAAGCGAGCTGAGGCAATGTGTCGTGTTTTGCACAACTGCTTACAAGTGGGGTAGCACCAATAGTGTTTACAAGTACTTATGTATATGTCGGCGCATAGTTCTCGAATGAGTACTCTGTTTCATCAAAACACACACTGCTCGTATGATAAACCGTGACAACTTATGTCTTACCATGCCATATTCATGAAAAAACTAGTGAGGACACATTTGTTTCGACAACAATTACGATGGTTCTCACATGATTCACGGGCACACAAAAGTAGCAGCAGCTCCCATAGACGGATTCAAACAGAGTACTAGCCCCAGTGGGACCGATAACAGGCAAGGTTCAGATAATGAGACACAATCCAAACTACTATTAAACACTAGTTGGGGAAACTATTTCATGCCTCGATCTAATTTGGGCTGGACACAATACGGACCTTGCCATGAACATCATCGAGGACGTCCGGCAGCAGCTCAATCCTGTGAACCTTCATGAAGACAACCTTGTGGCCTTGCCACTCATAAACTTATTTGTGGAGGCATGCCATGTCATCTTCCTGCGTAAGCTTGACAAGAATAGTATGCCTCACATACAAAGGAGTAGCTTTGAACTTCTTGTGTTTTAGTACACCCTGGACAACACGCCTGACAACAGTGATGCTGGAATACAACTCTTCATTGGTATAAGAGCAAATGGCTTCCAGGATCCAACAGCCTAAAAACTCTGTTTTCCCAATGCGTATATTCAGGTCATCTGCCTCATAGCGAGTGACAGGTAGAACCACACAATCCTTGTCTGCATCAGGGCTCTAACTTAAATAGAAACAAATTATGAATTACTTTACAGTATAAGAAACACAAGTTATTTAAACCACTATGTATAGCATGGCATCGAAGCTAATAAAATTTTGCATTATTCATCACCACATACTTAGATGAAAAACCACAATCGAGATCGGCAAAGAAGAAAATCACCCTGGCCAACTTAGCGGGGGGGGGGGGGGGGACACAACCTCGAAGGGGGAAAAATGCTCCTGCAGTGCCATGGGGGTTGTAACCTCAAATGGGGCGTTGACCATCTCAGTAGTGGCCGGGAGCGTATCTAGGGTCGGTTCGGTGGCTGCCTCCATCTTCTTGGAGCTCTCTGTCTCATGGGGATCGGCCTCCCACGTCTGCTCCAATACCGGCAGATCTTTGCCTGGTTCTCCTTGGTCCATCATGAAACTGACGAATACTAGGAGACCACTGAAAGGAAAACAGAATCGCAATGACAATGAAACAAAAAATAGAGTGAGGATCGGTTACTGCTTTGCAAAAGTTTTTTTTTCTGAACGAAAATACCAACATCACGGATCCGCTTACCTTCCCTTTGTTGGGCGAGAAGAACAGTGGCAGATGCGAGTGTTGCCTTTCTTGAAGACGGTGAGGGAGAAGGGGATTCAGCGAAGAGTGAAATGATGGTTGCTTCGTCCGTCAAACTTAGACTGCGGGGAGGTGGGGTTTTGTGATACGACGGCTCATTATTGCCGCGCCACGACTGGGTGACTCTCCTTTGCATACTGCCTTCTAATTTGGTGGATGGCATTTGGGCCCGCGCGCTGCATGGCCCGCATGTCGGTGAACAAAAGTATAACGACATTCAGTAGAGGGAGACGTTTGGGTGACCTAGGAGGAGCCAGAAGCGGTATTGTATCCACTGTACTAGTAGTAATTGTTTTTCTGGGTGGCTGTAGAGTGTCTCCACTGAACTAGTAGTAATTGTTTCTCTGGGCCCAAGACAAAACAGCCCATCCACCCTAGTAAATAGTAAAATCAATTCAAAAATCCATATATTTACTGAATGAGAGGCACTACTGATACGTCTCCAACGTATCTATAATTTATGAAGTATTCATGCTATTATACTATCCTTCTAGGATGTTTTATATGCATTTATATGATATCTTATATGAATTTTGGGACTAACCTATAAACCTAGAGCCCAGTGCCAGTTTCTGTTTTCTCCTTGTTTTAGAGTATCGCAGAAAAGGAAAACTAAACGGAGTCCAATTGACGTGCCACTTGACGGAGATCATTTTTGGACCAGAAGCAGCCCACGGAGTACCAGAAGCAGGCCAGAAGAGTCCCGGGCTACCCGCGAGGGTGGGGGGCGCGCCCCCCTGCCTCATGGACAGCCCGGAGACCCTCCCGACGTGAAATCAACGCAAAACTCTTCTATATATACCCAAACTTCCAGAAAGAAACCTAGATCGGAAGTTCTGCCGCCGCAAGCCTCTGTAGCCACGAGAAGTCAATCTAGGCCCTCTCCGGCACCCTGCTGGAGGGGGCCATCATCACCGGTGGCCATGGAGGAGTATCCCGGAGGGGCCATCATCACCATGAAGGCCAAGGACCAGAGGGTGGAGGCCATGGAGGAGGAAGCACAAGGGGGAGAACCTCTCCCCCTCTCTTTCGGTGGCGCCGGAGCGCCACGGTGATCGTGTTCATCAAAATCACCATCCTCATCTCTTTTACGCGGTACACTCTCCCGCACCCCGCTGTAATCCCTACTTGAACATGGTGCTTTATGCCACATATTATGATCCAATGATGTGTTGCCATCCTATGATGTTTTGAGTAGATATCTTTTGTCTTTGGGTTGATTGATGATCTAGATTGGTATGAGTTGTATGTTTTATTTCGGTGCTGTCCTATGGTGCCCTCCGTGTTGCGCAAGCGTGAGGGATTCCCACTATAGGGTGTTGCAATATGTTCATGATTCGCTTATAGTGGGTTGGTGAGTGACTGAAACACAAACCCGAGTAAGAGGGGTTGTTGCGTATGGGAATAAAGAGGACTTGATGCTTTAATGCTATGGTTGGGTTTTACCTTAATGATCTTTAGTAGTTGCGGATGCTTGCTAGAGTTCCAACCATAAGTGCATATGATCCAAGTAGAGAAAGTATGTTAGCTTATGCCTCTCCCTCATGTGAAACTGCAATAGTGATTACCGGTCTTGTTAACAATTGCCTAGGACAATTCCGCACACCGATCCACCATTATTCCACACTCGCTATTTATAATATTTAGTAATATATTCTAAATTTATGATAACAGCACCTACTTTCATATTTTAGCTCTCCGATACCATACAAAGTTATCCTCTTCATACCCACAACGTAGTTTTATTTCTCGTTTCTAGTTGGAAGCAAACGTTCGGTGTACGTAGAGTCGTATCAGTGGCAGATAGGGCTTGAGAGAATATTGATCTTACCTTTAGCTACTTGTGGGTTCGACACTCAATACTTATCACTTCCACCTTTGGAAATCCTGCACTTGGGGATTATCAAGCTCTTTTCTGGCGCCGTTGCCGGGGAGCAATAGCGTGGGGTTGATATTCTCGTGTGTGCTTGTTTGCTTTCTTCACTAAGCACATTTTGTTTTTCCTTTTTGTTTCTGTTTAGTTGTGGGTGAAACATATAAAAAAATTAAAATAATGAAAATACAAAAAAATTACTTGCCTTTCATTCCTAAAAAGTTTTTCGAAAAGAGAAGTGATTGGAAAGTTATGCATTGAAGAAGTGAGGGTCGACCTTGAGCACTTGTGTTCATGCTCACGGAAACAATGTAGAATTTTTCATGGAAGTTTCTCTGTAAATAATTATCCCCTTGTATATATTCATTGTATTATAAAAATAATGTGCCAAGCTTTGGTTTTAGGATGATTAGATTGCTTGTTTACTATGTGCAGAACAAAAACAGAAACTTTGGCTGTAGTGCGTGAATTTACATTTTTTACTGGAAAGTAAAATGGGTATGAAACTTTTTGCACATTACTTCTGTACAAATTTTTCAAATTTTCAAATTTATTTCATAATTTTAGGATTTACAGAAGTTTACCAAACTTCCAGATTACTACAGACTGTTCTGTTTTTAACAGATTCTGTTTTGCGTGTGTTGTTTGCTTATTTCGATGAATCTATGGCTAGTATCGGAGGGTATGAACCATAGAGAAGTTGGAATAAAGTAGGTTTAACACCAATATAAATAAATAATGAGTTCATTACAGTACCTAAAGGTAGTGATTTTATTTATTACACTAACGGATCTCACAAGTTTTTGTTAAAGTTTTGTGTGGATGAAGTGTCCGAAGGTCGAGGAGCTATCAATATGAGAAGAATAAAGAGAGGCAAGAGTTCAAGCTTGGGTATCCCCAAGGCACCCCAAGTAAATATTTCAAAGGATACTCAAGCATCTAAGCTTGGGGATGCCCCGGTTGGCATCCCATCTTTCTTCTTCAACAAATATCGGTATACCTCGGTGTTTGCTTTGTTCACATGACTTGTGTCCTTTGTGTTTTGTTTTTCCTTTAAGAACCATGCTAGCATGAGATAGCCCTTAATTTATTTATAGAATACTTCATGTGCTTCACTTAAATATTTTGAATATGATCTTATAGAATTGCTCTTTGTGCTTCACTTAAATCTTTTGAGAATGGTTTTATAGAATGCTTCATGTGCTTCACTTATACATTTTGAGCTTGGATATTGGTTAGTATATATTAATTGTAGAATGCTCCATGAAATTCACTTATATATTTTGGAGTATGAATAATACTATAATTTAAAGCGGGTTTGGAAGAGTGTCAACTTTAGGAATTAGTGATCCCACTATTTTGGAGGATGTTGAATCTTAGTGTGATATTTATGAAAGTGGATTTGGAAGAGTGTCAACTTTAGCTAGTAATGACTCCACTATTTGGAAGAGGTTCCAATTGAGTATGAGAACAAAGTTGCTATCCATGCTGCTACTAAAAATTATTATGAGGGAGGAATACATGCTTGTAGGAGTTGCAATAATATCAAGTTTCCTCTCTATGTGCTTAAAGTATTGAAGTTATACTTGTTTTGCCTTCCTATGCTAGTTGATTGTTGCTCTTATAAATTGTGTGCTCACAAAATCCCTAGTCATAGGAAGTAAGTTATATTTAAGTGTGGTAGTCATATTCTTCAAGATGCTCTCTTTGTGCTTCAATTCCTATCTTTTATGTGAGCATCATTGAAATCATCATGCCTAGCTAAAAGGCATTAAAGAAAAGCGCTTGTTGGGAGACAACCCAATATTTACCCTTACTGTTTTTATGTGTTTACATGATTAAGCTACTGTAGTAATCATATTTTATAGCTTTTGTTTCAATAAAGTGCCAAGTAGGACCTTTGGGATGACTTGGGTGAAAGTTAATGTGATCTTGCTGTAAAAAACAGAAACTTTGCGCTCACGAGAATAGTTGTCATTTTTTACAGAAGAGTGCTCTTGAGTTGATTCTTTTTGCATAAGATTAATAGACAAATTACTCACGTCCACAAAATTATTTCATAATTTTTGGAGTAGCAGAAGTATGGTTTATGATCAGATCATTACAGACTGTTCTATTTCTGACAGATTCTGTTTTCATTGCATAGTTTGCTTGTTTTCTAGTTTCTATGACTTATATTTCTCAATATAAATTTTAGAAATGATATGGTAGAGTAGACATTGTGTGAGAACAATTATGAAACTTGTCCTTAACAGTACCAAAGTGAATGGTTTACTCTTTATCATACTAACCTATCTCACGAAGTTTGGTTAAGTTTTGTGTGATTGAAGTTTTCAAGCTTTGGGTGAGATATCGATATGAGGAGAATAAGGAGTGGAAAGACCCTAAGCTTGGGGATGCCTAAGGCACCCCAAGGTAATATTCGAGGAAGACTCAAGCGCCTAAGCTTGGGGATGCCCAAGGCACCCCAAGTTAATATTCGAGGAAGACTCAAGCGCCTAAGCTTGGGGATGCCCCGGGAGGCATCCCCTCTTTCGTCTTCAAAACCATCGGTATACCTTACTCGGAGCTATATTTTTATTCACCACATGATATGTGTTTTGCTTGGAGCGTATTTTCAATTTTACTTGCTGTTTGAATAAAATCATTGGATCTGAAATTTTGAATGAAACATAATCCTCCCATGCATGGCTAGTTAATTATTTGACTACTCAGTGTTCTTCACTCATATCTTTTGGAGTAGTTTGTCATTTACTCATGTGCTTCATGTATATCCTATGAGTAAATGGTTGAATAAATTGAATGTCACAAATCTGAATTTATATATGTTGAAGGGAGAGGGATTTCACATATAAATATACTATCTTGGACATCTTTTGTAATTGTGAGCACTCATTAAAATATGACATGCTAAAAGATTGATGTTGGACAAGGAAGACAACGTAATGGGTTATGTTTTCTTATATCTGAAATAAAGTATATTGTCATGGATCTCCCAACACATTGAGTTTGCCTTTCCCCCTCATGCTAGCCAAATTCTTTGCACCAAGTAAAGATACTACTTGTGCTTTGCTACCTCTTGAGCACTGCGTTGGATTTCCCCGAAGAGGAGAGGATGATGCAGCAAAGTAGCGTAAGTATTTCCCTCAGTTTTTGAAAACCAAGGTATCAATCCAGTAGGAGTCTACACGCAAGTCCCTCGTACGTACACAAAAACAATAGCTCCTCGCAACCAACGCGATTAGGGGTTGTCAATCCCTTCACGGTCACTTACGAGAGTGAGATCTGATAGAGATGATAGATAATATTTTTGGTATTTTTGATATAGAGATGCAAAGTGAAAAGTAAAAGGCAAAGTAAAAAGCAAAGTAATAATAAAGTGATGGAGATTGCTATGATGAGAATAGACCCAGGGGCCATAGGTTTCACTAGTGGCTTCTCTCAAGAGCATAAGTATTTGTACGGTGGGTGAACAAATTACTGTTGAGCAATTGACAGAATTGAGCATACTTATGAGAATATCTAGGTATGATCATGTATATAGGCATCACGTCTGAGACAAGTAGACCGACTCCTGCCTGAATCTACTACTATTACTCCACTCATCGACCGCAATCCAGCATGCATCTAGAGTATTAAGTTAAAAACAGAGTAACGCCTTAAGCAAGATGACATGATGTATAAGGATAGTTTCATGCAATATGATACCGCATCTTGTTATCCTCGATGGCAACAATACAATATGTGCCTTGCTGCCCCTTTTGTCACTGGGAAAGGACACCGCAAGATTGAACCCAAAGCTAAGAACTTCTCCCATGGCAAGAAAAACCAATCTAGTAGGCCAAACCAAACTGGTAGTTCGAAGAGACTTGCAAAGATAACCAATCATACATAAAATAATTCAGAGAAGATTCAAAAATTATTCATAGATAGACTTGATCATAAACCCACAATTCATCGGTCTCAACAAACACACCGCAAAAAGAAGATTACATCGAATAGATCTCCACGAGAGAGGGGGAGAACATTGTATTGAGATCCAAAAAGAGAGAAGAAGCCATCTAGCTAATAACTATGGACCCGAAGGTCTGAGATAAACTACTCACACTTCATCGGAGATGATATGATGATGTAGAAGCTCTCCATGATGACGTCCCTCTCCGGCGGAGCTCCGGAACAGGCCCCAAGATGGGATCTCGTGGATATAGAAAGTTGAGGCGGTGGAATTAGGTTTTTGGCTCCGTATCTGATCGTTTGGGGGTACGTAGGTATATATAGGAGGAAGGAGTACGTCGGTGGAGCAACAGGGGGGCCATGAGGCAGGGGGCACACCCTAGGGGGGCGCCCCCCACCCTCGTGACCGCCTCTTTTGTTCCTTGGCGTAGGGTCCAAGTCTCCTGGATCACGTTCGGTGTGAAAATCACGTTCCCGAAGGTTTCATTCCGTTTGGACTCCGTTTGATATTCCGTTTCTTCGAAATACTGAAATAGGCAAAAAACATCAATTCTGGGCTGGGCCTCCGGTTAATAGGTTAGTCCCAAAAATAATATAAAAGTGGAAAATAAAGCCCAATATAGTCCAAAACAGTAGATAATATAGCATGGAGCAATAAAAAATTATAGATACGTTGGAGACGTATCAGACACCCAAGCTTAATTCCTGCTCGTCCTCGAGTAGGTAAATGATAAAAAGAGAATTTTTGATGCGGAGTGCTACTTGGCATAATTTCAATGCAAATCTTCTTAACTGTGGTATAAATATTCAGATTCGAAAGATTCAAGACAAAAGTTCATATTGACATAAAAAATAATAATACTTCAAGCATACTAACAAAGAAATTATGTCTTCTCAAAATAACATGGCCAAAGAAAGTTATCCCTACAAAATCATATAGTCTGGCTATGCTCTATCTTCACCACACAAAGTATTTAAATCATGCACAACCCCGATGACAAGCCAAGCAATTGTTTCATACTTTAACATTTTCAAAACTTTTTCAATCTCCACGCAATACATGAGCGTGAGCCATGGATATAGCACTATATGTGGAATAGAATGGTGGTTTTGGAGAAGACAAATAGAGGGGAAGATAGCCTCACATCAACTAGGCGTATCAACAGGCTATGGAGGTGCCCATCAATAGATATCAATGTCAGTGAGTAGGGATTGCCATGCGACGGATGCACTAGAGCTATAAGTATATGAAAGCTCAACAAAAGAAACTAAGTGGGTGTGCATCCAACTCGCTTTCTCACGAAGACCTAGGGCAATTTGAGGAAGCCCATCATTGGAATATACAAGCCAAGTTCTATAATGAAAAATTCCCACTAGTATATGAAAGTGACAAAATGAGAGACTCTCTATCATGAAGATCATGGTGCTACTTTGAAGCACAAGTGTGGTAAAAGGATACTAACATTGTCCCTTCTCTCTTTTTCTCTCATTTTTTTATTTGGGCCTTTTCTCTTTTTTTATGGCCTCTTTTTTTTATTTTTTTTATTTTTCGTTCGGAGTCTCATCCCGACTTGTGGGGGAATCATAGTCTCCATCATCATTTCCTCACTTGGGACAATGCTCTAAAAATGATGATCATCACACTTTAAATTTTTCTTACAACTCAACAATTACATCTCAATACTTAGAACAAAATATGACTCTATATGAATGCCTCCGGCGGTGTACCGGGATATGCAATGAATCAAGAGTGACATGTATGAAAGAATTATTAACGGTGGCTTTGCCACAAATACGATGTCAACTACATGATCATGCTAGCAATATGACAATGATGGAGTGTGTCATAATAAACGGAACGGTGGAAAGTTGCATGGCAATATATCTCGGAATGGCTATGGAAATGCCATGATAGGTAGGTATGGTGGCTGTTTTGAGGAAGGTATATGGTGGGTGTATGATACCGGCGAAAGGTGTGCGGTATTAAAGAGGCTAGCAATGGTGGAAGGATGGGGAAAATGCGTATAATTCATGGACTCAACATTAGTCATAAAGAACTCATATACTTATTGCAAAAATCTAGAAGTTATCAAAGAAAAGTATTACGCACATGCTCCTAGGGGGATAGATTGGGTAGGAAAATACCATCGCTCGTCCCCGACCGCCACTCATAAGGAAGACAATCTATAAATAAATCATGCTCCGACTTCATCACATAACGGTTCACCATACGTGCATGCTACGGGAATCACAAACTTTAACACAAGTATTTCTCAAATTCACAACTACTCAACTATCATGACTCTAATATCACCATCTTCATATCTCAAAACAATTATCAAGCATCAATCTTTTCTTAGTATTCAACGCACTCAAAAGAAAGTTTCACAAATCTTTGAATACCAAGCATATTATTATTAAGCAAATTACCATGCTATTAAGACTCTCGAAATAATCTAAGTGAAGCATGAGAGATTAATAGTTTCTATAAAACAAATCCGCCACCGTGCTCTAAAAGATCTAAGTGAAGCACATAGAGCAAAATTATAACGCTCAAAAGATATAAGTGAAGCTCATAGAGCAAAACTACATAACTCAAAAGATATAAGTGAAGCACATAGAGTATTCTATCAAATTCCAGTTCATGTATGGCTCTCTCAAAAGGTGTGTAAAGCAAGGATGATTGTGGCACACTAACAAACAAAGACACAAATAATACAAGACGCTCCAAGCAAAACACATATCATGTGGTGAATAAAAATATAGGTCCAAGTAAAATTACCGATGGAAGTAGACGAAAGAGGGGATGCCTTCCGGGGCATCCCCAAGCTTTGACTTTTTGGTGTCCTTGGATTATCTTGGGGGTTCCATGGGCATCACCAAGCTTATGCTCTTGCCACTCCTTGTTCCATAATCCATCAAAAGATTTCACCCAAAACTTGAAAACTTCACAACACAAAACTCAATAGAAATCTCGTGAGCTCCGTTAGAGAAAGAAAACAAAAGACCACTTCAAGGTACTGTAATGAAATCATTCTTTATTTATATTGGTGTTAAGCCTACTGTATTCCAACTTCTATATGGATTATAAACTATTTTACTAGCCATAGATTCATCAAAATAAGCAAACAACACACGAAAAACAGAATCTGTCAAAAACATAACAGTCTGTAGTAATCTGTAACTAAAGCAAACTTCTGGAACTCCAAAAAATCTACCAAAATAGGACGACCTTGAAAATTTGTTTATTGATTAGAAGCAATTGGAATCAGTATTTTATCACGTTCTGGTGATTGTTAACAATTCGGGAACTGAGCACAAAGTTTCTGGAAATTACAGCAAGATCAAATAACTATCATCCAAGAAGATCCTATAGGTTTAACTTGGCACAAACACTAATTGAAACATACAACAACATCTAAACAGAAGGTAGATGAATTATTTATTACTAAGCAGCAAGGAAAAATATTGGGTTGTCTCCCAACAAGCGCTTTTCTTTAAAGCCTTTTTAGCTAGGCATTGAGATTTCAATGATGCTCACATGAAAGACAAGAATTGAAGCACAAAGAGAGCATCATAAAATACGTGACAAACACACTTAAGTCTAACATACTTCCTATGCATAGGCATATTATAGGCAAACAAATTATCATAGCAAGCAAAAACTAGCATATGCAAGGAAACGGAAAGAAACAAAAGCAATCTCAACATAATGAGAGGTAATTTAGTAACATGAAAATTTCTACAACCATATTTTCCTCTCTCATAATAATTACATGTAGGATAATAAGAAAAATCAACAATATATCTATCACATAACATATTCTCAACACGATCCACATGCATGCGAAGTTGAAACTCTTCCAAAATAGTGGGATTATCATTAACTAAAGTAATGATTTCTCCAAGCCCACTTTTATCAAAAAATTCATAAGATTGAATGTTATCCAAATATGTGGGATCTAAAGTTGACACTCTTCCAAACCCACTTTCAATATTATTGCAAACACTATTATCAATCTTATATTCATCATGGGGCTTAAATAAAATTTCAAGATCATAAAAAGAATCTCCCCAATCATGACTATTGGACATAGTCAAACTAGCATCCCCAAGCTTAGGGTTTTGCATATTATTAGCATAATTTACATCAATAGAATTTATAATAGAATCATTGCAACCATGCTTTTTATTCAAAGATCTATCGTGAATCACTTCGTCACAATTCTCAGATTTACGGATTTGAGGCCAAAGCTTACAAAGATAATCTAGTGCATCCAAATCACTAGGAATTGGTTCATCATAATTGGATCTCTTAAAAAGATTGGCAAGCGGATGAGGATCCATAGATATTAGCTTCTCTGTTTAGGAAAAAATACTCAACTATTTCAACCAAGCGAGAAAACGAGCCAAGAAAGACATCAAGGCAAACGGAAAAGAGAGGGCGAATAAAACGGCAAGTGTGAAGTGGGGGAGAAGAAAACGAGAGGCAAATGGCAACTAATGTAATGCGGGAGATAGGGATTGTGATGGGTACTTGGTATGTTGACTTTTGTGCAGACTCCCCGGCAACGGTGCCAGAAATTCTTCTTGCTACCTCTTGAGCACTGCGTTGGATTTCCCCGAAGAGGAGATGATGATGCAGCAAAGTAGCGTAAGTATTTCCCTCAGTTTTTGAGAACCAAGGTATCAATCCAGTAGGAGTCTACACGCAAGTCCCTCGTACCTACAAAAAAACAATAGCTCCTCGCAACCAACGCGATTAGGGGTTGTCAATCCCTTCACGGTCACTTTACGAGAGTGAGATCTGATAGAGATGATAGATAATATTTTTGGTATTTTTGATATAGAGATGCAAAGTGAAAAGTAAAAGGCAAAGTAAAAAAGCAAAGCAATAATAAAGTGATGGAGATTGATATGATGAGAATAGACCCGGGGGCCATAGGTTTCACTAGTGGCTTCTCTCAAGAGCATAAGTATTTCTACGTTGGGTGAACAAATTACTATTGAGCAATTGACAGAATTGAGCATAGTTATGAGAATATCTAGGTATGATCATGTATATAGACATCACATCTGAGACAAGTAGACCGACTCCTGCCTGCATCTACTACTATTACTCCACTCATCGACCGCTATCCAGCATGCATCTAGAGTATTAAGTTAAAAACAGAGTAATGCCTTAAGGAAGATGACATGAGGTAGAGGGATAGTTTCATGCAATATGATAAAAACCCCATCTTGTTATCCTCGATGGCAACAATACAATATGTGCCTTGCTGCCTTATACATCCTTTGGGAAAGGACACCGCAAGATTGAACCCAAAGCTAAGCACTTCTCCCATGGCAAGAAAAACCAATCTAGTAGGCCAAACCAAACTGATAGTTCGAAGAGACTTGCAAAGGTAACCAATCATACATAAAAAAATTCAGAGAAGATTCAAATATTATTCATAGATAGACTTGATCATAAACCCACAATTCATAGGTCTCAACAAACACACCGCAAAAAGAAGATTACATCGAATAGATCTCCACGAGAGAGGGGGAGAACATTGTATTGAGATCCAAAAAGAGAGAAGAAGCCATCTAGCTAATAACTATGGACCCGAAAGTCTGAGGTAAACTACTCACACTTCATCGAAGAGGCTATGATGATGTAGAGAAGCCCTCCGTGATGATGGCCCTCTCCGGCGGAGCTCCGGAAAGGGCCCCAAGATGGGATCTCGTGGATACAGAAAGTTGCGGCGGTGGAATTAGGTTTTTGGCTCCGTATCTGATCGTTTGGGGGTACGTAGGTATATATAGGAGGAAGGAGTACGTCGGTGGAGCAACAGGGGGCCCACGAGGCAGGGGGGCGTGCCCTAGGGGGGGGGCGCCCCCACCCTCGTGACCGCCTCTTTTGTTCCTTGGCGTAGGGTCCAAGTCTCCTGGATCACGTTCGTTGAGAAAATCACGTTCCCGAAGGTTTCATTCCGTTTGGACTCCGTTTGATATTCTGTTTCTTCGGAACACTGAAATAGGCAAAAAACAACAATTCTGGGCTAGGCCTCCGATTAATAGATTACTCCCAAAAATAATATAAAAGTGGAAAATGAAGCCCAATATAGTCCAAAACTGTAGATAATATAGTATGGAGCAATCAAAAATTATAGATACATTGGAGACGTATCATGCTTCCAAATATCCTTAAACCAAGTTTTGCCATGACAGTCCACCATACCTACCTATGGATTGAGTAAGATCCTTCAAGTAAGTTGTCATCGGTGCAAGCAATAAAAATTGCTCTCTAAATATGTATGATTGATTGGTGTGGAGGAAATAAGCTTTATACGATCTTGTGATGTGGAAGAAATAAAAGCGACGGACTGCATAATGAAGGTTCATATCACAAGTGGCAATATAAAGTGACGTTCTTTCGCATTAATATTTTGTGCATCCAATCCTGAAAGCGCATGGCAACCTCTGCTTCCCTCTGCGAAGGGCCTATCTTTTATTATTCTCTTCTACCTTATGCAAGAGTCATGGTGATCTTCACCTTTCCTTTTTACATTTTATCCTTTGGCAAGCACAGGTGTTGGAAAGATCTGATATATATATATATATATATATATATATATATATATATATATATATATATATATATATATATATATATATATATATATATATCTTTCTCGTGTCGATTAAAACTCCATAACCACAAGTATCGCGTGAGTGTTAGAAATTGTGAAAGACTAAGTGATAGTTGAGTATGTGGAGTTTGCTAAATCAAAGCTCTGACATAGACTCTTCCTGAAAATAGGATGAATTGCAATTGTTTGATTACTGAAAATATTGTTTGTTAGTTTTCAAGAAAGTTTATGATCTATACTTTAACCTGTGATTTGCTTGTTAGTTGATCATGAAAAGTTTTATGAGATGAGCTATTGTTATGACAAATAATGATGCTAGAAAAAGTGATTGGAATTATCATTGATCAAACTTAAGCACTTGCTAGCATTCACACTTCATAAATTATTTCTTTTATCATTTACCTACTGGAGGACGAGTAGGAATTAAGCTTGGAGATGCTGATACGTCTCCAACGTATCTATAATTTATGAAGTATTCATAATATTATACTATCCTTCTAGGATGTTTTATATGCATTTATATGATATCTTATATGATTTTTGGGACTAACCTATTAACCTAGAGCCCAGTGCCAGTTTATGTTTTCTCCTTGTTTTAGAGTATCGCAGAAAAGGAAAACTAAACGGAGTCCAATTGACATGCCACTTGACGGAGATCATTTTTTGACCAGAAGAAGCCCACGGAGTACCAAAAGCAGGCAAGAAGAGTCCCGGGCTGAACACGAGGGTGGGGGCGCTCAAAACATCTAGGCCCTCTCCGGCACCCTGCCGGAGGGGGCCATCATCACCGGTGGCCATGGAGGAGTATCCCGCAGGGGCCATCATCACCATGAAGGCCAAGGACCAGAGGGTGGAGGCCATGGAGGAGGAAGCACAAGGGGGAGAACCTCGCCTCCTATCTTTCGGTGGCGCCGGAGTGCCATCGGGAGGGGAATCATCGCCACGGTGATCATCTTCATCAACATCACCATCCTCATCTCTTTTACGCGGTCAACTCTCCCGCGCCCCGCTGTAATCCCTACTTGAACATGGTGCTTTATGCCACATATTATGATCCAATGATGTGCTGCCATCCTATGATGTTTTGAGTAGATATCTTTTGTCTTTGGGTTGATTGATGATCTAGATTGGTATGAGTTGTATGTTTATTTTGGTGCTGTCCTATGGTGCCCTCCGTGTCGCGCAAGCGTGAGGGATTCCCGCTGTAGGGTGTTGCAATACGTTCATGTTTCGCTTATAGTGGGTTGGTGAGTGACTGAAACACAAACCCGAGTAAGAGGGGTTGTTGCGTATGGGAATAAAGAGGACTTGATGCTTTAATGCTATGGTTGGGGTTTACCTTAATGATCTTTAGTAGTTGCGGATGCTTGCTAGAGTTCCAACCATAAGTGCATATGATCCAAGTAGAGAAAGTATGTTAGCTCTTGCCTCTCCCTCATGTGAAACTGCAATAGTGATTACTAGTCTTGTTAACAATTGCCTAGGACAATTCCGCACACCAATCCACCATTATTCCACACTCGCTATTTATAATATTTGGTAATATATTCTAACTTTATGATAAAAGCACCTACTTTCATATTTTAGCTCTGATACCATACAAAGTTATCCTCTTCATACCCACAACGTAGTTTTATTTCTCGTTTCTAGTTGGAAGCAAATGTTCGGTGTACGTAGAGTCATATCAGTGGCAGATAGGGCTTGAGAGAATATTGATCTTACCTTTAGCTCCTTGTGGGTTCGACACTCAATACTTATCACTTCCACCTTTGGAAATTGCTATGATGATTCCCTGCACTTGGGGATTATCAGCTACCCACACCCAGCACACCGCCCCCCCAAAAAAAGTTGGGTGTACTTCTTCCTCCTCACTCCCACCCACCTCACATTAGCTCGCTCCACTCGTGCCCCCAAATTCCTCACCTCAATCCTACAGAAAACCCCAACTCCCCTTCTTCCTCACTACTACAGAAAAACCCCAGCTCCCCTTTTTCTTCACTTGCACTACAACTAGGCTCGTCATTCGTTACTCTGCTCAAATCCATGAGCGCGACGCGACGCCCTCGAGGAAAATGAACTCTGCTGACCCCAGCGCCAAGAAGATCAGGCTCCCCACAGCGCTTTGTTGTAGATCCCAAGACCGGCAGCCTGGGAGAAGCGGCGACCCCATCCCCACCGGATCCCAGGAACCCATAGAATCTCGGGTGGACCGCATCAGCAATCTCCCGGAAGCCGTCCTTGGGGAGATCATCTCGCTTCTCCCCACCAAGGATTGCTGCTGCACCCAAGTCCTCTCAATTCGGTGGAACCCTCTATGGCGCGCCGTGCCCCTTAATCTCGACTGTCATCAGCTATATCTCTTCAATGATTTTGAAATCCCCAGAGCCATCATCTCCTCCCACCAGGCTCCGTTCGAGCCTCTGCATCCGGTCATGCTACCGAGCAAGCAAACCATGCCCTGCACGGTGGACGCTATTGAAATCCTCAATTCACAGAACTACAACCGCTTGAGTTCTACTATTCCCTGAAATCACCTACCAGACACCGAACGCCATCTACCTATGCCCTCAGCACCGATGTCCATCTCGCGGTTTTCCTCCTCTCTCGACACCGCCACCTTTGCACTGTGCGACCTACCGGACAATCTGGTACTAAACCTTTGACTCCCATTTCTCATGAAACTTTCACTTGTGCGGGTTTGTATATCGGAGGCCTCATTGCACAACATCATCCACTCCAGTTGCCCTGCCCTGGAGTGCTTGGTGCTTGTTTTCACAGTTAGATTCGGTTGTCTCCAAATAAAGTCGCCTAACCTTGTAAGAATTGGAATTTGTTTTCACGGAAGGCAGCTCATCATCCAAGATGCCCCTTCACTTCAAAGGCTGATCCCTGATTCCAGTTATTCACCGTTGCAAATAACCACCCTCTCTGTGCCTAAACTGGAGACCTTGGGTGTCATACATGATCTCTGTGCTCATTTCAATATGGTGTTTGGCTCCATAGTTCTTCAGGTACTTTACATTATCATCTACACTTGTAACCATAAGCTGCATTTTAAATATTTGCGCATAAGTTATATGTCATGTTGGAGTACACATTTTGTACTAATATTATGTTCTATGCTAAATGAAGACTTTCTCCATGGATGGCCTATCAATGGTGCTGGATTCTGTCAAGATCTTATATATGCAAATGAACAGTTTTGATCTGAACAAGATTATTGGCTTGCTGCAATGCTTTCCATGTCTGGAGAAGTTGTATATAAAGGTGATAATTTCACGCACATTGGAAGCCCGCATATAGTGTACTAGAATTAACCGTTCAGCTATTGCTCTTTCGACACTCTTTTTTTGAGACCTTAACTGTTTTCAATATTCATGTCTATTTAGGCAACAGGACGGGGTAAGAAAGTTATAACCAATCGGTGGATTCGTAAGCATCAGGATTTTCTCACTTCTCATGAGATTCGATTGAAGGCAATAATGCTAGAGCGATATGTAGCCAACCGTGCAAACACTAGATTTGTCACATTCTTCCTGCTGAATGCAAGGTTACTATTGTCCATCAGGCTTAAGTTTATCAGCAGCATGGTTTTGATGGATGGGTATGTGGAAGAGCAAAAAAAGGAGTTTAAGGTGGGCAAAAGAGCTTCTGAACGTGCCGGGCTTCTATTTACAACAATTGTGGTCATAATCCAGTCAATTTTATGACCCAGGATGTTCATTCTATGGACCTGACCGCTCCATTTGACTGTGACTGCCGAAAACAGTGCTGGAGTTAGATGTTGTTGCCCTTTTCAACCTGGGTTTTTTTGTAAACCTGATCAACAATTAACCCTCGTGCTTTTGTATAGTTTGTAAGCTGGAGTTAGATGTTCTTGCCCTTTTTAACTCGGCTATGACTGTAATATTTTCTTTGAAGCAAGGCAAATGGCTTGTCAGTCGTTTAATTTAGAGTAAAATATTGTAACAGCTAACAAATCCCAACCAAGGGAAATAACATCACTCTCGCTGGCTGCTTGAGCTCACTGTGCATTACAGAAGCCAAGTGATTAGCCCCCACCAGCACCCACAAACTTATTTCGAACTAGCACATCAAATGGGCTGTAAATTTTCATCGGAAAGGCTGCATGACCGTGACAGATTTGGATTCTGACATTTGGGACCCGCGAGGAAATAGCCTATCCAAGGTGGTGTCGACTTACTAGCCAGTCAACAAACAATTCTGCCTACCAGCCGTTGGATTGACTGTAACATCCCAAATTTTCAATTTGGAATGTTATACATTAGGTCATCATGCATATCATATTTTCTCGCATTTTCTGATCCTAGAAAACTTCACGCAACTCAAGGACCCTCGGAGAGAGTTGGAAGTTTCATTATTTTCATATTTGGGATTTCTCAAATTTTGAAAATAGGATCATTGGATTTATTTAATTATCTTCATAAAGTTTTCCTATAAAAAATTAAGAGAGGGAATAATATGACGTTCCCAACATTTAGGAAAAACGAAGGTATTATAAATAAATCAAAATTTGGTTTTGAAAGATTTATTTTGCTTAGGCAAAAATGAGCATTTTAAAAATTTATGCATGTTTGCCGTTTTTAAAGTTCATTTTGTTCGGCTCAATTTTAGGAGTCGGGGAAAATTTGTTTTATTAAAATCGGAGTTCATTTGGTATTTTTTTTAATTCGTTTGGTTTAAATTTTAATTTAAAAAAAAAAAATCGAGCCGCCGCCGCCCGGGAGTCCGGCTCCCCTCGCCCCCTTGCCCCTCCCCCAAGCCGACTTCCCCCCCTCCTTTATAACCCCGCCCCCCTCTCTCTCTCACCCGAGCCATTGCATTGTTCCCTTGCCTTGAACCCCGCCGTCGCCGCCCTCGTCGCGGAGCACCCGCCCGCCCTCGCCGCCCAGCCGCCGCCCCTCCCGACCCCCGGAGCCCAGCTGAGCCTCGCGGCGAGAGCCACGGAGGTAGCCGCCGCCCGCTCCGTTCGATCCGGTTTTCCCTAAAAACCCGATCCGGTTTTTAGATATTCGGTTTTAAAAAAAACCTAGATGGTTTTATGTTTTTTCGGTTTTCTTATTTAACGAACGTTCACCGAACCGTCCATTTCAATGAACGTGTTCGTTGAATTAATTCTGTTAACGAACGTCCGTTATTTAATCCGTTCGTCGTTTTCTTTTAATCGGAATTAATCCGTTATTTTTCGATTCGATTTCGATCCGATTTTCAAATCTGTTTTATTTCTTGCTCGTTTATCGAATCGGGTGATTCAAGCGCTGGAGTTTAATTCTGAAACCGCCGTTCGACTAACCTACTTACACAGAGTTTTGCTACTGTAAAATTTTGACCAAGTTTCAGATTGCTAAACCGAGTCGTTCTCTCTCGAGTTTCGACTTTCGATGTTTATTTTGATTCGAATCTTTTGCAACCAGGGTTCTTAAGTTGAACTCTCTGGTTAGATCTTTTATTCGAGATTTCCCCGTGCATTAGATGAGTACTTATTGTATGCTTGTTGTTTGTCTGCGTTAGATCACCCGGAGTGCGCCGCTTGTTACTTCGAATCTCTAGGTCTCGCGGATCATCAGCAAGGCAAGTAACACTTTGATCATACTCTTCTCATACCCAGTTTTATTGCATTAGATCAAACCCTCAAACACTTGCATGTTTAGGATCAAATTAAATTGTGGGTTTGGGAAGTAGATTGAGGTAGTACCTATTACCTGTTTTACTTATGAAACCTTGGGAGTTACTTCTACGTTTGCTATTGTGCCATGCTATGCTAGTAGACGTGGATTGGGTGAGTGAATATCCATGACAGATGTGAGATTGTTAATTAATGGTTTATCTAAGGTGGCAACCTAAACAAACATCTGGGTGGATTGAGGCACCTGGTTTCCATCAGGACTTGCCTGTATTTCTTGGACCGCCACCTGTGCTCTAAGGGATCATGAGATTATTGACTGGAAACTTCCGTGTGTAGCCACAAGCCAATTATGGGCTCTGGCGTAGTTGACTAAGTTGTGCGAACTCTTACGGGTAGGCTAGCTGATGTAGGGGATGTAGGTTGGTACGGTCTACCCACATGTAAGGTGCTAGCGCTTCGAAAGACTATGTCTCGGTCATCCGTTTCTCAAACACCATGTAGTCACGAGAACCAAGCGGAGGCGATCGAGTCTTGTGGGGAAAAGTGCGCAAACCTCTGCAGAGTGTATAAACTAATCATGATTAGCCGTGTCCCCGGTTATGGACGTTTTGAGTATCCGGTAATTGAATATCATGAGAATCTCAACATGTTACTTCTAAATAAAAGTTATTGGGTTTTGATGAGTACTTTTAATTGGGATTGAGAATGCTGTCAACCATTCTCAATGTTTAACAACCACCATGATATTTAAATAAAATTTATTCCTTTGTTGTAGGAAAAAATCAACTTTATGCAAATGTAACCGTAGAGCCTTACCACCAGCCATATATGCATGTAGTGTAGGCTTATTCATTCATTGCTCTTATGTGTTACATTGCCAGCATATTCCATGTGCTGACCCGTTTTCGGGCTGCAACTTTCACGTTGCAGACTTTTCAGACGACGAGTAAGGTGTTAGGTCGTGGTTCTATACTCAGTGATGCCGTTTGAGTTGATGGACTCACTTATCTTCCAAGCCTTCCGCTGTTATTATTAGATGGCCTTAAGCCATATTATTGTAATAAGTTCCCTTGTGGACAACGATGTAATCGTGTGTGATTGCTACTCTGCAATAAATCCTTCAATCTTGTGTGGTGTCGGCATTCTTGATCCAGGGATGACCTTGAGCACGAGACTGGATCCATTCGGTCTGGTCGCTATAGAGAATGGTATCGAGCACACGACCGTATGAGACACGACCACTAAGTTAAAGCCATAGATCCCTACTCTCTTCTCATTTTCCAACTCCTCATCTTTTCTACTCTTTAGGATGACGGACGCAAAGATCAAGTACACCCAACGGATGAAGGCACACCTTTTGGATTTCACTTGAAGGAAGTTACTAAGTACTGAACATTGGACTACCAAGCTTCACGGGACTTTCAACGCCGCTCTGCTGAAGAGGAGCGCTGGAAGATTCACGCTCACGTTCGGGAAGGACATTCGCCCCAATCACCAAGCCTATAGATAGTGTTTTGATGCACCCACTTGGAGTGCAGGAAAGAGCATGGCAGCTCACATTACCATGGGACGCATTGGAGAAGTTTATCAAGAAGACCTCAAGGATACCATCTACCAGATTTGCGGACGCCGAGATGACAAGCGGGACGTCGTCGGCACCAAGAAGGATAGATCCATTGCAGCTTTCATCCAGAATTAAATCAGCACATTCGACGCCAGGAGAACCAAATGTGCAACGACATGTTGGAGTTGCAGAAGACGAAGGAAAGGACCCTAGAACTGGAAGGAGAACTAAAGACTACACGCAAGGACTACATGGACGAGATCGTAGCTCGGCAAGACACAATAACGATCTTAAGTGCGAGATCGAAGAACTCAAGAAGAAGTTGGCGCTCAGGAATGAAGACCGGTATGTCGAATACCCAAGCGACTACATTAACATCGGCGACACCGATTCGGATCCAAGTGAACCCGACTTTGAAGGCGAAGCTGGAGCGGACATCATGGAGTCTTCCACGGTTCAAATTAGTAGAAGTCCCCACATATTAGTAGTATTTCCTCCATGTAAACATTATAGTACCGCACTTTTGCGATAGTTAGATCGTTGTAAGCCCTTGTTTGATTGAATGAAGTGATTTTGTGTGCATTTGCTCATGTGCATTTGGGTAGTGATTCCTTAGACCTCATTCTATTCTACATTTCTCTTCTTTTCTAAACCCATCGATGCCTCCGAGACGCGACCCGGATTCGTTTTCCCTTGAGATCACCCAATTGATCCAGCAGCGAATACCCTGATTCAAACATTGGTGCGGAACCAGGCAACAACAACAACAACAACCCACCGCCACCACCACCACTGCGGATCATCGACTTGTTTCCTTAGACTGAATCCGCGGTGTATTCTAGTAGCACCGAGCCGATTGTAGCAGATGGTGGCTCCGCAAGATAGGAAGGAGCTGACCACTGCAGGATGCACAGATGGTGAAAGAGTGAAGTTTGCAGCACACCAGCTTGAAGGACCCGCAACAAGCATGGTGGGAGAATTTCACACCACTTACCCGAGACAACATCACATGGGACCAGTTTGACAAGCTTTTCGACTTGCCCATGTTTCAGCAGAGCCATGGCCATGAAGAAGCGTGAGTTTCGCAACTTACGCCAAGGAGGAAGGGATGTTGGCGATCGTGGATGATTTTAGCAAATTAGCATGTTATGCCCCGGATAGCGTTACTACGGATGCAGCTAAGCGGGAGAAGTTTCTAGAAGGACTGAATGATGAGTTCAGCATGCCGTTGATGGTAGCAAGTTTCAACAACTACCAGGAGTTAGTAGACCGAGCCCTCATGATTGAAGGAAGCAGACAAATTGAGAACTGCAAGCGGAAGTATGGACAGGGAAGTATAACTCGAGCCCAATGAAGCCTCGTTATACCCTAAATCAGGAATTCAGTTTCACATACCCATGGAGGAGGTAATTCACATAACCATAATGGCACCAAGAATGGGAGCGGAATGGAGGAAGCAATGGACAGAACCGCACCAACCCGTCAACACCATCCAAGGTAGACTGAGTCACATTACTTGCTTTAAGTGCCGCAAGACTGGGCACTATGCAAATGACTGTCCGAAGGCCGAATGGAAATGGCAATGGAAGCTCGGAAAGAAGCGGACCCTTTCAACAGGGGACGGGTGAACCACATTGATGTGGAGGAGGTTGAAGATCAGCCCGATGCACGATGTCGGTAAGATTTTGGTTAAGTCATTTACTGCAGTTGTTCTTTTCGATCTTTGGTGCATCGCATTCATACATATCAAGGGGATTTGTGGATAAGTACAAATTACCGACCCAAGCCCTTAGGTCACCCATGCTAGTAACCTCACCCGGAGCAGAGTACATGGCTAGTAAATGGTGTGATCGACTGCCATTAAGGATTGGACACTATGTTTTCCCCTCAGACCTAATAGTTCTGGAATCCCAAGGATTGGATGTGACATTAGGAATGGATTGGTTATCAAAGTATGGAGGAAACATAGATTGTACCACAAGGTCAATTTTGCTCACCACACCAGAAGGAAGGAGGATTAAGTATGTGTCACGGCACGAGCCAAGGAGAGCACAAGTTAATTGCTTATCAGGAGTGGTACAGGAAGAAGTACCAGTGGTAAAGGATTATCTGATGTATTTCGGAAGAATTGCGGGAATGCCACGGATAGAGACATTGAGTTTTGATCGAGCTGCTTCGAGAACAGGCCCGATATCGAGCGACCGTCTGGGATGCCCGCAAAGGATTTGGCGGAAATCAAGAAGCAGATTAAGGAACTATTGGATAAAGGTTTTATTCGCCCAAGTTCTTCACCTTGGGGATCACCCGTTTTGTTAGTGGAGAAGAAGGATGGATCGTTGAGAATGGTTGTTGATTACCGTGGATTGAATGAAGTAACAATCGAGAACAAGTACCCACTACCTATGATAAATGATCTGTTTGATCGCTTGGAAGGAGCCAAAGTGTTTTCCAAGATCGACTTGCGATCAGGGTACCATCAGTTGAAGATTCGGGAGCAAGACATACCCAAGACCGCATTTACCACGAGATATGGACTGTATGAGTATACCGTTATGTCATTTGGACTGACTAACGCACCAGCCTATTTCATGAACACGATGAACAAAGTGTTTATGGAGTTTTGGATAAATTAAATCGTGGTGTTCATTGATGATATTTTGATTTTCTTGATGAATGAAGAGGAACACAAGGAACATTTGAGATTGGTTTTGGAGAAACCGAGGAACACCGGTTGTATGCCAAGTTCAGCAAATGTGAGTTTTGGCTAAAGGAAGTTGGATTTCTCGGACATGTTATATCCGGAGAAGGGATAGCAGTTGACCCCACAAAAGTTGAGACCAGTAACCAAATGGGAAGCACCAACGACAGTTGGAGAGATTGAGTTTCCTTGGACTCGCAGGATACTACCGAAGATTCATTGAGAATTTCTCAAGGATTGCAAAGCCTATGACAGAATTGTTGAAGAAGGAAAACAAATTCATATGGGTGAGGACTGCGAGGCAAGTTTTCAGGAGTTGAAGAAAAGATTGGTTACCTCACCAGTTTTGATATTGCCAGATCAGACTAAGGATTATGAGGTGTATTGCAACGCTTCACGTCGAGGACTTGGAGCCGTGCTTATGCAGGAAGGAAGAGTTGTTTCGTATGCTTCACGACAACTCAAGCCTCATGAGTTGAATTATGCCACTCATGATTTGGAGTTAGCAGCCGTTGTGCATGCCTTGAAGACGTGGAGACATTTTCTCATTGGAAATCATTGTGAAGTATATACGGATCACAAGAGTTTGAAGTACATCTTCACACAGAAGGAATTGAATCTCAGACAAAGGAGATGGTTAGAGCTAATCAAGGATTATGATATGAGATTGCATTATCACCCCGGAAAGGCTAATGTCGTAGCAGACGCATTGAGCCGTAAGAGCCACGTCAATACCCTAATGATGGGAGGAATACCCAATGAGTTAGCCGAGGACCTTCGAGAACTATGTTTGGAAATAGTTCCAGAGGCTATGTAGCAACATTGGAGATTCGATCGACAGCGATGGACAAAATCAGAGATGCCCAAAAGGCAGATAAGGAAGTTGCCTCTATAAAGGAGAAAATGGGCAAAGGAAAAGCTAAAGGATTTCATGAGGATGAGCACGATACCCTATGGTTTGAAGACCGTGTTTATGTGCCTAATGACCCAGAGATCAGGAAGTTGATTTTACAAGAAGCTCATGATTCACCCTATTCGATTCACCGGAAATACCAAGATGTATTTGGATTTGAAGAATATTTTCGGTGGACGGAATGAAGAAGGATATTGCGGAGTATGTAGCAGTTTGCGGCGTATGTCGAAAGTAAAGGCAGAGCATCATAAGCCAGCAGGATTGTTACAACCGTTGCCGATACCCGAATGGAAGTGGGATAAACTAGGCATGGATTTCATCACAGGTTTGCCAAAGACTCGTTCAGGATATGACTCGATTTGGGTCATAGTCGATCGTTTGTGAAGGTAGCTCATTTCATTCGATCAAGACTACCTATAGCAGTGCTAAGTTGGCAAAGATATACATGACCAGAATTGTGTGCTTACGGAGTTCCGAGGAGCATCGTATCGGATAGAGGAACCTAGTTTACCTCGAAATTTTGGAACCGGTTGCACGAAACATTGGGAACCAGACTAGAATTGAGACAGCTTTCCACCCACAGACCGATGGACAGGACCGAGAGAGTCAATCAGATTTTGGAGGACATCTTTGAGAGCTTGTGCACTAGATTATGGATCTAGCTGGGATGATAATTTGCCGTATGCAGAATTTTCCTACAATAACAGTTACCAAACCAGCTTAAAGATGGCACCTTTCGAGGCTCTGTATGGAAGAAGGTGCAGGACACCGTTGTCATGGGATGAAACTGGAGATCGTCAGTTGTTTGGACCAGATTTAATTAAGGAGTCTGAACAGAAAGTTAAGTTAATTCGAGACAGGCTCAAGGTAGCCCAGTCCAGACAGAAAAGCTATGCCGATTCAAAGCGCAAAGCGATTGAGTATGAAGTTGGAGACAGAGTATATCTTAGAGTATCACCGCTTCGAGGGGTTAAGCGTTTTGGAGTTAAAGGAAAGTTAGCACCCCGTTTCGTTGGACCATATAAGATTTTGCAACGCATGGGAGAAGTTGCGTATAAGTTGGAATTGCCAGAAGGACTGTCAGGAGTTCATGATGTATTCCATGTTTCTCAGTTGAAGAAATGTCACCCCGAGATAGCAGAGGTACCGTTAAGAGATACAGTACCACTGGAAGCAATTCAGTTGAAGGATGACTTGACATATGAGGAAAAACCGGTTAAGATTCTCGATTATGCCAGCAGAGTTACCCGCAGCAAGGTTATCAAGTTTTGCAAAGTTCAGTGGAGCCACCACACTGAGGATGAAGCCACCAGGAAAGAGAGGAAGTTTTGTAAGGACCACCCTCACCTATTTTCTAGCCAACCCGAATCTCGAGGGCGAGATTCATCTTAAGGGGGTAGGTTTGTAACATCCCAAATTTTCAATTTGGAATGTTATACATTAGGTCATCATGCATATCATATTTTCTCGCATTTTCCGATCCTAGAAAACTTCACGCAACTCAAGGACCCTCGAGAGGAGTTGGAAGTTTCATTATTTTCATATTTGGGATTTCTCAAATTTTGAAAATAGGATCATTGGATTTATTTAATTATCTTCATAAAGTTTTCCTATAAAAAATTAAGAGAGGGAATAATATGACTTTCCCAACATTTAGGAAAAACGAAGGTATTATAAATAAATCAAAATTTGGTTTTGAAAGATTTATTTTGCTTAGGCAAAAATGAGCATTTTAAAAATTTATGCATGTTTGCCGTTTTTAAAGTTCATTTTGTTCGGCTCAATTTTAGGAGTCGGGGAAAATTTGTTTTATTAAAATCGGAGTTCATTTGGTATTTTTTTTATTCGTTTGGTTTAAATTTTAATTTAAAAAAATCGAGCCGCCGCCTTGGGAGTCCGCCCCCTCGCCCCTTGCCCTCCCCAAGCCGACTTCCCCCCTCCTTTATAACCCGCCCCCCCCCTCTCTCTCACCCCGAGCCTTGCCGTTCCCCTTGAGAACCCGCCGTCGCCGCCCCTCGTCGCGAGCACCCCGCCGCCCTCGCCGCCAGCCGCCGCCTCCCAACCCCGGGAGCCCCGCTGAGCCTGCCCGAGAGCCACCGAGGTAGCCGCCGCCCGCTCCGTTCGATCCGGTTTCCCTAAAACCCGATCCGGTTTTTAGATATTCGTTTTTTTAAAAAACCCTAGATGGTTTTATGTTTTTTTGGTTTTCTTATTTATCGAACGTTCACCGAACCGTCCGTTTCAATGAACGTGTTCGTTGAATTAGTTCTGTTAACTAACGTCCGTTATTTAATCCGTTCGTCGTTTTCTTTTAATCGGAATTAATCCGTTATTTTTCTGATTCGATTTCCGATCCGATTTTCAAATCTGTTTTATTTCTTGCTCGTTTATCGGAATCAGGTGATTCAAGCGCCTGGAGTTTCGTTACGAAACCGCCGTTCCGACTAACCTACTTACACAGAGTTTTGCTACTGTAAAATTTTGACCAAGTTTCAGATTGCTAAACCGAGTCGTTCTCTCTCGAGTTTCGACTTTCGATGTTTATTTTGATTCGAATCTTTTGCAACCAGGGTTCTTAAGTTGAACTCTCTGGTTAGATCTTTTATTCGAGATTTCCCGTGCATTAGATGAGTACTTATTGTATGCTTGTTGTTTGTCTGCGTTAGATCACCCGAGTGCGCCGCTTGTTACTTGAATCTCTAGGTCTCATGGATCATCGACAAGGCAAGTAACACTTTGATCATACTCTTCTCATACCCAGTTTTATTGCATTAGATCAAACCTCAAACACTTGCATGTTTAGGATCAAATTAAATTGTGGGTTTGGGAAGTAGATTGAGGTAGTACCTATTACCTGTTTTACTTATGAAACCTTGGGAGTTACTTCTCGTTTGCTATTGTGCCATGCTATGCTAGTAGGCGTGGATTGGGTGAGTGAATATCCATGACAGATGTGAGATTGTTAATTAATGGTTTATCTAAGGTGGCAACCTAAACACACATCTGGGTGGATTGAGGCACTGGTTTCCATCAGACTTCCTGTATTTCTTGGACCGCCACCCGTGCTCTAAGGGATCATAAGATTATTCGAACTGGAAACTTCCGTGTGCAGCCACAAGCCAATTATGGGCTCTGGCGTAGTTGACTAAGTTGTGCGAACTCTTACGGGTAGGCTAGCTGATGTAGGGGATGTAGGTTGGTACGGTCTACCCGCATGTAAGGTGCTAGCGCTTCTGAAAGACTATGTCTCGGTCATCCGTTTCTCAAACACCATGTAGTCACGAGAACCAAGCGGAGGCGATCGAGTCTTGTGGGGAAAAGTGCTAAACCTCTGCAGAGTGTATAAACTAATCATGATTAGCCGTGTCCCCGGTTATGGACGTTTTGAGTATCCGTAATTGAATATCATGTGAATCTCAACATGTTACTTCTAAATAAAAGTTATTGGGTTTTGATGAGTACTTTTAATTGGGATTGAGAATCTGTCAACCATTCTCAATGTTTAACAACCACCATGATAGTTAAATAAAATTTATTCCTTTGTTGTAGGAAAAATCAGCTTTATGCAAATGTAAACGTAGAGCCTTACCACCAGCCATATATGCATGTAGTGTAGGCTTATTCATTCATTGCTCTTATGTGTTACATTGCCAGCATATTCCATGTCTTGACCGTTTTGGCTGCAACTTTCACGTTGCAGACTTTTCGAACGACAGTAAGGTGTTAGGTCGTGGTTCTATACTCGATGATGTCGTTGGAGTTGATGGACTCACTTATCTTCCAAGCCTTCCGCTGTTATTATTAGATGGCCTTAAGCCATATTATTGTAATAAGTTCCCTTGTGGACAACGATGTAATAAGTGTGTGATTGCTACTCTGCAATAAATCCTTCAATCTTGTGTGGTGTCAAGCATTCTCGATCCAGGGATGACCTCGAGCACGTAGATGGATCCATTCGGGTCTGGTCGCTACATTGACATCCAACATCTGTCGTGTATCTTCTATCTCTTGTCTTCTTCTTCCTCCAGCCACCCAAACCGAACCACCCCATCGGCTCCGCCTGCTCCCACCTCCCATGACTGGCTGCGCCTCCGCCGCCCTATCATACGTACCCTCCAACGTTGGCTAGTTCCTCCCTCTATTCCCCCACACATCCTGTTATTCTCCGGCGGCGTCAGCCCCAACAAGCACCCGCACCCGAACCAGTCAACCCTCATACTCCCCTCCGCCTGCGACTGGACAGGTGCATCTTCCACGGCTCCTGTTCGTTCCGTCCGAGGCCTCGCCGTCGTCCTCCGCCTGCGGCCTTGGTCGCTAGCCGTGCTCGTCGCGCCGCCCTCTTGCGTTGTCAACGTCGTCAACAATCGAGAGGAACAAGGAGATGACTGTACGTGGAGAGGATGACAGTAGGGACCCACCAGCGTCATGGCAGTACGCAAGCAAGTGCCTCTATATTACAAGCCCAAAACTATGGTTCCTCTTAATGGTTGGACATCTGGGGCTCACGCCATTGTCAACGTAGTCAATAAACGAGAGAATTACAGTACGAGCGGCTGACACCAGGGACCCAGCAAGTCACGCAGTTTATTTTTATTTTTTTGAGGAACAAGCAGTTGTTATTTATACTAGTTTTAGCGACGGATCAGGGTAACAACGGGGCTGTGGCCCGTCTAGCCAGGGTTTTATTTATGTTTACCACATCATGAGCCCAATTGTGTTTTTTTCTTGCTGAAAATGGCTAGCCTAGTTCTATTTTTTAAAGAAATACCCAAACGAGGCCTACTTGCTTTATCAGCCCTGCTGGGCTGCAAATCTTTCAAGACGAGGAGAGTTTCATTCAGTTTGCCCAGAAATGGGCTGTACATTTTGAAACACATCAAACTGGGAATTAGTTTCATTTTTTGCATTACAAGATTTTAAATTCCATTGATTTTTATGCGTGGACAATTATTTGGATTTATAATTTATATAAATTATTTTTCAAAATAGTTTGAATGTGAATCGATATTTTGGGATTAAAAATAGTTGACCACACCGAAATATGCAAAAATTCATATACGTTTTAACCGTGGCCACAATATGGGGTGTAATGCTAACAAAAAGAAGATGGGCTCCAAAAATTTTCTTAAGAATTAGCAAATGGTCTGTGCATTATTTGAAATAATGCACACAAGAGCAGTGACTATTGGATGTCCATCCAACGGCCGTCGTGCTTCTTCAATCTCTGCTCTTCCTGTTCCAGCCGCTCAAACAAGTGCCGGTAGGACTGCCTCCTCCCTCCTCCCGCAGCCGGCTATGCTGCCACGCAGGCCTCAGCGCCCCACCGTACTCCCACTACTGGCCTAGCCATCCCTCTACTCACCCACACCTGCTGTTATTCTCCGGGGATGGCAGACGAACCAGTAAACCCTCGTACTCCTCCGCGTGGGAAACAACTGCCGAGTCTTCCCTGACTTCGTGCCGTTCCCTTCCTAGGCCTCGCCGTTGTCCATCGCTCTTGTGCTCTCGGCGCAGCCTGGTCAACATGGTCAATGAACGACATCCATCGGAAGTGGATTGACGTGGAGTGGCTGACAGCTGGGTCCACGGCCGCACGCTAGGAAATGCCTCCTTATTACGCGCAAAATAATGATTCCTCCACCTGACAGCTAGGGCCCACGGGAAGGGCTTCTGTATTTTGCGAAAAAAACATTCCCCCCGCTGACAGGTCGGACCCACTAGCTATATCTTCGCACGCAAGGAAGTGCCTCCTTATTACGCACAAAAAAATGAATACCCCCTGCTAGCTGGGACCCACCATAGTGGGTGGCTGACTTGTGGGCCTACTAAGTTGACGGGGACGGAGGGCTTTGTCAACTTAGTCAATATGAATGATCCTAGCTCCAGTGACCATCCGATGTCCATCCAACGGCCATAGTGCTTCTTCAAACTCTGGTCTTTTGCTCCGGCCGCCCAAAGCAGCGCCCGGTCGTGCCGCTTTGCTCCTGCCTCCTGTGGCGGCTGTCTTTGCCATGAGGCCTCACCGCCCCATACTACTCCCTCGCTGGCAGACCATCCCTCCACTCACCCACACCCCTGTTATTCTACGGTGACGGCAGCCTCACACCGCAACCGAGAACAGTGAACCTCGTACTCCTCTCGCGTGGGCATCCACTACCGCGTCTTCCCGGCTCCGTCGCCCCTTCCTAGGCCTCGCCGTCGTCCACCGCCTTGGTGCTCTGGGCGCGGCGTGGTCAATGTGGTCAAGGACCGACTTCCATCGGAACAGTACTGTACGTGGAGAGGCTGACACTGGGTCCATGGCCGCAGCTGGGTCCACGGCCACAACCCAAATTTTTTTGTGATTTGATGTAAGTCGCTTTGTCAGGCCTGTTGGGCTGCAATTCTTTCAAGACGAGGAGACCTTCATTCGGCTGGCCGACAAAATGGCCTATCAGTAATGAGAAATGGGTTGTACATTTTTAAAACACATCAAACCGGCAATTAGTTTCAAATTTCTTTTTTTCATTTTGAGATTTTAAATTGCATTGATTTTTATGCATGGACAATTTGTTGGATTTTATATTGATATAAATTTATTTTTAAAATCAGTTTGAATGTGACTCGAAATTTCAGGATTAAAAACAATTCGGACCGCACGAAATATGCAAAATTTTGTATAATTTTTTAACCGTGGCCACAATATGGGTTGTAATGCTAACAAAAAGAATATGGGCTCCAAAAAAAACCTTAAGAATTAGCAAATGGGCTGTAAATTATTAGAAATAATGACAGATGGGCTGCATGCTATTTTCCACAGATTTGAGGCTTTCCTAAAAAAAGGTTGACACACAAGTAGTGACTGTTGGATGTCCATCCAACGGCCGTCGTGCTTCTTCAATATCTGCTCTTCCTGCTCCGGCCCGCTCAAGCGGCGCCAAGGGACTGCTCGCTCCCTCCTCCTGCGGTCACTGTTACTGCCGTGCTGAGCCTCACCGCCCACCATACTCCCATCGCTGGCCTAGCCATCCCTCTACTCACCCACACTCGCTGTTATTCTCCGCGACGGCAGCATTTAACTAGTAAACCCTCGTACAATCGTACTCCCCTCAGCGTGGGAAACAGCTGCCGAGTCTTCCTGCCTCCATGTCATTCCCTTCCTAGGCCTCGCCGTCGTCCACCGCCTGGTGCTCTCGGTGGGGCCTGGTCAACGTGGTCAACGATCGACATGTATCTGAAGTGGATCTGACGTGGAGAGGTCGACACTGGGTCCACGGACGAACGCAAGGAAATGCCTCCTTATTACGCGCAAAATAATGATTCCTCCACCTGACATCTGGGACCCACCGTAAGGGCCTCTGTATTTCGCGAAAAAAACGTTACCGCCGCTGATAGCTCGGACCCACCAGCTATATCTTCGCATGCAAGGAAGTGCCTCCTTATTACGGACAAAAAGATGAATACTCCGCCTGCTAGCTAGGACTCAGTATAGTGGCAGGCTGACTTGTGGGCCTACTAAGTTGACGGGGACGGAGGGCTTTGTCAACTTAGTCAATATGCACGATTCTAGCTCCAGTGACCGCACGATGTCCATCCAACGGCCGTCGTGCTTCTTCAACATCTAGTCTTCTTGCTCCAGCCGCCCAAACCAGCGCCGGGCGTGCCTCATGCTCCTGCCTCCCGTGGCCGGCTACGATGCTGCGGAGGCCTCACCGCCCCTACTACTCCCACCGCTGGCTAGGCTATCCCTCTACTCATCCACACCCCCTGTTATTCTACGGCGATGGCAACCTCACGCCGCAGCGAACCAGTGAACCCTCATACTCCTCTACACGTGGGCATCCACTGTCGTGTCTTCCCCGACTCCGCCTCGTCCCCTTCCTAGGCCTCGCCGTCGTCCACCGCCCTGGTGCTCTCGGCGCGGCGTGGTCAACGTGGTCAAGGAACAGCTTCCATCGGATGTGGACTGTACGTGGATAGGCTGACAGCTGGGTCCACGGCCGCAGCAAGGAAGTGCCTCCTTATTACGAGGAAAATAATGATTCCTCCACCTGACAGCAGGGACCCACCAGACGGGCCATCGTATTTCGTGAAAAAACGTTTCCCCCTTGACTACTGGGACCTACCAGCTACATCTTTGCATGCAACGAAGTGCGTCCGGGCAAAAAAAACGATTTGCCCCCCTGACTGCTGGGACCCACCAGCTACATATTCGCACGCAAGGAAGTGCCTGACAGTTGGGACCCACCTGGTCGAAGCAAATGTAGCATTTTCATTCTGGTCGCGAACGTGTACGTACATACTGATCGATGTAGAGGCGCGCACGTGTCGTAGTAGAGGTGCACACGTAGCATGTACACATACATACAGCGGCCAGGGTGCAAGAAAGTAAATACGACCACATACGTACATGCGGGAGGGGTCTCGAATGCCTACTTGCGCATACGTATGGCTAGGGCTCGTGTCGTCGTCGTGTTCATGGGGAGGTAAAGAAACTGTGTCATCTCGTGTTCATGGGGAGGCAACGAAATGCGTCGTGTTCATCGGGAGGCAACGAAGCGCGTGGGAGCCAACCGGCTTGGACGGAACAGCCGATGGAAACGAGGCCTGGCGTACCGCAGAACGGAGGAAACGACCATGTGTTCGACCGGCCACGTTCGAAAAGGGATCCTGTTCATCGGGAGGGGTCTTGCGTACCGCAAAACGGAGGAAATGGACCTCCTACGGTCGAAACAGGGATCCTGTTGATCGGGAGGGGTGTGGCGTACCAAAAAACGGAGGAAACGGACTTGTGTTGGAGCACTACGGTCGAAACGGGGGTCCTGTTCATCGGGAAGGGTGTGGCGTACCGCAAACTAGGACTCCACGGGATACTGTTCATCTCCACCGTCGACCCCCTCCAGCCTCCACGGGCTACTGTTCATCCACCGTCGATCTCCTCCAGCCTCCACCTATGACTGCTCATCCACGGGCTCCTGTTCATCTAGCCTCCACCGCGCGCTACTCCACCGTCTACTGTTCAACCAGCCCTCTCCACGGGCTCCTGTTCAACCACCCCTCCACGGGCTACTGTTCATCCAGCCCTCCACCGTCACCTGTTCATCCAGCCCTCCACGGGGTGGTCCTGTTCATCCAGCCCTCCAGGGGGTCCTGTTCATCCAGCCCCATACCGGCTCGATCGATCGGGGTCCTGTTCATCTAGAGGCAACACCACGGGGTCCTGTTCATCAACCCCCACCGGGAACTATTCATCCAAACCCCCAAGCAATGCTCACTGTTCCTCCAGAGGCAGCATCGATCGGCTTCAGTTTGCAGCAGTAGCGAAGGAATCGCTCGATCAGTTTCAGTTAACAGCCATCGAAGGGGTTCAGTAATGCGTAGCCTGCAGTGCAATCGCTCGGGTTCAGTTAGAGCCCAATGCCTCGCACCCATGCGCGTGCATGTACAAGAGGAACGTGCATCGCTCGGCCCCGACCACCCACCGTAACCGGGAACACCCCGATATTTTCCTCGCCCTCGCTTCAACCACGGTTTTTTCCGTCATGGACGACCCAAAGAATGTCATGCATCTGTGTATCAGGCCCGCCCAGGACGAAAAGCCCATTTTCTGTCATGATTTTTTGTCATAGAAGTAGGAGCCCACCACATCTATGATGATACCGGGTTTTGTCACAATTATCATCATAGAAGTGTCATAAGTATGACAGAAAAAACTTTCGTTCGGCCCAAAATGTCACGGATGTGTCTTTTTTTTGTAGTGAAAACAAGTCCAGAACTGAAACCACTTCAGAAGAGCTCAAGAAACAATATCCTGGGTACCCATAATGCTGGCAAGATGCTTAGCAAGCTTATTAACTTTCTCTTGTTTGACGGTTAAATCCTCCAACGCTTGCTGTTGCACCAGAAAGTATGCATCTGAATTCTGCAGGGACTTCCTCACTCCTTCAGCTTCCTGTCCCAGCACATCTGATCGATGTCTTTCAACTTGAAGTTGAGACTCACGAAGACGAACTGATTCGGGAAGCGAGTTCGAAGAGCTTGTGCCAGTAGTAGTGGCCAGTAACTCGAACACTACATCAATACAGGACTTTTGGGTTCTCTCACTGTCGTCAAGATAGTTATTATCAGCTTTCTTGGAGATCGACAGGGATGTCTCACTATCTTGAACCTTATCTGCATTACTTCCTTTACCATTGCATAACGGGGTACTGTTCTCCAATAATTTGTCTTCATTCTAAAAGAGAAACAAGCAGACACATCACATGTTTACCATGTTCTATATGAAAATCATTTTGGTAAATCAGTTCAGTAGTAAAGTGGACATGATAACAGCATGAAACAAACATATATCTATGTACCATGGTCACTTTATGGTCTATATCATTCTAGTTTTTGTTGCCAAATCAAGATAGAGACACAGTTCAAATAATATTTGTTCAAGACAAATCAGAATAGACAGAATATAAGTGTGGGAAACTATAGAGCAATAACAACACTTGTAATGTGCATGACATGAGAACATAACTGTTTATTCAATTGAAACTGAAATCAACATAGAGAAAATTACAACAGCAAACCGGTTAAAGAAAAAGGTTTAAAACATACCTGTTACGCCATTGGAGTTTCAATTCCATCCTTCAAATTTGAAAATAGTTGGTATGAGTAAATACAGTGATGCAAGAGCAAAGGAGTATGAACCATAGCTACAGAACCTGACCTGAGAACAATTCTTCTTCTCCTTCAAGCGTTGAGTTGGGATTCGGAGTGGTGGTCCTCGTGCTTTGGGCACTACAGTTCCCTTACCAACTGCTCGTGTTCGGGTGATCTGTGGTGGAGACGGTGCTGTGTCAACTGGAACTGGGTTACTATCTGCTGGGGTTGGGGTTAGAAGGGGTGTAGCTGGTTCTCTGTCTAACTGGGTAGGGGTACAATCTGCGAGAGTCTGGTTTATGTGTGGTGGGGCTGGTTCTTGGGCAAGTACAACTGTGGTTCTATCTGCATCAACTGGTATCAACTGGTAGCACTATCTTTTCTGACGACCGTGTTGTTACTCCCTTAGATACTGCCATCACCCTCTCCAATTCAAATGGCTAATAAACAAGAAAAGTAATTGAATGTATAGACATTGTATGATAGATAGGTGCAATGGATAGTGGGGAATAAAAGAGGGCATGAAATAATTCACATTTATGTTGTCTAACCAAACAGGATAGCATGACATGATTTCACATATATGATGGCTAACTAAACAGGATAGCATGACACAATTTCACATTATGATGGCTAACTAAAAAAGATGGAAACACATAGTTCCAAATATGATGACTATGTAAACAGGATGACATGATATAACTATATAATGTGTTTATTAAATAGGTTGGCATGCCATAATTCACATACATGCCGCCTATGGAAACATGATAGCATGATATAATTCACGAATAGAATGACGTAATTCGAAATATGATGACTGTAAACAGTAAACAGGATGAGATGATATAACTATATGTTGTCTTTATTAAAAGGGTTGCCGTGCCATAATTCAAATAGAGGTTGTGTATGTAAACATGATGGCATGATATAATTCAAAAATATGATTTATATAGTAATCAAGTAAGCAGATGGCAATCCATATATGATGTAAAAACTAAGCAATGCAAGACAACATGCATGACATGGATAATATAACCCTGCCAAGTTTGAGCATAGACCTCAGGGGGTAATAGGACTGGTCATTAGTCCCCGAATCCTCTGATAACCCACAAGTATAGAGGATCGCAACAGTTTTCGATAAGTAAGAGTGTCGAACCCAACGAGGAGCTAAAGGTAGAACAAATATTCCCTCAAGTTCTATCAATCACCGATACAACTCTACGCACACTTGACGTTCGCTTTACCTGGAACAAGTATGAAACTAGAAGTACTTTGTAGGTGTTTTCGGATAGGTTTGCAAGAAGAATAAAGAGCGCGTAAATAGAATGTAGGGGCTGTTTAGGTAAAGACACAACTAAATTAGTTTTAGTAAAGAGCTTGTTGTCACAAGAAAGTTATTTGTCCCTAGGCAATCGATAACTAGACCGGTAATCATTATTGCAATTTTATTTGAGGGAGAGGCATAAGCTAACATACTTTCTCTACTTGGATCATATGCACTTATGATTGGAACTCTAGCAAGCATCCGCAACTACTAAAGATCATTAAGGTAAAACCCAACCATAGAATTAAAGCATCAAGTCCTCTTTATCCCATACGCAAACAACCTACTTACTCAGGTCTGTGCTTCTGTCACTCACGCCACCCACCATAAGCAAATCATGAACATATTGCAAACCCTACAGCGGGAATCCCTCACACTTGCGCGACACGGAGAGCACCATAGGACAACACCAATAATAAAACATGCAACTCAAACCAATCTTGATCATCAAATAGCCCATAGGACAAAACAGATCTACTCAAAGATCATAGGATAGCCATACATCATTCGGAAATAATATATAGCGTTGAGCACCATGTTTAAGTTGAGATTACAGCGGGTAAGAGAGAGGTTACACCGCTGCATAGAGGGGAGAAGAGTTGGTGATGATGGCGGTGAAGTTGTTGGTGAAGATTGCGGTGATGATGATGGCCCCCGGTGGCACTCCGGCGCCACCGGAAGCGAGGGGGAGAGGGCCCCCCTTCTTCTTCTTCTTCCTTGACCTCCTACCTAGATGGGAGAAGGGTTTCCCCTATGGTCCTTGGCTCCCATGGCGTGGGAGGGGCGAGAGCCCCTCCGAGATTGGATCTATCTCTCAGTTTCTCTCCGTTTCTGCGTTTATGTTCTGGCTCTGTTTCACCGTTTCGTGTATATATGGAGATCCGTAACTCCGATTGGCCTGAAACCTTCGATGTGATTTTTTCCCGAAAATTAGCTTTCTTGCGGAAAAAGAGGAACGTCAACCGCCTTACGGGTGGCTCACGAGGGTAGGGGGCGCGCGCAGGGCGGTAGGCGCGCCCCCTGCCTCGTGGCCACCTCGGGCACCGTCTATCATGGATTTTTCTTCCGAAATTTTCCAAATATTCCAAAAATAAGCTCCGTCCGTTTTTATCCCGTTTGGACTCCGTTTGATATGGATATTCTGCGAACCAAAAACATGCAACAAACAGGAACTGGCACCAGGCACTGGATCAATATGTTAATCCCAAAAATAATATAAAAAGTTGCCAAAAAGTATATGGAAGTGGTAGAATATTGGCATGGAACAATCAAAAATTATAGATACGACGGAGACGTATCAGCATCCCCAAGCTTAATTCCTGCTCGTCCTCGAGTAGGTAAATGATAAAAAGGATAATTTTTGATGTGGAATGCTACCTAGCATAATCTTGATCATATGTCTAATCATGGCATGAATATTAAGACACCAGTGATTCAAAGCAATAGTCTATCCTTTGACATAAAAACAATAATACTTCAAGCCTACTAATAAAGAAATCATGTCTTTTCAAAATAACATGGCCAAAGATAGTTATCCCTAGAAAATCATATAGTCTGGCTATGCTCAATCTTCACCACACAAAATATTCAAATCATGCACAACCCCGATGACAAGCCAAGCAATTGTTTCATACTTTTGGTTCTCAAACCTTTTCAACGTTCACGCAATACATGAGCGTGAGCCATGGACATAGCACTATAGGTGGAATAGAATATGATGGTGGGGATTATGTGGAGAAGACAAAAAAGGAGAAAGTCTCACATCAACTAGGCGTATCAACGGGCTATGGAGATGCCCATTAATAGATATCAATGTGAGTGAGTAGGGATTGCCATGCAACAGATGCACTAAGAGCTATAAGTGTATGAAAGCTCAAACTGGAAACTAAGTGGGTGTGCATCCAACTTGCTTGCTCATTAAGACCTCAGGCGTTTGAGGAAGCCCATCATCGGAATATACAAGCCAAGTTCTATAATGAAAATTCCCACTAGTATATGAAAGTGAAAGCATAGGATACTCTCTCTATGAAGAACATGGTGCTACTCTGAAGCACGTGTGTGGTAAAAGGATAGTAACATTGCCCCTTCTCTCTTTTTCTCTCATTTTTTTATTTTTTATTTTTTTTATTTTTTTGGTGGCCTTCTTTGGCCTCTTTTTTTTTATTTGGGCTTCTTTGGCCTCTTTTATTTTTCATAAAGTCCGGAGTCTCATCCGGACTTGTGGGGGAATCATAGTCTCCATCATCCTTTCCTCACTGGGGCAATGCTCTAAAAATGATGATCATCACACTTTTATTTACTTACAACTCAATATTACAACTCGATATCTGGAACAAAGATATGAGTCTATATGAATGCCTCCGGTGGTGTACCGGGATGTGCAATGATCTAGCGTAGCAAAGATATAAAAAAACGGACAAGCCATGAAAATATCATGCTAGCTATCTTATGATCATGCAAAGCAATATGACAATGAATGTCAAGTCATGCATATGATGATGATGGAAGTTGCATGGCAATATATCTCGGAATGGCTATGGAAATGCCATGATAGGTAGGTATGGTGGCTGTTTTGAGGAAGATATTATGAGGCTTATGTGTGATAGAGCGTATCGTATCACGGGGTTTGGATGCACCGGCGGAGCTTGCACCAACTCTCGAGGTGAGAAAGGGCAATGCACGGTACCGAAGAGGCTAGCAATGATGGAAGGGTGAGAGTGCGTATAATCCATGGACTCAACATTAGTCATAAAGAACTCACATACTTATTGCAAAAATCTATTAGTCATCGAGACAAAGTACCACACGCATGCTCCTAGGGGGATAGATTGGTAGGAAAATACCATCGTTCGTCCCCGACCGCCACTCATAAGGAAGACAATCAATAAATAAATCATGCTCCGACTTCATCACATAACGGTTCACCATACGTGCATGCTACGGGAATCACAAACCTCAACACAAGTATTTCTACCAATCCACAACTACCCACTAGCATGACTCTAATATCACCATCTTTATATCGCAAAACTATTGCAAGGAATCAAACATATCATATTCAGCGATCTACAAGTTTATGTAGGATTTTATGACTAACCATGTGAATGACCAGTTCCTGTCATCTCTCTAAATAGATGTAAGTGAAGCAAGAGAGTTTAATTCTTTCTACAAAAGATATGCCCACGCTCTAACAAATATAAGTGAATCAAAAGAGCATTCTACAAATGGCGGTTGTCTATGTGAAGAGAAACAGGCGATCCAAACTTCAAATGATATAAGTGAAGCACATGAAGCATTCTATAAAGCCATACTCAAAGAATATAAGTGAAGTGCAATGAGAATTCTATATATCAACCGAGGACTATCTCATACCAGCATGGTGCATAAAAGAAAAGTAAAAACCTAAATGCAAAAGACGCTCCAAGATTTGCACATATCACATGAATGAAACGAATCCGAAAACATACCGATACTTGTTGAAGAAAGAGGGGATGCCTTCCCAGCATCCCCAAGCTTAGACGCTTGAGTCTCCTTGAACATTTACTTGTGGTGCCTCGGGCATCCCCAATCTTGAGCTCTTGCCTCTCTTCCTTCTTCTCACATCGAAACCTTCTCAATCATCGAACACTTCATCCACACAAAACTTCAACAGAAAACTCGGTAAGATCTGTTAGTATAATAAAGAAAATCACTACTCTAAGTATTGTTGCAAACCAATTCATATTTTGTTTTTGCATTGTGTCTACTGTAATATAACTTTTTCGTGGGTTAATCCACTGATATAAGTTGATAGTTTCATCAAAACAAGCAAACTATGCATCAAAAACAGAATCTGTCTAAAACAGAACAGCCTGTAATAATCTGAACATTCACCATACTTATGATACTTTACAAATTCTGCCAAAATTAGAAAAAATAGAAAATTTATACATAAAGACACTTCAAAAAGAATCAGAACCATTTAACATTCCAGTAATAAACTAAAATTCGCGCACTACAGCCAAAGTTTCTGTCCTGCACCGCACAAACCAACAAGCATTGTAAACATCCTAAAGGCAAACCTTGGCACACTATTTTTATAATACAATGGAATTGTACAAGAGGATAATTATTTTTATTGAAAATTTTCTGTAATCAAGATTCACAAAGTTTCCGTGAGCATGAACAAAGTTCAAGGCTAGCTCCCACTTTAACAATGCTTGTCTTTCTCACTTTCACTTTTCTTTTTGAAAAGTTTTGGGTTCCCCTCTTTATTTTTGTTGTTTTTAAACTATATGAAAGCACTCAACAGAAATAAATGACTCTCTAAAACTTCCGGGTTGTCTCCCTGGCAGCGCTTTCTTTAAAGCCATTAAGCTAGGCATATAGTGCTCAAATAGTGAATCCACCCGGATCCCAAGGTATATCAAAGCCAATTTTAATTAGCAATGATTTGTAATTTTGTAGTGAGCACAAAGTAACATATATCATGTAATGACGAAGTCTAACTCTCTTCCTATGCATCAGCATATCATAAAAGAACAATTCATGCACACAAAGTAAAGGCCAATGCATATTATAGACGGTTTCTTGCAATTTTATCGTGTTGGAAACATAGAGAGGTGGATATATAGTTCCTCTCTTATAATAATTGCAAGTAGGAGCAGCAAGCACATGCATATTATATTCAACAAAATCATCATGTGCAACGGTATAAGGCAACCCATCAATATAATCCTTAATAAGTGCAAACTTATCCGATATAGTGTAGTCGGGAGAATTCAAAAAGATAATAGGACTATCATGCGTGGGTGCAATAGCAAAAATTTCATGTTTAACATAAGGAACTATAGCAAGTTCATCTCCATAAGCATAATTCATATTGGCATCTTGGCCACAACCATAGGAAGCATCATGAAAAAGGGATATTTCAAAAGAATCATAGGGATCATAACAGTCATCAAAGCGATCATCCTTCGGTAAAGCACGAAGGGGCATTAAATAAAGTATGAGTTGAAGAGTTACTCTCATTAGAAGGTGGGCACGGGTGATCAATCCGCTCTTCCTCCTTTTGTTCTTCGCTCTCCTCATCATCTTTTTCATCCAGTGAGCTCATAGTTTCATCAATTTCTTCTTCCATAGATTCCTGCAAAATATTGGTCTCTTCTCGGACAGCGGAGACTTTCTCAATGAGCGCATTAATATCGGAATTGTATTCATAATTCTCATAGCAATATTTGAGGATAGCTAAATTTTCAGATCTATAAACAACATCATCAAAATCTTCAAACTCTTGACACATAGATTCAATTTCATAAGCACCCATAAAGACAACAAATTCTTCTATTTGTTCCACATCATAATAATCATATATACCATTAGCATAAGAAGCTAAGGATTTATTATCATTGAATTTGCATGAAAAGGGAAGGTGTGGAGCCTTCATCCTAGAGCAACAAGTATAATCATAACTCATGCATAGTTGCCAAGCATACCACTTCAATATATGAATTTGATCCTATAATAGTTTCCCTTTTTGTGTCAAGCTGTAATCCCTAAAGTATTCACGTTGATCCAATGTTACTCCCATTACATAATTGAATGGGGTTTTCTCAGGATTATTAAAGTAGTACATAATATCTTTCACATAACCAGCATCGAGGGTTTTTGGAGGTTCCCCATCTCCATGAGTAGCAAGTACACCTAAATTTTTTGGTATTTCGTGTTCCATATCCATAACTAAAGATAGAGAACAACTAAGAACAAAAAATAAAAATTACTTAATGATAAAGCAAACAAGCACACATGAGAATATTCACCCCACGCTATGACTCCCCGGCAACGGCGCTTGAAAAAGGTCTTGATAACCCACAAGTATAGGGGATCGCAACAGTTTTCGATAAGTAAGAGTTTTGAACCCAACGAGGAGCTAAAGGTAGAACAAATATTCCCTCAAGTTCTATCGACCACTGATACAACTCTATGCACACTTGACGTTCGCTTTACCTAGAACAAGTATGAAACTAGAAGTACTTTGTAGGTGTTTTCGGGTAGGTTTGCAAGAAGAATAAAGAGCGCGTAAATAGAAAGTAGGGGCTGTTTAGGTAAAGACACAACTAAATTAGTTTTAGTAAAGAGCTTGTTGTCACAAGAAAGTTATTTGTCCCTAGGCAATCAATAACTAGACCGGTAATCGTTATTGCAATTTTATTTGAGGGAGAGGCATAAGCTAACATACTTTCTCTACTTGGATCATATGCACTTATGATAGGAACTCTAGCAAGCATCCGCAACTACTAAAGATCATTAAGGTAACACCCAACCATAGCATTAAAGCATCAAGTCCTCTTTATCCCATACGCAAACAACCTACTTACTCAGGTCTGTGCTTCTGTCACTCACGCCACCCACCATAAGCAAATCATGAACATATTGCAAACCCTACAGAGGGAATCCCTCACGCTTGCGTGACACGGAGAGCACCATAGGACATCACCAATAATAAAACATGCAACTCAAACCAATCTTGATCATCAAATAGCCCATAGGACAAAACAGATCTACTCAAACATCATAGGATAGCCATACATCATTGGGAAATAATATATAGCGTTGAGCACCATGTTTAAGTAGAGATTACAGCGGGTAAGAGAGAGGTTACACCGCTGCATAGAGGGGAGAAGAGTTGGTGATGATGGCGGTGAAGTTGTTGGTGAAGATTGTGGTGATGATGATGGCCCACGGTGGCACTCCGGCGCCACCGGAAGCGAGGAGGAGAGGGCCCCCCTTCTTCTTCTTCTTCTTCTTCTTCCTTGACCTCCTCCCTAGATGGGACAAGGGTTTCCCCTATGGTCCTTGGCTCCCATGGCGTGGGAGGGGCGAGAGCCCCTCCGAGATTGGATCTATCTCTTAGTTTCTCTCTGTTTCTGCGTTTATGTTCTGGCTCTGTTTCACCGTTTTGTGTATATATGGAGATCCGTAACTCCGATTGGCCTGAAACCTTCGCCGTGATTTTTTCTCGAAAATTAGCTTTCTTGCGGGAAAGAAGAGCATCAACCGCCTTACGGGTGGCTTACGAGGGTAGGGGCGCGCCCAGGGGGCAGGCGCGCCCCATGCCTCGTGGCCACCTCGGGCACCGTCTCGCGTGGATTTTTCTTCTGAAATTTTCAAAATATTCCAAAAATAAGCTTCTTCCGTTTTTATCCCGTTTGGACTCCGTTTGATATGGATATTCTACAAAACCAAAAACATGCAACAAACAGGAACTGGCACTCGACACTGGATCAATATGTTAGTCCCAAAAATAATATAAAAAGTTGCCAAAAAGTATATGGAAGTTGTAGAATATTGGCATGGAAGAATAAAAAATTATAGATACGACGGAGACGTATCATCCTCCTCTGAGGAGCTCTCTGTAACCAGCAAGATGCCTGATTCAGCAGGTAGCATTGTCTGCTCTGAATACCTTGTTTTCACGCCAGATACTTCCATCACCGCTTCAAATGGTTGATGCACAGGAAGAGTAGTTGAATATACAAACGTTGTCGACAAATGGAACATGTAATACAAAAAAATGATAGCATGATATAATTCACATACATGATGATTGGCTAAACACCATGGCATTGCGTAATTCACATATATAATGCCTTTGCAACAAGATATCATTGCATAATTCACATATATAATGTCTTGCAACAAGATGGCAATGCATAATTCACATATATGGTAATTAGACACTAAACAGGTGGCATTCACAGAAAGCATGTCTAAACTAATCAAATGACATAGCAATGGCAGACACCATACGCACGATATGAGCAACATAACCCTACCAAGTTAGAGCATACACCTCGGGGGGAAATAGGACTGGTCATCTGTCTCTGAATCCTCCTCTGAGGAGCTATACATAACCAGCGATATATGCGCTTCATCAGATAGCATAGTCTGCTCTGAAGACCTTGTTTTCACTCTAGAATTTTCCATCACCGTGTCAAATGGCTGATGCACACGAAGAGTAGTTGAATGTACTAACATTGTTGAAAAATGTAATACGTAGCGAAAAAAAAGGATGGCCTGATATAATTCACATATAAGATGACTGGCTAAGTAGGATGGCATTGCAAAATTCACATATATGATGTCGGGCTAAAAAAGATGGCGTTGCATAATTCACATAAATGGTGAATAAACAAAACAGATGGCATTCACACAAAGCATGTCTAAACTAAGCATATGACATATTTGATGTATAAAGTAAGCAATGCAAGGCACCATATGCATGATATAACCAACATCAGCATGCCAAGTTAGAGCGAAGACCTCAGGGCGTAAATAGGAGTGGTCTTCTCCTTCTGAATCCCCCTTAGAACTGATATCTTCCTCTCGATTACAATCCAAAATGGGTGGAGGGGGGCTGCCTTTGCGCCTACCATGGAGCGACGTTTACATGAAATTTTATTGCCACACAAGGCTTGTCTCTTTTGCTCTACATGTTCATTTCCATTGTGTACAATAACTGACATGCATAGGAATAAAACATAGTGAGATTATGTAAGGAGTGCATGCCAAAATCCAGAGTGATGGTAGCAACCTGTGGATAGACCCAAAACCAATGATAGCAGGCAGACAATGTCTTCAGTTAAAAAATACAGATAATGGATTCTTTACTATTTGTTTCCCACCCAACATGAAACTCATAGTAGACACCAGAGATTAACCAGATAGTAGATAGATACTATTGATTGCGGCCCCGATATGTACCCCACAACCATTTAAAAACTCAAGTTTGACCATTAGTTTGGAGCTGACTCGGAGTCTAATCGGTGAACAGGACGATAAAGTAGCATGTAATATTAAGCGATGCATAACGTAAGCAGACACGGAAGAGTGCGACCTCTCTTGCGGACCCGTGTAGTCCTCGAGGTCATCTCCTCAGTTGATATCTGCAGCAAAGTATTTAGTAGCAAAGTAATATGGTAGTAGCGGTAACGGTGGCAAAAGTAACAGTAGCAGTTTTGTAGTAATTGTAACAGTGTCAACGGAAAAGTAACTAAGCAAAAATCAATATGTGAAAAGCTCGTTGGCATTGGATCAATGATGGATAATTATGTCGGATGCGATTCCTCATGCAACAGTTATAACATAGGGTGACGCAGAACTAGCTCCAGTTCATCAATGTAATGTAGGCATGTATTCTAAATATAGTCATACGTGCTTATGGAAAAGAACTTGCATGACATCTTTTGTCCTACCCTCCCGTGGCAGCGGGGTCCTATTGGAAACTAAGGGATATTAAGGCCTCCTTTTAATAGAGTACCGGACCAACGCATTAACACTTAGTGAATACATGAACTCCTCAAACTACGGTCATCACCGGGAGTGGTCCTGATTATTGTTACTTCGGGGTTGCCGGATCATAACACATAGTAGGTGACTATTGACTTGCAAGATAGGATCAAGAACTCACATATATTCATGAAAATATAATAGGTTCGGTTCTGAAATCATGACACTCGGGCCCTAGTGACAAGCATTACGCATAGCAAAGTCATAGCAACATCAATCTCAGAACATAGTGGATACTAGGGATCAAACACTAACAAAACTAACTCGATGACATGATAAATCTCATCCAACCCATCACCGTTGTCGGCGTTCTGGGAATGGGGGTCCCCGGACTTGCCTGCCTGCGGCCCACGGCGTGGCTCCGCGAGCGGGCCCGTACGGCCCATCTTCACCAACAAGCATTTAAGACCCTCACGAGGGCCAAGCCTCGCGAGGCGGACGACACAAGATCTCCTCGGGAGCGGCCTCACCAGGCTAGCTCGCGAGGGGCAGAGAGATCAAGTCAAGGCAAACCTCGCGAGGTTCCAGTGACGTGAGCCGTGACGATCGGGCGCCAGCGCGCATAGTGTCCTTGTTTCCTCTTTGGCGCTAAGGAGCCAAGCGCAGGTGAGGAGTACCGAGGCGTCAAGAAAAGGTTTCCATATCTATGCAACGAGACCAAGACCAGTAGGACGGCAAGACGGAGGTCACCATGGAGCCCAAGCCGGCGTCACCGCCAGAGCCTTTGGCAGGCAAAGACTGCTTTTGTCAGGATAGCTTGTACTAGCTGTCCCCTTTCAAATTGGCCGTTGTTGGCTCCCTTCCCGCTCAATATTTGGGGAGAGGACCAGGGCCTCTACAAATAGGACTAGCCACCACAGTAGAAGGCAAGTAAGCCTCAGCCATCTCATCGTGAGTAATCCTCACCCACACATCCACCAAGCACAAGAACACCTCACCTCAGGAGGCTGTTCTTCCCCTTGTACTGTTCATCCTCGGCCCGAGAGGCAATCCACCACACCACACTGGAGTAGGGTATTACACCATGACGGTGGCCCGAACCAGTATAAATCTTGTGTCTCTTGTGTTGCGAGTTCGTCGAGCTAGCCTTAGAGATCGTAGCGAGGTTGAAGGCATGGTTCGGTAGGGGGAGATCTTCGTGCGCACCCTAGTGTTCGAATCTTGAGGGTTTTGCTGGAACCCGAGATCCGACATTTGGCGCGCCAGGTAGGGGTGCGCCGAAGCTTTCCTTCCGTCGCTCCGCATCCTATTGCTTCCTCATCTCCATGGCGGACGCTCGCTGAGCACGCGCTGAGCGCCGGGCTGCCCTCGCCGCCCGCGTTGCTCAGACGGCCCCCGTCGGAGGGCCAGCCCTCATCCTCCGTCGCCTGCCGCCAACGCCGTCACCGGCCCGGCGGGGAACAAGCAGCAAGCATCATCGTTGCACCCCTCGATGCGGCGGGACGGCCGCACCGCCACTCCATCGCTGACCCCGGCCGGCTCGTCGTCTCACGCCCGTCGTGCTCCCACGGCCGCGCAGGCCGCGCTGAGCATGACGCGCGAACTCCTGCGCTACCGCCCCATCGACGACTTCTACGAGGACTGGCTCGACCACATTGCCGAGCTTGTCAGTGCCGCAGGGGGCTCCCCTGTGCCGTCCCTCTGACTTCCTCGCCCTCCGCTGTTACATCCTAGCTAGTTCATGCATTATAGTGTTGCATCATGTTTACTCTTCCAGAAACTTGAAATGGGCATGAAAGAACCCCCAGCACCCCCCTGAAAACAATTAGGGTTTACTAAAATAATTTTCAATGAACCTGAAATGCCCTTCTAAAAAGTCCACCCTTTTTGACTTGGTCCAGAACCTCTGCCAAAATTGGTTCACATTTTTCTAGGACACATAAGGTCATTGGATTAAATCATTATCTATTTGCATTTGGGCATTAAAATGCTATAAAATATTTTAAATGCCCAAATAATTCTGGAAATAAGTGTGGGCTATTGGAAATAATCTAAACAGAGCCCCTGATTATTTTCAGGATTTTTGAAAGTGCCTAACTATTTTTAATAAAGCCACACAGTTACAGAAAAATAGAAAAAAACAGAATAAAGAGAGGGAGAGAATCTCACTTAACAGCCCACTGGCCGGCCCAGCACTGTGCTGGCCCGTGCCAGCCAGCTGGTTCCTCTCGCCAGAGCAGGCAGAGAGGTGACGCCGGCATGCGCGAGCTCGCCACGGCGCCAGCTGCTTGCCGCCCGCGCCCCTGAACACCTGGGCAGGCTCCACGTCGCCGCCCGACCCCGCAGACACGTCGCTCGCTCCCCTGCCTCTCTCCCTCGCTCTCCCGCACCATGGCCGACGCTGCCGCGCCCGCGCCACCGTGAAGCTCGCGTTCTCAGTCGTCCCCGCGCCGCGCTGACTTGTCCACGAGCTCCGCCGTCGTCCACAATGTTGAGCTAGGCGAGCCCCGAGCGCTCGCACGCTCTCCCTCGTCTCCATCGAGCTCGTCTTCACCGAACACCGCCGCAGATCCCCCTCGCCGTCTCCGTCGCACCAGCTCGTCCCCGACCGCGTCGTCTGCACCATCGTAGCAACCACACCGAGCTCGGCCGCACCCGCCGCCGCCACCGCACGTCGCTGTCGTGGGCACGACCACTTTTGCTTGATTCCGAGCACGTCACCATCTTCACCGCACTCGCAGGAGCCCAACGCACCACCCCACGTGCCTCGCCGTGCCCCCTAGCCTCGGGTTCGACCTCGCCCGAACTCCGACGACCACCAACGTCGTCGCCGGAAACATTCTCGGCCACCCCGAGCTCCACCACTGCCACCAAACGATGCGGGTCGCTCCCAGCTACTCGTAGATACCCTCCGCCGTCCATTTGGTCGTCGGAGGAGGAATCCCGCACCGCTCCGCCGTCCCTGGCTCTGCCGGCGACGAGCCCCGGGTCAACTCCGGCGAGTTTGACTCAGGTTGACCCCGGTTTGACCCACTCTGGGTCTATGACAGGTGGGACCCGCCTGTTATTTAAACCAGGATTAGGATTAATCTAAATTAGTTAATCTAATGACCCTGACACGCGGGACCCACAAGTCAGGTTGACCTGGACCGCTCCGTTGACAGCTGACATAACCCTGACGCAATGCTGACGCATTAATTCAATTACTGGAATTATTCTTATACAGGAAATTCCAAAAAATAGTACAAACTTCAAAAATTCATAGAAATTAATTTGTAACTCCAAATGCAAAGATTTATATATGAAATTTGATCTAAAAAATTCAGTCTTTCCATCTGTACTGGTTTCATGTATGTCAGAAAACTTTAAGCTTGCTGTTTAGTTGAAACAAGAAAATGCACTAATATGATCTCTTCCTTTGGGTTAGCATTTGAATCCTTGATTCAAATGAACTCAAACTAATCTGTTCCAAGTTGCATTAGCCCAAACACACTCATTTTTCCATGTCATTGCATGCATCATATTGTTGCATATTGCCATGTGGTGATTGTGTTTCGATGTGTTCTTCATGGTAGGTTCTGCCTCCGAGGATATTCACGAGTATCCAACTGAAGGGCAGTATTCCACTACAACTCTGTCAGGCAAGCAACCCATTGATCATTTCGATACAATCCCATCTTCTCGCTTCTGCTCTCGTTTACTGCATTAAGACAACGCGTCTCAAACTACTGTGTGTTGCGGTAGTTGAACCCACTTCCTCTGCATGACCTGTCATTGCCACAGTAACTAGATGAAACCCACTAGCATGTGTAGGAGTTGATTGAGCCATGTTTGTGTTTCCTACCATGCTATGCTTGCTATGCTTAGAGTCGTGTCAGGTCTGGCTCATCGGGGTGATGAACTAAAGTGAAAGGTTGTGTCGGTAATGAGAGTGAAGTGCTGAACATGATTTGGTAAAGGTATCGATGAGAGGCCATGTAGGAGTACATGGTGGGTTGTTTCATTGAGACCGTCCTTAAGAACTGAGATCTGTATGCGTGATTAGAGATTAGCTACTACCACACATTGGGCCCTGAAATATGACCCCGCTCGACTTACTGACCCCTCTCGTCCTCTGTCCAGGAGTTGCAAGTAGTTTCTCGTGTTTGTAGTTGCTGGAGGTCGTGCGCAGCGCTGACCTTAGGGGTGGGCTGTGATGCGGTAGGTTCGTGGCCCGGTGTACCGAGTCGCCCGTTTGGTGTCTCGGGAACCCTGCAAACATCGTTTGGGGCCGTTGAGGACACCTCGGACGGATTTCCTTGCGGATGGAACCCGAATAGGCGATAAACGTAGACTAGAGACTTGTGTGGTTAGTTAGGTCGTGGTCTACACCCACGTCGGCTTTCGCTTGAAGTCTGCCGAGCACTTGTCGTGTGTTGACGTGTAACGCCCCTGATGCGGCTATATCTCCCACGTGTCGAGGCACGACTTAGAGGCATAACCGCATTGAAAGCAATGTCGCAAGTGAGGTAATCTTCACACAACCCATGTAATAATTTAAGGGAGAAAGGTACATAGTTGGCTTACAATCGCCACGTCACACAGTACATAATTAAACATACATCATTCAGAGTACACTCAAGGTCCGACTACGGAACCAAAATAAAGAAGATACCCCACATACTAACACAGATCCCCGAATCGTCCCCAACTGGGCACCACTACTGATCATCTGGAAACGAAACATAGTAACGACCACGTTCCTCGTCGAACTCCCACTTGAGCTCGGTGGAATCATCTGACCGGCCTCATCGGAACTCGCAATCGTGTTTGAAGTATCTGTGAGTCACGGGACTCAGCAATCTCACACCATGAGATCAAGACTATTTAAGCTTTAGGGAGGACATGGTAGAAAAGTTGAGCTGCAGTAAGCGACTAGCATATATGGTGGCTACATCGCAAAAGAGAGCGAGAAGAGAAGCAAAGCACGGTCGTGAAACTAGTAGTGATCAAGAAGTGATCCTGAACTACTTACGTCAGACATAACTCCAACACCGTGTTCACTTCCCGGACTCCGCCGAGAAGAGACCATCACGGTTACCCACGCGGTTGATGTGTATTTTAATAGAGGTAATCTTTGCGTTGTCTACAACCGGACATTAACAAATTCCCATCTGCCTCATAACCGCGGGCACGGCTTTCGAAAGATATTACCCTGCAGGGGTGTCCCAACTTAGCCCATTATAAGCTCTCACGGTCAACGAAGGATTATTCCTTCTACCGGGAAGACCCGATCAATCTCGGTATCCCGGACTACAAGACATTTCGACAGCAATAAAACAAGACCAGCAAAGCCACCCGGTTGTGCCGACAAATCCCGATAGGAGCTGCACATATCTCGTTCTCAGGGCACATCCAGATGAGACAGGCTACGAGTAAAACCAACCCTCAGGTTGCCCCAAGGTGGCCCCTGAAGCGGTTTCGGTTCGGGCCAGCTTCAAGGAACACTGGTCCGAGGGGGTTAAAATAAAGATGACCCTCGGGCTCGCGAAAACCCGGGGGAAAAGGCTTAGGTGGCAACTGGTAAAACCAAAGTTGGGCCTTGCTGGACGAGTCTTATTCAAAGCGAACTGTCAAGGGGGTCCCATAAATCACCCAACCGTGTAAGGAACGCAAAATCAAGGAACATAACACCGGTATGACGGAAACTAGGGTGGCAAGAGTGGAACAAAACACCAGGCATAAGGCCGAGCCTTCCACCCTTTACCAAGTATATAGATGTATTAATTAAAGCAGATAGATATTGTGATATCCCCAACAAGTAAACATGTTCCAACAAGGAACAACATCTCCATGTTCCAACAAGGAACAAACTTCAGCTTCACCTGCAACTAACAACGCTATAAGAGGGGCTGAGCGAAGCGGTAACATAGCCAATCAACGGTTTGCTAGGAAAGGATGGTTAGAGGCTGACACGGCAATATGGGTGGCATGATATAGCAAGTGGTAGGCATCGCAGCATAGGCATAGCAAAAGAGCGAGCAACTAGCATAGCAAAGATAGAAGTGATTTCGAGGGTATGGTCATCTTGCCTGCAATGTTCTCAGAGTTGTCGAAAGCTTGATCCTCGAAAACGTTCTCAACAGGCTCCTCGTTCACGTACTCGTCTCCCGACTCTACCCAAAGCAACAACACAAACAAAGGAACCACAATAAATCACGGTGCAATGCACAATCAACATGATGCAAAACATGACATGATATGCGGATGCGATATGCAATGCTTATGTGCGCCCGAAGGAAAATGATGAACCAGGCATCAACTTGGCAAACCAAGCATGCCACTGAAAGATGAGATGATTTCGTTGAAATCGATATAAAGATCACCGGAATCGGATGCACGGTTTGGAAATGGCAAGCAAAACAAGATTGGCGCAAATCTGCCATTAACAGCATGATGTCACTTTGCACGCAACAAATAATTAAGCTACTGCACCCAAACGTAACAAGAAAGCACATGGCAGTGATCTACACATGATGCTCGACAAAAGATGAGCACTGAGCTACGGCTAGTTCACATCATAACAGGTTCAAACAAGCATGGCAAAAGTGCTCAAAGTAACAGGCTGGACATGGCAAAACAGTAACAGGTTGCAATGTTCAGAGCATCAAAACTACATGCTACAGGAGCTTAAAATAGCAAAACATGGCATGGCATGAATCTACTCAAAGCATATTTCAAAAGTCCCTTACTGACCATAAGCCAAAAAGGACTAGAAAATATAGTAACACTCATGTCAATATTGAAAGTCTTGTTAACAGATTCAGCAACTAGACATGTCAAAAACTGATAACGAGATGACATGTTTACAAGCTCAATGCACTCATTACAGAGCCTCAAATGATAAACTAAGCATACATACATCAAGAAGACATGACATAGAAGACATCCATGGCAAGAACACTAACATAGCATATATGGATCAACCACAACAAGCTAGGCAAAATTGAATAACACGTATACAATCTGCCAGGAATCATTTGGTAGCAAAAGTAGAGCTCGATTGACTCAAGCTATGGCATCCCATAATTGCAAACAAAGGCATGGATGGATAGAGCAAGTCATGCTTTACAAAACACCCTTACTGAAGTATCTCAAAATATGCATAGATCTCTCGGTATCATCAAGCAAACATGGCATCAAAATCAGCTAAAACAGGGCTGAAATCGGTAACAACAGGACACCTACTTTGCATGCTTGTGCTAGTCACCACATAGATCACAAAAATACATGGCATATACCACTGGAAAGATGGCATGGCATTTTACAGAACTCATGTAGGACTCAAATTCATAGGATGCACATATTAATCATAGCAAAAATAACAAAAGTGCAACTCCTGATAAAAATCAGAAACTATCAGCACCTTGCACTCTTCCAACAGCATTTCGGGCATCAAGATGAGCTCAAATGAAAATGATGCAATGGAATGAAATGATCTACTCTTCGAGACGAACATTTTGACATATTATACGCGAAAAATGGATCTACGGATGCGGAGATATAACATGATGAAAAATGCACGAAATTAATAGAAGATGCAACACTTAGTGAAAAAGAGGGGGAGACGAGGGTCAACGGGTGGCGCGGCTCCCGAGGCCGGATCGGGCGGATCCGGGCCGGTGGCGGCGGGCTTCGCCGGAGGAGGAGGGCGGCGACGGCCGGCTCCGGTGGAGGTCGCCGGAGCGGGCGCCGGAGGAGAGGGCCGGGGCGTGGCGGGCGGGCGACGAGTCAGTCGCGGAAGGCGCCGCAAGGCCCGGCGGAGGGCGCGCGGCTGGCGCGAGGCGGCGATGGGCGGGCGGGCGAGGCGCCGGAGGGAGGTCGCCGGAGGTCGCTGGAGTCGGAGGTGGAGGCGGCGCGGCGGCGGAGTGGGCCCGCGCAGGCGCGCTGGTCCATGGCGGCGGCGGCTACGGGCCGGGGGCGGATCTGGGGCCCGGGCCGGCGGCGAGTGATGTGGGCGCGCCACGGGCGGCGCGCGATAGGTCCGGGGCGGCGGGCGGACGTGTCCGGCCGCCCGGATTTCGTCCGGCGGCGCGAAGAGAGCGGGGAGACTAGGGTTTCGTCCGGATTTCGGGGAAGGGACCTATATTTATAGGTAGAGGGAGCTAGGAGAGTCCAAATGAGGTGTAGTTTTCGCCCACACGATCGTGATCGAACGACGGAGAGCATGGAGGTGACTTAGATGGGTTATTGGGCTGTTTTGGAGGGGTGTTGGGCTGCAACTTAAAAGAGGCCTCTGCGAAGGTGCGGTTAACCGTTGGAGTACCAAACGAGCTCCAAATGACCAAACTTGACCGTGGTCTCGGGTGTTATACCAAGGCCACTAGACAAACCTCGGTCCATTTCGAGACGGTTTAATACCCGCACACGGAAAAACGTAAAAGGGACCGCCGGGGGAGATAGGAGTGTCGGATTGCAAAACGGACAACGGGAAAAAATGCTCGGAATCATGAGACGAACGCGTATGCAAATGCGATGCACATGATAACATAATATAAAATGCATGACACGGACAAAAAAATCAACAAGGAGAAAACCCAACCACGGAGGGAATATCATATATCAATGCCGAAAATGGCAAGAGTCGGAGTTACAAATATGGAAAGTTACTTCCGGGGTGTTACATGACGCTAAGTGGTGGAAACATGTGTGACGAATTACACCCCTGCAGGGTATAAAACTATTCGAATAGCCGTGTCCACAGTAAAGGACTACTTGGTTGTTTATGCAGTTCATAGACAAGTTAATGGTTACTACTAAAAGACTCAAGATAAGTGTGAGTACCGCGGATGGCCCTCTCGTAGGATGACAAGGTAGGATCCACGGTGGAGTATTGTGATGGTGATTAGTGGACTCGTGTGCGAAAACTATTTTATAAGTGGTGTCTCATAGGATAGCTTAGCCAAGAGTCAAAGCTGGCTTGCTGCAATAACTCCACTACCTTCTTGAGAATGTGCATGTATAGTAGGATCTGTTGTAAGACTTGCTAAGTACCTTTGTACTCATGTTGCTTTAATTACTATTTACAGATGACAACACCGCCCCTTCCGATGGGTTCTATGTAGATCTTGACGTTGACGAGGGACTTGCCACCAGGTGGTGATCTAAGCTTGTGAAGGGCCCTATGTAGATAGACAGGCTTCGTCAAGCCTTCTTTCTTTCTAGTTGTCTGTACTCAGACAAGTTTGCTTCCGCATGTGCTTGTATGTTTGTATGACTTGAGTGTCGGGTCATGTGACCCCTATCTGTATGAACATGTTATGTATGGCTTTCCGGAGCCTTTAAATAAAGTACTTTGAGTTGTAGAGTTTTGTTGTGATGCCATGTTGTATTTACACATATCGAGCATATTGTGTGTATGATTGAAATGCTTGGTATGTGTGGGATCCGAAAATCTAGTTGTTTATCCTTGGCAGCCTCTCTTATGTGGAAATGTAGTCTAGTGCTTCCATGAGCCATAGTAGTCCGCTACATCCCGGTTCACCGAGTCACGCTAGCCCAAAGACTACTGCTCCTAACGCTTGACTGGTTGGCATGTGTTTCACTTCGTTCTCGTGTGTTCTGTCCCTTTGGGGAAATGTCACGCGGTGACATCCGGAGTCCTGCCTAGCCTGCTACAGCCCGGGTTCCTGGAGTCCTGTTAGCCAAGTGCCACAGCCCGGATTCACACGCTCCTGACCGACATGCTCGTATGTCTGTCCCCATAGGTTAGTGCTGCTTTGGGTTCACAAGTAGCCATGCCGGCCCGGGTTCTCTGTCATATGGATGCTAGCGACACTATCATATACGTGAGCCAAAAGGCGCAAACGGTCCCGGGCCATGGTAAGGCGACACCCGTGGGAATACCGTGCGTGAGGCCGCAAAGTGATATGAGGTGTTACCGGCTAGATCGATGTGACTTGGAATCGGGGTCTTGACAGCGTTGGCATCAGAGCCGGACTGCCTGTAGGTTCGTCAAGCCAAACTGGTCGATGTCGAGTCTAGAAATGCTTTAGTTATATGTAGGGGAATTGATTGTGGGAGGGAACGTAAGGCTCTTTTTACTCCTTTACCATATGCCATCTGATCTGAGTCATTCTCTTCTCATTCTACGTGGGTTAAGGACTAGGCTCTCTTCTCTCTATCAGGTTCACGTGTTACTAATCCGTAGTAACTTATAGGATTGTTGGTTACAAACCCAGTTCAGTTTCTACTATTTTTAGTATGTTGTCAGTTGAACTAGAACCTTGATATGATGATGTTGAGTGGTTTTGCAAACTGTTGTGAATGTCTCAAATATTTTTCTGAGCATTTACAGCCGTTATGTTTTCTGATTTCTCCTAGAAAATTCTAATGCCTTTGCATTATTTCGTGCTTTCAGATGGCCACCCGTTCCAAGAATCAAGTGGTTCATCTGACTCAGTGCCTCGATGTACCTGGTCACATGGCCATGCTGGTCCGAGTGATGATCGAGACAGGCTATCGATGGTATCCTGAGTATACCGTCGGGAGCAGTTTAGAGACTTTAATCAGAGCCAATACCTTTGCATGATCAGGATATACCCTTCCTATCCTGGAGCTACTAAACCCCTCCATTGCTCTTATAGACTTGGGGTTACCATCGAGATCTTCGTGCAGGACGCAGCTTACTCGATGATGACTATCATACGAGCCAGAACTGCGTTGCTTCGGAACACTGGTTTCTGCTATATGCCAGCATCACTCCCTGGGGCACAAGGGTACTATCAGGCTATTTACTGCGACTCTACCCATGAGGATTCACTACACCGCACCACCACCGAGATGCTTGAGGACAAGGACCATGAGAATCGTGCCTTGCGAATGGAGCTCTTCAACGCTCTTTCTGTTCACTTGGCCACTCTGACACGGTTTGCACCTACAGTGCAGGCTGGGTATATGGACATGAGGGACTTGTACCCCGTGCGGTCTGGTCTGCCAGATTGTATGGAATGGCGTGATGTAGGAGGCATCACCCCTCCACGTGGACCCCGTCTGCCACCGTTTGTTGGACCAAGGCCACATCCGAGTCCTTATTGACCGCAAGCTCCACAGGACCGACTTCCAGATGATCATGTTCACCTTCCAGGCTTGGGTGGTGACTTTTATGAGGATTACTATGGAGCTGTCTGAGCTAGTAGTAGTTTCACTAGTATTGTAGTAGTTGTATTTCCACCGTCCTGCACGACCTGTGGAATATGACTTAGTGTGTATCACGTTCCGGAGGTGTAGAAAAATAATGTATAGGAGCTTGGAATGCCTTCGATGAGATGTATCGTCTTTCACCGTAGTTGTACTTTAGCTTTTGCTTGTACTAAACCATGTATGGTGTGTATGACCGTTGGTATATATATGGCAGTTTCTATATTACCATGTCATATGGATGAACATCTCTGCATTCCATGTTATCCATTACATTCCGCACTTCCTTGCCAAGATTTTGCCATCCTTGTCTAAACCGTTGTCTTGTTTTCCTAGGATGGTCGACACCCGCAACAACCCTGCTGCCCCGGAGCAGGGTGAAGCCAGTGCAACTAGGGATGAAAATCTGCCTCAACCGCCTTCTCTGGCCAAAGTTATGCTGGAGGCGGAAAGAAACAAGCGTGAGACTAACCACTTGCTGGAGCGGATTGAGCAGAATACTGCACGTCATCAGAGGAATGACTTGGTGTCAATCAACGACTTTGTCAAGTTGTACCCACCGAAGTTTAATCATTCCGTCGAGCCTCTTGATGCGGATGATTGGCTTCGCAGCATCACCCAGAGGCTGCGTTCTGCCAACGTAGCCGAAGCTAATAAGGTTACCTTTGCTGCCTATCACCTCAAAGGCCCTGCTAGCCTTTGGTGGGAAAACTTTGAGGCTATGCGCCCAGCCGGCCAAATCACCACTTGGGCTGAATTCGGCGAGGCTTTCCGTGAGCATCACATCCCGGAAGGTCTCATGGATCATAAGAGGGAAGAGTTCTGCAATTTCACCCAAGGCAGACTGACCATGGATGCATACAGCCATGAGTTTGGAAACCTGGCACGTTACGCTACTGAAGAGGTATCCACCGATGCCAAGAAGCAGGCAAGGTTCCGCAAGGGACTTAGCTCCGAGCTTCGTCGTGATCTTCGTCTGCACGAGTGCACCTCCTTCCAGAAGTTAGTCAATAAGGCCATCAGTGCTGAGACAGGTCAGACTGACTATGACGCTTCACGCAAGCACTCCCGTGACTTTGGTTCTCCATCCGACTCTGGATTCCAAACACAGCTCTGCCACCCAGGTTCAGTCCGAGGCCATCGTTTGAGGCGCTTCGCCCCAACCAGTAGTATGCACCACCCAAGACCTATGGTGGTCCCGCTGCTAATGCTGCTCCACGCCCCAATGTTGTGACATGCTTAAAGTGTGGAGAGACGGGTCACTATCTGTGCGAGTGTCTCCAGAACAACCCCAATCAGCCTGGAAAGTCCGTTGGCCGTTGTAAACCAGCGGGAAAGACTTACTACGCCAAGCCAGCCACCACTGCACGTGGCCATGTCAACTATGTCTCAGCTGAGGAGACTCATGATGATCCCAACGTCGTCCTTGGTATGCTCCTTGTTAATTGCCATCCGGCAACTGTTCTTTTCGATACTGGAGCATCTCATTCATTTATTTCTGAGAGCTATGCTCGATTGCACAACACCACATTTAGAGACATGCCCACCTCCATGGAAATTCAAACTCTCGTTACTAGATGGCAAACCTCTAGGATAAGCCATGGAAATGAAATTCTGGTCGACAGATTGGTCTTCCTTGCATCTCTGATAGCTCTCAAGTCCTCGTACATAAACATCATCTTGGGTATGGACTGGATGTCAGCCCATTATGCTAAGATTGATTGCTCTACTAGAACTGTTCAACTCACCCATCCATCGGGCAAGACTGTCAATGTTTTGACCCGAGTGTCTAAGCGTCAGCTCTACTCCCTAAATGCCAACCCTCTTCCAGACCTTGAAGATATTCCGGTAGTCCGTGACTTCCCGGATGCCTTTCCAGAAGAACTGCCGGGTGTTCCACCTGACAGGGATGTCGAGTTCGTGATAGACGTTGTTCCGGGAACCGTCCAAATCTCTAGAAGACCCTATAAGATGGCACCTCTAGAACTAGCGAAGCTTAAGAAACAACACGATGAGTCCTTGAAAAAGGGTTTCATCCGTCCTAGTTCTTCTCCATGGGCTTGCCCCGTCCTCTTCGTCAAGAAGAAGGATGGAACGGATCGGATGGTTGTAGATTACCGACCTGTCAACTTGGTCACTATCAAGAACAAGTATCCGCTCCCCAGGATCAACGATCTGTATGATCAGCTCGCTGGATCCTCAGTCTTTTCCAAAATGGATTTGAGGTTGGGCTACCATCAAATCAAAATAAAAAATGGGGACATTCCTAAAATGGCCTTTGTTACTCATTATGGCCAATACGAGTACACCGTTATGTCATTCGGGTTAACCAATGCCCCAACCACTTTCTCTCGGTTAATGAACTCGATCTTCATGGAGTATTTGGATAAATTCGTCGTGGTATACCTCGATGACATACTCATCTACTCCAAGAACATCTAAGGCTAGTATTGATGAAACTTCGTGAGCATCGCCTTTATGCCAAGTTCTCCAAGTGTGAATTTTGGTTGCCAGAAGTGACCTATCTAGGCCATGTAATCTCTGGTAAGGGTATTGCTGTCAACCCCGAGCGAGTTCAAGCCGTCCTTGATTGGACTCCACCTGAAACGGTCAAGCAAGTTCGGAGTTTCCTTGGCTTAGCGAGCTACTGTCGTCGCTTCGTCAAGAATTTCTCCAAGGTTGCTAAACCTCTAACTGAACTCCTCAAGAAAGATAAAAGGTTCGAGTGGACCCCTAGTGCGAGTTCAGCTTTCAGGAACTGAAAAGACGCCTGACATCTGCTCCCATACTCGTGCCACCATATTTTTCTAAGGACTTTGTTATCTATTGCGACGCCTCGTGACAAGGACTAGGTTGCATACTCATGCAAGATCATCATGTGATTGCCTATGCTTCTCGAAAGTTGCGTCCACATGAGGATAACTATCCCACACATGATCTAGAGCTTGCAGCTGTAGTCCATGCACTCAAAACATGGCGACATTACCTTCTCGATAATCGTTGCGAGATTTACACCGATCACCAAAGTCTGAAATACATCTTCACCCAACCGGATTTGAATCTCAGGCAAAGGCATTGGGTTGAGTTGATCACAGATTACGACTTAGGAATAACTTACACCCCGGGCAAAGCCAATGTCATGGCTGATGCACTAAGTGGTAAATCTTATTGTAACAACCTGATGTTACAACAAAGTCAACCACTTCTCCACGAGGAATTTCGTAAGCTTAACCTTCACATTGTTCCTCGAGGATTCCTATCCACCCTCGTGGTGAAGCCTAACCTTACAGATCAAATCATAGTTGCCCAGAAGTGTGATAAGGGCATATCCCGGATTAAGGAAAACATCGCTAGCGGAGTTGCTAAATTTTTTTCCATTGATGAGCGAGGTGTTGTCTTCTTCGAGAACCGCTTGGTGGTTCCCAAGAAACAACATCTAAGTCAGTTGATCCTTAAGGAAGCTCATGAATCCCCTCTCACCATTCATCCCAGTAGTACTAAAATGTATCAAGACCTACGCCAGAGGTTTTGGTGGACTAGGATGAAGAGAGAAATCGGTAAATACATTGCTAATTGTGACGTCTATCGTCCTGTTAAAGCAGAGAATCAACGGCCTGCTGGCACCCTTCAACCTTTGGCTATTCCTGAATGGAAATGGGATAAGATCGTTATGGATTTCATTACCGGGTTTCCCAGGACCAAGAGAGGGAATAATGCTATCTTCGTTGTTGTCGATCGTCTTTCCAAAGTAGCCCACTTCCTACCTGTTCGCGAGAGTATAACTGCTAGCCAGCTAGCTGACTTGTACATCTCCCGAATAGTGTCTCTTCATGGTGTTCCATTGGAGATTAACTCAGATCGTGGAAGTCTCTTCACCTCTCGATTTTGGGAAAGTTTCCAAAATGCTATGGGAACTCGTCTCTCCTTTAGCACCGCCTTCCACCCTCAATCAAGTGGTCAAGTAGAACGAGTCAATCAAATTCTGGAGGATATGCTCTGAGCTTCTGTTATCTCTTTCGGTATGGATTGGGAGAAATGCCTTCCATTCGCCGAGTTCGCTTATAACAATAGTTATCAAGCTAGCTTGGACAAAGCTCCTTTCGAAGTTCTCTATGGACGAAAATGCCGAATGCCTCTTAACTGGTCAGAAACCGGGGAAAGACAACTCTTTGTCCCGGATATGATTCAGGAAGCAGAAGAGCAGGTTTGCATTATTTGTGAGAAATTGAAAACAGCCCAATCTCGTCAAAAGAGCCAATATGACCGCAAACATAAGCTCATGAATTATGAAGTTGGCGAGAAGGCTTACCCTCGGGTTACTCCTTTGAAGGGAACCCATCGTTTCGGTATCAAAGGCAAATTGGCTCCTCGTTACATTGGACCGTTTCGCATTCTTGCCAAACAAGGAGAAGTTGCCTACCAATTGGAACTACCTCCGCACCTTTCCAGAGTTCATGATGTCTTCCACATTCCTCAACTCAGGCGTTGCTTCTCGGATCCTATCCGTGGAGTGGACCACGAAATGCTTGATCTCCAAGATAATCTCACATATTGGGAATATCCCGTTCGCATCCGTGATCAAGCCGAGCGTACCACTCGACGCCAAAATATCAAGTTTCTCAAGGTTCAATGGTCACACCATTCCGAGCAAGAAGCTACTTGGGAAAGGGAGGATCGTCTTCGACTTGAGTACCCCACCTTCTTCCCGGAGGATCCTAAATCTCGGGACGAGATTCTTTTGAGTGGGGGTGAGTTGTCACATCCTAGCTAGTTCATGCATTAGAGTGTTGCATCATGTTTACTTTTCCAGAAACTTGAAATGGGGATGATAGAACCCCCAGCACCCCCTGAAAACAACTAGGGCTTACTAAAATAATTTTCAATAAACCTGAAATGCCCTTCTAAAAAGTCCACCCATTTTGTCTTGGTCCAGAACCTCTGCCAAAATTGGTTCACATTTTTCTAGGACACATAAGGTCATTGGATTAAATCATTACCTATTTGCATTTGGGCATTTAAATGCTATAAAATATTTAAAATGCCCAAATAATTCTGGAAATAAGTGTGGGCTGTTGGAAATAATCTAAGCAGAGCCCCTGATTATTTTCAGGATTTTTGAAAGTGCCTAACTATTTTTAATAAAGCCACACAGTTACAAAAAAATAGAATAACTAAAACAGAATAAAGAGAGGGAGAGAATCTCACCTGGCAGCCCACTGGCCGGCCCTGCACTGTGCTGGCCCGTGCCAGCCAGCTGCTTCCTCTCGCCAGAGCAGGCAGAGAGGTGACACCGGCGTGCGCGAGCTCGCCACAGCGCCAGCTGCTTGCCGCCCAAGCCCCTGAACACCTGGGCAGGCTCCACGACGCCGCCCCGACCCCGCAGACACGTCGCTCGCTCCCCTGCCTCTCTCCCTCGCTCTCCTGCACCATGGCCGACGCTGCCGCGCCCGCGCCACCGTGAAGCTCGCGTTCTTCGTCGTCCCCGCGCCACGCTGACTTGTCCACGAGCTCCGCTGTCGTCCGCAACGTCGAGCTAGCCGAGCCCCGAGCGCTCGCACGCTCTCCCTCGTCTCCATCGAGCTCGTCTTCACCGAACACCGCCGCAGATCCCCCTCGTCGTCTCCGCCGCACCAGCTCGTCCCTGACCGCGTCGTCTGCATCGTCGTGTTCGCCGTGAGCTGCTACACCTCTCCATCCCTCCCGTCCTTGCTCTCGCACCTCGTAGCAACCGCACCGAGCTCGGCTGCACTCGCCGTCGCCACAGCACGTCGCCGTCGTGGCCACAGCCGCTTGGGCTTGATTCCGAGCATGTCACCATCTTCACCGCACTCGCAGGAGCCCAACGCACCACCCCACGCGCCTCGCTGTGCCCTGTAGCCTCGGGTTCGACCTCGCCCGAACTCCGGCGACTGCCAAGGTCGTCGCCAGTGACGTTCCCGGCCACCCCGAGCTCCACCACTGCCACCAAACGACGCGAGTCGCTCCCAGCTACTCGTAGATGCCCTCTGCCGTCCATTTGGTCGTTGGAGGAGGAATCCCGCACCGCTCCGCCGTCCCTGGCTCTGCCGGCGACGAGCCTCGGGTCAATTCCGGTGAGTTTGACCCGGGTTGACCCCGGTTTGACCCACTCTAGGTCTATGACAGGTGGGACCCGCCTGTTGTTTAAACAAGGATTAGGATTAATCTAAATTAGTTAATCTAATGACCCTCACATGCGGGACCCACAATTCAGGTTGACTTGGACCGCTCCTTTGACCGCTGACATCACCCTGACGCAATGTTGACGCATTAATTCAATTACTGGAATTATTCTTATACAAGAAATTCCAGAAAATAGTACAAACTTCAAAAATTCATAGAAATTAATCTGTAACTCCAAATGCAAAGATTTATATATGAAATTTGATCAGAAAAATTCAATATTTCCATCTGTACTAGTTTCATGCATGTCAGAACCCTTTAACCTTGCTGTTTAGGTGAAACAAGCAAAGGCACTAATATGATCTCTTCCTTTGGGTTAGCATTTGAATCCTTGATTCAAATGAACTCGAACTAATCTGTTCCAAGTTGCATTAGCCCAAACACACTCATTTTGCCATGTCATCGCATGCATCGTATTGTTGCATATTGCCATGTGGTGATTGTGTTTCGATGTGTTCTTTGAGGTAGGTTCTGCCTCCGAGGATATTCACGAGTATCCAACTGAAGGGCAGTATTCCACTACCACTTTGTCAGGCAAGCAACCCATTGATCATTTCGATACAAACCCATCTTCTCACTCCTGATCTCATTTACTGCATTAAGATAACGCGTTTCCAACTGCTGTCTGTTGCGGTAGTTGAACCCACTTCCTCTGCATGACCTGTCATTGCCACAGTAACCTGATGAAACCCACTAGCATGTGTAGGAGTTGATTGAGCCATGTTTGTGTTTCCTACCATGCTATGCTTGCTATGCTTAGAGTCGTGTCAGGTCTGGCTCATCGGGGTGATGAACTAGAGTGAAAGGTTGTGTCGGTAATGAGAGTGAAGTGCTGAACATGATTTGGTAAAGGTATCGATGAGAGGCCATGTAGGAGTACATGGTGGGTTGTTTCATTGAGACCGTCCTTAAGAACTGAGATATGTATGCGTGATTAAAGATTCAACTACTACCACATATTGGGCCCTGAAATATGACCCCGCTTGACTTACTGGCCCCTCTCGTCCTCTGTCCAGGAGTTGCAAGTAGTTTTTGGTGTTTGTAGTTGCTGGAGGCCGTGTGCAACGCTGACCTTCAGGGTGGGCTGTGAGGCGGTAGGCTCGTGGCCCGGTGTACCGAGTCGCCCGTTTGGTGTCTCGGGAACCCTACACACATCGTTTGGGGCCGTTGAGGACACCCCGGCCGGATTTCCTTGCGGATGGAACCCGAATAGGCGATAAACCTGGACTAGAGACTTGTGTGGTTAGTTAGGTCGTGGTCTACACCCACGTCGGCTTTCGCTTGAAGTCTGCCGAGCACATGTCGTGTGCAGATGATAAGTGGTGGAAACATGTGTGACGAAGTACACCCCTGCGGGGTATAAAACTATTCGAATAGCCGCCTCCGCGGTAATGGTTTACTTGGTTGCTTATGCAGTTCATAGACAAGTTAATGGTTAGTACTAAAAGACTCAAGATAAGTGTGAGTACTGCGGATGGCCCTCTCGTAGGATGACGAGGGAGGATCCACGGTGGAGTATTGTGATGGTGATTAGTGGACTTGTGTGCGAAAACTATTTTATAAGTGATGTCTCGTGTGACCCCTATCTGTATGAACATGCTATGGATGGCTCTCCGGAGCCTTTAAATAAAGTACTTTGAGTTGTAGAGTTTTGTTGTGATGCCATGTTGTATTTACACATATCGAGCATATTGTGTGTATGATTGAAATGCTTGGTATGTGTGGGATCCGACAATCTAGTTGTTTATCCTTGGTAGCCTCTCTTATGGGGAAATGTAGTCTAGTGCTTCCATGAGCCATAGTAGTCCGCTTCTGCCGGTTCACCGGAGTCCTCGCTAGCCAAAGACTACCGCTCGGGAACGCTTGACTGGCCGGCATGTGTTTCACTTCGTTCCTGTGTCTGTCCCTTCGGGGAAATGTCACACGGTGACATCCGGAGTCCTGCCTAGCCTGCTACAGCCCAGGTTCCCGGAGTCCTATTAGCCCAGTGCCACAGCCTAGATTCACACGCTGCTGACCGACATGCTCGATGTTGATACATGTATGCCTGTCCCCATAGGTTAGTGACGCTTTGGGTTCACGACTAGCCATGTTGGCCCGGGTTCTCTGTCATATGGATGCTAGCAACACTATCATATACGTGAGCCAAAAGGCGAAAACGGTCCAGGGCCATGGTAAGGCGACACCCGTGGGAATACCGTGCGTGAGGCCGCAAAGTGATATGAGGTGTTACCGGCTAGATCGATGTGACTTGGAATCGGGGTCCTGACATCCGCCAGCTGCGGGCGACATGGATCATGGAGCGCCTCCACCACCTCTGCCACAAGAAGGCGCCCTAGCGCCAAGGCGTGCGGCCCCCGGCGTGACCCACCACGTCGGGCGCCCGTACGCGAAGAAGGAACCTGCCAAGAATTCCCTCGACCGCAAGAAAACGTTGTTGCGCTCTCGGTGCCGCTGCGACAAGACCGTGTGCTGCCCGCAGTGGCGGCGCGCGGGTGTCAAGGCCAGGTTTCATGCCAGCAAAGAGTTGCGGTGGCCACCGCGGGCTGCCACACCTTCACCCCTAAGCTGTGTAGCGTCGCCTGGTCGGGCAAGTTCAAGCCAGATCTACCTCCGCGCTACGACGGCACCCCCGACCCCGCTGAGCATCAAGGCGGCCAACGGCGATGAGAAAGTCATGGCGAATTGGTTCCCCATAGCTCTCAAGGATGGTGCCCACTCCTGGCTCCTGAACCTGCCTCCAGGCTCGATCTCCTCCTGGAACGAGATGCACGACCATTTCGTCGCCAACTTCCAGGGCACTCAAGACCGCCCACCGACCGCGGGTGACCTGCGTCGCGTCAAGCAACAACCAGGAGAGACTCTCCAGAAGTACATCCAGCGCTTCAACAACATTCGTCTCAAGATCCCCAAGGTGACAGACGAGGCCATCATCTCTGCGTTCTTCGATGGCGTCCGCGATGTCAAGATGAAGGAGGAGCTCGCCATCCACGAGGAGCTATGCACATCCCTGGAGCTGTTCAACCTGGCGACAAAGTGCGCAAGGGCTGAGGAAGGGCGCCTTTTCCTTCTCGAGCTCCCAGCTGCTGACCTGGAGGAGAAGAAAGCCAAGGACAAGGACGTGAAGCGCAAGGGAGCAGCCGTACTCGCGGCAGAGCCGGACACGAAGCGCGGCAGGGACTAGCCTGAGTCATCCAAGAGCAGCCGACCGTCCTGCGCCTTCCACAACGTGCACAGTCACACCACCAACGATTGTCAGGAGCTTAGGGCCATTCGCGATGGACGCTTCGGTCGACGCCCCGACCGCAACGACCGGGGCTACGGCCGAGGAGGAGGACATGGCAGAGGACGCTGGGACGACCGGGGACCACGCCAGGAGTGGCCTGACCGGCCTCGCGAGGACCACTTGCAGGATCAGCCTCGTGAGGGTACCTGGAGGGATAGGTGTCGGTGTCAAAACCGGTGGATCTCGGGTAGGGGGTCCCGAACTGTACGTCTAGGCGGATGGTAACAGGAGACAAGGGACACGATGTTTTTACCCAGGTTCGGGCCCTCTCGATGGAGGTAAAACCCTACTCCTGCTTGATTAATATTGATGATATGGGTAGTACAAGAGTTGATCTACCACGAGATCAGAGAGGCTAAACCTAGAAGCTAGCCTATGGTATGATTGTTGTTTCTTGTGTCCTACGGACTAACCCCTCCGGTTTATATAGACACCGGAGGGGGCTAGGGTTACACAGAGTCGGTTACAAGGAAGGAGATCTACATATCCGTATTTCCAAGCTTGCCTTCCACGCCAAGGAGAGTCCCATCCGGACACGGAACGAAGTCTTCAATCTTATATCTTCATGGTCCAACAGTCCTGCCAAAGGTTATAGTCCGGCCGTCCGGATACCCCCTAATCTAGGACTCCCTCAGTAGCCCCTGAACCAGGCTTCAATGACGATGAGTCTGGCGTGCAGATTGTCTTCGGCATTGCAAGGCTGGTTCCTCCTCTGAATACTTCATAGGAGATTTTGAACACGAGGATCGTGTCCGGCTCTGCAAAACAAGTTCCACATGCCACCGTAGAGATAATAATATTTTCACAAATCTAATCTGCTGACGTATTCCGTAGCGCGACATCACACCATAGCCAAGCCTTTTTCAAATCGTTTTTTACAGTCCACCTCAGTGTGTTTCGTGAGGCGGTTTCCTTGGCACGTCTTGTCGAAGCAGAGATCGGGTCCCCTTTATTACGGGATTCTCATCAACACGGACGTGGGTAACCCAATCGTGCCCATTGGTATGTCCCTTTTGATCAAAGGTAAGTCCCAAACAGCCACGGGGGGCTCGGTATTCATCCTCTTTATAAAGAGACCAAGGCCTTACTCTTCTCTATCGATCTCAATCGAATCCGCCTCCCGCCTCGAGTTCCAACACCCGAAGCTTCAGATTCAGGCGCTTCGGACCTTCGATTATGTCTGGATCCAACCTTCAAGGTCAATGGATGCCTTCCTCCTTCATGGAGGAAGACATAATAAAGCTAAGGGAGGCCAAGTACTTGACCAACGAAATCCCGCATAGGCTGCCTGCTCAAGGGCAGGTTATTCCCACTCCAAAGTCCGGCGAGAGCGTCGTGTTCGTATCTCACTTCGTCCGAGCGCTAGGCTTCATGCCGGATCCCTTTGTGAGGGGGCTCATGTTCTATTACGGGCTGGACTTCCATGACTTAGCTCCGGAGTCTATCCTCCACATCTCATCATTTATCGTCGTGTGCGAAGCTTTCCTCCGCATCACCCCTCACTTCGGACTGTGGCTCAAGACCTTCAAAGTGGAGCCGAAGATAAGTTTGATGCTTGATAATTGTTTTGAGATATGGAGGTAATAATATCAAAGTCATGCTAGTTGAGTAGTTGTGAATTTGAGAAATACTTGTGTTGAAGTTTGTAAGTCCCGTAGCATGCACGTATGGTTAAAGTTGTGTAACAAATTTGAAGCATGAAGTGTACACCGCTTGTGCATCCTTATGAGTGGCGGTCGGGGACGAGCGATGGTCTTTTCCTACCAATCTATCCCCTAGGAGCATGCGCGTAGTACTTGTTTTGATGACTTCTAAATTTTTGCAATAAGTATATGAGTTCTTTTGACTAATGTTGAGTCCATGGATTATACGCACTTTTACCTTTCCGACATTGCTAGCCCTTTGATGCAGTGCATTGCCCTTTATCACATTGAGAGTTGGCGCAAACTTCGCCGGTGCATCCAAACTCCGTGATACGATACGCTCTATCACACATAAACCTCCCTATATCTTCCTCAAAACAGCCACCATACCTACCTATTATGGCATTTCTGTAGCCATTCTGAGATATATTGCCATGCAACTTTCCACCGTTCCATTCATCATTATTATGACGTACATTACTTTTGTCATATTGCCATTGCATGATCATGTAGTTAACATCGTATTTGTGGCAAAGCCACCATGCATTATTTTTCATACATGTCACTCTTGATTCATTGTACCATCCCGGTACACCGCCGGAGGCATTCATATAGAGTCATACCTTGTTCTAGTTTCGAGTTGTAATCCTCGTGTTGTAATCAATAGAAGTGTGATGATCATCATTATTAGAGCATTGCCCAAATAAAAAAAAGAGAAAGGCCAAAATAAAAAAAAAAGGCCCAAAAAAAGGGCAATGCTACTATCTCTTTTTCCACACTTGTGCTTCAAAGTAGCACCTCGTTCTTCATGTAGTGAGTCTCATATATTGTGCTTCAAAGTAGCACCATGTTTTTCATATAGTGAGTCTCATAAGTTGTCTTTTTCATACTAGTGGGAATTTTTCATTATAGAACTTGGCTTGTATATTCCTACGATGGGCTTCCTCAAATGCCCTAGGTCTTCATGAGCAAGCAAGTTGGATGCACACCCACTAGTTTTCTTTTGTTGAGCATTCATAGCTCTAGTGCATCCGTTGCATGTCAATCCCTACTCCTCATGTTGACATCAATTGATGGGCATCTCCATAGCCCGTTGATTATCCTCGTCAATGTGAGACTTTCTTTTTTGTCTTCTCCACACAATCCCCATCATCGTATTCTATTCCACCCATAGTGCTATATCCATGGCTCATGCTCATGTATTGCGTGAAGGTTGAAAAAGTTTGAGATTATTTAAGTATGAAACAATTGCTTGGCTTGTCATCGGGGGTATAGAAGTTGGGAACATCTTTGTGTGACGAAAATGAAGCATAGCCTAACTATATGATTTTGTAGGGATGAACTTTCTTTGGCCATGTTATTTTGAGATGACATAATTATTTTGATTAGTGTGCTTGAAGTATTATTATTTTTATGGAAATATGAACTTTTGTCTCGAATCTTTCGGATATGAATATTCATATCACAATTAAGAAGATTTACATTGAAATTATGCCAAAGTATCACTCCACATCAAAAATTCTCTTTTTATCATTTTCCTACTCGAGGACGAGCATGAATTAAGCTTGGGGATGTCTGATATGTCTCCAACGTATCTATAATTTTTTATTGCTCCATGCTACTTTATCTATTGTTTTGGACTATAATGGGCTTTATTTTGCACTTTTATATTATTTTTGGGACTAACCTATTAACCGGAGGCCCAGCCTGTAATTGTTGTTTTTTGCCTATTTCAAGTGTTTCAAGAGATGAATATCAAACGGAGTCCAAATGGAATGAAACCTTCGAAACGTGATCTTCTCACCGAACGTGATCCAGACACTTGGACCCTACTCCAAGGAGTGCCGAGGCGGTCATGAGGTGGGGCGCGCCCTCCCCTGGCGCGCCCCGCCTCGTGCCCCCCGATGCTCCACCGACGTACTCCTTCCTCCTATATATACCTACGTACCCCCGAAAGATCAAATACGGAGCCAAAAACCTAATTCCACCGCCGCAACTTTCTGTATCCACGAGATCCCATCTTAGGGCCTGTTCCGGAGCTCCGCCGGAGGGGGCATCTACCACGGAGGGCTTCTACATCATCACCATAGCCCCTCCGATGAAGTGTGAGTAGTTTACTTCAGACCTTCGGGTCCATAGTTAGTAGCTAGATTGCTTCTTCTCTCTTTTTGGATCTCAATACAATGTTCTCCCCCTCTCTCGTGGAGATCTATTCGATGTAATCTTCTTTTTGCGGTGTGTTTGTTGAGACCGATGAATTGTGGGTTTATGATCCAGTTTATCTATGGAAAATATTTGATTCTTCTCTGAATTCTTTTATGTATGATTAAGTTATCTTTGCAAGTCTCTTCAAATTATCTGTTTGGTTTGGCCAACTAGATTGGTAGTTCTTGCAATGGAGAAGTGCTTAGCTTTGGGTTCAATCTTGCGGTGACCTTACCCAGTGACAGAAAGGGTTGCAAGGCACGTATTGTATTGTTGCCATCGAGGATAACAAGATGGGGTATTTATCATATTGCATGAATTTATTCCTCTACGTCATGTCATCTTGCTTAAGGCGTAACTCTGTTTTTTACTTAATACTCTAGATGCATGCTAGATAGCGGTCGATGAGTGGAGTAATAGTAGTAGATGCAGAATCGTTTCGGTCTACTTGTCACGGACGTGATGCCTATATACATGATCATTGCCTGGATAACCTCATAACTATGCTCAATTCTGTCAATTGCTCAACAGTAATTTGTACACCCACCATAGAATACTTATGCTATTGAGAGAAGCCACTAGTGAAACCTATGGCCCCCCGGGTCTATTCTCATCATATCAATCTCCATCACTTTATTTACTTGCTTTTGCTTTTACGTTTTCACTTTGCATCTTTATACCAAAAATACCAAAAATATTATCTCTATCAGATCTCACCCTCGTAAGTGACCGTGAAGGGATTGACAACCCCTAAGCGTTGGTTGCGAGTAGCTATCGTTTTGTGCAGGTACGAGGGACTTGCGCGTGGTCTCCAACTAGATTGATACCTTGGTTCTAAAAAACTGAGGGAAATACTTACGCTACTGTGCTGCATCATCCTCTCCTCTTCGGGGAAATCTAACGCAAGCTCGAGACGTAGCACCCCACGGCCCGAGGGCTTTTTCCAGGAGGAGCCCGGCTTATGTCAACAAGAGTGGTTTTATATCACGTTTACCAGGGGTATCAAGTGGGTGGCTCCACCTGTCTTTCGCTCGGGTCCCCTGCCACGACTGGCGTCATGGGTCAACAAGGGGCTAGACTGGAGGCCAGCAAAGGATGTGCCCATATTGCAGAGTCGCATCCGTGATCTCCTAGAGAGAGATGTCAGTCTGGTCGTGGTGGCGCAAGTCATGTTAATTCGCCGAGTCCTGCCCTGCAAACGTTGTCCCCTCCGCCTGTGGGAGTTTAACCCGGAGGGACCGCGAGCTCTCCAACATCTCCTTGGCATGACGCTGTGGAGATGTACAAACTGTTCTTCGGACCACAAGCAATGTGTCCGGAATCCACTGAGGATGCAGGTCTGAGCTGCAATCGTCCGGATACCCAAGTAAGTAGCCCCGCATCCGATACTCTATTTGCTTATTTATCACAAAATCGCCCTTAGAAAGGCCGCTCTTTAACCAGGAGTGGATAGCGAAGGCAAAGTTGATCAGGTGTCTGGCCCCCCTCCCGGAGACCTCGCCAGACCCTGTGTTAACCAGGATGCTGGAGATCGCGCCTTATCCAGCGCCTTCGGGAGAAGATGAAGGGGGAAACGAGGAAACTACTGCCTCCGCAAAGGAGGTTGGCCGGAAGGGAGGAATCAAAACTTCCTCTCCCCAGGGAAAGAAAAGGACCGCCTCTGAAGACCCGGAGACAATGGTCTCAAAACGGGGGAAGAAATCTTCGCCAGAGGGTCCTGCACCGGGGGATACCCCGGCCGCACCATGCCCTCAAGGGGATCAGCCCTCTACCGAGTTGTAAGTAAAAGGGTATTTAGTAATGAGGAAGAACCTCGCTTTACCTCTAAGGAAAATAACCGAAGCCTTTATCTTTGCAGTTCGGATCTTAGCCCTTCCCAACAGAGTTCGTCTTCGGGGGGTCTTCTTCCGGAGATGATGGAGAGCGGAATGCCTCCCCTGCCATACCGCCTCATGGGGCAGGCGACCCTGAAGTGTCGTCGCGGAGGGTTTCTCCTGATCCGGCGAGGCCAGAAGGTAGTCACATGGCCACCCGAAGCCCTCAGTATTCGGCTTTTGAAGAGAGCAATCAGAAGAGCCTGGCACCGCCTGGTGTGCGGTCAGACATACTGAGTGATCTGCTAGAGCGAGCAACTATCTCAGAGGAGCACCGCATGTTAATGGGTACGGTAATTGAAAGGATTTCGTCCGCAGAAAGCGGGTTGCGTGAAGCTGTTATGAGTCTACTGACGGGCTTTGAGGTAAGTGAAATGATGTACCGTTTTGACAGCACCGCATACTTTAAGATGCGCCCTGTGTAGATAGTAGCGCCTGAGACTCTGGGTGCCGTCGCAGACGACGGCGCACAGAGGATCATAGTCCCAGGTTTAATTTTGCCGCCTTAATATGCAGGTGGCGAAGTGTTCGGTGGCCAGCCGGACTGCTGAATTTGCCAAGTTAAAGCGGCAACTTGACATGGCAGATGCCGACATCGTGCTTGTCAACAAGCGGCTTGACGAGGCACAAGGTATGTGATTTCTCCGGAGACACATGGTAAGAGGAGCGTGATGCCAGTATCTATAACATGTGTGTTTAATGCGAGATGGAGCTGCGGCCGTGGAGAACTCGGGCGAACTTGCCCGAGCCAAGGAACAAGTCGAAAAGTTTGCGGCTGCCCTAAAGGCAATCGAGGAGCTGAAAGCCGAACAGGCTGCTCACTGCCAAAGCAAGGAGGAAATGGCCACGATGACTGTGGAATTGAAGAACGCCGCTGACCGTTGCAAGCTTCTTGAAAAGGAAGATCGAGCGAAGAAGACGGACCTGGAGAAGGCCACGATCGCGGCCAAGGATACCCGCTCTGCAATGAGAGCGATGAAGGAGGAGCTGTGTCAAGCCGGGGATATCGCGGCTGGGAAGCCCTTTATGCTGCGGATGAAGTTCGGAGATCCTAAATATGCTCCTTTGGACCGGCTGTGGAGTTCTACAGACGCATATCTGGATTTAGCGATGAGTGCTGCTGATGCGGCCGAACACTTCCGAGATCAAAAGTATCGCGAAGTGGAGAAGTTGTTCTGGTCACAATTTAACCGTCCAGAGCGTACGCTTCCATTGATTGATCGGCTGGCCGAATGGGCCGAGCTGAACATATTGTCTGGACTCGCCATGAAGTATGTCGTGGACCATATGTGGCCGGAAAGGCCAAAGCCGAATAGTTATTTTAGATTGGTGCAGCAATTCCTTGGTGCAGTACCGCATATCAACGCCATGAAGAGGTCGGCGTGTGTAGAGGGTGAGCGGATGGCCCTTGCCCGTGTGAAGACATACTGGGCGGAGATGGAAGCCACCGTCGTTGCAGCCCAAGATTCGGACGAAAGGCGAGTACCTGTCGAGCACTACTTTCAAGAAGTTCTTGAGGGCGCTTGTTCGATAGAGACGCAGTGCTCGAAGAATATTATGTTCTAATGACATGTATTCCCATTGAAAACAATGTTTTGCTGAAATGTAAAGGCTATTTTATACTTGTGCCTGCAATAATTATAATACCTCCTGTGCGGCCGTTTATGTATATATGTATATAACCTAAAAGATGGCAGTCGTCGGCTTCAGCCGCCACGCATATAACGCGGGGGTGTGTCACACCCTGATTTTCATGGCACAACACTTAAGATGATAAATCATGATAAAATGTGGTTTGACAAAAACTTTTGAGTGTTTTGGACTTTGCATTGATTGGATTTTGTCTGTTGTTTGCAAGTGCTCTAAAAATCAAATAAATCCTCCAACTCCTATACTTCATCTCCTTCCTCCAAACTCTTGAACCAATGATCATGCCATGTGCATAGGACATAAAAATAATTTCTTACAAAAATAATTTGGCCAAATAGTATTTTTGAAAATTAGTTTTCCAAAAACTCCTGAATTGAGATTTGCACTGCAGTACTTAATTAAGGCCAGTAAAAATCTTTCCAAAAATATATTTGACTCCTATTAGATATAGGATACCCATAAACCATAAAAATATACTTTTAAAAGTTATTTCCTATTTTATTTAAAAGCTTTTTCTTAAGGCCAGAAATGGTCTTTAATAGGTTAAAATTATTTTAATTCTTTAAAAATATTTGGGAAAAACCCAGGGAAACTCAGTGGACATATATTGTCCATATGTAAGAGTTTCAACACATGGTCATGTTCAAAATATTGGTCAAATCCCTCAGAAACCCTTTTTGGATATTTCAAGCTTTTGAAACATTTACAAAGGAAATATTGTCCAAAAATTCCAAGAAAATTCTAGCATGTCACATATGACATGTTTGATGATCTTGACAAGTATCATGTCATGGAGAATAGTATAACCCCATGAAATCCCCTCAAAACCATTTCTGTCCATTTTGAAGTTTGAGCAACTTTACATTGCCAAACATGTCCAAATGTTCTCAAACCTTGTGAACTTTCTCCAATGGTCTATAATTCATCTAGACCAAATAGCACAAGTTGGAGAAAATGTTATCTTGATCAAAGTGCCCCAAAACCCTTCCTGTCCAGAACCAAATTTGAACAACTCTACATTGGCAACTTTCTCCTTTTGATCTAAACTTTTGTGGACATGTTCAGAACCTCAAATGATGACACTACACCAAGTGGTGCATCAAGGAGAATAGATTTGCAGGGCTAAATCTGGGAAAGTCCATTTCTGTTGATTTCTAGGGTTTACCAAAGTTGCATTGTCAACTTTCTTCAAATGAGCTCCAACTTGGTGATCAACCTCATTTCTATATGACACTTGATCCTGTTAATCTTCATATCATTTGGAATCCATTTGCTTGCCCAAACCAGCATCAAACACCTTCTGCCACTTTACCAAAATCCCATTTTTGGCCTCTTCCACTAATCTCCATGAGCTCTAGTTTTTACCATAACCCCTCCTAGTCCCCCTCTACCTCTGGTGTGCTTCCCTGCCCGAGAGGCAATGATGAAGGGGGGCAGAGACCCATTTTTCTTCTCTGGACAGCCACTTTCCCCTCCCTTTCTCATCTCTCTCTCACTCCTGGCAAGTTCCAGAGCATCCAAAGCCTCCACCCCTCTTGTTTATTCCTCCTACATACGCCAGACACAAGTCGACGCACGAGTGCGCGCGGAAAAGCCGTGGATGCCGGCCAAAGACGCGCTCTGGAGCACGTCAGCGTGCTCCCGACCGTTGACGCCGCGTCCCCCGACCACCTCAAGCCTCCCCCTCGCGCCAGTCGAGGTGCCTCGACGTCCGCAACACGCCACGACACTAGCCCCCTCCTTTCCCCCTCTGTCTTGCCCATGCCACAGCGTGCCAGAGCCGCCTGAGCCCGCCAATCGCGCGGCGAGCTCGTGGCTCCACACGAGCTCGCCTCGCTCCCTCTCTCCTTCCCCGGCGCCCTACTCCACCCCACGAACACCGTGAGACAACCCCACCTCCTCCCCAGCCGCCCGAGCCTGCTGCGGCCACCCCAGAGGCCACGTCCATGGTGAGCCACGGCCTCGCTATATAAGGCCGCCCGAGGCCTCTCTCTGGAGCCCTTTCACCCTCTCTCTCTCCCGTACGTCACCCAGACTGTAACATCCCAAATTTTCAATTTGGAATGTTATACATAGATCATCATGCATATCATATTTTTATTGCATTGTTGGCTCGATCCTAGAAATCCTACACAACTCAAGGACCCATGGAGAGAGTTGGGGATTTCGTAATTTTCATATTTGAGTTTTCTCAAATTTTGAAAATAGGATCATTTGATTTTTATTTATTTTATCTTCACTTACTTCTACTATCGAAATAAGAGAGAGGGAATAAAATGACTTTCCCAAAATAAAGAGATAATGAAGATTTAATTAAAAAATCAAATAAGATTTTATTTTGGAGTTTTTCGCCTTTTTATTTGAATTTAGGAAAAATGCGCATTTTTCAAAATTGCATTTAGGCCCCAAATAAATGTTCATCTAGTCCGGCTTGATTTTAGAAGCCGGGGAAATTTTATTTCGGGATTTTTGAAGTCCGTTTAGTATTTCTTTTTATTTTTCTTCTGCGCGGAATTATTTAAAAAAATACGAACCGCCTTTGGGCCGTGCCCGAGCGGGACTCCGCTCGGGGGGGGCACTATATAAGCGCCGCCCCCAGGCCCAGAGCCGCCACGTCGCCGCCAAACCCACCGCCGGCCGCCCACGCCATAAACCCTAACCCTAGCCTCCCCGCCAGATCGCCCGCCGCGCCGCGCCGCCTGGCCGACGCGGACCCGCCGCCGACCCCGCCGCCGAGGTTCGCCGCCGCCTGCGTAAGCCGTGCGCTTTTTTTAAACAGGCGGTTTTTCTTTGGTTTTTTCGGTTTTTAGTTCGGTTTTTGGTTTAGGTTATTTAGCTTAACGCTCGCTCGTTTGTTCGTTTTAACGAACGAGTTCGTCGATTAGTTTAGTTAACGAACGCTCGCTCGCTAACCCGTTAAATCATTTTTCTTTTTCTCGGATTTAATTCGTGATTTTTCTGATCGCGATTTCTGATCCGATTTTCGTTTTAGTATAACTTTTCGCTCATTCATCGGAATCAGGCGATTCAAGCGCTTAGAGTTTCGTCTCGAAACCCTCTTTCCGAATAACCAACTCAAACAAATTTTTTCTTCTGTAAAATTTGACCTAGATCCAGATTAGTAAAACGAAGCTGTTTTCTTTCGCCCTTTGACTTCTGTTGCTTCGTTTGATTTGGTTCTTTTTGCAAACCGGAGTTCTTAAGTTGAACTATCTGGTTAGATATTTTATTTGAGTTTTACCTGTGGATTAGATGAGTACTTATTGTATGCTTGTTTGTTTGTCTGCGATAGAATACCCGGAGTGCGCCGCCTGTTACTTCGAGTCTCTAGGTTTCGTGGATCATCAGCAAGGCAAGTAACACTTTGATCATATCTTTTCACATACCCAGTTTTTATGCATTAGATCAATCTTCAAACATTGCATTGATTAGGATCTAATTAAATTGGGGGATGGGAAGTAGTTGAGGTAGTACCTATTACCTGTTTTATTATCAAACCCTTGGGAGTTACTTCTACGTTTGCTTATTATGCCATGCTATGCTAGTAGACGTGGATTGGGTGAGTGTATCCATGATAGATGTGAGATTGTTAATTAATGGTTTATCTAAGGTGGCAACTTAAACACACATCTGGGTGGATTGAGGTACCTGGTTTCCAGGATTTGCCTGTTTTTCTTCGGACCGCCACCCAGGCCCAAAGGGATCATGAGATTATTCAAACGAGAAACCTACGTGTGCAGCCACAAGCCATTATGGGCTCTGGCATAGTTGATTAAGTTGTGCAAACTCTTACGGGTAGACTAGCAGATGTAGGGGAAAGTAGGTGTACCGGTCTACCCATATGTAAGGTGCTAGCGCTTCCGAAAGACTATGTCTCGGTCATCCGTTTCTCTAACATCATGTAGTGCGAGAAATCCAACGGGGGCGACCGAGTCTTGTGGGGAAAAGTGTGCAAACCTCTGCAGAGTGTATAAACTAATCATGATTAGCCGTGTCCCTGGTTATGGACATCTTGAGTATCTAGCACTTGGATATCATGTGAATCTCATCATATTACTTCTAATTAATATTGTTGGGTTTTTAATGAGTACTTTTAATTGGGATTGAGAATGCTGTCAACCATTCTCAATGTTTAACAACCACCATGATAGTTAAACAAACTTATTCCTTTGCAGTAGGGTAAAATTGGCTTTACGCAAAATTGAAACCGTAGAGCTTTCCACCAGCCAAATATACATGTAGTATAGCTTATTCCACTATTATTCTCTATGTGTTACATTGCCAGCATATTCCATGTGCTGACCCGTTTCTGGGCTGCAATGTTTCATGTTGCAGACTTTTCAGACGACGAGTAAGGTGCTTAGGTCGTGGTTCTATACTCAGTGATGCCGTTGGAGTTGATGGACTCGCTTATTCTTCCAAGACTTCTGTCGGGGGTTGGGTGCGACATATGCCAAAGGATGGCTTATCATGGAGGGGGCGAGTAGAACGTCGCCGGTGCCTGGAAACGGGATGAGGCGAAGGCATGCTCGCCGGCAAATCTTACCCAGCTTCGGGGCTCTCCGTGGAGATAATACCCCTACTGCTGCTCTGCGGGGTCTCCGCATAATCAATATGTCAAAGTAGATACAAGATCGCTATTTGAGCTGTTCGGGGGAAGGAAGGAGAAGGGCACGGCTAGCTCCTCTCTTCCTTCTATGTGTGTCTAGAACTATCAGTGTCCAACCTCTTGCATGGGTGCCCCGGGGGGTTTATATAGGCCTACCCACCGGGGGTACAACGGTAATCCGGCTGGACGTGGGTCCCAGCCGTCTATCTCTTAAGTCGCCGTCTTCCTTGCCGACTACTGGGGCCCGCTGACTAGCGGACCCCGCCAACGGGCCCTGCATGGCGTGCTTCTGATGATTACTGTAGCCGTGCTTCTGATGACGCTGGTTTGGTCATGGGGTCATGGCAACAGTGCCGCCGCCTGACGGGCGATCACTGTTGCCATTCCCTGTCTTGTCTGGTTAATGGGGCGCGGGACTCGCGGGAGGGGTCGGCCGACTCCCAAGGGCAGTCTCTAGGTCTCGGCCATCTAGTGGCCCTCTCGCCATCTTCAGTACCTCCGCCAACAGGCGGGCCCCGTCGTCTCCGGTCGTACAGACAGGCCGTCGTGGCACAGGGGTCTGCCCATGGGGCTGACGTCAGGGCTGGCGTGGCTACAGTGCTGCGCCGAACGGAGATCTCCGTCAGTACGGCGCACTATGGCCATGCCCGTCCTTCGTGAGCGAGGCAGGGATGGGCCACGCGGCGGCCACACCCCATCCCGTCCGTAGCTGCGTGGGTCGAAGGTGGTTGGAGTCGCGGGCCGACTCCCCATAGCCGGCCTCTCTGGAGATCGCCAGTTGGGAGTCGACTTTCCTCAAGGCCGCCTCTGGGACTCGGCCGTGAGGGGCAGTCAGCGGCTCTTCCGCCGACTCTCAGAAAGTGGCTCTTCGTCTTGAGGTCTCGAGGGGCGCAGCCTGCCCCGATGTTTTGAAAGGTCCGGGGGCTCGGGTTTGCCTACCCGTGGCCCATTACTCCGACAGTAGTCCCCGAAGCTGGTGAGGCGCCGAGGGCAACACGTCGAGGAGCCTCAGCGGCTTCATCCCCCCAGTGGAAGGATCTGGGCCCTGCTTGCCGTCTTCCTCCAGGCCGACTAGCTGAAGTCGGACTCGCAGGAGGCCGCCTTGCTCCTCACAGGGTCTTGAAAGTCGCAGGGGGAACCAGACGGCGTGTCTGATAAGCTTCTTAGCGGCGGCCCGTTGTGGGCCTGCCGTGCGACGCCATGTGGCTGGGCCGGCCTGCCCGCCCACGCGCGTGACGGGACGGGCCATCAGGCGGGACCCGCCACCACCGCGCCTCGGGGCTCGAACGGATCCGTTGCGGCCATGCGGGCGTTTGGGGTTCCCACGTCGTTACTGCGCACAGTAACGTCGTGGGTTAAATCGTGGGGGTCGTGGGGTGCTGGGCGCAGTTAATCCCACGCCCGCCCCATCAGCTTCTCAGCCCACGATGCTATAAGTAGGCGGGGGAGGCGGGGCGGCGAAGCACGCGCGCCCATCTCCCTGCTTCCCCCGCTTCCTCTTGCTCGTCCTCCTTCTTGCCTCTTCTTCTTCTTGCCGTTGCACCGAACCACGCCGCGCCGCGGAGATGAGCTCTTCCTCCGCCGCTGCACCTCCCGCCGCGCGCTCCGGCGTTTGGGACGGGTCCGAGGTCGATGATGACCAAATCGAGTTCCTCTGCCAGACGCGCCGCCTCCCCGGCAAGCACCTCGTGCAGACCCGCGCCGCGCCGGCGGGCGAAATAACGCCGGCGCTGGAGGAGGGCGAGCGGGTCGTGTTCCGCTCGCACCTCATGCGCGGCCTAGGGCTGCCGGCGAGCGGTTTCTTCCGCTCGTTCCTGGAGTTCCACGGGCTCCAGCCGCACCACCTCACTCCGAACACGGTGGTGCTGCTGGCCGCCTTCGCCGCCCTGTGCGAGGGCTTTCTCGGCGTCCTCCCCACCATCGAGCTGTGGGGGGAATTCTTCCAAGCCAAGCTCGGCATGCACGTCGCCGGCGTGCCAGCTCTGTGCGGCACCTTCATCGCAACGAGGAGGTCGGTGGCGGACAATCTCTTCCCCACCATCGCGCTGATCAAGTCGGTGAAGATATGGCAGCGCTCCTACTTCTACGTGAAGAACATCGCCCCGGAGGGCGACTGGGTCAACCTGCCGCCCACGGCCGGCGCCTGGCGGAGGCTTCCCAGCTGGTCCTACCGGGCCAGGACGCTGACTCTGGCTGGCGGTGCCGCCGTCGCGTGACTCCGAGTGCTGACGCAGTCGGAGGGATTGACCGGGGCCGACCTTCTGGCCGCCTTCGTGGCGCGCCGAGTCCTGCCGCTCCAAGGCCGACCTCATATGATATGCCAGATGAGCGGCCATCGGGACCCCAGTCGGATGTGCTCAAAGGACATGCCCCCCGGGGAGGTGGCGGACACGGTGAACTTCATGGCGAACTGACCTTACGGCGGATTGGTAGTTCGGCAAGGAGCCATACTCGCGCGCCAACCCCCCACCGGTGGTAAGTCATCTTCTTTTCTCTTCTGTTTTTCTTTCTCGGCCGAGTTCGTCCTCTGATCTTTTTGGTTCTTTCGAGTCAGAACCCCCTCATGCAGCCCTCGACCGGCACCACGGGGCCGGCCCATGAGTTCGTCCCCGATCGGGCGGAGAGCGACGCCGACGACCCTGACTTGGGGGCAGCAGCGATGGAGGCCGATGCTGAAGGCGGAGGAGGAGGAGAGGCCGACGACTTTAGGCCCTCAGCTACTTTCGTCGACTGGCCTGGGGATGTCGGCGAAGGGGAAGTCGTCCCCCGCCGCCAGCCGAAGGCCGGCCACCCCGGAGCGAGCTCCTCCGCCATCTTGGGCGGTCAAGGCGGCGCGAGGAAGCGCCAGGCCGGGCCCAGCTTGCCAAGCGGCCGGTCGAAGAAGCTCAAGGGGACGGCCGCCACGACCAAGCGGGAAGAGGCGGTCGCAAAGGCTAACCGCTTCCGCAAGGAAGTGAAAAAGCCGCCACTGGTCTCCGCGTAAGTGCTTCTGCTTCGTCTTGTTTTCCTTCTGGTAAATCTTGTTCAATTCTCTTATACGTCTTCTTCGCATCAGGGCTCCTCTTACTTTGGAGAGAGTCGCCGCCGCCTCCGTCATGGGGTCGGCAGAAACGTCTGCCTATACTCGGCGGATTGACCCCGCAGCCGACCTCCGGGAGGCGACGGAGAGGAACGCGCGGGAGAAGCGCGACGAAGAAGAGGCCGCCCGTCTGGAGAAGGCGGAGGCCGAGAAGGCGGCAACTTCCGCCCAGAGGAAGCTGGAGGGGGCCGAGGCCGCTGTCACGGCCAAGCGGCAAGCCGATGAGGCCGCACGCCTCCACTCGGCACTACTTGTCATTCCGCTGAGCTCCGCGCCGCCGCCGCCGGAGTTCACGGGACAGACGGAGGGAGCCGGCAGCGGGTTCCCCATCATGGAGAGGGACGGCGCCGAGCACGGCCATGCCGCCCCCGCCGCCTCCGCCGCCGTCTGAGGGTGCGCGAGGCAAACAGCAGGCGGACCCGCCGGTGCCGCCGACTGAAGACGAGGCCATGGCGAACCTGCTTCTTCAAGTCGCTTCGCCAGCACGCCGTCGTCTTGAGAAGGCGACTTCAGCGCCGCGCCCCTTGGAGACTGGCGCCGCCGGCTCGGCCATCCCAGACGCCGAGGCGACGAGCGCCGCGCCCGCTGGGTGGGTGCGAGGAGGCAGCACAGGCCCGCTGAACCAGGTGCTTCTGGATGTCCAGGCGAAGCTGCAGGCCGAGGGCGACGCCATCCAGAACTGCACCAAGGCGCACCTGGCGTCGCGAGCCGCCGTTCGGGTATGATTCTCTTTGAGTTTTTTCTTGTTCTTCTCTGTGGGGGCGCGCCAGCGCACCCACTGGGTGTAGTCCCCGAGTTTGGGCCGGCTACTGAGCAGGCGGCTCGGAACTCTACTTGGTGAGTTCCAAATGTTTATCTTTGTCTTGAAATGCTTATCACAGGAATATCACAACCTCCGCGCCACTGCCTTCAACCGCAACGTTGAGGAGCTGAGTAAGCGGACTGCCGACTTGTCGAGGAGCCGAGGTGGGTCTTGTTTCTTCTTGGCGAAGTGCGCTGGCGCTTTGCTGGCTGTAGTCCCCGAGATTCGGGCCGACTGCTGAGCAGTCGGGCCGGATCTTCCTAGCGACCTTCTTAGCTTACGACTTAACGCCCTTTTCCTTTTTATTCTTTTAGAGGCCAACGCCACTCTCCGACGGCAGTTGGGCGCGGCCGACACGGCCTTGCGCGCCAAAGGGGAGGAGTGCGACAAGCTTCGCCATGAGGCCGCGACCTACTTGGCTACGCTTGGTGGCGAGAGCAAACGGCGCTGCTGAAGACGGCGCAGGACGAGGCGGCGAAGAGAGAGACTGCTCTCTTGGCCGAGTTCGAAAGTGAGCGCTCCTCCTGGACCGACAAGGAGGCGCTGCTAACCTCCGGCTTCCATGAAATTGAGGACATCGTCGATGGTGAGTTTCTCTTTCTTCGTTTCTTTGAGCTGCCGACTGTAGGTCAGGCTGACTGCCGGTTTGTTGACTTGCTTCTTTTTCGTCCTGGCAGACTTCTTCCCTGGCCATACGCAGGCGGCTAATGAAGTCATCGAGGCTGAACGCGAGGTGCGGAGGGCGAGTGGCGCGAAGATTGCTGCCAACGCCCGGACCCTCGGCAAGCAGCTTCTCAAAGATCGAGGTTTCGTCTGCGCGCCGCCCATCGGATCTTCGCCCGGCTTCAACGCTGTCGGGCGCCAGCGGTTGCCGCCGCGGGCCGGACATGCCGGTTCTGCGCACTCCTAGTCGGACTGCCGACTGGCTGGAGGTCACAGCTGGCCGTCTTGAGGCTTGGAAGGGTTCCTCGGCTCGTGCTGGAGCGCGTCGGGCCTTGGATTTTGTCAAGGCGTGGTATCCAGGGCTGGATCTGGACCGGCTGGCTGCGTTCCGGTCGGAGGCCCAGGCGGAGCTGCTGGCTGCGGAGGATGCCCTCATTGAGCGTGCGGCGGCAATCGCCGACTACACAGACACCAGCGTCTTCATTCCTGAGCGGGCTGAGGACGGCCGGGAGGCGCCGCCGGAGTGGTTCGGGATGAACCCGGACTACGACGAGGACTCGGCGGAGGTGATTGGCTCCAGCGCCGAGGAGGAAGGCGAGGCGGAGGATGGAGATGAGATGGAGGCGCCAGAAGATGGAGCGGGCGACCAGCCTCAGCTCGACCGCGCCTCTAGCAACGAGCCGCGCCCATCTGGGCCGACTGCCGCCGGAGATAACCAAGCCGAGACTGCTCAGCCAGCCGCCCCGGCGCCTCACACCGCCTTCTCCTCCGGCCCTCCAAACCCGACTGCCGCTTCCTAGGCTGCCGTCGTCCCTTAGTTTTATCTGCTTTGATAGTCTCGGAAAAAACTTGTTAATTCGCACAATTCCACCCATGGGGTGTATTTTGAACTTCTGTTTGAAGATTCGGCCGAGGGCCTATGCAATGTAAATATTATCCTAATTCTGTCTTTCCTTGCTCATCGCTCTTATGGCTTTTCCTTTGCCGCCTTTCCTTAGCTGCCGTCTTGCCCGTCGGACCACCGCTTTGCGGACTGCCGTTTGGATCAAGTGCTTGGCTATTTTGGGAAGGCAAGTACTTGGCCATTTTTAGAGTTTTTAACAAGTTGGATAGAAGGCGGCAAGCCGACTACTCAAGAGTCGGTTTGCGAAGACGGGCTGGAAGCCGGCTTTAGCTATGTTTATGCTTTGGGTCCTTAGCCATTTTTCATGTGAGCGCCCATTCTTCCTTACTCTTGTCCACCAAACAGTCGCTCTGCAAGCTGCGGCTTCTGACAGGAGACGGCTTAGGCACTACACACTACTCGTCCGACTGCAGGAAGCATTTCATAGCGCAAGGCGGCGAGTCCTCGGGCCGACTAGTCGAACCCGGTGCCAGGTATTATAACAAAAGATGACATACTCGAAGGTACGATTCTTATCATACAGACAACAGAAAAGGGCAGTCCCCGAGCTCGTCTCAGGGGGCCCAAAGTCTTGGTACTTTAACACAAAAGGTAGCGTGACACATACTGCCTTTAACTGAAAAATCTTCGGAGAAGATTTGCGTTCCATGGTCGTTCCGTCTCTTTTCCGGAGTCATCTCTCTTGCATGCTCGGGGTTTCTGGGCGTCGATCAGGTAGTAGGAGTCGCTGCTCAAAGACTTTGTCGATGATGAAGGGGTTTCCCAAAGGCGATAGCTTAGCTGACCGGCTGTTCGTTGGATCAGCCGGAGCACAAGGTCGCCCTCTTGGAAAGATCTTGGCTTGACCTTCCTGTTGTAGTAGCGGCGCAGGCTCTGCTGGTAGATGCTGGACCGGCTGAGTGCCAACAGCCGGCCCTCTTCCAGCAGATTGACGCCGTCTTGACGTGCTTCTTCTGCTTCCTCCTTGGTGTACATGGTGACTCGCGGGGAGTCAAACTCTATGTCCGTTGGGATGACGGCTTCAGCACCGTAGACGAGGAAGAAGGGTGTGAAGCCGGTTGACTTGTTCGGAGTCGTGCGCAAACTCCAAAGGATGGATGGCAGCTCATCGAGCCAACTGCCGGCCGAACGCTCCAGTGGTTCAACCAGCCGAGGTTTGATACCAGATAGGATGAGGCCGTTTGCCCGCTCGACCTGGCCATTTGACTGCGGATGGGCAACGGACGCTAAGTCCAGTCGGATGCCTTGCGTCGCGCAGAAACGGGCCAGGGCGCCTTTGGCAAAATTTGTGCCATTGTCGGTGATGATGCCGTGTGGTATGCCGTACCGGGTTGTGATGTCGGCGATGAAAGTTACTGCAGTTGGACCATTCAACTTCTTGATGGGCTTCGCTTCTATCGACTTGGTGAACTTGTCCACCGCGACAAGTAAGTGAGTTAGGCCACCTCGTGCTGCTTTGAATGGTCCCACCATGTCCAGGCCCCATACGGCAAAGGGCCAGGCTATAGGGATAGTCTTTAGTTCAGAAGCCGGCTGAAACGGCTTGGAGCGGAACACTTGGCACCCCTTGCATTTTTGGACTAATTCCTTTGCCTCTTCTAGGGCGGTTGGCCAGAAGAATCCATGTCGGAAGGCTTTGGCGACGAGTGCTCTTGAGGCCGCATGGTGGCCGCACTCGCCTTGATGAATGTCTTTGAGAATCGCTTGGCCTTGCTCTGGCTCGACACAATGCTGGTGAACACCAGTGATGCTGCGTCTGACCAACTCTCTATTGACTATGGTGTAGGATTCCGCTCGGCGTTGTACTTGCCGAGCCAAGATTTCGTCGGTTGGTAGTTCTCCACTTACTAAGAACTTCAGGATGGGCTGGGCCCATGAGGGTGCTGCTATTTCTTCAATTGCTAGTACTGCTACTTGGACGAGGGCGGCTGGGCTGGGAGGCGGCGGGCTGGAGTTCGCGGCCGCTTGCTGGGTTGATGGAGTCCCCGGGACGACTGGCGCAGTCCCCGGGCCGAGCTCTAGAGTCTTCGTAATGGTGGCGCAGTCCCTGGCCCGGGTTCTGAAGTCCCCGGGCCGGCTTCGACTGCGGCGATCTTGGGGCCGTCTGCGAGGATTCTCGTGCCGTCTGCTGAGGCTTTGGAGTCGGATCCGACTTCTTCAGGGGGAGCCGGCACAAAAATTGATTCTGAATCTAGTGAAGGCTTGACAGATGGCTTGAGGAGGCGCTGGAGGGCGACGCCGGATGGTATTGCCTGGCGGGTTGAGCCGATTCGTGCCAGGGTGTCTGCTTGGTCGTTGTCGTTTCTTGGTATGTGAAGGAATTCGCACCCCTAAAAATATCCACTGAGTTGCTGTACCAGGAAACGGTAGCTCGCCATGTTCGCGTCTTTGGCGTCCCAGTCGCCAGATGACTGTTGGACCACCAGGTCGGAGTCGCCATAACACAAGATCCGGCGAATGCCAAGTTCTTTGGCAAGCCGGAGCCCGTGAATGAGCGCTTCGTATTCGGCGACGTTGTTGGAGGCGGCGAAATGGATTTGCAGCGCATATTTGAGCTTGTCGCCTTTGGGGGAGGTGAGGACGACGCCGGCTCCCAAGCCGGTGCGCATCTTGGAGCCGTCGAAATGCATCCGCCAATGGGTGGAGTCAGGCCGGTGGTGGCGGTGTCTCGGTCTCAGCCCAGTGGACGAGGAAGTCGGCCAGTGCTTGCGACTTGATGGCGGAGCGGGGCTGATAATAGATGGTGTAGGGGGCCAACTCTATGGCCCATTTGGCCACTCGGCGAGAAGCATCTCGGCCCGATGATCTCGGCGGATGGGCTGTGCAAACCATGATGATTGGATGCTCTTGAAAGTAAGGCTTCAACTTCTTGGCGGCAAAGTGTACGCCGTAGCACATCTTCTGGTAGTGGGGGTAGTTCTGCTTGGAGGTTGACAGTACTTCGCTCAGGTAATATACCGGTCTCTGGACAGGTAGCGCGTTGCCTTCCTCCTTGCGCTCGACTATGATGACTGTGCTGACTACTCGGCTGGTGGCGGCAATGTACAGGAGCATGGGATCTTTAGGGGCCGGAGCCGCCAGCACGGGGGGAGTAGTCAGCATCTTCTTCAACTGGAGAAAAGCTTCATCCGCCTTGGGGTTCCATTCGAAGAAGGTGGTCTTCTTCATGAGCTGGTATAAGGGAGGCCTTCGCCACCGATCGATGAACCGGCTGATGGACGCCAAGCAGCCGGTGAACTTTTGCACATCTAGCAGTCGGCGGGGTTCTTCCATCCTCTCGATGGCCTTGATCTTCACAGGATTGCACTCTATGCCGCGTTCGGAGACCAGGAAACCAAGGAGCTGGCCGGCTGGTACTCCGAAGACGCACTTCTTAGGGTTGAGCTTGATCTGGAATTGGCGCAGGTTCTCGAAGGTCTCCTTAAGGTCTTCCAGCAATGTTCCTCGCTTCTCCATCTTCACCACCACATCATCCACGTAGACGTGGGCGTTTTTGCCGAGCTGCTTGAGGAGGCACTTCTGCATGCAACGCTGAAAGGTGGCGCCGGCGTTTCTTAAGCCGAACGTCATGGTCAGGTAGCAGAAGGCTCCGAACGGTGTGATGAAGGCGGTCTTCAGTCTATCGGCCGGGTTCAGCTTGATCTGGTGATATCCTGAATATGCATCTAAGAAGCTCAAGAGCTCGCATCCGGCTATGGAGTCTATCACCTGATCAATCCTCGGTAGAGCGAACGGGTCCTTGGGGCAGGCTTTGTTGAGGCTTGTGTAGTCAATACACATCCGCCACTGCTTGTTCTTCTTCAGTAACAGGACCGGGTTTGCTAACCATTCTGGAAAGAACACTTCCATGATGAAACCGGCCGCCAAGAGCCGGGCTATCTCTTCTCCAACAACTCTTCTCTTCTCTTCCGACAAACGGTGCAAGGGCTGCCTGATGGGCTTCACATCAGATCGGACATGTAACTTGTGCTCGGCGAATTCCCTCGGTACACCCGACATGTCCTTGGGAGACCATGCGAAAATGTCCCGATTCTCACGGAGGAAATCGACGAGCTCGCCTTCCTATTTGCTGTCAAGGTTTGCACCTATGACAGCGTACCTCTCCGGGTGCTCTGGGTCCAAGGGTATCTTCTTTGTTTCCTTGGCCGGCTTGAACGAGCCCTCAGCTTCCGACTCCTTGGGGTCGGACGACATCTCAGGCTGCTTGCCGGCCATCGCCACGACCCGGTCGAGAAGCCGCTTCTCGGCTGCGATCACCAGGGACTCGGCTAGCCGGCTGCTCTCAGCTGCGCAAGCGGACGACTTTCTGTAGTCGCCGGCTACGGTCAGGATCCCCTTGGTACTCGGCATCTTCATCTTGAGGTAGGCGTAGTGGAGGACCGTCATGAACTTAGCCAAAGCAGGTCGGCCAAGCAGAGCGTGATACGGACTTTCGAGGTCCACCACTTCGAACCAAACTGGCTCTCGGCGAAAGTGATCCTTGTCCCCAAAGAGGACGTCTATCTGGATCTTGCCAATCGGTGAGCAGGAAAGGCCAGGTACAATGCCGTGGAACACCGTCCGGCTGCTCTGGAGCTGTCTTTGCTTGATTCCTAACTTCTCCATCGTGTCCTTGTACAGGATGTTGATGCTGCTGCTCGTCTATCGGGACTCGCGAGAAGCGGCGGCCCGCCTGTCCATGTAAGGGTAGCTCCCAAGACGGGCGTAGGGAGCCCGGATTCGCATTATCTCGGGGTGATCAGCTCTGCTCCAACCGATAGGCTTCTTGACCGATTGCATGAACTCGAGTGTCGATGCTACGCATTCACTTTGCTGCCAGAGCTTTGCTGCGCCGGTCGTCGGGCCACACTGGTGAACCCTACACTGTGCTCCATGCTCTTCTGGTACTTTCGTCTTGTATTACGCCGACTGCTCGACAGCCGGCTCTTCGGGCGGCGGTGGAGGTGGCGACCCAAAGAGGTCATGGAGGTCGGAGGCCGTCTCCTTGGCGATCTGGTGAGCCAGTGACACTTCCGGTAGTGTGGTTTGGATTGCTTCGGCCGCTGTGGAATTTGGTAGGGCCATCTAGAGTCTCGCCAGGGAGAAAGCCGGCAACCAGTTGGACTTGCCGCCTTTCGGTCGCATGGTCGGAGGCTGTCCCAGCTCTTTGGTCTTCGACCGTCGCAACCTGCCGGCTGTGGGAAGTCGGCTGCGGGGCCTTGCGCTTGTGGTCGTTCTACTGCTGTCGCCGAATGGTGTCTCCAGCCGGACTTCTGGGAGCCTGAGGGGCCACCTTACCAGTCGCGCTGACTTCAATCTCCGTCTTCATGGAGGAGTCGGCCGTAGCGTACTTGTCTGCTATGACCAGCAGCTCGTCGAGGGTCTCTGGCTCGTCGCAAAGGAGCTTGTGCTTGAGGAGGGTGCCTTCTCTGCACCCGGCGGTGAAGTACTCGGTAGCTTGCACCTCATGCACGCCCTCGCACGAGTTCCAGAGCTTCGCCATTTCAGCGTGAGGTAGTCGCGTCGACTTCGTTAGGGCCCGCACGCACAAGGAAAGCTGGCGAGGCTTGGGAGGTCGCATGCGTGCTTTCGTGAAGTTGCGGATGAAGGCTTCGGTGAAGTCGACCCAGCTTGTTGATCTTCGCGGGGCTTCAAAGTTGTTCAACCACGCCCGGGCGTGCCTCGAGCATGAGCGGAACATATTTCACGGCAACACGCTTGTTGCCGTTCGCTATGCTGACGGCCGTGGAGTAGTCAACCAGCCAGTCTTCCAGCTTAATGGAGCTGGTGTACTTGGGAGTGTCTCGGGGGAGCGTGAACCCTTTGGGGAAGGGCTCGTCTCGGATGCGAGGTCCGAAGCACGGCGGACCCAGCTCGTCCTCTTCTTCGGCGCCAGTGGACCAGTGGAGTCGGTTGATCCGTGGCGGCGTCGTTTCTCCGACTCCTCTCGGCGGCCAAAGCGTTCGCCGAGAGTCGGATGCTCGATCCGGACGGCGGGAGACTTCGCCTTTCTCGCGCGAGGGGAGGCAGATAGTCGTCCCGCCGCTCCACTGCTCTGGGGCGGCCGTCTTGGTTGTGCTCGATGGTGCGTGAGTCCGACTGTGACTGACAGCCGGATCCTTGTCTTTTCCTCCGCGGACGCCGCCAGTCGGCGTCCGAGACGTCGCGCCTTGGTCTCGGCGGGGTGGCGGGGCGTCGTTCTGTCGTTACGGCGCCTCCGTGCGGCAGCCGGCCTCGTTCTGCGTAGCAGCCGCGTCGAGGAGCTGCTGGACTCGCTCCGTCATCAGGCGGCGTTCTTCGCCTTCTAAGTTATCCAGCTCGTCCGCCGCCGCCTGGGCGGCGCGGATGTTCTCCGCTGGCGTGGCATATACGGGGCGATTGGCCCCGAACAGGTTGGCGATGGCCACGCCGCGCTGCCAGACCGCGCCTAGGCGGCTAGGCCCGGTTGGAGCTGGCGAGCCACCCACAGCACGATCCATCTCGCGCTGGTAGGCATCCGACAAGCGTCTCATGCTCGCAAGCTTCTTCGCGCCTTCGACGAGCTGAAGGCGGCACGCCTCCAGCGTCTCGGCGTCAGCGTCTTCTGGAATAGGCGCGATCAGGTCTTGTAGAGCCGCATCGAGGGGGTCGTGAACTCCTTCACCAGGATGCTCGCCGTGACTGATGACGAGCACCTCGGTGACGGCGCTTTCGCCGCTCTCCACGTGAGGGAGCGGCTCGTCGTAGACCACCACGTCGGTGGGGAACGCGTCGAGCGACGCGGAGTCAGAGTCGACCAGCATCGGGTCGGTGAATCCTACAGACTCCAAGTCTGCGGCAGGCTCGCCAGCGACGTGGAGTTGCTCGAGGAGGCCCTCAAGGAGGCTCTCGGGGCCGCCCGTGCCTGCGGCGGACGCAGGTTCGTCGGAGAGGCAAACCTCACCGACAAGTTCGGCGAGGCAGCTGGCCGCACAGGCAATCTCAGCGCCGTGCAGCGCATCAACGCAGACTCCGTCTGGCATGCCGGGCTGGCTGCGCTCGCCAGAGAGGAAAAGGGTTCCCGTCCAGAGCAGGTCTCCGGACGACGGTGCACCTGGCCCCACGGTGGGCGCCAAATGTCGGGGGTTGGGTGCGACATATGCCAAAGGATGGCTTATTATGGAGGGGGCGAGTAGAACGTCGCCGGTGCCTGGAAATGGGATGAGGCGAAGGCATGCTCGCCGGCAAATCTTACCCAGCTTCAGGGCTCTCCGTGGAGATAATACCCCTACTGCTACTCTGCGGGGTCTCCGCATAATCACTATGTCAAAGTAGATACAAGATCGCTCCTTGAACTGTTCGGGGGAAGGAAGGAGAAGGGCACGGCTAGCTCCTCTCTTCCTTCTATGTGTGTCTAGAACTATCAGTGTCCAACCTCTTGCATGGGTGCCCCGGGGGGTTTATATAGGCCTCCCCACCGGGGGTACAAAGGTAATCCGGTTGGACGTGGGTCCCAGCCGTCTGTCTCTTAAGTCGCCGTCTTCCTTGCCGACTACTGGGGCCCGCTGACTAGCGGACCCCGCCAACGGGCCCTGCATGGGGCCGACAGGCCTTGTCCGCCGCTAGCGGGTCTTGCCGGCTGTGAATTACTGTAGCCGTGCTTCTGATGACGCTGGTTTGGTCATGGGGTCATGGCAACAGTGCCGCCGCCTGACGGGCGATCACTGTTGCCATTCCCTGTCCTGTCTGGTTAATGGCGCGCGGGACTCGCGGGAGGGGTCGGCCGACTCCCAAGGGCCGCCTCTCAGGTCTCGCCGCCTAGTGGCGCTCGCCGTCTTGATATTCTCCATGACAGCGGGCCCCGCCGTCTCGGTCGTCTGCAGACAGCCGTCGTGGCTGAGGGTTCGCCCATGGGGCTGACGTCAGGGCTGGCGTGGCTACAGTGCTGCGCCGAACGGAGATCTCCGTCAGTACGGCGCACTGTGGCCATGCCCGTCCTTCGTGAGCAGGGCAGGGATGGTCCACGCGGCGGCCACACCCCATCCCGTCCGCAGTTGCGTGGGTCGAAGGTGGTTGGAGTCGCGGCCGACTCCCCATAGCCAGCCTCTCTGGAGATCGCCAGTTGGGAGTCGGCTTTCCTCAAGGCCGCCTCTGGGACTCGGCCGTGAGGGGCAGTCAGCGGCTCTGTTGCCGACTCTCAGAAAGTGGCTCTTCGTCTTGAGATCTCGAGGGGCGCAGCCTGCCCCGATGTTTTGAAAGGTCCGGGGGCTCGGGTTTGCCTACCCGTGGCCCATTACTCCGACAACTTCCGTTGTTATCGTATTTAGATGGCCTTAAGCCATATTTATTTTATTAAGTTCTCTCTTGAGACATTTGATTGTAATAAGTGTGTGATTGCTACTCTGTTATAAATCCTCCGAGTACTGAGTGGTGTCAGACATCGATCCAGGATGACATCGAGCACGTAGATCGGGACTGTTTGAGGTCCAGTCGCTACGAGAGATGGTATCAGAGCACACGCTGACTATAGGACACGGCCACTAAGCTAAAGCCCTAGATCACTACTCTTTCTTCTCATTTCTGACTCCTCATCTTTTCTATTCTTTTAGGATGACGGGAGCAAGGAACAAGTTCACGCAACCGGATGAAGACTCACCTTTTGGATATCACTTGAAGGAAGTCACTAGATACCTGAACAGAGGAATACCAAGCTTCACCGGGACTTTCAACGCCACTTTACCCGAAGAGGAGCGCTGGATGATTCAAGTCTACATTCCAGGAAGGACATTTGCACCGGTCACGGAGCCCATAGAGTTTTCCTTTGATGCACCAACATGGAGCTTGGGAAAGAGCATGGCAGCTCACATCACCATGGGACGAATAGGAGAAGTTTACCACAATGATCTCAAGAATACTATCTACCAGATTTGTGGGTGCCGAGATGAGCAATGGGAGATGATCAGCACCCGGAAGGACAGATCAATCGCCGCTTATATCCAGGAATTAAACCAACACATCCGACACCAGGAGAATCAGATGTGCGCAAGTATGGAGGATCTACAGAAGGCTATGACCAAGATAAAGGAGCTAGAAGAATAACTTAAGGCCACACGTGAAGACTACATGGAAGAGATCGTCGCCCTAGTGGGACAGAACGACGACCTAAAGGAGAAGCTTGGAATATTCATGGGAGGTTCAGCACCCAAAAGAGAAGTGGGCGAATCCAATTGCTCGGATAATTATATCATCATCGACGACACTGACTCGGACCCCGACGACATCGATGATGACTTTGTTGATGAAGCTGGAACAGATATCATGGAATCTTCATCGGTGCAGTTTTTCTAGTTGACCACCATAATAGTAGTAGTATTTCCCCCATTTTAAATTAGTTTTAGTCCAAGCACTTTTGTAACGATAGTTAGATCGTTGTATGCCTTGTTGAATTGATTGGAGTGATATTGTGTGCTTTTGTCTCATGTGCATATGGGTAGTGTTTTCTCACTAGACCTTATTCTATTCTTAACTCTCATCTTTTCTTTAAACCCCTCAGATGCCTCCGAGACGCGACCCCGGATTTGTTTTCCCGCCAGAGATCACTCAGTTGATTCAGCAGCAGAATGCCTTGATTCAAACATTGGTACAGAACCAAGGCAACAACAACAACAACCCACCACCACCACTACCTGTTGACCATCTGACTCGTTTCTTAAGGCTGAATCCGCCGGTGTTTTCCAGTAGCACCGAGCCGATAGTAGCAGATGATTGGCTCCGTAAGATAGGGAGGGAGTTGACCACTGCAGGATGTACAGATGGAGAACGGGTGAAGTTTGCCGCACATCAGCTCGAAGGACCAGCAGCAGCATGGTGGGAGAATTTTACAGCCACTTACCCTATAGACGCTGTCACATGGGATCAGTTTCAACAAGCCTTCCGTACTGCCCATGTTTCATCAGGAGCTATGGCCATGAAGAAGCGTGAGTTTCGCAACTTGCGCCAAGGAGGACGGACAGTTGGCCAGTATGTGGATGATTTCAGTAAGTTAGCACATTATGCCCCAGATGACGTTGCTATGGATGCAGCTAAGCAGGAGAAGTTTCTAGAAGGACTGAATGATGAGCTGAGCATGCAGTTGATGGTAGCCACCTTCAATAACTACCAGGAGTTAGTAGATCGTGCTCTTATGATTGAAGGGAAGCAGCAGCAGATTGAAACTCGTAAAAGGAAGTATGGACAGGGGAAGTACAATTCTGGAGCTCAGCAGAAACTACGCTTTACCCCGAAGATAGGAGGACAATTCCAGCATACTCATGGAGGAGGCAACTCGTGCATCGCATTCATACATATCAAGGGGATTTGTGGATAAGTTTAGCCTGCCCACTAGGACTGTTAAGACACCCATACTAGTAAGCTCACCTGGAGCGGAGTATATGGCCAGTCAAGGATGTTTTCAGGTGCCATTAAGTATAGGGAGGCATGTTTTCCCAACGGATCTAATCATATTGGAATCCCAAGGTTTGGATGTAATTCTTGGTATGGATTGGTTGTCGATGTATGGAGGAAACATCGATTGCGCCAGTAAGACAATTTTGCTTACGACACCAGAAGGAAGGAGAATCAAGTATGTATCACGACATGAGCCGAGAAGGGCACATGTAAATTACTTATCAGGAGTTGTGCAGGAGGAAGTACCAGTGGTAAGGGATTTCCCCGATGTATTTCCAGAAGAGTTGCCAGGCATGCCACCGGATAGAGATATTGAGTTTTTGATTGAGCTTTTGCCAGGCACTGGGCCGATATCCAAGAGACCGTATAGGATGCCAGCCCAAGATTTGGAGGAAATCAAGAAGCAGATTACGGAGTTACTGGATAAAGGCTTTATTCGCCCAAGTTCTTCGCCTTGGGGATCGCCTGTACTTATAGTGGAAAAGAAGGATGGATCATTAAGAATGGTTCTTGATTATCATGGATTGAATCAAGTAACAATCAAAAATAAGTACCCACTACCGATGATCAATGACTTGTTTGACCAATTGCACGGAGCTAAGGTGTTTTCCAAGATCGATTTGCGATCAGGGTACCATCAGTTGAAGATTCGAGAGCAGGATAGACCTAAGACGGCTTTTACCACCAGGTACGGGCTGTATGAGTATACTGTTATGTCATTTGGTCTGACTAACGCACCTGCCTATTTTATGAACATGATGAACAAAGTGTTTATGGAGTTTTTGGATAAGTTCGTCGTGGTGTTCATTGATGATATTTTAGTTTACTCAAAGAATGAAGAGGAACATAAGGAGCACTTGCATTTGGTACTCGAGAAGCTCGAGAACACCGCTTATATGCCAAGTTCGCAAGTGTGAGTTTTGGTTGAAGGAAGTTGGATTTCTGACATGTTATATCCGGGAAGGTATAGCGAAGGACCCCACTAAAGTTGCCACTATAACAAATCGGGAAGCACCAACTACAGCTTGGGGAGATCCGGAGTTTCCTTGGACTCGCAGGATACTATCGAGATTTATCGAGAATTTCTCATGGATTGGCGGGTTTATGACAGAATTGTTGAAGAAGGATACCAAGTTCATATGGACTAAGGAGTGTGAAGCTAGTTTCCAAGAGTTGAAGAAACGTTTGGTTACCTCACAGTGTTAATCCCGCCAGATCGCACCAAGGATTATGAGGTGTATTACACGCTTCACGCCGAGGACTTGGAGCAGTACTTATGCAGGAGGGAAGAGTTGTTTCCTATGCTTCACGACAGCTTAAGCCTCATGAGCTAAATTATGCTACTCATGATTTGGAGTTAGCAGCCGTAGTGCATGTGTTGAAGACTTGGAGACATTTTCTTATTGGGAACCACTGTGAGCTGTATACGGATCATAAGAGTTTAAAGTACATCTTCACGCAGAAGGAGTTAAATCTCAGGCAGAGGAGATGGTTGGAGCTTATTAAAGATTACGATATGAGATTACATTATCACCCCGGAAAGGCTAACGTTGTAGCAGACGCGTTGAGCCGTAAGAGTCATGTCAACTCACTAATGACGGGAGAAATACCAAAGGAGTTAGCCAAGGATCTTCGAGAGCTATGTTTGGAAATACTTCCGAGAGGCTATGTAGCAGCATTGGAGATTCAGTCAACTTTGATGGATAGAATCAGGGAAGCTTAGAAGACTAACAAAGAGATTGCCTCTATAAAGGAGAAAATGAGCGAAGGGAAGGCTAAGGGATTTCGTGAGGATGAGCATGATACCTTATGGTTTGAGGACCGTGTTTATGTGCCCAATGACCCGGAGATCAGGAAGTTGATTCTACAAGAGGCACATGATTCACCATAATCGATTCACCCAGGAAATACCAAGATGTATTTGGATTTGAAGAATACTTTCTGGTTGACCGGAATGAAGAAGGATATTGCAGAGTATGTAGCAGTTTGTGATGTATGTCAGAGGGTGAAGGCAGAACATCAGAAGCCAGCAGGGTTGTTACAGCCATTGCCGATACCCGAATGGAAGTGGGATAAACTAGGCATGGATTTCATCACGGAATTGCCCAGGACTCGTTCGGGCTATGAATCAAATTGGGTCGTAGTCGATCGTTTGACGAAGGTAGCTCATTTCATTCCAGTAAAGACTACCTACAGCAGTGCCAAATTGGCTAAGATATACATGACCAGGATTGTATGCTTGCATGGAGTCCCGAGAAGTATCGTGTCGATAGAGGAACCCAATTCACCTCAAAGTTCGAAGCAGTTGTAACGAAACTTTGGGAACCAGCTGGAGTTTAGCACAGCCTTTTCATCCACGCATGATGGACAAACCGAGAGAATCAACCAGATTTTGGAAGATATGCTTAGAGCTTGTGCTTTGTATTATGGATCAAGTTGGGATGACAACTTGCCATGCGCGGAATTTTCTTACAACAACAGTTACCAATCCAGTTTGAAAATGGCCCCTTTCGAAGCCTTGTACGGAAGGAGGTGCAGGACCCCGTTGTTGTGGGATGAAGTTGGAGACCGCTAGTTGTTTGGACCAGATTTGATTAAGGAGTCTGAACAGAAAGTAAAGTTAATTCGCGATAGGCTCAAGGTAGCCCAGTCAAGGCAGAAAAGCTATGCGGATTCAAAACGCAAGGAGACATAACACGAAGTCGGAGACAGAGTTTATCTTCGTGTATCGCCACTTCGAGGAGTTAAACGTTTTGGAGTTAAGGGAAAGTTAGCGCCCCGATTTGTAGGACCATATCGTGTTTTGGAACGTATGGGAGAAGTTGCCTACAAGTTAGAATTACCTGAGGGATTGTCAGGAGTTCATGATGTGTTCCATGTATCTCAGTTGAAGAAGTGACACGCAGAGATGGCTGATATACCACTGAGAGATACAGTGCCACTGGAAGCGATTCAGTTGAATGATGATTTGACCTACGAGGAGAAACCAGTTAAGATTCTCGAGTTTGCCAGTCGAGTTACTCGCAGCAAGGTTATCAAGTTTTGAAAAGTACGGTGGAGCCACCACACCGAGGAAGAAACCACCTGGGAACTAGAGGAAGATCTGCTCAAGGCCCACCCTCACCTATTTGCTAGCCAACCCGAATCTCGAGGGCGAGATTCATCTTAAGGGGGGTAGGTTTGTAACATCCCAAATTTTCAATTTGGAATGTTATACATATATCATCATGCATATCATATTTTTATTGCATTGTTGGCTCGATCCTAGAAATCCTACACAACTCAAGGACCCATGGAGAGTTGGGGATTCCGTAATTTTCATATTTGAGTTTTCTCAAAATTTGAAAATGGGATCATTTGATTTTTATTTATTTTATCTTCACTTATTTCTACTGTCAAAATATGAGAGAGGGAATAAAATGACTTTCCCAAAATAAAGAAATAGTGAAGATTTAATAAAAAAATCAAATAAGATTTTATTTTGGAGTTTTTCTTTTTTATTTGAATTTAGGAAAAAATGTTTTCAAAATTGTATTTAGGCCCCAAATAAATGTTCATCTAGTCCGCTTGATTTTAGAAGCCGGGAAAATTTATTTCGGATTTTTGAAGTCCGCTTAGTATTTCTTTTTTATTTTCTTCTGCTGAAGTATTTAAAAAAATGAACCGCTTTTGAGTTGCGGCTCGAAGGGACTCGCCTGGGCCGCCCTGTGCCTGTAGAGTCCGCCGCCACGGGCCACGCCTGCAAACCCTAACCCTAGCCCCCGCCTGCTGCCAGATCCGGCCGCCGCCGCCGCCGACGCCGACCACGACCACGACCACCCTCGCCCGCCGAGGTTCGCCGCCTCAGAAACCGTGACGCGGTTTTTTTAAACCAGGCGGTTTTTCTTGGCTTTTTTCGGTTTTTTAATTCGGTTTTTAGGTTTAGGTTATTTAGTGAACGTTCGTTCGCTTGTTCGTTTTAACAAACGAAGTTCGCCGATAGTTTAGTTAACGAACGCTCGCTCGCTAACCCGCTCGCCGCTTTTTCTTTTCTCGATTTAATTCGTGATTTTTCCGATCGTGATTTCTGATCCGATTTTTGTTTTAGTATAACTTTTCGCTCGTTTATCGGAATCAGGCGATTCAAGCGCCTAGAGTTTTGTCTCGAAACCCTCTTTCTGAATAATCAACTCAAACAAGTTTTTGCTTCTGTAAAATTTGACCTAGATCCAGATTAGTAAAACGAAGCTGTTTTCTTTCGCCATTTGACTTCCGTTGCTTTGTTTGATTTTGTTCTTTTTGCAAACCGGAGTTCTTAAGTTGAACTATTTGGTTAGATCTTTTATTTGAGTTTTACCTGTGCATTAGATGAGTACTTATTGTATGCTTGTTTGTTTGTCTGCGATAGAATACCCGGAGTGCGTCGCCTGTTACTTCGAGTGTCTAGGTTTTGCGGATCATCAGCAAGGCAAGTAACACTTTGATCATATCTTTTCTCATACCCAGTTTTTATGCATTAGATCAATCTTAAAACATTGCATTGATTAGGATCTAATTAAATTGGGGGATAGGAAGTAGTTGAGGTAGTACCTATTACCTGTTTTATTATCAAACCCTTGGGAGTTACTTCTACGTTTGCTTATTATGCTATGCTATGCTAGTAGACGTGGATTGGGTGAGTGTATCCATGATAGATGTGAGATTGTTAATTAATGGTTTATCTAAGGTGGCAACTTAAACACACATCCTGGTGGATTGAGGTACCTGGCTCTGTGATTTGCCTGCTTTTCTTCGGACCGCCACCCGTGCCCAAAGGGATCATGAGATTATTCAAACTAGAAACTTACGTGTGCAGCCACAAGCCATTATGGGCTCTCGCATAGTTGATTGTTGTGCGAACTCTTACGGGTAGACTAGCAGATGTAGGGGAAAGTAGGTGTACCACCACCAATATGTAAGGTGCTAGCGCTCAAAGACTATGTCTCGGCCATCCGCTTTCTAACATCATGTAGTGCGAGAAACCAACGGAGGCAATCGAGTCTTGTGGGGAAAAGTACGCAAACCATCAGAGAGTGTATAAACTAATCATGATTAGCCGTGTCCCCTGTTATGGACATCTTGAGTATCTAGCACTTGGAGATCATGTGAATCTCATCATGTTACTTCTAATTAATATTGTTGGGTTTTAATGAGTACTTTTAATTGGGATTGAGAATGTTGTCAACCATTCTCAATGTTTAACAACCACCATGATAGTTAAACAAACTTATTCCTTTGCAGTAGAGGAAAAATTGGCTTTACGCAAAATCAGAATCAGAGAGCTTTCCACCAGCCAAATATGCATGTAGTATAGCTTATTCCACTATTATTCTCTATGTGTTACATTGCTAGCATATTCCATGTGTGACCTGCTTCCGGCAGCAACGCTTCATGTTCCGCATTTTCGCACATTTGAGTAAGGTGCTTAGGTCGTGGTTCGATCAGTGATGCCGTTGGATTTGATGTACTCGCTTATTCTTCCAAGACTTCCTGTTATCGATTTAGATGGCCTTAAGCCATATTTATTTTATTAAGTTTTCTTGAGACATTCGATTGTAATAAGTGTGTGATTGCTACTCTATTATAAATCCTCCGAGTATCGTGGTGGTGTCGAGATTATCGATCCGTGGATGACACCGAGCACGAGATCGATCGTTTGAGGTCCTGGTCGCCACACGCACTCCAGCCATCCCTCTCGCCGAGCCCTCCGTCGCTCCCCATGGCCGGAGCCGAGCCATCGGGCTCCGCCTAAATTTGGGTTATCCCGAGCCTCTCTTCCCTGCTAGCCACTCCAGCACTCTCATACCACCACCGAGTCCCTCCATCGCCGCCGCTCATCCTCGAACGCCACGCCGCGGGTCGAAGATGGTCGACGGCCTCCTCCACGGCCGTCCAAGTTGTCGCCGCTACGGCCCTCGTCGGCGTGCGAAAAGCACCCAAGTGGATGCGGCGCTGCCTCCTGAGCTCATCCATAGCCAGAGCGTCGACGGAGGTGCCCCATAGCGCCAGCAGCCGCCGCCGGGCTCTCTCGCGCCCTCGCCAGCGAACGCTGGAGGAAGAGGAAGACGAAGGCCCCGCAAGCGGCCCGCCGCCGCTGGCCCAGCCCACCGCCACGCCGCAAGTGGAGGCGGGTTCCGCCTGGGCGCCTTCGACGCCGCCTGTCGCCGCGATGACCGAGCTGCTGGGCCGCCCCAAGAAGTTGTTGTGCTAAACTGCGCCATGTGCACAGTTTAGGTTTAACCCAAATATTCTCCTTTTTCTTTTCCAGTGAACTTAAAAAATCCATAAAAAATTCAAATTAACTCCAAATTGGGTGGTTCAAATTTCCAATAGTTCCTAAAATCATTCCCTATCACATGGTGCTATTTGCACATTTTTCTAGAATCATTTCCCTCACAAATATTTATCAAATCCCCTGTTTGTAATTTCTGTAATGAACTTTAGAAAATCACAGAGAGCCCATTTTTGATCCAAATTCCATGATTCAGATTCCTAGGTGTTTATAAGTTCAAAACTTAGTTTTTGAACATTTTTACTAATACTTTCTGTGCCACCTCAAATAATGAGCCATTTCTTCATATTTGTCAACTTTGCAAATTCATAGGAAAATCATTTGAACTCCAAAACCAATGAGACCAACTCCTACATGCTTCTGCAATCATGATTTGTTAAATGGGTTCCTTTGCTCATTTTTCAAAAATATGTTTTTGTACACTTCTTACAAATCCATGAACCCCTTGATTCCATCATATCAAAATGTTCAGAAATATCCACTGGTCCAATTCCAATGAAACCACTCTGGTTATTTTTCATATAGCCAGAGAAGTCCTAGAAAAGTCAAATTAATATTTTTAGAGCACTTTTATTTTCTGCCTTTTTGTGTTGCTTATTATGGTTGCTTTCGATTTATAGTTGACTTAAGTAGAGGAAATGCTCGGGGTTGGACCAGAAGACTTGAAGACTCCGATGAACCAGGCAAGCAGCCCTCTGACCATGACACCCCTCTTGTTCATCGGTACCCTTTTTTCGACTGCATGATGATGAAATATGACGGTGGTAAAACTTGTTGTGAACAACCCCATGATGCATACATACCCATGACCTTACCTTGTTCATGATTGCATTTTCAGAAAAACTAGTTGATGCATAATGATGCATGTGTACCATGAACTCTTCATGGTTACGTTCTTTCGAAAACCCCATCGGGTGCCCCTAATGCCCTTGGGAGATGTTGATCTTAGGTCACCACTTGAGGAACAAGTGGTGTACCGGAGAGAGATTCTTGTGTGTGTGTGTGTGTGTGTGTGTGTGTGTGTGTGTGTGTGTGTGTGTAAAATGATGGATTAGATTTATGTGTGATTACTGTCCCAACCAAACATGTGCAACCACTCTACCCCTTTATGGGACGGGGCATTATTGATTACTTAGGCTGATACTAGCATGGTGCCCACATTACTAGTGACGGGGGATGACTTGAGGTCACTCTCAGGACGGGGTCGTGCTTGAATAGGCGGCCATGACTGTTTTCACAGGGCACCGGACACACCGTTGGTCCCTTCGTGTATGCGTAATAATGTAAAAAGGGCAGAGTCCCACGATCTTTTTTTATGCACGAGGGCCGTGTATCAACGAGTGGACCCTATGTTAATGTCGTCTAGGGAAAGGTAATGATCGGGTGCTTCCCGAGTACTTGAGGTACTGCGGATCGTGGATGACACTAAAGCTTCCCGGATCTTGTGGGTAAAGTGCGTAACCTCTGCAGAGTGTCAAACTATTCGAATAGCCGAGTCCACGGTCATGGACAGTTGGGAGGTGCTACTTAAACTATGTCCAGAAATTTTACAATCTCGGTGCATGTGTGCGTGTGGAAGAAAACTATTTGTGTCAAGGTGGTGACTTGACATGTTGAATGAAATGTCATTTATCCAAACCCTATTTATGTTGATATCTGTAACCTGTTCTCAAGGTTACCCATGTTCATTGATGCATATCTCACAAGTCGATAGGACATCTCAACTAGCTTGAAGCTAGGTTGCTTATCGGGTTGTACAGCCATGTTGTTACTTGAACCAAATCATGGGTTGCTTAAGTAGTATATTCAAAGTACTCATTGGCTTGCAACTTGTTATTTTATTGGCTGCATGAAAGAACAGGATACGATGAAGAATACTTCGTGATTTAACATGCGAGCTAGGACGCTCTCAATGTAATGCCCGAGGGTTAAGGCAGATGGCATGGGTTCTACTTATCGACTAAGATTTCCGCTGCTTAAGTTTATTTGGTATTCAGCCCTTGTGGCTTTATCTATGTAAGACTTGACCATAATGGTCATAATTTGTGTAAGACGGTATGTATGGATGTAAGACTCTTGTTATTCAGCTTCGGTGTGTTCAAGTGAGCATTGATCTCGGGATCATCAGACACGCAGTATTCGTGATCACGACTTATGAGTCGGGTCCCCAGTGGTGTTCGCAAAAGACGATATTCTTGATCCAACGCCTTGGTCCATTAAGGAGGTGACAGCGCAGCTTAACTAGGCAATCGACTATAATGCTTTATCACTTTCACTTAGCCATAGGAGTTTGACAGTGGGGCTACTATATAGCCCTAGTGGCTTCAAGGCCATCCGAATTCGGGCGCCAGTATATGCCTGGCCGGAAAACGGCCCTTCATTAAGGCGGAGGAATCTCAAGATTCCGCTTAGGTCATCGATTGGTTGACCAGTCTCACGCTATATCATGACGACCAGTTTTCGCTTTCATCGAGGTGCTCACCGCCAACCGGGCACAATCGCAGAGTTCTCCGGTGCCGCTTTAGCCGATAGAGCGGAACGTAAGGAAGCAAAACAAAGGAGCCGCAAACCCAACATTTGACCAAAGACATGATTCGAGCTGATGCATATAAGGCCAACCGCGACGCCAACACTCCCTAAGGTATTCGGTCTTTGGATTTTAAACGGGCTGAAAAAGTGCCCTTTGTAATAAGCCCCGTGTCCAGTGTACGCAATATTCTCGACGGGCCACATGCCAAGACGCCAGCCCCTTCTCAGCTGTGATGAGAATCCGGGATGTATCAACAAGAGACAAGTAAAAAGGTTTACGAGGGTCTTAATCTAAAAGAATCCTTGAACGGGTCCTCGCTGCACATCTGCTACCGTGTTCCGCAGCAGCCGATCCGGACGGGTGTAGCACGATGTTCATCTGTAAAAGAGAGGAACTTAGTTGAAAAGGCAGTCGTGCAAAATGTATGTTATACTAAATAAACAAAGTATAATTCAAGATGGGTAAAATTGAGCCTTATTGCTGCTTGTTTATATGCGCGGAGCCCCTTGTATAGGGGTGTATAGCCATCAGACTTTTATCAATTATACGGTTATGCCGGACTCGTCTAGCCGTGTCCGTGGTCTTAACGACCTGTTAGGTGCTCTGGTTGGTAAGGCAGTTTAGTGTGTGGCTGCCAAGGCAGCCGCACAGTCTTACGTGCGCAAGGAGCGCTCAATATTTCCCTTTACAGAAATGATGCCTCATGGACCGGGCATCTTAAGCGTGAGAGACGCATAATGCGGTATTGCGTTAAAGCGAGCGAAAGCTTTGCGTCCCAGTAGTGCTTGATAACCACTTTTAAACGGAGCAATGTGGAAGGTTAGCTTATCACTACGGAAGTTTTCAGGAAGTTTAATATAACCTCTAGTAGGAGGAGCCCGTAATGGGCTTCGGCCTGGCGCATTCTTTAAAGGAAGTATTGCTATGGCTATTTTTTTTTGGGTCCATCCCCATTTTGCGGACTGTGTCCTGATATATCCGGTTTAGACTACTGCCGCCGTCCATCAGGACTCGTGTAAATTGGTATCCGTCAATTATCGGGTCTAACAACAAGGCAACCCATCCTGCGTGCCAGATACTTGTAGAGTAATCCCGATGGTCGAAGGTGATTGGTTTGGATGACCAGTGGCGGAACTCCGTTGTGATAGGCCCTGGGGCACATATCTCTATGGGCGCCAATTTGTTTCTCCCCTTTGTCACGTGTAACACATTTACTGTTTTGACTTCTGGTGGGAATTTCTTCTGTTCCAAGTGCTTTGTTTGCCGGGTTCGTCATCGTCTTCACTTGGTGTATCCATCCCCTTGTGTTCGACGTTGAGTTTGCCGGATTGCTTGAAGACCCAACATTCTCTATGGGTATGATTTGCAGGTTTACTAGGGTTGCTGTGGATTTGACACATCTTGTCCAAAATCTTGTTTAGGCTGGACAGTTCGTCCCTGTTGCCTTTGAGAGGTAGCTTTTGCTGATCCCGCTGAGAGCTTTTGAATCCGGCGGTTACCACCATGCTCTTCAGTATGTCTTCTTTATTCCGGTGCTGGTTTTTGCTGCGTCGTGGCTTCCCGTTCCCGTCCCTGACTTCGGATGTACTTGGGTCGCTGGTGCTGCATCTTGCCAACTAGCTGTCCTCGCCCGCGCAAAAGCGGGTCATGAGGCTTGTTAATGCAGCCATTGTTCTCGGCTTTTCTTGGCCGAGATGTCTGGCGAGGCATTCGTCTCGAACGCTGTGTTTGAAAGCTGCTAAGACTTCAGCGTACGGACAGTCTACTATTTGATTCTTTTTAGTAAGAAACCTGTTCCAAAGCTTTCGGGCTGACTCTCCGGGCTGTTGAGTTATATGACTTAGATCGCCTCAGATCCGTGGTCGGACATAAGTCCCTTGAAAATTTGCCCAAAAGCGCCCTCGAGCTCCTCCCAACTTCCAATGGTGTTTTCGGAAGGCCTTTCAGCCAATGTCGGGCTGGCCTTTGAGCTTGAGGGTAGTACTTGATGGCGTGGAGATAGTCTCCTCTAGCCATGTGGATATGGAGGATATAGTCTCAATCCAGACCCTGTGGTCTGCCGTTCCGTCAGATGCCTCTATGTTTACGGGTTTGAATCCTCCGAAATTATGGTCCAAAGACCTCATCGGTGAAACATAGGTGTGCGCGCCTGCACTTGGGTGTGCCGTATGCTCGAATTTTGTTGTATTGTATTGCGTGTTTGAGCGCGCTTTCTTGGCTCGTAGATAGATCTGGTTGGGCCGTCCTTTTGATACGGGTCCTCATGTGGATCGCGTGTTGGCTTGTGTGCGGCATCGTTTGCCGCTCTATGTGACCGGATGGCTGCTTTGTTTTTGGATTGCGGGGGCTCCAAGGCCTCCTCATCGAATTCAGGCAGTAGCTTTCGCTTCGGGTAGCTCTTTGTGTGGTGACTGCCGCCATATTTATCTGCGGTGTTGAGTACTTTGCTCCATCTTATTCTAAGTGCATCTTCCCCAGTCTTGAGCTTCCGCTTCTGCTTTTTCAGGCTACGCGCAGTGGCGACGAGCCTTTTATGGAGGTTCTTTTGCTCCAGGGGCTTATCCGGCGTGAGGTCACCGGACTGTTATCTTCGCTGGAGATGGGTTGTTCGGTTTGGTTATCCGTGTTGCCCTGGTCGGACGGTTGTTCAATGCCATGTTGGTCATCCGTAGGCTCACCCTGCTCTATCACTGGGTCTGTATGACCGCTGTTTCTGTCGAGGCGGGGTTTGGAGCGGCGCTTACGCCGCTTTGTTCGCTTTCGAGGAAACGATCTTCGCCGCGCCCCTCCGCTCCTCGCCGCCGCTTCTTTGGGTGTGTCCACCATGTATACATCGGGATGAGGTGGCTGTCCAAAGGCCCTGTGGGCAGTGGTTCCTGTTCGTCTCCTGCATCGTCGTCCATACCGTCGATGTCTTCGGAGTCGAAATCGAGCATGTCGGTCAAATTTTCCACAGTGGCTACTAAGTGGGTGGTGGGTGGGCGGCGAATTTCTTCGTCGTCCGCATCCCGATTATGCCGGACGTAGTCCGGCAAGGGATCTCCTGACAAGGAGAGGGACCTTAGTGAGTTCAGTATATCGCCGAAGGGTGAGTGCTGAAAGATATCCGTGGCGGTGAACTCCATGATCGGCGCCCAATCAGATTCGATTGGCAGGGGCGCGCGTGGCTCGGAGTCCGGAGGGGAGTCCGGCAATTTGGAGTCACGGGCATCGCCAAGGGTAAGGCTGGTATTCGGCTCGATCACCATTGAAGCTGCATCCTTCATGGCGGGGTTTAACCACCCGTCCACGGATGGCGCAATTGGCTCCGAATTGAAGGTCGGAGCGGTTGCAGGTGCGATCTCCTGACCATTGTCCGGCGGCAGAGCTAAGTCATGCCCATCGTGACAGTGCGGCGCACTTGGCAGGGGCTCGAATCCGGTGAAGATCAAGTCTCCGTGGATGCCGACCGTGTAGTTTAAGCTTTGAAACCTGACCTGATGGCCAGGGGCGTAACTTTCAATCTGCTCCAGATGGCTGCTTAATTGCCCGCAGTGCAAAGCCGCCGAATACAAAAATCTGTCCGGGAGAAAAGTCTCACCTCGACTGCATCGCTAACGATGATCAAGGAGCCATCGCTTTAATGATGACGACGCAGAGGAACTCTCAATGAAAGCACCAAGTGTCGGTGTAAAACCGCGGATCTCGGTAGGGGGTCCCGAATCGTGAGTCTAGGCGGATGGTAACAGGAGACAAGGGACACGACAGTTTTACCAGGTTCGGGCCCTCTCGATGGAGGTAAAACCCTACTCCCGCTTGATTAATATTGATGATATGGGTAGTACAAGAGTTGATCTACCACGAGATCGAGAGGCTAAACCCTAGAAGCTAGCCTATGGTATGATTGTTGTTTCTTGTGTCCTACGGACTAACCCCTCCGGTTTATATAGACACCGGAGGGGGCTAGGGTTACACAGAGTCGGTTACAAGGAAGGAGATCTACATATCCGTATTTCCAAGCTTGCCTTCCATGCCAAGGAGAGTCCCATACGGACACAGAATGTAGTCTTCAATCTTATATCTTCATGGTCCAACAGTCCGCCCAAAGGTTATAGTCCGGCCGTCCGGATACCCCTAATCCAGGACTCCTTCAATAGGCCTCGCGAGGATCGTCCTCAGGGCAATGCTAGGCTTCCTCCGCTGCCGCCACCACCAAGAATGAACGACGATCACCATTAGGACAAGGGGGCTGGGGGCTTGCAGGAGCCGCGTGCCATCGCTTGCATCCTGGGCGGAGCTCAAGCCCCAGCCTCACAGCGCATATTCAAGCAGTTTGCCCGTGAGGTGAACGCAGTCCTCCCCAAGCTTGAGGCCACACGCCCACTCAGGTGGTCCAAGTGCGCTATTACATTCAGCTCAATAGACTAGCTCAAGTGTGCGGCCACTTTTGGCACTCTCTCGATGCTTTGCTCACCCGTCATCAGCAACGTGCAAGTCACCAAGACTCTCATCGACGGCGGCGCAGGGCTTAATGTCCTGTCTGTCGAGATGTTCGACAACCTTCAAGTGCCCTACGATCAGCTTCAGCCTACCAAGCCTTTCTTAGGAGTGACCGATGGCTCCACCACCCCGATAGGACAGGTCCGCTTCCCAGTCACCTTCGGACAGCGTGACAACTACCGCACCGAGCTCATCGACTTCGACGTCGCCCACATCCGTCTGCCATACAATGCAATCCTCGAGTACCCAGCCCAGGCCAAGTTCATGGTGGTGAACCATCAAGGCTACAACGTCCTCCAGATGCCAGGAAGTGGCGGAATCATCACAGTCCCATGCGAACAAAGAGATGCAGTGTGCTCCCTCGAGTGTGCCTTCCAAGCTGCAGCAATCGACGACCCAAACAGCAGGGGCGAGTGCCCTCCTGAGGCCATCACCAAGAAGAAGAAGCAGCTGCTCCGCATAGGGCCTCAGGCAACCAGCGCCTCAAGTGGCGCCACGACTGGATCGGCGCCCGCGCCTGGGGCGCCTCCCTCCATCGCATAGGAAGGCGCACCGGCGCCCTTCTTAGGCAAGGTTCGGGGGCTCTCTTCTGAAGGGCCTCGGACCTTGCCGACATCACGAGGAGGCGCTCGGGCACCACTTGGAGGAGTGCTTCGCGACACAACTCCCTCAGGAGAACACAGGGCGAGGAGCATCCAGCGCTCAGAAGTTCGTTACCAAGACCACTCAGGAACTGCAGGATGCGAGGGCCATGCGCGGCAATCGCCGCTCACCTAGCGCAGCCCCCCACCCAGGCTAGGTCGCGGACTGCTGGCTCAGACGACGCCCTGTGGCTCAACAGGGCTGCTCGAGGAGCTCTTCGACCTTCAGACGTGGGACGCTGTAGGGCCCACTGTGACAGCTACGTCAGATGCCTTTTGGCCTGCCGAGCGTGGCATCCGCCTATAAGCGCAACCTGCGGCGTGTCCTGGCGGCTCAGGAGGCTAGGCACCACGCAGTCCTGGCGGAGATGGAGACGGTCCTCAAGGAACCGCCTGGACCCCCAGAGCCTCCTGAGGCTCAGGTCCTCCGTGGCTCGTGAGGAGCAACCCCTTCGTCGCGTACCTTCAGCTGCCCCAACATTCCTTCATCAACAGAACCAGGAGACATTTTCCTAGTTTATTCAGCTGGGAGCGCCCTCAGGGCTGCATCATTCCCAGGCCGCGTGGGTCCGTCCCAGTGGCATGTATCCCTTTTTATGTCTTTAGCCTACCTTATTGGGGGCGCCCCTCGGGCTGCATCATTCCCAAGCCACTCGGGCCTGACCCAGTGGCATGTACCCCCCCGCGTTTACTTAAGCCAGTTTTCTTTCCATGCTTAATCTATCTATGATTATCACCTGCTTGATTATCACCTACCCTGGGAGCCGTGTGCCGGTCGTCTTTCTTCAGGACCCTTCGCGTGAGAAAGGTTAGGCACGACGTCTGTACTTGGGCCCGTCCCTGCAGTGTCAATAAATCCAACGGCTGAGCTCTGTCTGGCGGGTCGGTCCCGCTCACGTCACCTCCTAGGGCCGTTGGTGCCTGGACTTCTCATGCGATAACCTCAGGAGATTCGTTCAGCGCAGGTTGTCTAACCACCTCGCAGGACCTCCGCAGCAAACAAGAATAAAGACCAGGCAATCTGCCTTGAGGTACGGCCTCGTGAGTCCCGTGCTGGCTCACGAGTTCCCAGACACACCTCGTCTAGCCCTGCCGTGCAAGCCACGTGTCAGGGTGGGGCTGTACATGCCCCGGGGGCTCTCCGCGTAGGGGAGTCCCTCCCACGCACTGGGAGCACCATGCTCCGCGTTGGCGGTCGACACTGCCGAGGAGCGGCTATGCCCGTGCAAGTGCAGAAGCGCTATGCTCCGTGCTGGTGATAAACAACTGAGGGCGGTCCATGGCCGTATCAACTTCAGGGAGCCCTTGAGCTCATTGTCCGTCCTCACCGCAACACCTCCTCTGGGGAGAGACGCGCGAGGGGGCTGGGCACGAGGGCTGCACTCGGGTCATGCCCAAACCGTACGCCACCCAACCAGGTCTCCGGACCTGGTCATCGCGCGTTCCTCCCGAGCAGAGCCTCGGCGAGGGCAAAGGTATGAAGGTTGTTTGCACGTCAAGGGGGACTCCTGAGCATCGCGACTCAGGAGCCTAACTGGTCACGTAGCCCCTCACTCCTTGGTCTCGTCCTGGTCTCCGGACGACCCAATGGCGGCTGAGGTATGCGCGCGGCCGGGCCTGCAGACGTAGAACGCTAAACCTGTCCTCGCGTATCCTCCCTATCAGCTATTTTCACGTCAAGGGGGACTCCTGAGCATCGCGACTCAGGAGCCTAACTGGTCACGTAGCCCCTCACTCCCTGTTCTCCGGACGACCCAATGGCGGCTGAGGTATGCGTGGGGCCAGGCCCTGCCGACGTAGAACGTAAAGCAAATAGGGAGAAAATCGCAAAATCTCAAGCAAATATTACAAGACATATTGTTCTCACAATATCACAATATCAAACGCAAGTTTAACAACTCCACGAGGCATGATGCATGTTGCAGGAATAAAACAGGAAAGGAGCCACAGGTCATCCCTGAACACCACCGACGCCCGCGAGAAGCGCTCCTCCCTTGATGACGCCGCCTTCGTCTTGGCCATCGGCCGGAGCTGCAGGAGTGGCGGCGCCTCCGGTCGAAGGCGCGGAAGCGAAGCCGCGGAACTTCTTCAGCAGGGCCTCCACCTGACCTTTCACGGCTGTGGTGGCAGCTGTGCAGTGTTCGTCAGCCACAGGTTCGAGCAGCTTGTCAAGACGAGTGCTGGGGTCGCGAAGGTGGAGGTGGCTGAAGACACGCGTCAGCACAGCTGAAGAAAGTACACGAGCCTCTGCCTCTGCCATGGGATCGATGTCGTCCACGACTTCCTCAAGTGCCTCCACCAAGTAGGGGAGCAGCTGGGCGGGGCCGTCCTCGTCAATGGTTAGCGGCCTCTCCAAGCCCTTCTCATAGAGCGTCTTCAGCTCCACGCGAGACCTCTGCTCAAGGAGTGTGAAGGCCGCGCGGTCCTCAGCCAGAACCTTCACCTTCGCGTCAAGTTCGGCTTCCCCCGCCTTCACCATCCGTTCCAGCTCGTCCAGTAGGCCGGACTCAATGGCTTGCGCCTTCGCCGACTGCTCCAGCTCTGCGTTCTGACCCTTGACAGTGTCCTCCTGGGCGTTCATCTACTCCTCCTCCGCGTGACGACCACGGGCTTCCTCTGCGCGTTCGTTGCGCAGGGTCTTCAGCTCGGCCTCCAGCTCCTGGCAGCGACTCTTGGCGGCCTCGACGTCATTCAGTGCTGCCTCACGAGTGGCGGCTGCCTGGGCGGCGGCCTGCTTCTCCTTCTCGGAGGTCGCCACGGCCCTGCTCAACGCCGCCCGAACAGACATGTCAGAACGGAGCTAGCCAGAAACCAACCCCAGACGCCCGACCATCAGGAGGGGGTCGGTGCCTTGGAGATCTTCTCGTACCCAGGTCATCTCCAGAAGGGCGCGCTCCAAGATGTCAGGGGAGGCAGAAGGACTTGGGATCAGCGGCGCAGCAGGAGGCCGAGGAAAAGGTATCGTCACTATAGGCTGGGGGACTGGGGGCTCCTGAGTCTTGGAGGCTCCAGCAGCCGAGCCGGACGCCGACGCCTCCGGAGCCCGTGAGGCCACGGGGGCTGACTCCCCCCGAGGGTTCTCCCCCATACCTCGCGAGGACGACCAGGCCGGAGAGACATGAGCGCCAATGCTGCCCTTCTCCATGGAGGGACACACCGACGGAGCAGGTGGGTTGGTCTCGGGCGGCACCGCCGCCCCCTCCTTCCTCTTCTTCGTCACAGGCGTCGGCCTAACCACACAACGGAGAAGCATCAAGAAGCAGCATAATCAAGAGCAAGACGGAGCACGAATACTTACTGGTCCACCGCGGTGTATTCCACCTTCCTCTTGCTGAGCTTGAAGCCCAAGAGCCTCCTAGACCGGAGCACAGGCGCTCCAGCCCCAGGAGCAGAAGAAGGGGCAGCAGAAGGGCCGGAGGCGGCTCCAGGCGGCGCCGGAACAGAAGCAGCATCCTGGGAGATTAGCGCCGATCGGCCCCTCGTTGGGATCGCCGGCGTTTCTCCCTTCCCCTGGCGGGCGTGAGCCTCGTCATCGTCAGGAAGGGTGCGGAGGATGTCAGCTTTGCTCAAGGGGGAGGTCTCCCCCGTCCCTTCGGGGGTCACCTCCGAGTTTTCCTCCTCCTCCTATTCCTCCCCGCGAGATTCATCAGAAGACAGCTCTACCGGCATCAGTGCCGCAGGGGCCTCGGTAGGCCCCGGCGGCACCAGCCCGCGCCCGTCTAAGGTCAGCCTGGACACCACGACCTGCGCCCTATCCTCACGACAAAACAAGGGGGTGAAGATGCTCGGCGGGTACTCCTGGTCGTCCCCAACCAGGAGTCGAAGAACCACGGCCATCTCATCGTTGGACAAGGCCTTCGAGCTCAGGCGAACCTTGTCCTCTTCGTCCCCAAGCTCCCACAAGGGGCGCGTACGGGCCTGAAGCAGGGCTACACGCAACATCAAGAACTCCCGTAGGAGCATGGCTCCTATTACCTTTGCCGCCTTCGCATTGCCCAGCTTTAGGTCGGTCTTCATCTGCTCCAGCACCAACATCGCCCGCTCATCGTTGAGCTTCGCGCATGACCACCCTTTGTTAGACTGGGGCATCTCCGTTGGCAGCGTCAAGCGTGGGTGGACGCATTTGGCGTCCATCATGGCCCACTTGCTCTTGAAGCCGTCGGCTTTCATCCCGGTCTTTGAATTCGAGTAGGCCTTGCCGGCTGCGATGAAATTGGCACACCCGGAGGCACGACCCTCGTTGATGCGGAGGAAGAAGAAGTGGCATAGTAGAGCCACGGACGGCATCACGCCAAGGTACGCCTCACAGTAGTAGGCGAAGATTGACAGGAGAAGGATAGAGTTGGGATGAAGATGCAGTGTCGGCAGCCTGTAGTGGCCAAGGACCTCATAGAAGAATTCAGAGAAGGGGGAACCAAGCATGCGATGATGCTGCTCGTGAAGAAGGGGAAGAAGGTGCTTCCCTCGGGCTCCGGCGCGTTGGAGCCGACCCGGAGCTCAGCCTTCCCCATCTCATTGCTTTCCCCCGCCGTCAGCAAGCGCGTGGCGGCGAGGTTCTTCTTCGAGACATTGGGCGCGTCGAGAGATGGGTCGTACCAAGCCGGCGGCAAGGTAGGCTTGACCTTGCGAGGCGCCATTAGTCGCTGATGCAGAAGAAGGTGGAAGCAGATCTGGAGATTTCAGAAGCAAGAAGCAAGAAAGGGTATCTGGAGCGAGGCGAAAGGAAGCAGTGAAGGCAAGCGCTGTCTACGCCGGCCTTTTGACAGTCGGGCAGTTGCCGAGGCAGCGTGGGGAAGCGGAGACGCCCACGTCCAATCAACCGCCACGCGTCGACCAAGGCCACAGGCTATTGGGGCCCGCGGCGCTACGCACTTGCCCTTTGGCTTCGCTTCGAAGCCAAGCCCGAGCGTGCCTTTTGCCCGGGGGCTACTGTCGGAGTTCTAGGAATGGGGGTCCCCAGACTTGCCTGCCTGCGGCCCACAGCGTGGCTCTGTGAGCAGGCCCGTACGGCCCATCTTCACCAACAAGTATTCAAGACCCTCGCGAGGGGCCAAGCCTTGCGAGGCGGATGATGCAAGACCTCCTCGCGAGAGGCCTCACCAAGCTAGGTCACGAGGGGCGGAGAGATCAAGGCAAGGCAAACCTCACGAGGTTCCAGTGACGTGAGCCGAGGCGGGCGCCAGCGCGCACAATGTCCTTGTTTCCTCTTTGGCGCTAAGGAGGCAAGCGCAGGCGAGGAGTACCGAGGCGTCAAGCAAAGGTTTCCATATCAGTGCAACGATACCAAGACCAGTAGGATGGCAAGACGAAGGTCACCATGGAGCCCAAGGCGGCGTCACCGCCAGAGCCTTTTGCAGGCGAAGTCTGCTTTTGTCAGGATAGCTTGTACTAGTTGTCCCCTTTCAAATTGGCCATTGTTGGCTCCCTTCCCGCTCAATATTTGGGGAGAGGACCAGGGCCTCTATAAATAGGACTAGCCACCACGTAGAAGGCAAGTTAGCCTCACCCATCTTATTGTGAGTAATCCTCACCTCAGGAGGCTGTTCTTCCCCTTGTACTGTACATCCTCGGCCTGAGAGGCAATCCACCACACCACACTGGAGTAGGGTATTACACCACGATGGTGGCCCGAACCAGTATAAATCTTGTGTCTCTTGTGTTGCAAGGTTGAGGGCGTGGTTCAGTAGGGGGAGATCTTCGTGCGCACCCCAGTGTTCGAGCCTTGAGGGTTTTGCTGGAACCCGAGATCCGACAACCGTCCAGCAAGCCTACGATGGAATTACTCACGCACGGCGGTGAGCATCATGAAATTGGTAATGGAGGAAGGTTGATGATGATGACGGCGACGGATTTCCCTCTCCGGAGCCCCAAACGGACTCTAGATCAGCCCTTTCGGGAGAGTTTAGGGCTTGGCGGCGGCTCCGTATCGTGAAACGCGATGAATCCTTCTCTATGATTTTTTTCTCCCCGAACGTGAATATATAGAGTTGAAGTTGAGGTCGGTGGAGCAACAGGGGCGCACGAGACAGGGGGCGCGCCCAGGGGGTAGTCGCGCCCAGGGGGTAGGCGCGCCTCCCACCCTCATGGACAGGGTGTGGGCCCCCTGGTCTTGATTCTTTCGCTGGTATTTTTTATATATTCCAAAAATATTCTCCGTGAAGTTTCAGGTCATTCTAAGAACTTTTATTTCTGCACAAAAATAACACCTTGGCAATTATGCTGAAAACAGCGTCAGTCCGGGTTAGTTCCATTCAAATCATGCAAGTTAGAGTCCAAAACAAGGGCAAAAGTGTTTGGCAAAGTAGATACGTTGGAGACGTATCAACTCCCCCAAGCTTAAACCTTTGCTTGTCCTCAAGCAATTCAGTTGACAAACTGAAAGTGATAAAGAAAAACTTTTACAAACTCTGTTTGCTGTTCTTGTTGTAAATATGTAAAGCCAGCATTCACGTTTTCAGTAAAGATTATGAACTAACCATATTCACAATAACACTTAGGTCTCATATTTACTCATATAATGGCATAATCAACTAGCGAGCAATAATAATAAATCTCGGATGACAACACTTTCTCAAAACAATCATAATATGATATAACAAGATGGTATCTTGCTAGCCCTTTCTGAGACTGCAAAACATAAATGCAGAGCACCTCTGAAGATCAAGGATGGACTAGACATTGTAGTTCATGGGAAAAGAGATCCAGTCATAGTCATACTCAATGTAAATTAATAGTAATGCATGCAAAGGACAGCGGTGCTCTCCAACTGGTGCTTTTTAATAAGAGGATGATGACTCAACATAAAATTAAATAGATAGGCCCTTCGTACACTACTAGGAAAAGGGCTAAAGATAGGATTGACACTAATGGCGCACCAGAGAAGTGGTGCGCCACTACTATATATAATGGCACACCTGGTGGAGATACGCCATTAGTATGGAATACACTAATGGCGCACCAGGCAGAAGGTGCGCCACTAGTAAAACAATTTTTTTTTCATTTTTTCAAACATTCTAATGGCGTGATTCAGCAAAGTGCGCCATTAGTAGTTAGAACTACTAATGGCGACCGAGACAGAGTGCGCCAGCAATTTTTTTTTACTTTTTGGCAAAAACTTATTCCTCTCCTCCCTTCCTCCCCACTCAAGACGCCTCCGCCTAATCAGACTGCTGGCCCCTCGCCCCACGCACCTCCGTCCCTCGGGCCGCCGCCGACCCCGCCTCGTGCCCCCACGCCTCCGTCCCTCGGCACCGCCGCCTGACCCCGCCCCCACGCCTCCGTCCCCCTCCGTCCGCGCCGCCTGACCTCGACCTCGCGCCCCACGCCCCATCCGTCCCCTCCGTCCCCTCGTCGCCCCATGCCGCCACCGCCTGCCCCCACCGATCTCCGTCCGTCGACCATGGGAGCAGGCCAGGACCTGAGGCCGAGGCGCCCGGCGGCGGCGGGCGAGAAGAAGATGGCCCACCTCCTCCTCCGCCCGCTCGCCGCCGCCGGAGCTGCAGACCAAGGGGCCAGGACCCGTCCACCCCGCCCCCACCCCGACGTCCGCTACCAGGCCGCCCTGTATTTCTGGTTTCTTAGAGAGCTTCTAAGTGAGGTGGCCAGCAAATTTTAGAATGCATTTCATTTTGATACAACTATGAAAGTTTTTATAGAAAATAGAAGAAAATTTTGGAAAGTTGGATAACTATGATTTTTTTAATGGAAAGTTGGATGTAGGAAGACTTAACTATGGTATTATTACTTTGTTGCCTGAAGGGAATGATGATCCAAAGATATAGGCCTATATGTTTGCTAAATGTTCCTTTAAACTGCTTTAACAAGATAATCAAGTCATTCATAAATGAATTTCCTTGTTTTCTTGATGGCTAATGGTCCAGGGTTTCGCTTCTCTTTCCAGCGTTTGGACATTGCGCAAATTTATTATTCGTCATCTGCTCCTTGCATATTCGCAGATGGTTAACGTGGCGAACCGTAGTTTCGAAGTTGTAGTTGCTATGCCATATGGGCTCATATAAATCTCAATCGGATAGTGCTGGTGTGTTTGTTGCAAACTTGCAATGTCAATTCACTTGCGGTCCTTATGATGTCACCCGAGAATGCTGGTGCTTTCTTGGTATTCTTGGTGTGCCACTTCACTTTTGTTCCCGATAATCTCATCCGATAACCTATGTTGTTGCTTTCGACCCGCGATGGTATACGATTGCAAGTTGCACCACTTTGTGCAATTCTTTGTGTGATGAACTGATAAGTTATCGGCCGAGGTGCCTGTTACACGCCGTACGCCTCTGTTGTCGTTGAATTTTTATCTCTCATGGCCACTTGCAAAACCTAAGAGAAATTTATTACCGCCACTATGCTTTTGCTTTGTTTATTTGTGCATACCGCAGCGCCTCCACCCGCACTAGTTTTTGGCTGTTCAAACTGGCGGTGGCATCAATTATTTTGAAAACCGCACGGCATATCGTGATATGCGGCACGCACGCTCAGATATTAAGCTTGCACACCGCACACTAACCAGCAAAGTCGCCAGCGTGCACACATATGCTAGTGAACAAAACAGTTGGTCACCTCAACTACGACGGACACAAACTTGAAAGGCATACCTCACACTCTACCTCGGTAATAATACATAGTACGCTCTTCAAGGCAGTCAACTTTGTCCTGCTAGGATTTTTAGAAAAGGTGATGGTTATGAAAGGGTTCCCAATTAAATTTGGAAAGTGGGTTATGTAAGGGTAGTAATTGGTCTCTTCGCTACTTAATTATCGAGATGGCGGAAGCAGCCACCACCGCCTCGCGACATCGCAAGACGAGTTGGATGCTTCCGAGTTCTTCACTATCATACTTGGGACTTCAAGATCATCCATGACGCAGTATATAAAATGAGAGATCTCCCTAGCTTCACCCATCTCATTATGATATCTGTCGCTTGCCTACATCACTCATTGTCCCAAACCGCAGAGGCTGCCCGACAGTTTTAAGAACATGCCGATGGGTGAAGATCCGCCAAATAATGTGAAGGTGCGACAGTCGGCAGCGGGTTTCGCAGGCTATGGGATGTGGAGTTGGTGATCAAGAAGGGCCACATGTACTTGTCTCGTGGGTGGGAGAAGTTCTACTGCGCTTCACGACCTGCGGCTGGGGTACTTCCTTCTCTTCGCCATTTACGACGACGCCACCATGCTCATCGTGAAGGTGTTCAACGCGACTATAAATGATGCGCTATGTCAAGATTATGATGCCGACGCTCGCCTCTTCTTATTCCTCTACATTTGACTTTGTCTCACATCGATTGTTAACGGTCATTGTTGCATTTGGACAGTAATGGGAGCAGAAGAAGCGACAATGGCTACAGCCAAAGCAAAGGCGACCATGGTCAGAGCGAAAGCAAAGAATGACCATGGTCAGTAGCGAAGCAAGCAGCGATTCTGGTCAGAAGCGAAAGCAGCAGCAATTCGGCAAAGCATAGACAACAAGAAGTATGATCCAGACTGGAGTGCGGGAGAAGAGGAGCAGAGTGGGGATGAGGAGCTGCAGGATGACGATGGGCATCAGGCTGAGGATGACCTAGCGCTGGTGGTGGCTGGCCAAGGGCAAGAGATGGTGGTGGCTGACCATGGGCAAGAGATGGTGGTGGCTGACCATGGGCAAGAGATGGTGGTTGCTGACCATGGGCAAGAGATGGTGGTGGCTGACCATGGGCAAGAGATGGAGGTGGCCGAGGATGACCTAGTGATGGTCGTGCCTGAAGGTGGCCTCACGATGGTGGTGGTGCCTGACAATGACCACGCACCGGTGGTGGCGCCGACGATCCCACAGCTGGGCGACATGACCACGCCAATTGAGGTAGAAGACTACATCCCACTGCCTCCACCGCCTCGCCTCTCTTGGCGCATCAGACTGAGGAAGGAGAAGGAGAAGAACAATGCATGAGAACTGAACTTTGTCAGGTATGTCAGATCTCCAAAATGATATATATACTTAGTTACCTATGTTATCTCTAATATGCTTAGTTTCCTATAGGTTAGCTTCATTTTACCTAAGTTGGCTCTAATATGCTAACTTAGAGCTTATATGCTTAGTTTCCTATAGGTTAGCTCCAAAATAACTTATGTTAGCACAAAATGATCAAGTTTACATAATAAGCTTATAGTCTTTTTCTTATTCTTATTCTTTTCCAAAATGACATAGGTTAGCTTCATTTTACCTAAGTTGGCTCTAATATACTAACTTAGAGCTTATATGCTTAGTTTCCTATAGGTTAGCTCCAAAATAACTTATGTTAGCACAAAATGATCAAGTTTACATAATAAGCTTATAGTCTTCTTCTTATTTCTTTTCCAAAATTCTTCTTATTCTTCTTCCGTATTCTTCTTCTTCTAGTATTCTTCCTGGTCTTCTTCTTTTCTTCTTCTAACTTCTTGTTTATCATTTTGCAGATTTGATTTAATTCACGGAAGCTTGCATGGACGGAGTGCTTCTTTTCCATTTGTGTTTTTATTTTGTATCAATGTGAAACTTTTGTGAATTGATGGATAACGGTGTTGACTAACAATGTGAAACTTTTGTAATATGTAACGATGGAACTTGTGTGTTGGCTATGTATGTATATATGATGGAACTTGTGTGTTGGCTATGTATGTATATATGATGGAACTTGTGTGTTGGCTATGATTGTTATATGGATGCTTCTTGTATATATATATATATATATATGTGTTGGATATCTCATAGGTGAAATAGTGACCTGAGATTAAGAAGAAAAAAATTAAAAAAATTGTTACTAATGGCGCATTACAGTGTGGTGCGCCATTAGTATAGCAGACACTAGTGGCGCACCGTGGGCAAAACTAATGGCGCACCAGTGGTGCGCCATTAGAAAAAAATTCTAGTGGCGTGATACTAATAGCGCACCAGTGATGCGCCATTAGTAGGAAAAACTGGTGCGCCATTAGTAGCCCTTTTCCTAGTAGTGGTAGAGGGAAGCAGGGATTTGTAAAGGTGCCAGAGCTCGAGTTTTGAAATAGAAATAAATAATATTTTGAGCGGCATACTTTCATTGTCAGCATAACAACCGAGAGGTCTCGATATCTTCCATGCTACACACATTATAGGCGGTTCCCAAGCAGAATGGTAAAGTTTATACTCCCCCTCCACCAATAGGCATCAATCCATGGCTTGCCCAAAACAACGGGTGCCTCCAACTAACAACAGTCCTGGGGGAGTTTTGTTTGCAATTAATTTGATTTGGTTTGAGCATGGGACTGGGCATCCCGGTGACTAGCCATTTTCTCGTGAGTGACGAGCAGAGTCCACTCCTCTTGAAAATAAGCCGCCTAGCATGGAAGATAGAAACAGCCCTAGTTGATACCAGAGCTATTCGAGCATACAAAACAGAATTTCATTTGAAGGTTTAGAGTTTGGCACATACAAATTTACTTGGAACGGCAGGTAGATACCGCATATAGGAAGGTATGGTGGACTCATATGGAATAACTTTGGGGTTTATGGAAGTGGATGCACAAGCAGTATTCCTGCTTAGTACAAGTGAAGGCTAGAAAAAGACTGGGAAGCGACCAGCTAGAGAGCGACAACAGTCATGAACATGCATTAAAATTAATAAACATTGAGTGCAAGCATGAGTAGGATATAACCCACCATGAACATAAATATCATGGAGGATATGTTGATTTTGCTTCAACTACATGCGTGAACATGTGCCAATTCGAGCCACTCGAATCATTCAAAGGAGGATACCACCCTATCATACCACATCACAACCATTTTAATAGCATGTTGGCATGCAAGGTAGACCATTATAAACTCCTAGCTAATTAAGCATAGCATGAGCAACTATAATCTCGAATTGTCATTGCAAACATGTTTCATTCATAATAGGCTGAATCAGGAACGATAAACTAATCATATTTACAAAAACAAGATAGGTCGAGTTCATACCAGCTTCTCTCATCTCAATCAGTCCATCATATATCGTCATTATCGCCTTTCACTTGCACGACCGAACGGTGTGGATAATAATAATAGTGCATGTGCATTGGCCTAAGCTGGAATCTGCAAGCATTTCATACAAAGGAGAAGACAAGGTAACATGGGCTCTTTGTTAAATCAACAATAATGCATATAAGGGCCACTTCAACATTTTCATTATGGTCTTCTCCTGTCGACCCCCAAAGAAAAGAAAAGAAATAAAATTATTTACACGGGAAAGCTCCCAACAAGCAAAAGAAGAACGACAAATCTTTTTGGTTTTTCTTTTAATTATTACTACTACATGCATGGAAAGTAAACTAGCTAAAAGCTATAACTAAATTTTTTTTGTTTTTCTTAAGGTTTTTCAAAACACACAAGAAGAAGGCTAGAAAAGAAAATAAACTAGCATGGATAGTACAATGAAAAAGTATGAGCACCGACAACTAGAATGAGTGTGTGAACATGAATGTAATGTCGGTGGGAAATACGTACCCCCCCCAAGCTTAGGCTTTTGGCCTAATTTGGTCTATGCCCATGGATCAAAGTAGTCCTCTCCAGTGTACTGAGGAGGATCCTCGGGGTGCCACTGGTTAGCGAGCTCTTCCGGATCCCACTGATAAACAGACTGCCTATAAGGGTCAATTGGTGGTTCCGGTTCAGCCTCCGGAGCGGGTGTCACGCTCAAGTATGCATGAATGGCCTCCGACAAAATGAGGTATGTGCCTGAAAATATGTTAAACAAAGAGGGCGCAGGCAAGGTAATAATCTCACAATAATTTTTATCAAATATCAATTTATACTTAAGCATCTTCTTCTTACCTTTAACAATAAAATCATGTGCTACCATACTCTTATAATCTAGAAAAATAGGAGGCATCAACTTTTCCTCTTTCTCATAATGCCTAATAGGTATGTTAAAATGTGCAGCAAGGCGCGAAGCAAAGATGCCTCCAAAGATGGGACCCTTTGTACGGTTCAGATTTAACCGTTTAGCAACAATAGCGCCTAAACTAAAAGTAGTATCACGAAACAAGGCATGGTGCAAAATAACAATATCAGGGGCACTAAGGTTTCCACAGTTCCCATGACCAATTAAGCATCTACTAGCAAATATTGCAAAGTAACGCAGAAGAGGAAAATGTATGCTAGTGATTCTTGCATCAGAAACTTTCCTCGTTTCCCCTACAGCAATCATATAAATAAACCCTTCCACATCATTACGATGTGGTCCCTCTATGCTGCCCGCAAAGTGTAACTTCCAAACCGCACAAAAATCATAAAGTGACATCTCCTTAAACTCATCATATAAATAAAAATCCACCGAAGGTGGCCATCTCCTAGCATGAAAGTGAAAATTTTGCACGAAGATGTTAGTGAGGAGGAGATACTGTTCGCGCTGGTCACGGAGGAAGTCGATGAGGCCCGCATTCTCAGCCAAGTAATAAAAATCATCATGAATCCCGGATGCTCCAAGAACTCATCACAAGGCCACTCACACGGCCGAACCTCCGCTGTGCGAGGAAGATTATATTTGGGCTTCTTATTCTCTTCACTTTGCTTATCCTTCGAGCTTCGGCTCGAAGAGGCCCTCAATAATCTCTTCATCATTTTCTAAAAATTTCTGAAATTTTTAGTAACTCAAAATAAAAGTGAACCAAACGCAACAAGATTGATAGCAACTACTCCCACAAGTGCCTAGAGACTATATCATGCATTAAAACTACTTGGGACCAAATAAATTTGACATGCAAGCTCAAGAACAGGGTCATCTAAGCAGAAAAAATTTGCAATAAATAAAGCACTAGAACAAAAACTAATTAGACCATTGGAGGAGTCACATACTGAAGAACAATCCCCCAAAGCAGTTTGTGAGTGAAGCTTTGAGCAAGGAGATCGAAAATGGCAGCAAGATGAGCTAGAACTCGTGCTTGAGCTGGTGGGTGATTTTTTCTGGAGGAAGACGAAGTGTGTGGGTGCAAGAATAAGTGGAGGGGGACCACCAGGGGCCCACGAGGCAGGGGGCGCGCCCAGGGGGGTGGGCACGCCCTGCACCCTCGTGGCCAGGTGGTTGCCCCCTCTGGTGTGTTCTCAGTGCCAATAATTCTTAAATATTCTAGAAAAAATCATATTTCATTTTCGGGACATCTGGACAACTTTCATTTTTGGGGTATTTTTTATTACAAGGATAATTCAGAAAATAGACAGAAAATACTATGTTTGCTTTATTTAATCTAAATAATAGAAAGTAAAAGGAGGGTATAGAAGGTTGTGCTTTCTAACTTCATCCATCTCAAGCTCATCAAAAGGAATCCACTAACAAGGTTGATCAAGTCTTGTTAACAAACTCATTCCGAATCGCATGAAACCGGAGAATTTTCGAATAGCACTAGGTTACCTCAACGGGGATATGCACATCCCCAATAATAATAATATCATATTTCTTTTTGACAGTAGGAAGAGGAAATTCAAAACCTCCAATAGTAATCGTTGGAATTTTTCCAATAGAATTGATACTGTGGACTTGAGGTTGTTTCCTCAGAAAGTGTACTGTATGCTCATTACCATTAAAATGAAAAGTGACATTGCCTTTGTTGCAATCAATAACAGCCCCCACAGAATTCAAAAAGGGTCTACCAAGGATAATCGACATACTATCGTCCTCGGGAATATCAAGAATAACAAAGTCCGTTAAAATAGTAATGTTTGCAACCACAGCAGGCACATCCTCATAAATACCGACAGGTATAGCAGTTGATTTATCGGTCATTTGCAAAGATATTTCAATAGGTGTCAACTTATTAAAATCAAGTCTATGATATAAAGAAAGAGGCATAACACTAACACCGGCTCCAAGATAACATAAAGCAGTTTTAACCCACTTTCTTTTAATGGAGCATGGTATAGTTGGTACTCCTGGATCTCCAATTTTGTTTGGTATTCCACCCTTTAAAGTATAATTAGCAAGCATGGTGCAAATTTCAGCTTCCGGTATCTTTCTTTTATTTGTAACAACATCTTTCATATACTTAGCATAAGGATTCATTTTAAGCATATCAGTCAAACGCATACGCAAAAAGATAGGTCTAATCATTTCAGCAAAGCGCTCAAAATCCTCATCATCCTTTTTCTTGGATGGTTTAGGAGGAAAAGGCATGAGTTTCTGAACCCATGGTTCTCTTACTTTACCGTGCTTCCTAGCAACGAAGTTTCTCTTATCATAATGTTGATTCTTTGATTGTGGGTTATCAAGATCAACAGCAGGTTCAATCTCTACATCATTGTCATTGCTAGGTTGAGCATCAACATGAACATCATCATTAACATTATCACTAGGTTCATGTTCATCACCAGATTGTGTTTCAGCATCAGAAATAGAAATATCATTGGGATTCTCAAGTGTGTCAACAACAGGTTCACTAGAAGCATGCAAATTCCTATCATTTTTCTTTTTCTTCTTTTTAGAAGAACTAGGTGCATCAACATTAGTTCTCTGAGAATCTTTCTCAATTCTCTTAGGATGGCCATCAGGATACAAGGGTTCCTGAGTCATTTTACCCCCTCTAGTCATAACTCTAACAACATTATCATTTTTCTTATTATTTAATTCATTGAGAAAATCATTTTGAGCTTTAAGCACTTGTTCTACTTGAGTGGTAACCATAGAAGCATGTTTACAAATGAGTTTAAGTTCACCTTTAACTCTAGACATATAATCACTCAAGTGTTCAATCATATAAGCATTACGTTTCAATTGTCAACCAACATAAGCATTGAAGTTTTCTTGTTTAACAATAAAATTATCAAACTCATCTAAGCATTGGCTAGCAGACTTATAATGAGGAATATCACCTTCATCAAATATATAGAGAGAATTTACATTTACTACCTGTGTCGGGTTATGAAGACCATGTATTTCTTCAATAGGTGGTAAATTATTAACATCTTCAGCTTTAATACCTTTTTCTTTCATAGATATCTTTGCCTCTTGCATATCTTCAGGACTGAGAAATAGAATACCCCTTTTCTTCGGAGTTGGCTTAGGAGTTGGTTCAGGAAGTGTCCAATCATTTTCATTACTCAACATATTATTCAATAGCAATTCAGCTTGATCAACAGTTCTTTCCCTGAAAACACAACCAGCACAACTATCCAGGTGGTCTCTGGAAGCATCGGTTAGTCCATTATAAAAGATATCAAGTATTTCATTTTTCTTGAGAGGATGATCAGGCAAAGCATTAAGTAATTGGAGAAGCCTCCCCCAAGCTTGTGGGAGACTCTCTTCTTCAATTTGCACAAAATTATAGATTTCCCTTAAGGCAGCTTGTTTCTTATGAGCGGGGAAAAATTTAGGAGAGAAGTAATAAATCATATCCTGAGGACTACGCACACAACCAGGATCAAGAGAATTAAACCATGTTTTAGCATCACCCTTTAATGAGAACTAAAATAACTTAAGGATATAGTAGTAACAAATTTTCTCGTCATGAGTGAATAGGGTGGCTATATCATTGAATTTTGTAAGATGTGCCACAAGAGTTTCAGATTCATAGCCATGAAAAGGATCAGATTCAACCAAAGTAATTATCTCAGGATCGATAGAGAATTCATAATCCTTATCAGTAACAAAGATAGGTGATATTAAGGCCTCCTTTTAATAGAGTACCGGACCAAAGCATTAACACTTAGAGAATACATGAACTCCTCAAACTATGTTCATCACCGGGAGTGCTCCCGATTATTGTCACTTCGGGGTTGCCGAATCATAACACATAGTATGTGACTATTGACTTGCAAGATAGGATCAAGAACTCACATATATTCATGAAAACATTATAGGTTCAGATCTGAAATCATGGCACTCGAGCCCTAGTGACAAGCATTAGGCATAGCAAAGTCATAGCAACATCAATCTCAGAACATAGTGGATACTAGGGATCAAACCCTAACAAAACTAACTCGATTACATGATAAATCTCATCCAACCCATCATGGTCCAGCAATCCTACGATGGAATTACTCGCGCAAGGCGGTGAGCATCATGAAATTGGTGATGGAGGAAGGTTGATGATGACGACGGCGACGGATTCCCCTCTCCGGAGCCCCGAACGGACTCCAGATCAGCCCTCCCGAGAGAGTTTAGGGCTTGGCGGCGGCTCCGTATCGTAAAATGCGATGAATCCTTCTCTCTGATTTTTTTTCTCCCTAAACGTGAATATATAGAGTTGGAGTTGGGGTCGGTGGAGCACCAGGGGGCCCACGAGACAGGGGGCACGCCCAGGGGGTAGGCGCGCCCCCTACCCTCATGGACAGGGTGCGGGACCCCTGGTCTTGATTCTTTCACCAGTATTTTCTATATATTCCAAAAATATTCTCCATGAAGTTTCAGGTCATTCCGAGAACTTCTATTTCTGCACAAAAATAACACCATGGCAATTCTGCTGAAAATAGCGCAGTCCGGGTTAGTTCCATTCAAATCATGCAAGTTAGAGTCCAAAACAAGGGCAAAAGTGTTTGGAAAAGTAGATACATTGGAGACGTATTAGCTGCCCGCGGTGGGGAAGAAGATCTGAGGCGGCGAGAGACAGTCTGGAGGCCGGATCCCTGGTGTGCTGGACCCTTCTATCGTTGGAGCAGCTGAGCTGGGCTGAACGATGGCGCATCAAGAGCGGGACAGACCACACAAGGTTTTCTTTGACAACTATCTATAAGAGAAGTAATTCTGTAAGGGCTCATTTGAATTGGCGGATTCTAACAACGCAGGGATAGGAAATACACAGTAATAGGATAGGTATGCATGTGCAAAATAGAGAATTTAAAAACACAGGATTTTTGCCAATCTGGGTGTTTGGTTCACAATATTTGGAAGATCACAGGATGCAAAGAAGCATGGTGAGATTAAGTCAAACAACAAGAAAATGTACGGTTATAATGCTATTATCCTACTATCTCTTAGTCTTGTGCTTCATGAATAGGAATTTGAAAAGGAGGACAAGTGGATATTAAAATTCCTACGGTTTTTCTTTCAAAGAGACACTAAAGGAACAAATCCTACAGTTTTCCTTTGCTCCATTCCTTTGAACCAAATGCATGAATAGTAGTACCATAGGAACTTTCCAATTCCTATGTTTTTCCTTCACTTTTCCTTTCAAGCACTGGCGATTCTAGTAGTCAGGCTTGAGCAAGGAAAAGCCTACACTCAAAAAATATTTTTGTGCTACTTCTACTACTTTGGACCCAGGCCACTGCCCTACTAGCTCAACTCCCAGGGCCATTGGCAAATGCACAGCTCAAACGCGCAGAGATAAATAATGATGGCGTTCAAGAGAGTCCATCACGGATAGCTAAGTTGCCTGGTACCTCACTGCTTGTCATATAGTAGGAGAAACTAATCATATTTCACGTTAGTACGTGTGCTCAGTGGACAATATATATAACATGTAGAGTAAAAAAGAGATGCAACAAGTGTACAACCTCTTTGGCGAAGCCATGTTGATGTCAGCGTGATTGGGTTGGTCGGTGAATGATCCGGCTGACTTGGCTGTCGGAGGAGGGGAAGAACATCTTAGGCATCTTGAGATGGAGCCCGGGGTACTACTCCGCTGTGATGGATGGTTTCGTCGTTGGAGCAGCTCCGGTGAGTTGTACGACACCGAGGCTAAAGTAGGACAAGAGAGACAACGTTAACCTGAGTGGAATTGTAATAGCATCTCCAATAGATGACGTAAAATACATAACCACAAAGTGCTAGATGTAAAATACATCAGCCGCTCATCTCTGAACTTAACTGTCGAAACTGAATTTAATCGTTGAAACAGAACTTAACTATCGAAACTGAATTTGACTGTCGAAACTGAACGCACTAGTAGCAGAAAAGCAGTAGCAGCAGCACGTGCGAGAGCGGAGACAGCTGGTCGTGTAACAGCATCAGTCAACTAACACCACCGGCCAAACCGCCGGCCCCGCTGCCCCGCCCGCCCCAAAATCACTCCCCACTGCTGGTCCGCCACCGCCCCGGCCATCCCTCTAGGCCCCCGTGCCGAGCTTTTTCTCCGGCAATCCCCACGCCATCGACCCCACCCTGAACCCTAAGATAGATAGTGTGGTACCTCCCCGGCGAGCCCACCTCCCCGCTGCGGCTGGTTCTTCCTTAACTCCCACGAGCCCCCCCCCCACCCCCTGAAAATTGACTGACCCAAAAGTGAATTCAGTCGACTGAAGTGTAGCCAAATCAGAGCAGCATCGCAAGCAAGAGCAAGAGCGAGAGCAGCAGGGCAAGCAAGAGCAATAGGAAGAGTAGACCAGGCAGGGGACTGAGAGCAAGAGCAGAGCAGCAGCGCGAGCGAGAGCTAAAGCAGCAACAGCTCCTACTGATGTGGACGTCACCGCCGAGGAGCGACACCGTGGAGGAAGTGGTCGGCGACGCCGCCGTGGACGGAGCCGCGCCATGTCGGCTCGGGGCCGAGCGCCGACAGCACCGTGAGATCGAATCAAGAAGAAAATGAGGCGATTAGTGTACAACCTCTTTGGTGGCGCCGGTTAGGCCTCAGCTTCATCCTAGGAAATGGTGATGATGCTGCTCTTCCGGTGGTGCAGGTGAAGACGGTGGCGTGGGAATGGAGGTGGCGCGAAAGACGATGGGAACGTCGAGGCAGCTCCTTGGAGGTGGAGGACGGGGTGGCTGAACCAGCGGGACGACGAGATCGACAACGGATCCTCATCTGGTACGCTGGATGAGGGACGTTGAGGTGTTGCTGTGGACGACGTCGTCGGGGAAGAGGCTCCGGCTAAGTGGCAGACGAAGGAGGGTGTGGGGCTTTGTAGGTTTTCGCGGCCTCGGTGTACGAATGGGTGGACTGATGGGATGGGAGTGGGGAACCATTGCTTAGGGACGCGCTTGTCCGAAATGTGGGGTAAGTTATGGAAGTACCCCCATCGATTTGTGCTAGGCCGTTTGTTTGGTTCAGGGGTGTGCTACCTCTTGAGCACTGCGTTGGATTTCCCCGAAGAGGAGAGGATGATGCAGCAAAGTAGCGTAAGTATTTCCCTCATTTTTTGAGAACCAAGGTATCAATCCGGTAGGAGGCTACACGCAAGTCCCTCGTACCTACACAAAAACAATAGCTCCTCGCAACCAACGCGATTAGGGGTTGTCAATCCCTTCACGGTCACTTACGAGAGTGAGATCTGATAGATATGATAGATAATATTTTTGGTATTTTTGATATAGAGATGCAAAGTGAAAAGTAAAAGGCAAAGTAAAAAGCAAAGCAATAATAAAGTCATGGAGATTGATATGATGAGAATACACCCAGGGGCCATAGGTTTCCCTAGTGGCTTCTCTCAAGAGCATAAGTATTTCTACGGTGGGCGAACAAATTACTGTTGAGCAATTGACAGAATTGAGCATAGTTATGAGAATATCTAGGTATGATCATGTATATAGGCATCACGTCCGAGACAAGTAGACCGACTCCTGCCTGCATCTACTACTATTACTCCACTCATCGACCGCTATCCAGCATGCATCTAGAGTATTAAATTAAAAACAGAGTAACGCCTTAAGCAAGATAAAATGATGTAGAGGGATAGTTTCATGCAATATGATAAAAACCCCATCTTGTTATCCTCGATGGCAACAATACAATACGTGCCTTGCTGCCCCTTCTGTCACTGGGAAAGGACACCGCAAGATTGAACCCAAAGCTAAGCACTTCTCCCATGGCAAGAAAAACCAATCTAGTAGGCCAAACCAAACTGATAATTCGAAGAGACTTGCAAAGATAACCAATCATACGTAAAAGGATTCAGAGAAGATTCAAATATTATTCATAGATAGACTTGATCATAAACCCACAATTCATCGGTCTCAACAAACACACCGCAAAAAGAAGATTACATCAAATAGATCTCCACGAGAGAGGGGGAGAACATTGTATTGAGATCCAAAAGAGAGAAGAAGCCATCTAGCTAATAACTATGGACCCAAGGTCCGAGGTAAACTACTCACACTTCATCGGAGAGGCTATGATGATGTAGAAGCCCTCGTGATGACGGCCCTCTCCGCGGAGCTCCTAACAGGCCTCAAGATGGGATCTCGTGGATCTGAAAGTTACGGCGGTGGAACTAGGTTTTGGCTCCAGTGTCGATCGCTTGGGGGTGCGAGGTATATATAGGGGAAGGAGTACGTCGGTGGAGCAACAGGGGCCCATGAGGCAGGGGCGCACCTAGGGGCGCCCCACCCTCGTGACCGCCTCTTTGTTCCTTGGCGTAGGGTCCAAGTCTCCTGGATCATGTTCGGTGAGAAAATCACGTTCCCGAAGGTTTCATTTCGTTTGGACTCCGTTTGATATTCCGTTTCTTCGAAACACTGAAATAGGCAAAAAACAAAAATTCTGGGCTGGGCCTCCGGTTAATAGGTTAGTCCCAAAAATAATATAAAAGTGGAAAATAAAGCCCAATATAGTCCAAAACAGTAGATAATATAGCATGGAGCAATCAAAATTATAGATACGTTGGAGACGATCGAGGCCCCAAGCTTAATTCCTGCTCGTCCTCGAGTAGGTAAATGATAAAAAGAGAGTTTTTGATGCGGAGTGCTACTTGGCATAATTTCAATGCAAATCTTCTTAATTTTGGTATGAATATTCAGATTCGATAGATTCAAGACAAAAGTTCATATTGACATAAAAATAATAATAATTCAAGCATACTAACAAAGCAATTATGTCTTCTCAAAATAACATGGCCAAAGAAAGTTATCCCTACAAAATCGTACAGTTTGGCTATGCTCTATCTTCACCACACAAAGTATTTAAATCATGCACAACCCCGATGATAAACCAAGCAATTGTTTCATACTTTAACATTTTCAAAACTTTTTCAATCTTCAGACAATACATGAGCGTGAGCCATGGATATAGCACTATATGTGGAATAGAATGGTGGTTGTGGAGAGGAAAAAAAGAGGGAAGATAGTCTCACATCAACTAGGCGTATCAATGGGCTATGGAGATGCCCATCAATAGGTATCAATGTGAGTGAGTAGGGATTGCCATGCAACGGATGCACTAGAGCTATAAGTATATGAAAGCTCAACAAAAGAAACTAAGTGGGTGTGCATCCAACTCGCTTGCTCACGAAGACCTGGGAAAATTCCCACTAGTATATGAAAGTGACAAAATGAGAGAATCCCTATCATGAAGATCATGGTGCTACTTTGAAGCACAAGTGTGGTAAAAGGATAGTAACATTGTCCCTTCTCTCTTTTTCTCTCATTTTTTTATTTGGGCCTTTTCTCTTTTTTTATGGCCTCTTTTTTTTATTTTTTTATTTTTCGTCCGGAGTCTCATCCTGACTTGTGGTGGAATCATAGTCTCCATCATCCTTTCCTCACTTGGGACAATGCTCTAAAAATGATGATCATCACACTTTAATTTTTTTCTTACAACTCAATACTTAGAACAAAATATGACTCTATATGAATGCGTCCGACGGTGTACCGGGATATGCAATGAATCAAGAGTGACATGTATGAAAGAATTATGAATGGTGGCTTTGCCACAAATACGATGTCAACTACATGATCATGCTAGCAATATGACAATGATGGAGCGTGTCATAATAAACGGAACGGTGGCTGTTTTGAGGAAGGTATATGGTGGGTGTATGATACCGGCGAAAGGTGCGCGGTATTAAAGAGGCTAGCAATGGTGGAAGGATGGGAAAAAATGCGTATAATCCATGGACTCAACATTAGACATAAAGAACTCATATACTTATTGCAAAAATCTAGAATTTATCAAAGCAAAGTATTACGTGCATGCTCCTAGGGGGATAGATTGGTAGGAAAACACTAGTAGAAAAGGGGGCAATGGCCCAGGCAGGTTCAGCCCATTAGCCCCGGTTCTGCCATTTAACTGGGACAAATGGAGGTATTTGTCCTGCCAGAGCCCAGGGGCTGGCGGGCCACGTGGGCCATTGGTCCCGGTTCGTCCGGACCTTTGGTCCCGTTGGAGGGACGAACCGGGACCAATGGGCCTGGCTCTGGCCCACCACTATTGGTCCCGGTTGGTGGCATGAACGGGACCAAAGGCTTCCCTTTAGCCCCGGTTCATGCCACCAACCGGGACCAATGGTGGTGCCTATATATACCCCCTCGCGCAAGAGCAGAGCACATTGCTCTGTTTTTTCTGGCCGAGGGGGAGAGGGCTTGGTGGTGCTCTAGCTCACCTCCTATGCACACAAGGAGTTCGATGGAATGCCCGAGCCACACTACTTAAGGTTTCTCCTCTCCATGCTCGACCGCCAAGCTCCATTTTCCTCAAGATTTATCTAGGTTTAGCGGTCCGTCACGCCCCGTCCCCGTCTTCACCACCGTCGATCACCCGCGCCAATCTCATCGCCGGCACCACCATGGTGAGCCTCTTGTTCTTATCTTCTTTCTGAAAGGAAAAGCATTCTTACTTGTATGTTTAGATAGATACTTGTATTATTTTCTTACTTTTATTATTGCATCTTATATAGTGCGATGGTTTTGGTATCCGCCCCGTCGCCCTCTCGTCTGTCTATGATTCGGATGTGGTATATATTATCTTTTCGTAACTATTGGTTCATTTATTGTTTATGAAAATTATGCCGACCAACGTGACATAGATTTTATTTATCTAGGAGGTTGTTGAACCGGAAATTCCAACCGACCCTATTGTCGAGAGGTTAAATTTAGTTGAAGAAGAAAACAATTTCTTGAAGGAAAAAAAAACTTGAGGAGGAGAAGATGATATCGGATTTGCATGTTGCGGATGTCGTCGATGATCACAAGATCAAGATGGATGCAATGCGCTTGAAGATGAGAAAGATTAGAAAATATGCCATTCATACCGAGGCTTGGTATCATTATGCCGTTTGGATCAGTTGTTACCTTGGTTGCGATTATGATCGCATTTGTTTTCGCATTGAAATGTTTTACATAGTTTCGATGTATGGTTTAATTAATTTAGATGCTCTGCAGAGCTTTATGTTGTTAGATGAGAACTATGTATGTACTTTGGTTTTTATGTGATGATGAACTTATATTAATTTGGTCACTTAATTATCTATTCATGATGTTCTGTAATGAATTTTGACACACTTAATTATATATAATGCACGCAGATGAACCGGCAATGGATGTACGGTGACTGACACACCTCCGAGTACATTAAGGGCATGCATGATTTTCTCGAAGTGGCTGAGGCAAACAAGCAGAATGGTTTTATGTGTTGTCCATGCCCTATATGTGGGAATACCAAGTCTTACTCTGACCGGAAAATCCTTCACAGCCACCTGCTTTACAAGGGTTTCATGCCACACTATAATGTTTGGACGAGGCACGGAGAAATAGGGGTTATGATGGAAGACGGTGAGGAAGAAGAGTACGATGACAACTATGTGCCCCTGAATACGGTGATGCTCTTGAACATCAAGATGCACTAGACGATGTGCACGATGGTGCTGCAACGGAAGCTGCTGAAGATCAAGAGGAACCAGACGATGTGCCCGATGATGATGATCTCCGCCGGTCATTGTCGATGCAAGGACGCAATGCGAAAGTCAAAAGGAGAAGCTGAAGTTCGATCGCATGTTAGAGGATCACAAAAAGGGTTGTACCCCAATTGCGAAGATGGCAACACAAAGCTCGGTACCGCACTCGAATTGCTGCGGTGGAAGGCAGAGAATCTTGTGCTCGATAAAGGATTTGAGAAGCTACTGAAAATAATGAAGAAGAAGCTTCCAAAGGATAACGAATTGCCCGACAAGACATACGCAGCAAAGAAGGTCGATGCCCTCTAGGATTGGAGGTGGAGAAGATACATGCATGCCCTAATGACTGCATCCTCTATCATGGTGCATACAAGGATCTGAACGCATGCCCGGTATCACGGTGCATTGCGGTATAAGATCGACGAGATGACCCGGTGATGTTGACGGTGAGCCTCCCAGAAGAGGGTTCTGTGAAGGTGATGTGGTATGCTCCTATAATACCACGGTTCAAACGTCTGTTCAGAAACGGAGAGCATGCCAAGTTGATGCGATGGCACAGTGAGGACCGTAAGAAAGACGGTAAGTTGAGAGCACCCGCTGACGGGTCGCAGTGGAGAAAAATCGAGAGAAAGTACTGGGATGAGTTTGCAAAGGACACAAGGAACGTATGGTTTTATTTAAGCGTGGATGGCATTAATCCTTTCGGGGAGCAGAGCAGCAATCACATCACCTGGCCCGTGACTCTATGTATGTATAACCTTCCTCCTTGGATGTGCATGAAGCGGAAGTTCATTATGATGCCAGTTCTCATCCAAGGCCCTAAGCAACCCGGCAACGACATTGATGTGTACCTAAGGCCATTAGTTGAAGAACTTTACAGCTGTGGAATGGAAACGGTGTACATCGTGGGATGAGCACAAAAGGAGGAATTTGACCTAAAGGCGTTGTTGTTCGTGAACATCAACGATTGGCCCGCTCTCAAGAACCTTTCGTGACAGACAAACAAGGGATACCACGATGCACGCACTGTTTACTTGACACCGATAGTATATACGGGAAGCTGCAGGAAGAATGTGTACCTGGGCCATTGTCGATTTCTTCCGACCAACCATCAATGTCGAAAGAAAGGGAAGCATTTCAAAGCGAGGCAGATCACCGGAAGAAGCCCGCCATGCGCATCGATGATCACGCACTTGCTATGGTCAATGATTTACACGTAATCTTTGGAAAGGGTCCCGCGGACTAGCTGTTCGAATGACGCCGAGAATCACGCACCCATGTGGAAGAAGAAATCTATATTTTGGGACCTACCCTCTGGAAAGACCTAGAGGTCCGCTCTTCAATCGACGTGATGCACGTGACGAAGAACCTTTGCGTGAACCTGCTAGGCTTCTTGGGCGTGTATGGGAAGACAAAAGATACACCGAGGCACGGAGGACCTGCAACGCTTGTACGAAAAAGAGGGCATGCCTCCAAGCAAGATGAAGGTCCCGCCACCACGCCTACGTAAATAAGAGAAAGAAATCTTCTTTCAATGCCTGCTCAAGATGAAGGTCCCGACTGGCGGCTTCGTCGAATATAAAGGGAATAATAAATATGCCGAGAAAAAGTTCCGAACCTAAAGTCTCATGACTGCCACGTGATTATGACGCAATCGCTTCGGTTGCATTGAGGGGCTTCTAGCGAAAAACGTCCGATTAGCCATTGTGAAGCTATGTGCATTCCTCAATGCAATATCTCGAAGGTGATCGATCCAGAAATCGTATCAACGCTAAGGAGTGATGTGGCGCAATGTCTTGTCGGTTTGAGCTGGTGTTCCCACCATCCTTCTTCAATATCATGACGCACGCCCTAGTTCATCTAGTCGACGAGATTGTCATTCTGGGGCCCGTATTTCTACACAATATGTACCCTTTGAGAGGTTCATGGAGTCCTAAAGAAATATGTTCAGAATCGCTAGGCCGAAGGAAGCATCTCCATGGGCCATCAAAGCAGAGGATGTCATCGGGTTTTGTGTTGACTTCATTCCTGGCCTTAAGAAGATAGGTCTCCCTAAATCGCGGTATGAGGGGAGACTGACCGAAAAGGCACGCTTGGAAGGGACTCAATAATATGCAGGACGGATATTCTTGGTCTCAAGCACACTACAGCTTCTACGAACTCTACCTTGGTGACCCGTATGTCGATGAACACAAGAATAGTCTGCGCCCAAACACCCGGAGCAAAGGCGACGATTTGATTACATCTGAACACATCAGACTTTCAGCAGTTGGTTGGAAACACGCCTCAAAGGTGACAAGACTGTCTGTGATGAGCTGTACTTGTTGTCCAGGGACCATCTTCGATCTGTAATGATTTGGAAAGTATACGAGATAAATGGGAATACATTTTACACGATTGACCAAGATGAAAAGAGCACCAACCAAAACAACGGTGTCCGCTTTGATGCAGCAACCGACAGGGAAAGGACACATATTATGGTTACATAGTAGACATATGGGAACTTGACTACGGAGTAAATTTTAACGTCCCTTTGTTTAAGTGCAAGTGGGTCAATCTGTCAGGAGGCGGGGTACAGGTAGACCCATAGTACGGAATGACAACAGTGGATCTGAAAAATCTTGGGTACACTGACGAACCGTTCGTCCTAGCCAATGATGTGGCACAGGTTATCTATGTGAAGGACATGTCTACGGATCGAGGAAAAGAAAAGATAAGGAAGCTTAATACATCATACGATGAGCCAAAGCGCCACATAGTTCTTTCAGGAAAAAGGGACATCCTGGGAGTGGAGGGCAAGACAGACAAGTCTGAAGAGTATGAAAAGTTTCATGAAATTCCCCCCTTCAAAGTCAAGGCTGACCCAAGCATCCTGATAAACGATGAAGATTATCCATGGTTACGGCGCAACAAGCAAACGGCACAAGCGAAGAAAAAGTGAAGACTTTCTCCTGCAACTATTATGATGATACCATGCCAACTTTGTAACAGATGAGTGTGATACCATTGTCCGTTTTGTACATGCACATGCTATGCCAACTTTTTCAGAGTTCATTTGAAAACTATGAATTTGAAAACCTCGCCAACCGAAGGGCGCTCACACCGGTTTATAAGCCCGTCCCTCTACGCCTTGTTGAGCTCACAAACTTGTGATTCACACAAATTTCAAAGAATTCAAATTTTATAAAACTAATGGCACAAACAGAAAGTTTATAATTGTTCTAAAACAAATGGCACTAACAGAAAGTTTATAATTTTGCTGACCTAAAAGCAAAAAGAATTAAAAATAAAGCAAAAACCAAAAGAAAATAAATAATGCAGAAAACAAAACAAAAAACTTGAAAAAAATAAAATAGCAACAATAAGTATTTTGTTGTAAGTAGAAACAAAATAAAATAAATAAAGCAACAAAGAAAACAAAAAAGTGTTTTCAATTTTAAAACTAATGGCACTAACAGAAAGTTTATATTTTTCTAAAACTAAAAGCACTAACAGAAAGTTTATAATTTTGCTGACCTAAAAGCAAAAAGAATTAAAAATAAAGCAAAAACCAAAAGAAAATAAATAATGCAGAAAACAAAACAAAAAACTTGAAAAACAATTAAAAATAGCAACAATAAGTATTTTGTTGTAAGTAGAAACAAAATAAAATAAATAAAGCAACAAAGAAAACAAAAAAGTGTTTTCAAATTTTAAAACTAATGGCACTAACAGAAAGTTTATATTTTTCTAAAACTAAAAGCAAAAATAAATAAAATATAAAGCAAAAAAAGTGCCACCCATCGACCCCATGGCCTGAATACGACTAGAAACCCTATGGGCCAGGATTCAGGCCCGCTGAAGGCCCAGTAAGCCCACAGGCACAGATGTCGGAGTTAGGCCCGAAAGCCTGCTTTAGAGAGGAGCTCGAGAGGGAAGCCGCACCACACCTTATAAACAGGTGCGGCTCCCTCTCAACTAGCGAGGTGGGACTAAACTTTGGGCGCGGGGCAGCACAAGGCCTTTGGTCCCGGTTGGTGGCATCAACCAGACTAAAGGGGCATTGGTCGGTTCGTGGCACCAATCGGGACCAATGTTCATTTTAGTCCCGGTTGGTGCCACCAACCGACCAAAGGCCGCCGCTTCCCACCCTTTGGGCTGCTGAAAATTGGTTTGGTCCGGTTGGTGGCACCAACCGACTAGGGGCATTGGTCCCGGTTTGTGCCACGAACGGGACCAATGGCTTTGCTATATAAGCAAAGACTTAGCGTTTTCAGATTCATCTGCAGTTCCTCGCCCGACGACGCCGCCAGCTGCCCGAGCTTCGCCCGACGACGCCGTCAGTTGCCCGTGCTTCGCCGTCGCGCCGCCGCCCGCGCCCTGCCCGTGCTCGTCGTCGCCCGCCCTCGCCGCGTCCCCCCAGCGTCGGCACCCTCGCCCGCCCGCCCGTCGCCTCGAGCTCCCCTCACACGGGCTCGCCGTCGCCGCCTCGCTCGTCGTCGCCGTCGCCCTGCCCCGTCCCGCCCCAGCAGCATGGGCGGCGCCTCGCCTGCCCAGCACTGTGAGCCACCGCCTGGCTCTTTTTTTTTATTTTATGCTCTTTTTTATGTTTTTGTTCATATGTTGCTATAATGTTCATATGTATGTGGCACTGTTTTCTTATTTTTATTAGTTTAATTTTTTGTTCATATGTGATGTATATGTGTATGTGGCTATAATGTATATGTGTATGTGAACAATGCAAAAGATAGTTTTTAGAAAAATAGGATTTTTTCTATTCATAGATTCTTTTTGGTGATATTAATTATTGTAAATATGCAAATGTTTGTATGTTCATATGAACAATGAATTAGGCAATACTACTTCATGTATTTTTAAGAAGGAAGAAGAAGAAAAAGAATGAGAGGAAAAAGGAAATAAGAAGAGGAAGAAAGGAGAAGAAGAGGGCAGAGGAAGAAGAGGAGAAATAAATAAGTAGAAGAAAAAAGAAGAAAAAGAAGAGGAGAAGAAGAAAGGAATAGAGGAGAAGAAGAAAAAATAGAAAAAAAATTCTATTTTTTCTTCTTCTCCTCTATTCTTTTCTTCTTCTCCTCTTTTTTTTCTTCTTCTTCTTCCTTCTTCCTTCTTCCTCTTTTCTTCCTTTTCCTTATTTTCCTTTCTCGAGGGATAAGAAGAAAAAGAAGAGGAGAAGAAGAAAGGAATAGAGAAGAAGAAGAAAAAATAGAAAAAAAAATTCTATTTTTTCTTCTTCTCCTCTATTCTTTTCTACTTCTCCTCTATTCTTTTCTACTTCTCCTCTTTTTTTTCTTGTTTTTCTTCTTCTTCTTCTTCCTTCTTCCTTCTTCCTCTTTTCTTCCTTTTCCTTATTTTCCTTTCTCGAGGGATAAGAAGAAAAAGAAGAGGAGAAGAAGAAAGAAAGGAATAGAGGAGAAAGAAGAAACTTCAACACGAGGGGGGGGTACCGATACGCCCTCCCCGATAACATTATTTTCCCATGTATATGTATGTCGCGTCGTTGTCGATATAACGAGGGTGTCGAGGGTCGGGAACTAGGGTAGAGGGTCGAGGGTCGTTAAGGGGTCAAGGGTCGAGGGTTTGAGGTCGAGGTTCGAGGTATCGAGGGTCGAGGGTTCGAGGTCGATCTAGGGTCGAGGGTTCGAGGTCGTCGAGGTTCGAGGTCGAGAGGTTTCAGAGTGTCAAAGTATTGAAGAAATCCATGGCTTCATCATTAGGCAGAGTAACCAGCGCATGATGGTGCGAAGTCTCCAAAGTTAATCGAATGGAGTCCGGATAGGATAATTTGCCTTTTTATACAATTTCAGCAAAGGCCTTCCAAATAAAGATATTCGGAAGGTTCTTGCTGAACTTTGTACCAAAAAGCTTAATTATCCTATCTGGGACTCCGCTCCAAAATAACTTTGGAGAGCTTCGTACCATCATGCACCTGTTACTTTAGCCTAATGATGAAGACATGGTTTTGTTGAATCCTTTAACACTAGGAAACCTCCCGACCCCTCGACGATCCTCGACCCCAGACCTCGACCGCTGGCGATCCTCGACCCTCGACCTCGACCTCGGCGATCCTCGACCCTTTGAGGAGGAGAAGAAGAGAAAGAATAGAATATTCTATAGAATCTTTCCACTATTCTTCTTCTCCTCTTTTTTTTCTTCTTTTTTTCTTCGATCTTCTCCTCTAGCTATTCCTTTCTTCTTCTCCTCTTTCTTCTTCTTCTTCTTCTTCTTCTTCTTCTTCTTCTTCTTCTTCTTCTTAATTTTTTATCGGGAACGAGGTTGTCGAGGATCGCCGAGGGGTCGAGGGTCGGGAACTAGGGTAGAGGGTCGAGGGTCGTTAAGGGGTCAAGGGTCGAGGGTTTCAGGGTCGAGGGATCGAGGTATCGAGGGTCGAGGGTTCCAGGGTCGTCTAGGGGTCGAGGGTTCCATGGTCGTCGAGGGTTCGAGGGGTCGAGAGAGGTTTCGTAGTGTCAAAGTATTGAAGAAATCCATGGCTTCATCATTAGCCGGAAGTAACCAGCGCATGACTGTACGAAGTCCTCCAAAGTTATTCTGGAATGGAGTCCCGGATAGGATAATTTGCCTTTTTGTACGAATTTCAGCAAAGGCCTTCCAAATAAAGATATTCGGAAGTTTCTTGCTGAACTTTGTACCAAAAGCTTAATTATCCTATCTGCACTCCGCTCCAAAATAACTTTGGAGAGCTTGCACCATCATGCACCTGTTACTTTCACCTAATGATGAAGACATGGTTTTGTTGAATCCTTTGACACTAGGAAACCTCCCGACCCCTCGACGATCCTCGACCCCTTGACCCTCGACCGCTCGGCGATCCTCGACCCCTTGACCCTCGACCCCTCGGCGATCCTCGACCCCTTGATAAAAAAAAGAGGAGAATAAGAAAGGAATAGTGGAGAAGAAGAGAAAATAGAATATTATATTTTCTCTTCTTCTCCACTATTCCTTTCTTCTTCTCCTCTTTTTTTCTTCTTTTTTTTCTTCGATCTTCTCCTCTAGCTATTCCTTTCTTCTTCTCCTCTTTCTTCTTCTTCTTCTTCTTCTTCTTCTTCTTCTTCTTAATTTTTATCGGGAACGAGGTTGTCGAGGATCGCCGTGGGGTCGAGGTTCGGGAACTAGGGTAGAGGGTCGAGGGTCGCTAAGGGGTCAAGGGTCGAGGGTTTCAGGGTCGAGGGTTCGAGGGTTCTATAGAGTCGAGGGTTCCAGGGTCCTCTAGGGGTCGAGGGTTCCAGGGTCGTCGAGGGTTTGAGGGGTCGAGCGAGGTTTCGTAGTGTCAAAGTATTGAAGAAATCCATGGCTTCATCATTAGCCGGAAGTAACCAGGGCATGATGGTACGAATTCCTTCAAAGTTATTCTGGAATGGAGTCCCGGATAGGATAATTTGCCTTTTTGTACGAATTTCAGCAAAGGCCTTCCAAATAAAGATATTCAGAAGGTTCTTGCTGAACTTTGTAACAAAAAGCGAATTGTCCTATCTGGGACTCCGTCACAAAATAACTTTGGAGAGCTTCGTACCATCATGCACCTGTTACTTTCGCCTAATGATGAAGACATGGTTTTGTTGAATCCTTTGACACTAGGCAACCTCCCGACCCCTCGGCGATCCTCGACCCCTTGACACGTGGGTGGGGGGGGTCGATATTACCCCCTCCTTGAATCGTTCTCGAGGAAACCCCTAACCCTTGAAGTGTTGTCGAGGCCACCCGAAACCCTAGAGAAGAATCGTCGAGGCCACTAATTAATATGATTCCTTATTGTGATTAGCTAGCTAGTTCTACGTTTGCCAATAATATATCCGTATCTGTCATGTTTGAATAATAATTGCCATGTTGTAAATATTTGTAGAAACTATGGACACCCCGGCCCGAGACGAAGCACAAGAAGCGTTGTTGAGGGACATAATCGCAGAAGGAAGTGATGCCGTCTGCTCGTTGATGTTTCTCAACGACAATGATGGTCTGGAAGGAGAAGGTGAAGAAGCAGCTGACTATGATTTACATGGCTCCAGGGACCCAATGCCGGTGCAAGAAGGAGAGGGTGAAGAAGTAGACCGTGAGGACGGCTCCGGTGATCACCGAATCGAGTCCGGCCAGGTATATATCTTAGTTAAGCCTGTGCTGACTAGGGTTTTGATGCATTCATTGTTTTGGTATGTACACATATTAATTAACTCTCGTCTTTGTTCTTTTTTCTAGCCCTCCGGATCGAGCACAACTTCGGTAAAGAGACGAGGCCCGAAGAAAAAGTTGAGCTCGGATGAAAAGTTTGAGATCATAGAAATCACGCGCGACGGCCAACCGATTGAACCCTACCGGACAAATAAGGCATTTGTTGCTCAGTGCGGGGTTCTGGTTAGGGTCAAGATCCCGAACAGCATCCACCAATGGTATAAGCCTAAGAATGAAGACCCTGAGGTGTCTTATGTCAATGATATGCAGAAAAATGATCTTTGGACTGAACTGAAGTCAAATTTCACCCTACCGCCAGAGGATGATCCGGAGAAGCTAGTTATAGAGCCATTAATCAAGTCTTCTGCTCTTAAGAAGATGGCAGACCTATTCAGGAATTGGAAGAAAGACCTGAATAGGTATGTCGATAAAAATGAGACACCAGAATTCAAGGGCAAATATGAGAAGATCAGAGATGACTGGCCCGCATTTGTGGCCCACAAGACATCGGAAAAGAGTAAAAAGATCTTGGCGACAAACAAGCAAAATGCTGTTAAGAAGAAGCTTCACCATCGCACGGGGTCAGGTGGCTACCTCGTAGCCCGGCCTAAGTGGGCCAAGGCTAAGAATGATCTGCTTGATAAAGGGATCGAACCAGCGACAATGAACTGGCCAGACCGTTGCCGGACTTGGTTCTTCGGGGCTGGCGGAACCTTGGACCCTGTAACAGGGAAGTGCATTTGGACGGACGAACAATTGGAAATACCAGTCAAGAGGCTTCGGCACTATATCTATGCAGCGCAGCAAGGGACGTTCGTTCCAGACAGGGAGAAGGACGAGCTCACAATGGCCCTCGGGAATCCTGAGCACCCTGGACGGACACGAGGCACGCCAGGCTCCGTTTCGTGGAAGGCTGGATTTCCGGACGCAGGGGTTTACAAAACCCAGGAGAGGAGGAAGAAACTAGAGCAGAGCCAACTGCAGGCGCTGCACGAAAGGGTAATGGGGCTAGAGAAACGAGAAGCAGATCGCAGCAAATGACCTGCCGAAGCTTCCCCCGAAGCTACCCCGCCATCTCAGCGGAGAAGCAGCGTGGCTTCCACCGAGCTGCTTCAGCCAGAGCATGCCTTGACGGCTCCTGCCAGCTATCCCGTGGATGCTATCACGGAGTCTCAAAATTGCCACCTTATGGCGGAATGGAGCAATTTGAAGTTCAAGGCGGCTGTTGGCTCTGTTTATCCTACTCAACCCGACTCAACTTTTCACTGCCGGCCGATTCCAGAAGGATATGCTAAGGTGATGGTGGATGAAATAACGGAGGGATTTGAGGACCTCCGGCTTGACCACCCTACCGGTGAAGGGGAGTATCGGCTGGGTTCTTCTCTAAAGACTCCATGCCTATGGCGGAAGGATCTCATCAACCTTCCGAACTGGACGCCTCCGCCTCCTCCTCCTCCGGCGAGTCAGGGCACTCCGCCTCCTCCACCGCCTCCTCCCGCGAGTGACGATCAGGGCACTAGGCCGGCTCCTTCTCGGCGGCGGGCGGCACTCCGCCTCCTTCTCCGCCTGCGCGCCGGCCGCGCCGAGCAGCCAGCCTCCTCCTTCTCCGCCTCGTCGGCAAGGGCGGAAGAGACCCGCCGCCGCTCCTGCTGCTCAGCGCCTCGTAGTCCTTCTCCTCCGCCTCGTAAGCAAGGAAAGAAGACATCCGCCCGGCTCGATCTGCCGGCGCCTAGCAGACAGCCAAACGCGGGAGGAGATCTGATTCGGTCCTTCTCAAGACTCGGAGAAGTTACCGCACGAGAGGAGCGAGGAGGAAAACGCGAAGATCGCGCAGATCAAGTGGATGACTGGTTTCAAGGGTTGAAAGCAAAGAGACATCCACCTCCGGAGGAGAAGGTAGATCCGTGAAAGCGAAGCGCACTCTGCCGCCTCGACAAAACCACCCAAGTCTCCGCCGAAAGGCAACTATGAGCGCATTATTGGAAAGGCATTTGCCGAAGCGGAGAGGTCGGGAAGTACAAAAAGTGATCAAAGGATGAAAGAACGACGAGCTGGGAAACAAATTGCCCAGCTGGCGAACAAGCGAAGCAATCGTGCCCCCCGCTCAAGGTGGCTGCTAGCGACATCGTCGATCCGAGGATGGTGCCCGGTTATGGCAATCCTGCAGATTACCTGCCCGACGATGTACATTATGATTTGTTGGAGGTGCAGATACAAAGATACGAGTACAGGAAGCCTCTCATCAAAGATGAAAGTTCTCTATCAACGATGATGCGAAGATTGCATGATTGGTACATGAAAACCTGCAGAGAGTCTGAGGGGAGGAGTACTTTGTATGTGAGAGTTAAAAAGGAGCATGACCTCCTTGGAATTGAACTGTTGCCTATTCCATTTGAGGAGTTCTATCAGTTTTTCAATCAATTGGCCCTCGATAAAGCAACGGTCACCTGCTATCTGTCTGTAAGTAGTACTACTTCGTCATTAAGTCTCTATGTAACTCAGCTCTTTCATTGCATGTATTTATAATTATCCTCACTATATTATGCAGATTGAAGATCGCCGAATTGAAGAAAAGACAAGTGGGTGATATTGGGTTAATTAACACATATCTCATAGATGAAACTGAGGTTAAATATCATGCCAAAGATACCGAGGCCAACTTGCTACGATCGTTGGAAATAAATGAACACAAAAATATAATACTCTTTCCTTACAACTACAAGTGAGTGTTACTGTCTTGTGGCATATTCGGTTTCCCTTATTAGTCCAGGTTATAGTAATGTAATTGATGAATTATGCATGCGTCCGCAGGTTCCACTATATTCTCCTAGAGATTAAGCTTGAGCAGGGAGTAGTAACTGTCTTAGACTCGAGACGAAAAGATCCGAAGGAGTATGCGGACATGACTGAAATGCTCGAGAAGTAAGTTAAATCGATCATTATCCACCATATCAGCAACTTTGTTCATTTCTGATATCAAGTAATTGTTTTCTTTGTATGGCAGGGCTTGGAGAAAATTCACCAAAAAAGCTCCGGGACTGCCGAAGAAGCTGGAATTTAGACACCCGAAAGTAAGTACTATAGTAGCATGTTCCACGCATCTCCTAGTGATTCAAGCGCTAGTTTCATCAATACCATTTGGCATTCTTGCTTATCAGTTTGATTGACCTCTATTTCTTGTAAAGTGGTTGTGGCAGGCACCAGGGAATGATTTCTGTGGATACTACGTTTGCGAGTCCATCCGCCACACGACCTGTGAGCGGGGCTACTCTGACGAACAATATGAAGTGCGTAAATAACAATAATCACAATTTTATTTTATTACCATCATTTGTGTTGAGTTTCATTCATATATATGTATTGACCCCCTTCTTGAAATTAGATGTTTCGGATGCGGGATGAACTCCTAGCACCAGATCGCATGCGAGCAATTCAAGAGGAATTGGCGGCATTCTTTCTTGACCACGTGATCGCTGAAGACGGAGAATACTATGTGGACCACGCGTCCGTATGTTAGGAGATTATATTTGTAAAAGATAATTATTGTATATATGTAGCCTGTAGTGTCGGATAGATATACGAGAACTTGTTGTTCGACCAATCTCTCGGAGAAGGAGAGGTGGTCGATATCACTTCTCTCTGTATGCATATATGTTCATGACGATCTTCTGTTTGCTTACTAGCTAGCTAGCGTGTCTAGCTAGTCCTCTCCATACGTATGTATAGTACGTAGCGTTGACCAAGCACGGACAAAAGAGAGGACACTTCTCTCTATTAATTAGCTAGCTAACACAATATATGAAACACCTAAATTAACCCCCAAAACCCCAAACCCCCTTAAAAAAAAACAAAACCCCAGCCACAGAAATCTCGGCGTGGATGTTTATTGGTCCCGGTTGGTGCCACCAACGGGACCAAAGGCCCTCCCGCTGGGCTCAGCGGACAGGCCACGTGGAGGCCCATCTGTCCCGGTTCTGGATTGAACCGGGACTAAAGGGTCAGACATTAGTACCGACCCTTTAGTCCCGGTTCATGAACCGGGACTAAAGGCCCTCACCAACCGGGTCTATAGGCCCTTTTTCTACTAGTGAAAGACCATCGCTCATCCCCGACCGCCACTCATAAGGAAGACAATCAATAAGTAAATCATGCTCCGACTTCATCACATAACGGTTCACCATACGTGCATGCTACGGGAATCACAAACTTTAACACAAGTATTTATCAAATTCACAACTACTCAACTAGCATGACTCTAATATCACCATCTTCATATCTCAAAACAATTATCAAGCATCAATATTTTCTTAGTATTCAACGCACTCAAAAGAAAGTTTCACAAATCTTTGAAGACCAAGCATATTATTATTAAGCAAATCACCATGCTATTAAGACTCTCAAAATAATCTAAGTGAAGCATGAGAGATCAATAGTTTCTATAAAACAAATCCACCACCGTGCTCTAAAAGATCTAAGTGAAGCACATAGAGCAAAATTATAACGCTCAAAAGATATAAGTGAAGCTCATAGAGCAAAACTACATAACTCAAAAGATATAAGTGAAGCACTAGAGTATTCTATCAAATTCCAATTCATGTATGGCTCTCTCAAAAGGTGTGTACAGCAAGGATGATTGTGGCACACTAACAAACAAAGACACAAATAATACAATACGCTCCAAGCAAAACACATATCATGTGGTGAATAAAGATATAGCTCCAAGTAAAATTACCGATGGAAGTAGACGAAAGAGGGGATGCCTTCCAGGACATCCCCAAGCTTTGACTTTTTGGTGTCCTTGGATTATCTTGGGGGTGCCATGGGCATCCCCAAGCTTAGGCTCTTGCCACTCCTTGTTCCATAATCCATCAAAAGATTTCACCCAAAACATGAAAACTTCACAACACAAAACTCAATAGAAATCTCGTGAACTCCGTTAGAGAAAGAAAACAAAAGACCACTTCAAGGTACTGTAATGAACTCATTATTTATTTATATTGGTGTTAAACCTACTGTATTCCAACTTCTATATGGATTATAAACTATTTTACTAGCCATAGATTCATCAAAGTAAGCAAACAACACACGAAAAACAGAATCTGTCAAAAACAGAACAGTCTGTAGTAATCTGTAACTAACGCAAACTTCTGGAACTCCAAAACATCTACCAAAATAGGAAGACCTAGAAAATTTGTTTATTGATCAGCATCAATTGGAATCAGTATTTTATCACGTTCTGGTGATTTTTAACAATTCGGGCACTGAGCACAAAGTTTCCGGAAATTACAGCAAGATCAAATAACTATCATCCAAGAAGATCCTATATGTTTAACTTGGCACAAACACTAATTAAAACATAAAAGCACATCTAAACAGAAGGTAGATAGATTATTTATTCCTAAACATAAGAAAAAACAAAAAAACTAAAAATAAAATTGGGTTGCCTCCCTAGAAGCGCTATCGTTTAACGCCCCTAGCTAGGCATAAAAGCGAGAATAGATCTAGGTATTGCCATCTTTGGTAGGCAATCCATAAGTGGCTCTCATGATAGTTTCATATGGAAATTTTATTTTCTTTCTAGGAAAGTTTTCCATGCCCTTTTTTAATGGAAATTAAAATCTAATATTCCCTTCCTTCGTATCAATAATCGCACCAACCGTTCTAAGGAAAGGTCTACCAAGAATAATAGGGCAAGAAGGATTGCAATCTATATCAAGAACGATAAAATCTACGGGCACATAATTCCTATTTGCAACAATAAGAACATCATTAATTCTTCCCATAGGTGATGCAAGTTTAGAGAGCAATCATCAAAATAACGGAAATCTAGCAAATCACACAAAGTTTTGGGAATAGTGGAGACACTAGCACCCAAATCACACGAAGCATAAAACTCATGATCTTTAATTTTAATTTTAATAGTTGGTTCCCACTCATCATAGAGTTTTCTAGGGATAGAAACTTTCAACTCAACTTTTTCTTCATAAGATTGCATCAAGGCATCAACAATATGTTTGGTAAAGGCTTTATTTTGACTATAAGCATGAGGAGAATTTAGCTCGGATTGCAACAAGGAAATACAATCAATTAAAGAGCAACTTTCATAATTAAATTCCTTGAAATCCAATATCGTGGGTTTAGCAACATCTAGGGTTTTATTTCTTGCAGTCCCACTTTCATCAATTTCATCATCAAGATCTAAATACTCCGAATTTTTGGAACGCCTTCTAGGTAAAGGAAGATCATATTCAGTTTCATCAAGATTCATATTGCAAAACAAAGATTTGATAGGGGACACATAAATAACTTTTAGATCTTCATCTTGATTTTCATAGGAATTGGAAGAACACGCTTTAATAAAGGCATCTTTCGTAGCACGCATCCTAGCGGTTCTTTCCTTGCACTCATCAATGGAAATTCTCATGGCTTTGAGAGACTCATTGATATCATGCTTAGGAGGAATAGATCTGAGCTTTAAAGAATCGACCTCAAGATAAATTCCATCAACGTTCCTAGCCAAATCATCAACTTTTAGCAATTTCTCTTCAAGCAAAGCATTAAAATTGTTTTGTGAATTCATAAAATCTTTAACACTATTCTCAAATTCAGAGGGCATCTTATTAAAGTTTCCATAAGATTTGTTGTAGGAATTTCCATAATTATTAGAAGGATTACTAGGATAAGGCCTAGGATTAAAATTCCCTCTATACGCGTTGTTACCAAAATTATTCCTACCAACAAAATTCACATCCATAGATTAATTATTATTCTAAATCAAAGTAGACAAAGGCAAATCATTAGGATTAGAAGAAACACTCTTAGTAGCAAATAATTTCATAAGTTCATCCATCTTTCCACTCAAAACATTGATTTCTTCTATCGCATGCAATTTTTTATTAGTAGATCTTTCAGTATGCCATTGCGAATAATTAACCATAATATTATCTAGGAGTTAAGTAGCATCTCCTAAAGTGATTTCCATAAAAGTGCCTCCCGCAGCCGAATCTAAAAGATTTCTAGAAGCAAAATTCAATCCGGCATAAATTTTTTGTATAATCATCCACAAATTCAAACCATGAGTAGGGCAATTACGTATCATTAATTTCATTCTCTCCCAAGCTTGTGCAACATGTTCATGATCAAGTTGCTTAAAATTCATAATGTCGTTTCTAATAGAGATGATCTTAGCGTGAGGAAAATACTTAGAGATAAAAGCATCTTTGCACTTGTTCCAAGAATCAATACTATTTTTAGGTAAAGACGAAAACCAAGCTTTAGCACGATCTCTAAGCGAAAAAGGAAATAGCTTCAATTTAACAACATCATTATCGACATCTTTCTTCTTTTGCATATCACATAAATCAACGAAGCTATTCAGATGAGTAGCGGCATCTTCACTAGGAAGGCCGGCGAATTGATCTTTCATAACAAGATTCAACAAAGCAGTATTGATTTCACAAGATTCAGTATTGGCAAAAGGAGCAATCGGAGTGCTAAGGAAATCATTATTATTGTTATTGGTGAAGTCACACAATTTGGTAGTATCTTGAGCCATCGCGACAAACAAGCAATCCAACACACGAGCAAACAAAAGGCAAGCGAGAAAAAGGCAAACGGCAAAAGAGAAGGAGATTGGGAAAGAGAGGGCAAATAAAACGGCAAGGGTGAAGTGGGGGAGAGGAAAACAAGAGGCATACGACAACTAATGTAATGCGGGAGATAGGGATTTTGATGGGTACTTGGTATGTTGACTTTTTGCGTAGACTCCCCGGCAACGGCGCCAGAAATTCTTCTTGCTACCTCTTGAGCACTGCGTTGGATTTCCCCGAAGAGGAGAGGATGATGCAGCAAAGTAGCGTAAGTATTTCCCTCATTTTTTGAGAACCAAGGTATCAATCCAGTAGGAGGCTACACGCAAGTCCCTCGTACCTACACAAAAACAATAGCTCCTCGCAACCAACGGGATTAGGGGTTGTCAATCCCTTCACGTCCACTTACGAGAGTGAGATCTGATAGAGATGATATATAATATTTTTGGTATTTTTGATATAGAGATGCAAAGTGAAAAGTAAAAGGCAACGTAAAAAAGCAAAGCAATAATAAAGTGATGGAGATTGATATGATGAGAATAGACCCGGGGGCCATAGGTTTCACTAGTGGCTTCTCTCAAGAGCATAAGTATTTCTATGATGGGTGAACAAATTACTGTTGAGCAATTGACAGAATTGAGTATATAGGCATCACGTCCGAGACAAGTAGACCGACTCCTGCCTGCATCTACTACTATTACTCCACTCATCGACCGCTATCCAACATGCATCTAGAGTATTAAGTTAAAAACAGAGTAACGCCTTAAGCAAGATGACATGATGTAGAGGGATAGTTTCATACAATATGATAAAAACCCCATCTTGTTATCCTCGATGGCAACAATACAATACGTGCCTTGCTGCCCCTTCTGTCACTGGGAAAGGACACCGCAAGATTGAACCCAAAGCTAAGCACTTCTCCCACGGCAAGAAAAACCAATCTAGTAGGCCAAACCAAACTGATAATTCGAAGATACTTGCAAAGATAACCAATCATACGTAAAAGAATTTAGAGAAGATTCAAATATTATTCATAGATAGACTTGATCATAAACCCACAATTCATCGGTCTCAACAAAAACTCCACAAAAATAAGATTACATCGAATAGATCTCCTCGAGAGAGGGGGAGAACATTGTATTGAGATCCAAAAAGAGAGAAGAAGCCATCTAGCAAATAACTATGGACCCGAAGGTTTGAGGTAAACTACTCACACTTCATCGGAGAGGCTATGATCATGTAGAAGCCCTCCGTGATGGCGGCCCTCTCCGGCGGAGCTCCAGAATAGGCCCCAAGATGGGATCACGTGGATACAGAAAGTTGCGGCGGTGGAATTTGAAGGAAATATGCCCTAGAGGCAATAATAAAGTTATTATTTATTTCCTTATTTCATGATAAATGTTTATTATTCATGCTAGAATTGTATTAACCGGAAACATAATACATGTGTGAATACATAGACAAATAGAGTGTCACTAGTATGCCTCTACTTAACTAGCTCGTTAATCAAAGATGATTGAGTTTCCTAGCCATAAACATGAGTTGTCATTTGATTAAAGGGATCACATCATTAAGAGAATGATGTGATTGACTTGACCCATTCTATTAGCTTAGCACTTGATCGTTTAGTATGTTGCTATTGCTTTCTTCATGACTTATACATGTTCCTATGACTATGAGATTATGCAACTCCCGTTTACCGGAGGAACACTTTGTGTGCTACCAAACGTCACAACATAACTGGGTGATTATAAAGGTGCTCTACAGGTGTCTCCGAAGGTACTTGTTGGGTTGGCGTATTTCGAGATTAGGATTTGTCACACCGATTGTCGGAGAGGTATCTCTGGGCCCTCTCGGTAATGCACATCACTTAAGCCTTGCAAGCAATGCAACTAATGAGTTAGTTGCGGGATGATGTATTACGGAACGAGTAAAGAGACTTGCCGGTAACGAGATTGAACTAGGTATTGAGATACCGACGATCGAATCTCGGGCAAGTAACATACCGATGACAAAGGGAACAACGTATGTTGTTATGCGGTCTGACCGATAAAGATCTTCATAGAATATGTGGGAGCCATTATGAGCATCCAGGTTCCGCTATTGGTTATTGACCGGAGACGTGTCTCGGTCATGTCTACATAGTTCTCGAACCCGTAGGGTCCGCACGCTTAACGTTTTGATGACATTTATATTACGAGTTTATGTGTTTTGATGTACCGAAGGAGTTCGGAGTCCCGGATGAGATCGGGGACATGACGAGGAGTCTCGAAATGGTCGATACGTAAAGATCGATATATTGGACGACTATATTTGGACATCGGAAAGGTTCCGAGTGATTCGGGTATTTTCGGGACCGGGGAGTTACGGGAATTCGTATTGGGCCTCAATGGGCCATACGGGAAAGGAGAGAAAGGCCTCAAAGAGTGGCCGCACCCCTCCCCATGATCTGGTCTGAATTGGACTAGGGAGAGGGGGCGCCCCCTTCCTTCCTTCTCCTTTTCCCTTCCCTTTCCTTCCCTCCTACTCCTACTACTTGGAAGGGCTCCTAGTCCTACTAGGAAAGGGGGAATCCTACTCCCGGCGGGAGTAGGACTCCCCTAGGGCGTGCCATAGAGAGGGCCGGCCCTCCCCCTCCTCCACTCCTTTATCTACGGGGGCAGGGGGCACCCCATAGACAAAACAATTGATCATTGATCTTTTAGCCGTGTGCGGTGCCCCCCTCCACCATAGTCCACCTTGATAAATTGTAGCGGTGCTTAGGCGAAGACCTGCGTCGGTAGAACATCAACATCGTCACCACGCCGTCGTGCTGACGAAACTGTTCCTCAACACTCGGCTGGATCAGAGTTCGAGGGACGTCATCGGGCTGAACGTGTGCTGAACTCGGAGGTGCCGTGCGCTCGGTACTTGATCGGTCGGATCGTGAAGACGTACGACTACATCAACTGCGTTGTGCTAACGCTTTCGCTTTCGGTCTATGAGGGTACGTGGACAACACTCTCCCCTCTCGTTGCTATGCATCACCATGATCTTGCGTATGCGTAGGAATTTTTCTGAAATTACTATGTTCCCCAACAGTGGCATCCGAGCCAGGTTTTATGCGTAGATGTCATATGCATGAGTAGAACACAAGTTGAGTTGTGGGCGATATAAGTCATACTGCTTTCCAGCATGTCATACTTTGGTTCGGCGGTATTGTTGGATCAAGCGGCCCGGACCGACATTACGCGTACGCTTACGCGAGACTGGTTCTACCGACGTGCTTTGCACACAGGTGGCTGGCGGGTGTCAGTTTCTCCAACTTTAATTGAACCGAGTGTGGCTACGCCCGGTCCTTGCGAACGTTAAAACATCACCAACTTGACAAACTATCGTTGTGGTTTTGATGCGTAGGTAAGAATGGTTCTTGCTAAGCCCAGTAGCAGCCACGTAAAACTTGCAACAACAAAGTAGAGGACGTCTAACTTGTTTTTGCAGGGCATGTTGTGATGTGATATGGTCAAGACGTGATGACTTATAAGTTTTTGTATAAGATGATCATGTTTTGTTGAAGTTATCGGCAACTGGCAGAAGCCTTATGGTTGTCTCTTTCTTGCATAAGATGCAAGCGCCAAATAATTGCTTTACTTTATCGCTATGCGATAGCAATAGTTGTAAGAGCAATAATTGGCGAGACGACCATGTGACGACACGTTGATATAGATCAAGATGATGGAGATCATGGTGTCATGCCGGTGACGATGGAAATCATGACGATGCTTTGGAGATGGAGATCAAAGGCACAAGATGATGATGGCCATATCATGTCACATATTTTGATTGCATGTGATGTTTATCTTTTATACATCTTATTTTGCTTAGTTCGACGGTAGCTTTATAAGATGATCTCTCACTAAATTTCAATATAAAAGTGTTCTCCCTGAGTATGCACTGTTGCCAAAGTTCGTCGTGCCCAGACACCACGTGATGATCGGGTGTGATAAGCTCTACGTCCATCTACAATGGGTGCAAGCCAGTTTTGCACACGCAGAATACTCAGGTTAAACTTGACGAGCCTAGCATATGCATATATGGCCTCGGAACACTAAGACCGAAAGGTCGAGCGTGAATCATATAGTAGATATGATCAACATAGTGATGTTCACCATTGAAAGCTACTCCATTTCACGTGATGATTGGTTATGGTTTAGTTGATTTGGATCACGTGATCACTTAGATGATTAGAGGGATATCTATCTAAGTGGGAGTTCTTAAGTAATATGATTAATTGAACTTTAATTTATCATGAACTTAGTCCTGGTAGTATTAGCATATCTATGTTGTAGATCAATAGCTCGTGATGTTGCTCCCCGTTTAATTTTGATATGTTCCTAGAGAAAACTAAGTTGAAAGATTTTAGTAGCAATGATGCAGATTGGATCCGTGATCTGAGGTTTATCCTCATTGCTGCACAGAAGAATTATTTCCTTGATGCACCGCTAGGTGACAGACCTATTGCAGGAGCAGATGCAGACGTTATGAACGTTTTGACAAAAGCTCGGTATGATGACTACTTGATAGTTAAGTGCACCATGCTTTACGGCTTAGAACCGGGACTTCAAAAATGTTTTGAATGCCACGGAGCATATAAGATGTTCCAAGAGTTGGAATTGGTATTTCATACTCATGCCCGTGTCGAGAGGTATGAGACCTCTGACAGCACTTTGCCTACAAGATGGAGGAGAATAGCTCAACCAGTGAGCATGTGCTCAGATTGTCTGGGTGCTACAATTGCTTGAATCAAGTGGGAGTTAATCTTCCAGATAAGATAGTAATTGACAAAATTCTCTAGTCACTATCACCAAGGTACTAGAACTTCGTGATGAACTATAATATGCAAGGGATGACGAAAGTAATTCCCAAGCTCTTCGCGATGCTAAAATCGGCGAAGGTTGAAATCAAGAAAAACATCAAGTGTTGATGGTTGACAAGACCACTAGTTTCAAGAGAAAGGGCAAAGGGAAGAAGGGGAACTTCAAGAAGAACGGCAAGCAAGTTGCTGCTCAAGTGAAGAAGCCCAAGTCTGGACCTAAGCACGAGACTAAGTGCTTCTCTTGCAAAGGACTGGTCACTAGAAGCGGAACCACCCCAAGTATTTGGCGGATAAGAAGGATGGCAAAGTGAACAAGCTATATTTGATATACATGTTATTGATGTGTACCTTACTAGTGTTTATAGTAACCCCTGGGTATTTGATACTTGTTCGGTTGCTAAAAATTAGTAACTCGAAACAGGAGTTACAGAATGAACAGAGACTAGTTAAGGGTGAAGTGACGATGTGTGTTGCAAGTGGTTCCAAGATTGATATGATCATCATCGCACACTCCCTATACTTTCGAGATTAGTGTTGAACCTAAATAAGTGTTATTTGGTGTTTGCGTTGAGCATAAATATGATTTGATCATGTTTATTGCAATACGGTTATTCATTTAAGTTAGAGAACAATTGTTGTTCTGTTTACATGAATAGAACCTTCTATGGTCATACACACCAATGAAAATGGTTTGTTGGATCTCGATCATAGTGATACACATATTCATAATATTGAAGCCAAAAAAATGCAAAGTTAATAATGATAGTGCAACTTATTTGTGGCACTGCCGTTTAGGTCATCTTGGTGTAAAGCGCATGAAGAAACTCCATGCTAATGGACTTTTGGAATCACTTGATTATGAATCACTTGATGCTTGCGAACCATGCCTCATGGGCAAGATGAATAAGACTCTGTTCTCCGGAACAATGGAGAGAGCAACAGATTTGTTGGAAATCATACATACTGATGTATGTTGTCCAATGAATATTTAGGCTCGCGACAAGTATCATTATTTTCTGACCTTCACAAATGATTTGAGCAGATATGGGTATATCTACTTGATGAAACATAAGTCTGAAACGTTTGAAAAGTTCAAAGAATTTCAGAGTGAAGTGGAGAATCATCATAACAAGAAAATAAAAGTTTCTACGATATGATCGCTGAGGTAAGATATTTGAGTTACGAGTTTGGCCTTCAGTTAAAACAATGTGAAATAGTTTCACTACTCACGCCACCTGGAACACCACAGTGTAATGGTTTGTCCGAACATCGTAACCATACTTTATTAGATATGGTGCAATCTATGATGTCTCTTACCGATTTACCACTGTCGTTTTGGGGTTATGCATTAGAGACAGCTGCATTCACGTTAAATAGGGCACCATATAAATCCGTTGAGACGACACCTTATGAACTTTGGTTTGGCAAGAAACCAAAAGTTGTCGTTTCTTAAAATTTGGGGTTGCGATGCTTATGTGAAAAAGTTTCATCCTGACAAGCTCAAACCCAAATCGGAGAAATGTGTCTTCATAGGATACCCAAAGGAGATAGTTGGGTACACCTTATATCACAGATCCGAAGGCAAGATATTCGTTGCTTATAATGGATCCTTTCTAGAGAAGGAGTTTCTCGCGAAAGAAGTGAGTGGGAGGAAAGTAGAACTTGATGAGGTAACTGTACCTGCTCCCTTATTGGAAAGTAGTTCATCACAGAAATTTGTTCATGTGACTCCTACACCAATTAGTGAGGAAGCTAATGATGATGATCATGTAACTTCAGATCAAGTTACTACCGAACCTCATAGGTCAACTAGAGTGAGATCTGCACCAGAGTGATACGGTAATCCTGTTCTGGAGGTCATGTTACTTGACCATGACGAACCTACGAACTATGAAGATGCGATGGTGAGCCCAGATTCTGCAAAATGGCTTGAGGCCATGAAATCTGAGATGGGATCCATGTATGAGAACAAAGGGTGGACTTTGGTTGACTTGCCCGATCATCGGCAAGTCATAGAAAATAAATGGATCTTCAAGAGGAAGACGGACGCTGATAGTAGTGTTACTATCTACAAAGCTAGAATTGTCGCAAAAGGTTTTCGACAAGTTCAAGGTGTTGATTACGATGAGAGTTTCTCACTCGTATCTATGCTTAAGTCTGTCCGAATCATGTTAGCAATTGCCGCATTTTATGAAATCTGGCAAATGGATTAAACAAAACTACATTCCTTAATGGATTTATTAAAGGAGAGTTGTATATGATACAACCAGAAGGTTTTGTCGATCCTAAAAGTGTTAACAAAATGTGCAAGCTCTAGCGATCCATCTATGGACTGGTTCAAGCATCTCAGAGTTGGAATATACGCTTTGATGAGTTGATCAAAGCATATAGTTTTATACATACTTGCGGTTAAGCCTGTATTTACAAGAAAGTGAGTGGTAGCACTACAACATTTCTGATAAGTATATGTGAATGACATATTGTTGATCGGAAATAATGTAGAATTATTCTGCAAAGCATAAAGGAGTGTTTGAAATAAGTTTTTCAAAGAAAGACCTTGGTAAAGCTGCTTACATATTGAGCATAAAGATCTATAGAGATAGATCAAGACCTTGATAAATTTTTCAATGAGTACATACCTTGACAAGATTTTGAAGTAGTTCAAAATGGAACAGTCAAAGAAAGAGTTCTTGCCTGTGTTACAAGGTGTGAAATTGAGTAAGACTCCAAGCCTGACCACGGCAGAAGATAGAAAGAGAATGAAAGTCATTCCCTATGCCTCAGCCATAGGTTCTATAAAGTATGCCATGCTGTGTGCCAGATCTATTGTATACCTCACCAAGAGTTTGGCAAGAGAGGGTACAATAGTGATCTAGGAGTAGATCACTAGACAGCGGTCAAAATTATCCTTAGTGGAATAAGGAAATATTTCTCGGTTATGGAGGTGATAAAGAGTTCGTCGTAAAGAGTTACATCGATGCAAGCTTTAACACCAATCTGGATGACTCTAAGTCTCGATCTAGATACATATTGAAAGTGGGAGCTATCAGCTAGGGTAGCTCCGTGCAGAGCATTGTAGACATAGAAATATGCAAAATACTTGCGGACCTGAATGAGACAGACCCGTTGACTAAAATTATCTCACAAGCAAAACATGATCACACCTTAGTATTCTTTGGGTGTTAATCACATAGCGATGTGAACTAGATTACTGACTCTAGTAAACCCTTTGGGTGTTGGTCACATGTCGATGTGAACTCTGGGTGTTAACCACATAAAGATGTGAACTATTGATGTTAAATCACATGGCGATGTGAACTAGATTATTGACTCTAGTGCAAGTGGGAGACTGAAGGAAATATGCCCTAGAGGCAATAATAAATTTATTATTTATTTCCTTATTTCATGATAAATGTTTATTATTCATGCTAGAATTGTATTAACTGGAAACATAATACATGTGTGAATACATAGAAAAATAGAGGGTCACTAGTATGCCTCTACTTGACTAGCTCGTTAATCAAAGATGGTTGAGTTTCCTAGTCATAGACATGACTTGTCATTTGATTAACGGGATCACATCATTAGGAGAATGATGTGATTGACTTGACCCATTCTGTTAGCTTAGCACTTGATCGTTTGGTATGTTGCTATTGCTTTCTTCATGACTTATACATGTTCCTATGACTATGAGATTATGCAACTCCCGTTTACGGAGGAACACTTTGTGTGCTACCAAACGTCATAACGAATCGGGTGATTATAAAGGTGCTCTCAGGTGTCTCCGAAGGTACTTGTTGGGTTGGCGTATTTCGAGATAAGGATTTGTCACTCTGATTGTCGGAGAGGTATCTCTAGGCCCTCTCGGTAATGCACATCACTTAAGCCTTGCAAGCATTGCAACTAATTTAGTTGTGGGATGATGTATTACGGAACAAGTAAAGAGACTTGCCGGTAACGAGATTGAACTAGGTATTGAGATACCGACGATCGAATCTCGGGCAAGTAACATACCGATGACAAAGGGAACAACGTATGTTGTTATGCGGTCTGACCGATAAAGATCTTCGTAGAATATGTGGGAGACAATATGAGCATCCAGGTTCCGCTATTGGTTATTGACCGTAGGGTCCGCACGCTTAACGTTTCGATGACAGTTATATTATCTGTTTATGTGTTTTGATGTACCGAAGGAGTTCGGAGCCCCGGATGAGATCGGGGACATGACGAGGAGTCTCGAAATGGTCGAGACGTAAAGATCGATATATTGGACGACTATATTCGGACATCAGAAAGGTTCCGAGTGATTCGGGTATTTTCGGGACCGGGGAGTTACGGGAATTCGTATTGGGCCTTAATGGGCCATACGGGAAAGGAGAGAAAGGCCTCAAAGGGTGGCTGCACCCCTCCCCATGAGCTGGTCCGAATTGGACTAGGGAGGGGGGCGCCCCCTTCCTTCCTTCTCCTTTTCCCTTCCCTTTCCTTCCCTCCTACTCCTACTACTTGGAAGGGCTCCTAGTTCTACTAGGAAAGGGGGAATCCTCCTGCCGGAGGCAGTAGGACTCCCCTAGGGCGGGCCATAGAGAGGGCCGACCCTCCCCCTCCTCCACTCCTTTATATACGGGGGCAGGGGGTCACCCCATAGACACAACAATTGATCATTGATCTTTTAGCCGTGTGCGGTGTCCCCCTCCACCATAGTCCACCTCGATAAACTGTAGCGGTGCTTAGGTGAATCCCTGCGTCGGTAGAACATCAACATCGTCACCACGCCGTCAGGTCGTGCTGACGAAACTCTCCCTCAACACTCGGCTGGATCGGAGTTCGAGGGACGTCATCGGGCTGAACGTGTGCTGAACTCGGAGGTGGCGTGCGTTCGGTACTTGATTGGTCGGATCATGAAGACGTACGACTACATCAACCGCGTTGTGCTAACGCTTCCGCTTTCGGTCTACGAGGGTACGTGGACAACACTCTCCCCTCTCATTGCTATGCATCACCATGATCTTGCGTGTGCGTAGGAATTTTTTTGAAATTACTACGTTCCCCAACAGAATTAGGTTTTTGGCTCCATATCTGATCGTTTGGGGGTGCGTAGGTATATATAGGAGGAAGGAGTACGTCGGTGGAGCAACAGGGAGGCCACGAGGCAAGGGCGCGCCCTACGGGGGGGCGCCCCCCACCCTCGTGACCACTTCTCTTGTTCCTTGGCGTAGGGTGCAAGTCTCCTGGATCACGTTCGGTGAGAAAATCACGTTCCCGAAGGTTTCATTCCGTTTGGACTCCTTTGATATTCCGTTTCTTCGGAACACTGAAATAGGAAAAAACAGCAATTCTGGGCTGGGCCTCCGGTTAATAGGTTAGTCCCAAAAATAATATAAAAGTGGAAAATAAAGCCCAATATAGTACAAAACAGTAGATAATATAGCATGGAGCAATCAAAAATTATAGATACGTTGGAGACGTATCAGGGTATCACAGGCATTTCGCGTGTCGGGATTTCGCAGGAGGTGGGAGTTTTCGCGCGCGTTGTAATTTTGGGATAGCAAGGCGCGGGTTGAGATGGAGGTAGTTTTCGGAGCACAACGAGACAAAGAAGTATCTTAAATATTTCGGGGAAACAAGGCGCGGGTTGAAATTTCCAGACAAGCCTAATGTGTACTGTACCAAATAAATTCGCACTTCCGTCGACGAAAAAACAAAAAGAAATCAATTCGCACCACAGAAGAGAGTCTAGTCCTGTGTACTGTACCAAATCAATTCGCACTACAAATGCCATTCAAAATATCGAATTCATGTTATGTTCAATTAAAATATTTCGCTGCGTGTATAATGCATGCAACCTGCTACTCAAATGAATGTTTTAGTGGATTCCAAACGTATATACTACCGCTTCAATATGAACTAAATTTGAATTTGTTTCTCTATTTGAATAAGATCTGCAATAATGATTGTTGTGAAGTCAAACCATTTGAATATGTTTCTCTATTTTAATAAGATTTACAATAATCATTATTGTCAAGTTAAACCATCATTTGTGTATTATCTTCGCAGCACACCACATGATTACTGTCGAGTTAGATATGAACTGTGTGTAATATATGAACTCAAACTCGATTTTTTGAATCCACTTTATGTTGATTTCAAATCACAGTACATTTCAAGCTCTAGCTAGATCTTCATAATCTAAACCATGTCTCATATGTATAATGTGTTTATCACATAATGTATGGTGCCCCGCCCACTAATCCTACAAGTATTTAGATCTGAGTTGCAAACGCCACACATTACCAGAAATTCAAATAAAATGTGAGATTGTTCGATATATAGTATTGTTTAGATTGTTTGATATTTAGTTGTAAGCTGCAAACGCCGCACATTATCACAAATTCAAATAAAGTGTGAGATTGTTCGCTGTATAGTATGGTTTAGATTGTTCGACATTTAGCTGTGAGTTGCAAACGCCATGCATTATCACGTTATGGTATAACATGTGCAAAACCACAACACGCGTATCACCGCTATATTCATGCATGCATATGTTTATAACACTATGCTCTCCTATTCAAATATATGAATCCCCTTTCATATCAAATTATCATCTTTGTTAGTCTCTTACACCCACACAATCCTCTAACCTTTGTAGCTAGCACTAACTTTCACTCGTGCATGCACACGCCCTCCTCGCCCTCCCCCTCCCTCAGCATTCTATCCATCGCGCACATTCTTTTTTTCTTTAGGTCGTTCTCCCACAGTCTCCAGAACTCCTTTTCGACACAGACCGATCGATAAACCTCTCCTGCCTACAACATACACACTCACCTTCCATGTCCTCCTTTCTGTGTCCATGCCTCGTGTCTCTCATACGGTCCCACACACGTGTAAATTTTCGCCCCTCTTTTCATCGATCTCACAATCGCACACTCCTCCCCCTATCTAGCTAGTAGCCCGGCATCTCGCACCACCTCCTATCTCCATTATCTTTGTCTATTCGTCTCGCTTGGACTTATTTGCCTCTAGCAAATGGATGTACATTGACCGATCTCCCGCTATACATATAGCTAGCTAGGTCCTTATAACTCTTTTTCCCCACGCGTCGATCGATCTACCTCATTAGTTATGTCTCTCCCTTCCTCAGACAAACAACAATTGATCTACCGATCTAGTTAGGTTTGCTTACGAAACACATGCTTCCCCTTCATCATCCATGCATACGTCCCGACACATCTATCACGCATAGGCACACACAGAAACACATCCCCACTCTTATTCATAATATTGCAGTTCTACCATCAGTTTGTCTAGTAGGCCTCTCCCACCATCTTCGAGAAGCAACTCCATCACCCATCCAGCACTCTACCCCTATCCCTCCCCCTCTCTCTCTCTCTCTCTCTCTGTCCCAACCTATTTCCCGTCCTTCAGTCATGTATGGATGTCGACTGATCTCCCTCAAGACATAGCTGGGTCTCTCCTTCTCAACACATATACGAGTCGTTCTACTTCTCTAGTTAGGCCTCTTCCTACCCCCTCCTCCCCCCACACACACCGATACGTCGAGCTCTCTAGTCAGTCTCCCGGCCACACACAAACTTGTCCTGTGCCCTCCGACGTTCCGGTAGGTCAGTCGCCCTATGTCTTTGACTTGCACACACACAATTTCGATGGCTCTCTTCATCGATCTCGCACCCACCAACTTGATCCTCTCTTCGACTTTATCGATATCTATGACCCCTCCCTCTCCTCTCGTGGATCGCCACCTCTATATAAGATATCGATAGGCCTCTATTTCACACACATTGCATGTGTCAAATTTTTGTTTGAGATGTCATCGACACATATTCCCACAAATACATTCACGAAATCACCCCCCCCAAACAAAAAACACTCACGAACGCACACGCCATCTGTCTAGGTTTGTATCTCTCTCTCACACACCCACGTAGGTGGGGGACATGCACGAAGATAAGAGGTGCAAGCACGGCGCACGTACTCCCGCCTCCTTCCCAAACACACCCGCGCGGGTACACGGTGGACCTCATTTTTGTACGAAAAGGCATCCCACATGGTAATTTGACACATGTACTGGTTGTCCACTTGATGGAGGATCGTCTACCATGGGTGAACAAACAAATTGCGACTTGACGTGTTATGTTAAAAAAGAGGCAAACCATGTGGGGCCTACCTTAGAGGCAATGCTCTATACAATCGGGATGCTCTGTGCGTATTACTTTTGATGTGTCCCGTGAACTCGCAGAACGAGGAGAAGCTTGCTTAGTACACCGTCTCCCCCGCCCACGGGCGCGGTGGCTCGCAGGATGAGGTGAAGCTTGCTTACTACGCCTTACGCCCGCTCCGTCGCCCACGCGCGCGGTGGCTCGCAGGACGACGAGCAAATTTTGCTACTCCCTCTGTTTACTCCTCGTCCCTACCTTGGTTAGAGAGATTATCATATTGTTTGGAATATATGTCCTTTAGTAGATTTCAATATGAACTACTAGTACATACTCCAAACACTGATGTATATAAACGTATTTTAGAGTGTAGATTCACTCATTTTGCTTCGTATGTAGTCAATATTGAAATGGACGTAATAGTACGCACTCTCCCTCGCCCAGGTGGTGGACGTGCAACAATTCATTCGGTCTCATATAGCCAGAATGATATATACTGCTGTACCATTATTACTCGACTTCCCAAAGAGGCGAAGAGCTGTGACACTCCAAAAATTTTTAGTTGGTTTTCTTCAAAAACTTTATTAGTCCTGTAGAAGAATCATTTAAAAACCCTTCCAAAAATATCTCTCAAAACTTTTTCCCCTTTGGCAAGGTTTCTATTTTGGCATCTTCTTCAACTATGGTGTTGGTTACTTAAAAACCTTTCTTCTGATTCTCTCCCTCTCAAATTTAATTTTTGAAATTTATTTTTCTTTTAAAAATAAAACCCTAGGAATTGTTTTTGAGTCTTCTCTTATATTGAAAAAACCACTCATGATTTTACCATGCCTCATATGGTAAAACCTCCCAAAAACCCTCCTTCCACTTTGGGGCAAAGAAAATATTATGTCACAACAGTTCCAACTCATTCCTGAATTTTATTTCATTTGTTTCTTTTCCCAAAACAATTCTGTCAATATTTTTGAACATAGGTGTATTGCAAAGCAAGTACCTTAATGCCTTTGAGCTTTGGTCTCAAATCAATTTCTCTGGATAGTCCCTAGCACCCACAACCTAGAACCATCAAGATCTACTCTTCTTCTGTTCAAAATTTTCAAATTTCAGCTTCTGCAAGTTTGGACCAGATTTGGCAAATTTTGTGAAATTCATATCTCCTCTTCTCCAAAAATTCCACCAAAATTCAGGCAACCTCCAGTTGCAATGAGAAGCCACTCCACCAAAAATCAGCTCAAGGAAAAATCCCCACATGTCGAAAACATTCTCTCGAACACCTAGCATGCACTGTAACTTTGCACTTTCAGAAAAATTCAGACTTTCAGAATTTCAGTTTCGTCAGAGGCTGGTCACTTGTCAACTGTGCACTTGGTGCTTGGCGCATGACTCCTCCTCCCTGTCCAGAGCGCCGCACGGGCACTTGGCCGGTTCCTGGCGTCGGTGGCACCATGGCCCGATCGCGCCGGCGTCTTCCGCAGCGTCGGGACCTCCCGTGGCGGCCAACAGGAGGGCACCCTGCGGCACAACGCCGTTCGGCACCGCCCACGCTACCTGGGAGCTCCGCGTGGCCATCTCCCTTGCCAGCGCACGCATGCAGCACGTCGCCGTGGCCCGGCACACACGGGGCGCGCCCTCTGCCGCCGACATGCCGCACGGCCGTTCCGTCGGGGACAGGCCGTAACCACCACTACCTCACTGAGTTAGGCACCAGAATGGACTCAGTGCTCCGTCTAGTCGATGCTCAAGCTCCTAAACCCACCGTCCCGCCACCGCACCGCCGTAATCGCTCGCCAGACTTATCCCGTTCTTGGCAACCACCTCGGGCCGGCTATATATAGCGCCTCCAAGCTCGCTCTCGACCCCGCACACGTCCACCACCTCACCAGATCCCGCCCAGCCACTGGAAGAGCATCGAGGGGCCCTTCCCCCTCAACTCCGGCCACCTCCGTCCGCTTCAGGCTCCGACAGCGTTCTAGCTGGTGAGAGCTCCTCCATCGCCCTGGGCTTGCCCGTAGCCTCATGGCACCTCTAGCAGGCTAAACCCCACTCCAATTTGACCTCAACAGCTCTCTCCGACGAGACCCACGACTTCCCGAACCACCGTCCGCCGGAGCAAGGGCCATCGTCGACATGGTGCTCGTCGGCGACCACCACCACCACCCACCGACGCGGAAGGGTGCGCTGATCACAGAGGTACCCCCCGATCCCCTTGCCTCGCCGTGGATCGCCGCCAGCGACCACCGCGGCTCTCGGGCACCGACGAAGCTCTGCCGCCTCTTTTGAATATTCAAACCTGACGGATGGGACCCGCCCGTCAGCCTCTACTTTCTTTTTTTTGAACCATTTTCCGAAAGCGTATTCTGGCAAAGGCGCTTTCTAATCTGAAACGTTTTCTGGATTTTTCCGCTTAGACCCCTGAGAGTTTTCTGTTTCATTACAGAAAGGTCCTTGGACCAAAACTCTTATAACTTTTAAATAGAAAAGGATTTTTGAGTGATTATTTTTCTGTCCTCTTCAAAATTTTGTCGAGTTTTTTATCAGATTTATTTGAAAATTATTTGGAATAGTTTTGTGAACCCCATGGTATTTATGTTAGTGCGTGTATTTTTGAAGGCCATAGATACCGAAGGAGGTGACGGAACCGCGAATCTCACCGAGCTAGGCCCCGACTACTCCGAACCAGGCAAGCATGTTTGAACTTTTGATATGATGAGTGTTTGGGCATGTTTGCATATATTAGTGTCATGGCATGTTCATGAGCATCTCGATGAAAGTTTTATCATGTAAAAAGTTGAGACAAGTGAATTTCGGGAATCCATGAGTTGTTGGAAACTAGTTGCATGGCCATGAGTTGGCATGGAAATGGGTAAGATGGCAGTGTTGTAGCATGCCAGTCTTATGCCCGACCGTTGACCCAGTGTCAACATAAATCAGTCTAGTTCCGTCCGTTTACCCTCCCGTACTACCACACGTTTTCCGCAAGGGATACGGCTAAGTAAGTTGCAAACCGCTTCCTGGTACACACCAAATTGAGAGGCCGGTATGAGGGTTCCATGGCCCTGGATTAAAGCCTATCATCCGGTCAGGGGGCATGGGTGTTTCCGGTTGGGACCGAGAGGGGGGCACCCCTTAGAGCGTGCGTATATAAATTTGATCCCATGCTATTCGAGATTGTGATCTCCCTGTCTTAAAGTTTTGCTTGAACGATGTCTAGGGTGATCCCTGACACCGTGAGGTTGGATGGGTGTGTACTGGTTAGATGTGTTTTCTTCCGAAACACCGTAAACGGAACTAGTCCTTCGCGACTACGGAAATCCGTTGGCTGTGGGCTTTCTAGTACAAACTCTACAGAGTTCAATAATTCCCTCGAATCATCTTATCCATATCCAAGTTCTATGTTTATCTTATCTTGTCAAGAGTCAGTCTTGGTGACAAAAACTCTGGTGAGCCACATGAGTATTAAGTCCGGTTAACGTTTATTCCGGTGAATGGACTAACCCGTTATTTATCACATGTTGAATATTTACCGGTGAGCATTAATTCTTGCAAGTTATGAATAATAGGTATAAGCCCTTTCTGCGATGTCGCTCAGACGTCCGACTGCGGCATTGTCTTTTACTTTTGATATAAGCCCTTTTTGCGATGTCGCTCAGACGTCCGACTGTGGCATTGTTATCATTTACTTTTGATATAAGCCCTTTCTGTGATGTCGCCCAGACGTCCGAATACGGTATTATTATTTACTTTTGATATAAGCCCTTTCTGTGATGTCGCCCAGACGTCCGACTGCGGCATTATTATTTACTTTGGATATAAGCCCTTTCTGTGATGTCGCTCAGACGTCCGACTGTGGCATGCATGTATTTTCTTTCAATATAAGCCCTTTATGTGGTGTCGCTTAGACGCCCGACTGCGGCATGTTTTACTTATTTTTTCACCCTTCGACGTGTCGCTTCAGACACCCGATCGGTTTTCAGTTTATTTTATTGGGTTTTCGAGCGGACTACCGCCGACTCCCTTTTTACTTACCTTGTTATACTAAGTTGAATGTGCATTGTTAAATTACTCTCGACTCATTCATGCATGCATTTTGTTATATCTATTGTCCGAACTGTCTTGCGAGTACTTTCAAAGTACTCACCTGGCTTGTTGATTTGGCCAGATGCTGACGAAGGCGATCTCCTGGATGAAGAGTTCGATAGTGAGTCCAACGCCTAGAGGAGTCCCAGTCAGTCTCGTGCGACCCTGGATTTGGCCATTGTATTATATCCGCTTCCGCTACCCAAATAAATTCATTGAGCCTCACCTCGACGCTTGATGAGCCGCCAGTTTAGTAGTCATATTAACCACGTCACTGTGTATATCACCAAATCACTTTTATCTCGAGTCAGTAGTAAGCCACTCCACACCGCTGTGTCATACCCGCCTCTATGTGTAATTATTGGCGTGCTTATAATAATTGTTGAGCAGCCTCTGCTCGACCCTGTAAAATATTAGGTACTACTGGCTTATTGTATCATGTTTTGTCTACCAGTACGGAGGAATTTTCTTCACGTTGGGATTAAATGATCGGTTTCTCAATAAATATTTTTATTGGAAAAACGGTCGTGACAAGCTTGGTACTAGAGCCAGGCTGACTGTAGGAAACCACTAGGCTCGAGTGCTAATCGGTTATTAGCGTAACACAAGTGATTCATGATTTTTTTTTCAAATGTAGTCATTTTCTGACAGTCAGCATAAATTTATGATCTGACCATTCAGAAATTTTGCCTACTTTTGTAGATGGCCGGCAACAACTGCGAGTCTCAGATGTTCGCCAACGAGCCCGATGGGTTTGTCAAGCTTCTCTCCTTCATCGTCCAGGTCACGATGGGGCCATCCATGCGCCCAGTCTTCACACTCTATCAGCACAAGATCAACGACCGTCTGACCATGAACCAGGCCGCGGTGCAATTCAAGGGAGGGCGTGTTGAATTACGCCGCTTCCGGTTCTTGGGAAGAGCCATGCCTACGGAGAAGCATGCTATGCAGATGGCAGCCCGTGAGGCGATAGCTCGTCTTAGGGAAGTCCTTCCTTCGATGCATACTCGTCGTTACCGCTACCTTCCGTGCCACGTGACGTACGCCTGCCACTACTCATACTCTTGCCCCAGAGGGGAGCGAGACGAGGCTTTTGAGATGCTCGTCGGGTATCTCCGGGCTCTGGAGGCAGCCTTCGACAACCTGGTGGATGACTTCGTGGCTGCCCGCATGGACTCAGTCCATGGCTGTACCGCCAACAGGAGGGAGCTCCTGCACACGGCACCGCCACTGTCTTTCGTCTCGTCCTCAGCATCTTATGCACCTACCACTCCCGCCACTGCTTGTCGCCTGCCATCCGCCGAAGAATTCAACCAAGTTATTGCGCCAACACCAGTCCGCTCTGCACCACCCATGGCGCCCACTCCTGTCCGTGTTGTTCCACATAGGACACCCGCTCCATCTACTCAGCGCAGCACGTCACGTCTGGAGCCTATTAGCGAGGAGGAGGTTGAGTCCCCAGCCTCTCTACGCCTCACCCTCGGCAGGGCAAAGGAGATCCTCACCATCTCCTCCGACTGAGTACGCTTAGCCTCCATGCGTTGTACTGCTGTGAGAAGTAGTTGCTTGTACATCATGTAGGAACTGGAGAAGTGCACTAGCCTAAATAACATGTCAGGATATGTACACATATCCTGAGTGATGTATTGTATAATTACTGCTTGCGTGTAAGATATGTAATGAGCAGTCCTTCTCCGTGCGCAAACGTTTATTCTCTTGAAAAATCTTCGAGCATTTGAGACTTCTTCCATCTTCATGAATTTATTGACTTTTGCGACCCAAATTTCTTTTCTTATGAGTTTCACAAAATATGTCCCCAAAGTGAACAATGTCTCGTCCTTGGACGCGCTCCATGCCAACTCCGCTAGAGCAAATTATGACACACATCCCAGCAACAATTTCACACAGGGGCAGTCAAGTCAACAAGACAGTGAAACAACACTTTCCCAAATGTGCCGCCTTTATGAGCAAAGTCATCAACAACATCAGGAAATAATGAACCAAGTCATCAATATGGGAAATCACCGTGGACAGTATCAGCAACAATCCAAGTTATCTGAGCTACAGAAGACGCGTCCCCAAACATTTTCCCATACTGACAAACCTCTTGAGGCCGAAGAGTGGCTTCGAGACATGGAAAGGAAATTAATTATTGCACAGTGTTCAGATCTCGAGAAAGTACTATATGCACCGCACTATCTCACTGGAGCAGCTGCATCATGGTGGGAAAATTTCCTACACATGCACCCCAACGAAAATAATATAACTTGGGAGGATTTCAAAGAAGGTTTTCGTGGGGCACATATTCCTAAAAAGTCTTATGAAGATCAAGAAGAGAGAATTTGATGACCTCAAACAAAGGACCATGACAGTGTCAGAATACAACAGTCAATTTACTCTGTTATCTCGCTACGCCAACGAAGAGCGTATGTCTGAAAGCAAGAAGATGGACAAATTTCTAGACGGTCTGGCGCCCGCACTTAAATGCCAATTGGTTGTACACACCTTCCCAGATTTCAAGACACTAGTGGATAAGGCCATTACCTTGGAAAATGAGAGACGCAGCCTGGAGGATTTCCGCAAGCGAAAAAGGGACCAAACTAATCTTGCTCGCAACCATCGAAGCAAGACGGATTTTCAGAAAGGTGGGACACACAAACCCACGACAAACGTCTCACGCCCAGTCAAGAATTTCCATGCGAGGGACAAGGAGTTCACATATCGCCCAGGCGTTACTTGCTACACTTGTGGAGAAGAAGGACACTATGCCAAGCAATGTCCCAAGCCAAGGAACTCGACCCCAAAGACGAACGATGGTGGCAATAATTCAGCACCCAAGCGAAACAATTTCAACCCCAATAACAACCACAGGAAGGGTCATCTGAACCACGTGACGAAATAGGAAGCGCAGAATGCCCCGGATATCGTACTCGGTACGTTTCCTGTCAACACAATACCTGCCATGGTTTTGTTTGATTCTGGAGCTTCTCACTCATTCGTTTCGAAAAGTTTTGCCTTGCAAAATAATTTTTTCGATGCTCCCTTTGGAAAAAATCTATGATCGTCAAGTCCCCTGGGATTAAGCAAGTTACCCAGAGTTATTGCCAAGGAGTGAATATTCAGATTGAAGGATTGAAGTTTCACACAAATCTTATCGTGTTGGAAAATAAAGGGCTGGATGTCATCCTAGGGATGGATTGGTTAACCACCAACAAGGGTTTTATTGACTGTTTCAACCGGACCGTGATTCTCACCCACCACCACGGGAAGACCATAAAAGTTTCAGCCAAGGAAAGAAAAATATCCCGGCAACCAAGATTGAACAAGGTGGATATTTCTCAATTAAGCAAGGTTCCAGTAGTATGTGAATTTCCAGACGTATTCCCCAAGAACTCTCAGGCATGCCACCAGACCGAGAGATAGAATTCAACATTGGGCTAGCACCTGGAACCGCCCCCATATACAAGAAACCATACAGAATGGCACCATCTGAATTGGTAGAATTGAAGAAACAAATAAAAGAATTACTGGACAAAGGATATATACGAGCCAACTCCTCACCTTGGGGTTCACCAATCTTATTTGCCAAAAAGAACGATGGAACACTGAGATTGTGTATCGACTATCGAGCACTAAACAAGGTCACAATCAAGAACAAATATCCGATGCCGCGAATTAATGATTTGTTTGATCAGCTCGCTCAAGCCAAGGTGTTCTCAAAAATTGACTTAAGGTCGGGATACCATCAATTAAAAGTACGCACAGAAGATATTCCCAAGACGGCATTCACCTCCAGAAACAGATTGTATGAGTTCACAGTAATGCCATTTGGACTGACAAACGCCCCCACATATTTTGTTCACCTCATGAACAAAGTATTTATGAAATTTATGGACAAGTTTGTTGTGGTATTCATCGACGATATTCTGATATACTCCAAGACACCAGAAGAGCACGCTGAACATCTCCGACTTGTACTAGGAGAACTCAGGAAACATCAATTATACGCCAGGTTCAGCAAGTGTGAATTTTGGCTAAGACAGTAGGTTTTCGGGCCACGATCGACCCAAGAGGGTATTGCCGTGAGACCCGAAAAATTCAAGGCCGTGCTTGGCTGGAAACCACCAGCCAGCGTTACATGACGCGAAGTTTTACGGGAATGGCAGGTTACTACCAAGATTCATTGAAGGATTTTCCACAATAGCAAAGCCGATGACGCAATTACTCAAGAAAGACAAGAAGTTTGAATGGACGGAAGCTTGCGAGAAAAGTTTCCAAGAACTAAAAGGAAATTAACAACAGCACCAGATTGATTGTGCGGACATACACAAGAATTTTGAGGTATATTACACGCATCCCGAAAGGGCTCGGTGCGTATTGATGCAAGAAGGCAAGGTAGTCGCATATGTCTCGCACAACTTCGCAAGCATGAGGAAAATTATCCTACTCATGACCTGGAATTGGCACCATTATTCATGCACTCAAGGAATGGAGACACTTTTATTTGAAATCGCTAGAAATATACAGACCATAAAAGCCTCAAGTATATTTTCACACGACCGGAACTGAATTTACGGCAACGACGCTGGTTGGAATTAGTGAAGGATTATGATGTCGGGATCCACTACCATCCAGGCAAAGCAAATATTGTAGCAGATGCTCTAAGTCGGAACCCCAGTCCGAACAACGACAGCCTACCAAACCTGAAACCCGAATTCCGGCAGGAATTTGCTAAACTCAATTTGGCGATGGTCGCCGAAGGCAGTGTGTCGAATTTGGAAATACGGCCTACCCTGATAGAGAAAGTTAAAGAAGCTTAGCATGGGCACCCCAGCATTGAAGGCATAAAACGGAAAGTAAGTTTGGGCAAGGCCTCAGAATTCGTTATCGATAAGCAAGGAATATTGTGGTACGGACATAGACTTTGCGTATCAAATATCAATGACCTCAAACAACAAATCTTAGATGAAGGCCACACCGCCCCGTATTCAATCCATCCTGGAGGAACAAAAATGTACAAGGATCTTCAGGAAACATTTTGGTGGCACGGTATAAAAAGGGACATAGCCACGTTTATTGCGTGTTGTGACTCATGTCAACGCATCAAGGCCGAGCACCAGAAGCCTGCCGGACTATTGCAACCAAATAAGATACCCGAATGGAAATGGGACGAGATTGGAATGGATTTCATTGTTGGGCTATCTCGGTCACGACACGGACATGATGCCATATGGGTCATCACTGATAGACTGACTAAAGTAGCACACTTCATCCCCGTGAAGACAACTCACACCACTCAGAAGCTTGCCAGGCTTTATCTCTCCCATATCGTCTGCTTACATGGAGTTCCAAGGACTATAATATCTGACAGGGGCACACAATTCATCTCCAGATTTTGGGATCACCTGCAATAGGCTCTGGGAACTCAGCTAGCCTTCAGTACAGCATACCCCCCCTCCCCCCCCAGACTGACGGACAAACTGAACACGTAAACAAAATCCTAGAAGACATGCTGAGAGCATGTGTCCTCACTTATGGAACCAACTGGGAGGAAAGCTTGCCATACACAGAGTTTGCATACACCAACAGTTACCAGGCCAGTCTACAGATGGCACCCTTTGAAGCCTTGTACGGGCGGAGATGTCGTACCCCGCTAAATTGGTCAGAGACCGGTGACAGCCGTATCTTCGGCCCAGACATGCTCAAAGAAGCCGAGGAAAAGGTCAAGCTAATCAGGGACCGACTCAAAACAGCTCAAAGCCGACAGAAGAGTTATTATGATCGGAAACACCGTGGGATCAGTTTCGAACCCGGTGAGTTTGTATACCTACGAGTATGTCCTATGAGGGGCCTGCAATGATTCAAGATTAAGGGGAAGCTAGCACCAAGATTCATTGGACCATTCAGCATAGTGGCACGAAGAGGCACGGTAGCCTACCAGCTAGACTTACAAGAAGAATTATCCGATATCCACAACGTGTTTCATGTCTCCCAATTATGGAAGTGCATAAGCAACCCAGAGAAGCAAGTACCCCATAAAAACATCGACGTGCAACCAGACCTCACCTATCGGGAACATCCAGTAAAAATATTAGAGGAGTCTGAAAGGAGGACCCGACAGAAAACCATCAAGTTTTTCAGAGTTCAGTGGAGCAATCACACCGAGAGTGAAGCTACTTGGGAAAGAGAGGACTTTCTTCGAGCAGAGCATCCACACTTATTTGAGAATCAGATGAAATCTCAGGGACGAGATTTTTCCTAAGGGGGTAGGTGTTGTGACACTCCAAAAAATTTTAGTTGGTTTTCTTCAAAAACTTTATTTGTCCTGTAGAAGAATCATTTAAAAACCCTTCCAAAAATCTCTCTCAAAACTTTTCCCCTTTGGCAAGATTTCTATTTTGGCATCTTCTTCAACTATGGTGTTGGTTACTTAAAAACCTTTCTTCCGATTCTCTCCTTCTCAAATTTAATTTTGAAATTTATTTTCTTTTAAAAGAAAACCCTAGGAATTGTTTTTGAGTCTTCTCTTATATTGAAAAACCACTCATGATTTTACCATGCCTCATATGGTAAAACCTCCCAAAAACCCTCCTTCCACTTTGGGGCAATCCAAATATTATGTCACAACAGTTCCAACTCATTTCTGAATTTTATTTCATTTGTTTCTTTTCCCAAAACAATTTTGTCAATATTTTTGAACATAGGTGTATTGCAAAGCAAGTACCTTAATGCCTTTGAGCTTTGGTCTCAAATCAATTTCTCTGGATAGTCCCTAGCACCCACAACCTAGAACCATCAAGATCTACTCTTCTTCTGTTCAAAATTTTCAAATTTCAGCTTCTGCAAGTTTGGACCAGATTTGGCAAATTTTGTGAAATTCATATCTCCTCTTCTCCAAAAATTCCACCAAAATTCAGGCAACCTCCAGTTGCAATGAGAAGCTACTCCACCAAGAATCAGCTCAAGGAAAAATCCCCACATGTTGAAAACATTCTCTCGAACACCTAGCATGCACTGTCACTTTGCACTTTCAGAGAAATTCAGACTTTCAGAATTTCAGTTTCGTCAGAGGCTGGTCACTTGTCAACTGTGCACTTGGCACTTTGCGCATGACTCCTCCTCCCTGTCCAGAGCGCCGCACGGGCACTTGGCTGGTTCCTGGCGTTGGTGGCACCATGGCCCGACCGCGCAGGTGTCTTCCGCGGTGTCGGGACCTCCCGTGGCGGCCAACACGGGGTGGCACCTGCGGCACAACGCCGTTCGGCACCGCCCACGCTACCTGGGAGTTCCGCGTGGCCATCACCCTTGCTAGCGCACACATGCAGCACGTCGCCGTGGCCTGGCACACACGGGGCACGCCCTCTGCCGCCGACATGCCGCACGGTCGTTCCGTCGGGGACAGGCCGTAACCACCACTACCTCGCTGAGTTAGGCACCAGAATGGACTCAGTGCTCTGTTTAGTCGATGCTCAAGCCCCTAAACTCACAGTCCCGCCACTACACCGCCGTAATCGCTCGCCAGACTTATCCCGTTCTCGGCAAGCGCCTCGGGCCGGCTATATATAGCGCCTCCGAGCTCGCTCTCGACCCCGCACACCTCCACCACCTCACCAGATCCCGCCTAGCCACTGGAAGAGCCTCGAGGGGCCCTTCCCCCTCAACTCTGGCCACCTCCGTCCGCTTCGGGCTCTGGCAGCATTCTAGCTGGTGAGAGCTCCTCCATCGCCCTGGGCTTGCCCGTAGCCTCATGGCACCTCTAGGAGGCTAAACCCCACTCCAATTTGACCTCAACAGCTCTCTCCGACGAGACCCACGACTTCCCGAACCACCGTCCGCCGGAGCAAGGGCCGTCGTCGACGTGGTGCTCGCCGGCGACCACCACCACCACCCACCGACGCGGAAGGGTGCGCTGATCACAGAGGTACCCCCCTGATCCCCTTGCCTCGCCATGGATCGCCGTCGGCGACCACCGCGGCTCTCGGGCACCGACGAAGCTCTGCCGCCTCTTTTGAATATTCAAACCTGACGGGTGGGACCCGCCCGTCAGCTTCTCCTTTCTTTTTTTTTGAATCGTTTTCCGAAAGCGTATTCTGGCAAAGGCGCTTTCTAATCTGAAACGTTTTCTGGATTTTTCTGCTTAGACCCCTGAGAGTTTTCGGTTTCATTACAGAAAGGTCCTTGGACCAAAACTCTTATAACTTTTAAACAGAAAATGATTTTGGAGTGATTCTTTTTCTGTCCTCTTCACAATTGTGTCTAGTTTTTTATCAGATTTATTTGAAAATTATTTGGAATATTTTTGTGCACCCCAGGGTATTTACGTTAGTGCGTGTATTTTTGAATGCCGTAGATACCGAAGGAGGTGACGAAACCGCGAATCTCACGAAGCTAGGCCCGGACTACTCCGAACTAGGCAAGCATGTTTGAACTTTTGATATGATGAGTGTTTGGGCATGTTTGCATATATTAGTGTCATGGCATGTTCATGAGCATCTCGATGAAAGTTTTATCATGTAAAAAATTGAGACAAGTGAATTTCGGGAATCCATGAGTTGTTGGAAACTAGTTGCATGGCCATGAGTTGGCATGGAAATGGGTAAGATGGAAGTGTTGTATCATGCCAGTCTTATGCCCGACCGTTGACCCAGTGTCAACATATATCAGTCCAGTTCCGTCCGTTTACCCTCCCGTACTACCACACATTTTCCGCAAGGGATACGGCTTAGTAAGTTGCAAACCGCTTCCTGGTACAAACCAAATCGAGAGGCCGGGATGAGGGTTCCATGGCCCTGGATTAAAGCCTATCATCCGGTCAGCGGGCATGGGTGTTTCCGGTTGGGACAGAGAGGGGGGCACCCCTTAGAGCGCGCGTATATAAATTTGATCCCATGCTATTCGAGATTGTGATATCCCCGTCTTAAAGTTTTGCTTGAACGATTTCTAGGGTGATCCCTGACACCGTGAGGTTGGATGGGTGTGTACTGGTTAGATGTGTTTTCTTCCGAAACACCGTAAACGGAACTAGTCCTTCGCGACTACGGAAATCCGTTGGCTGTGGGCTTTCGAGTACAAACTCTGCAGAGTTCAATAATTCCCTCGAATCATCTTATCCATATCCAAGTTCTATGTTTATCTTATCTTGTCAAGAGTCAGTCTTGGTGACAAAAACTCTGGTGAGCCACATGAGTATTAAGTCCGGTTAACGTTTATTCCGGTGAATGGACTAACCCGTTATTTATCACATGTTGAATATTTACCGGTGAGCATTAATTCTTGCAAGTTATGAATAATAGGTATAAGCCCTTTCTGCGATGTCGCTCAGACGTCCGACTGCGGCATTGTCTTTTACTTTTGATATAAGCCCTTTCTGCGATGTCGCTCAGACGTCCGACTGTGGCATTGTTATCATTTACTATTGATATAAGCCCTTTCTGTGATGTCGCCCAGACGTCCGACTGCGGCATTTTTATTTACTTTTGATATAAGCCCTTTCTGTGATGTCGCCCAGACGTTCGACTGCGGCATTATTATTTACTTTGGATATAATCCCTTTCTGTGATGTCGCTCAGACGTCCGACTGTGGCATGCATGTATATTCTTTCAATATAAGCCCTTTATGTGGTGTCGGTTAGACGCCCGACTGCGGCATGTTTTACTTATTTGTTCACCCTTCGAGGTGTCGCTTTAGACACCCGATCGGTTTTCAGTTTATTTTATTGGGTTTTCGAGCGGACTACTGCCGACTCCCTTTTTACTTACCTTGTTATACTAAGTTGAATGTGCATTGTTAAATTACTCTCGACGCATTCATGCATGCATTTTGTTATATCTATTGTCTGAACTGTCTTGCGAGTACTTTCAAAGTACTCACCTGGCTTGTTGATTTGGCCAGATGCTGATGAAGGCGATCTCATGGATGAAGAGTTCGATAGCGAGTCCGACGCCTAGAGGAGTCCCAGTCAGTCTCGTGCGACCCTGGATTTGGCCATTGTATTATATCCGCTTCCGCTACCCAAATAAATTCATTGAGCCTCACCTCGACGCTTGATGAGCCGCCAGTTTAGTAGTCATATTAACCACTCCACTGTGATATATCACCAAATAACTTTTATCTCGAGTCCGTAGTAAGCCACCCCACACCGCTGTGTCATACCCGCCTCTATGTGTAATTACTGGCGTGCTTGTAATAATTGTTGAGCAGCCTCTGCTCGACCCTGTAATATATTAGGTACTACTGGCTTATTGTATCAAGTTTTGTCTACCAGTACGGAGGAATTTTCTTCACGCTGGGATTAAAAGATCGGTTTCTCAATAAATATTTTTATTGGAAAACCGGTCGTGACAAGCTAGGTACCAGAGCCAGGCTGACTGTAGGAAACCACTAGGCTCGAGTGCTAATCGGTTATTAGCGTAACAAAACTGATTCATATTTTTTTTTCAAATGTAGTCATTTTCTGACAGTCAGCATAAATTTATGATCTGACCATTCAGAAATTTTGCCTACTTTTGTAGATGGCCGGCAACAACTGCGAGTCTCAGATGTTCGCCAACGAGCCCGATGGGTTTGTCAAGCTTCTCTCCTTCATCGTCCAGGTCACGATGGGGCCATCCAGGCGCCCAGTCTTCACACTCTATCAGCGCAAAATCAACGACCGTCTAACCACGCACCAGGCCGCGGTGCAATTCAAGGGAGGGCGTGTTGAATTACGCCGCTTTCGGTTCTTGGGAAGAGCCATGCCTACGGAGAAGCATGCTGTGCAGATGGCAGCCCGTGAGGCGATAGCTCATCTTAGGGAAGTCCTTCCTTCGATGCAGACTCGTGATTACCGCTACATTCCGTGCCACGTGACGTACGCCTTCCACTACTCATACTCTTGCCCCAGAGGGGAGCGAGACGAGGCTTTTGAGATGCTCGTCGGGTATCTCTGGGCTCTGGAGGCAGCCTTCGACATCCTGGTGGATGACTGCGTGGCTGCCCGCATGGACTCAGTCCATGGCTGTGCCGCCAACAGGAGGGAGCTCCTGCACATGGCACCGCCATTGACTTTCGTCTCGTCCTCAACATCTTATGCACCTACCACTCCCGCCACTGCTCGTCGCCTGCCATCCACCGAAGAATTCAACCAAGTTATTGCGCCAACACCAGTCCGCTCTGCACCACCCATGGTGCCCACTCCTGTCTGTGTTGTTCCACATAGGACACCCGCTCCATCTACTCAGCGCAGCATGTCACGTCTGGAGCCTATTAGCGAGGAGGAGGTTGAGTCCCCAGCCTCTCTACGCCTCACCCTCGGCAGGGCAAAGGAGATCCTCACCATCTCCTCCGACTGAGTACGCTTAGCCGCCATGCGTTGTGCTGCTGTGAGAAGTAGCTTGCTTGTGCATCATGTAGGAACTGGAGAAGTGCACTAGCCTAAATAACATGTCAGGATATGTACACATATCCTGAGTGATGTACTGTATAATTACTGCTTGCGTGTAAGATATGTAATGAGCACTCCTTCTCCGTGCGCAAACGTTTATTCTCTTGAAAAATCTTGGAGCATTTGAGACTTCTTCCGTCTTCATGAATTTATTGACTTTTGCGACCCAAATTTCTTTTCTTATGAGTTTCACAAAATATGTCCCCAGAGTGAACAATGTCTCGTCCTTGGACGCGCTCCATGCCAACTCCGCTAGAGCAAAATTATGACACACAACCCAGCAACAATTTCACACGAAAGGGGCAGTCAAGTCAACAGGACAGTGAAACAGCACTTTCCCAAATGTGCCGCCTTTATGAGCAAAGTCAGCAACAACATCAGGAAATAATGAACCAAGTCATCAATATGGGAAATCACCGTGGACAGTATCAGCAACAATCCAAGTTATCTGAGCTACAGAAGAAGCGTCCCCAAACATTTTCCCATACTGACAAACCTCTTGAGGCCGAAGAGTGGCTTCGAGACATGGAAAGGAAATTAATTATTGCACAGTGTCCAGACCTCGAGAAAGTACTATTTGCACCGCACTATCTCACTGGACCAGCTGCATCGTGGTGGGAAAATTTCCTACACATGCACCCCAACGAAAATAATATAACTTGGGAGGATTTCAAAGAAGGTTTTTGTGGGGCACATATTCCTAAAAAGTCTTATGAAGATCAAGAAGAGAGAATTTGATGACCTCAAACAAAGGACCATGACAAGTGTCGAATACAACGATCAATTTACTCATACCTCGCCACGCCAACGAAGAGCGTGTGTGAAAGCAAGAAGATGGAGAAATTTCTAGACGGTCCGGCGCCCGCACTTAAATGCCAACTGGTTGTACACACCTTCCCAGATTTCAAGACACTAGTGGATAAGGCCATTACCTTGGAAAATGAGAGACGCAACCTGCAGGATTTCCGCAAGCGAAAAAGGGACCAAACTAATCTTGCTCGCAACCATCGAAGCAAGATGGATTTTCAGAAAGGTGGGACACACAAACCCACGACAAACGTCTCACGCCCAGTCAAGAATTTCCATGCGAGGGACAAGGAGTTCACATATCGCCCAGGCGTTACTTGCTACGCTTGTGGAGAAGAAGGACACTATGCCAAGCAGTGTCCCAAGCCAAGGAACTCGACCCCAAAGCTGAACGACGGTGGAAATAATTCAGCACCCAAGCGAAACAATTTCAACCCCAATAACAACCACAGGAAGGGTCATCTGAACCACGTGACGAAAGAGGAAGCGCAGAATGCCCCGGATATCGTACTCGGTACGTTTCCTGTCAACACAATACCTGCCATGGTTTTGTTTGATTCTGGAGGTTCTCACTCATTCGTTTCGAAAAGTTTTGCCTTGCAAAATAATTTTTTCGATGCTCCCTTTGGAAAAATCTATGATCGTCAAGTCCCCTGGGATTAAGCAAGTTACCCAGAGTTGTTGCCAAGGAGTGAATATTGAGTTTGAAGGATTGAAGTTTCACGCAAATCTTATCGTGTTGGAAAATAAAGGGCTGGATGTCATCCTAGGGATGGATTGGTTAACCACCAACAAGGGTTTTATTGACTGTTTCAACCGGACCGTGATTCTCACCCACCACCACGGGAAGACCATAAAAGTTTCAGCCAAGGAAAGAAAAATATCCCGGCAACCAATATTGAACAAGGTGGATATTTCTGAATTAAGCAAGGTTCCAGTAGTATGTGAATTTCCAGACGTATTCCCCGAAGAACTATCAGGCATGCCACTAGACCGAGAGATAGAATTCAGCATTGAGCTAGCACCCGGAACCGCCCCCATATACAAGAAACCATACAGAATGGCACCATCTGAATTGGTAGAATTGAAGAAACAAATAAAAGAATTACTGGACAAAGGATATATACGAGCCAGCTCCTCACCTTGGGGTTCACCAATCTTATTTGCAAAAAAGAAGGATGGAACACTGAGATTGTGTATCGACTATCGAGCACTAAACATGGTCACAATCAAGAACAAATATCCGATGCCGCGAATTAATGATTTGTTTGATCAGCTCGCTCAAGCCAAGGTGTTCTCAAAAATTGACTTAAGGTCAGGATACCATCAATTAAAAGTACGCACAGAAGATATTCCCAAGACGGCATTCACCTCCAGATACAGATTGTATGAGTTCACAAGAATGCCATTTGACCGATAAACGCCCTACATATTTTGTTCACCTCATGAACAAAGTATTTATGAAATTTATGGACAAGTTTGTTGTGGTATTCATCGACGATATTCGATATACTCCAAGACACCGAAGAGCACGCTGAACATCTCCGACTTGTACTAGGAGAACTCAGAAACATCAATTATACGCCAGTTCAGCAAGTGTGAATTTTGGCTAAGACAGTAGGTTTTCGGGCCACGATTGACCCAAGAGGGTATTGCCGTGAGACCCGAAAAAGTCATATTGTACTTGGCTGGAAACCACCAGCCAGCGTTACAGACGTGCGAATTTTTCTGGGAATGGAAGGTTACTACCGAAGATTCATTGAAGGATTTTCCACAATAGCAAAGCCGATGACGCAATTACTCAAGAAAGACATGAAGTTTGAATGGACGGAAGCTTGCAAGAAAAGTTTCCAAGAACTAAAATGGAAATTAACAACAGCACCAGTATTGATTGTGCCAGACATACACAAGAATTTTGAGGTATATTGCGACCATCCCGAAAGGGGCTCGGGTGCGTACTGATGCAAGAAGGCAAGGTAGTCGCATATGTCTCCAGACAACTTCGCAAGCATGAGGAAAATTATCCTACTCATGACCTGGAATTGGCACCAGTTATTCATGCACTCAACGAATGGAGACACTTTTTATTTGGAAATCGTTGTGAAATATACACAGACCATAAAAGCCTCAAGTATATTTTCACACAACCGGAACTGAATTTACGGCAACGACGCTGGTTGGAATTAGTGAAGGATTATGATGTCGGGATCCACTACCATGCAGGCAAAGCAAATATTGTAGCAGATGCTCTAAGTCGGAACCCTAGTCCGAACAACGACAACCTACCAAACCTGAAACCCGAATTCCGGCAGGAATTTGCTAAACTCAATTTGGCGATGGTCGCCGAAGGCAGTGTGTCGAATTTAGAAATACGGCCTACCCTGATAGAGAAAGTTAAAGAGGCTCAGCATGGGCAACCCAGCATTGAAGGCATAAAACGGAAAGTAAGTTTGGGCAAGGCCTCAGAATTCGTTATCGATAAGCAAGGAATATTGTGGTACGGACATAGACTTTGCGTACCAAATATCAATGACCTTAAACAGCAAATCTTAGCTGAAGGCCACACCGCCCCGTATTCAATCCATCCTGCAGGAACAAAAATGTACAAGGATCTTCAGGAAACATTTTGGTGGCACGGTATAAAAAGGGACATAGCCACGTTTATTGCGTGTTGTGACTCATGTCAACGCATCAAGGCCGAGCACCAGAAGCCAGCCGGACTATTGCAACCAAATAAGATACCCGAATGGAAATGGGACGAGATTGGAATGGATTCCATTGTTGGGCTACCTCGGTCACGACACGGACATGATGCCATATGGGTCATCACTAATAGACTGACTAAAGTAGCAAACTTCATCCCCGTGAAGACAACTCACACCACTCAGAAGCTTGCCAGGCTTTATCTCTCCCGTATCGTCTGCTTACATGGAGTTCCAAGGACTATAATATCTGACAGGGGCACACAATTCATCTCCAGATTTTGGGATCACCTGCAACAGGCTCTGGGAACTCAGCTAGCCTTTAGTACAGCATACCCCCCCCCCCCCAGACCGACGGACAAACTGAACGCGTAAACAAAATCCTAGAAGACATGCTAAGAGCATGTGTCCTCACTTATGGAACCAGTTGGGAGGAAAGCTTGCCATACGCAGAGTTTGCATACAACAACAGTTACCAGGCCAGTCTAGAGATGGCACCCTTTGAAGCCTTGTACGGGCGGAGATGTCGTACCCCGCTAAATTGGTCAGAGACCGGTGATAGCCGTATCTTCAGCCCAGACATGCTCAAAGAAGCCGAGGAAAAGGTCAAGCTAATCAGGGACCGACTCAAAACAGCTCAAAGCCGACAGAAGAGTTATTATGATCGGAAACACCGTGGGATCAGTTTCGAACCCGGTGAGTTTGTATACCTACGAGTATCTCGTATGAGGGGCCTGCAATGATTCAAGATTAAGGGGAAGCTAGCACCAAGATTCATTGGACCATTCAGCATAGTGGCACGAAGAGGCACGGTAGCCTACCAGCTAGACTTACCTGAAGAATTGTCCGATATCCACAACGTGTTTCATGTCTCCCAATGAAGGAAGTGCGTAAGCAACCCAGAGAAGCAAGTACCCCATAAAAACATCGACGTGCAACCAGACCTCACCTATCGGGAACATCCAGTAAAAATATTAGAAGAGACTGAAAGGAGGACCCGACAGAAAACCATCAAGTTTTTTCAGAGTTCAGTGGAGCAATCACACCGAGAGTGAAGCCACTTTGGAAAGAGAGGACTTTCTTCGAGCAGAGCATCCACACTTATTTGAGAATCAACTGAAATCTCGGAGACGAGATTTTTCCTAAGGGGGTAGGTGTTGTGACACTCCAAAAAATTTTAGTTGGTTTTCTTCAAAAACTTTATTTGTCCTGTAGAAGAATCATTTAAAAACCCTTCCAAAAATCTCTCTCAAAACTTTTTCCCCTTTGGCAAGGTTTCTATTTTGGCATCTTCTTCAACTATGGTGTTGGTTACTTAAAAACCTTTCTTCTGATTCTCTCCTTCTCAAATTTAATTTTTGAAATTTATTTTTCTTTTAAAAAGAAAACCCTAGGAATTGTTTTTGAGTCTTCTCTTATATTGAAAAAACCACTCATGATTTTACCATGCCTCATATGGTAAAACCTCCCACAAACCCTCCTTCCACTTTGGGGCAATCCAAATATTATGTCACAACAGTTCCAACTCATTTCTGAATTTTATTTCATTTGTTTCTTTTCCCAAAACAATTTTGTTAATATTTTTGAACATAGGTGTATTGCAAAGCAAGTACGTTAATGCCTTTGAACTTTGGTCTCAAATCAATTTCTCTGGATAGTCCCTAGCACCCACAACCTAGAACCATCAAGATCTACTCTTCTTCTGTTCAAAATTTTCAAATTTCAGCTTCTGCAAGTTTGGACCAGATTTGTCAAATTTGGTGAAATTCATATCTCCTCTTCTCCAAAAAATTCCACCAAAATTCAGGCAACCTCCAGTTGCAATGAGAAGCCACTCCATCAAAAATCAGCTCAAGGAAAAATCCCCACATGCCGAAAACATTCTCTCGAACACCTAGCATGCACTGTCACTTTGCACTTTCAGAAAAATTCCGACTTTCAGAATATCAGTTTCGTCAGAGGCTGGTCACTTGTCAACTGTGCACTTGGCGCTTTGCGCATGACTCCTCCTCCCTGTCCAGAGCGCCGCACGGGCACTTGGCCGGTTCCTGGCGTCGGTGGCACCATGGCCCGACCGCGCCGGCGTCTTCCGCGGCGTCGGGACCTCCCGTGGCGGCCAACAGGGGGGCACCCTGCGGCACAACGCCGTTCGGCACCGCCCACGCTACCTGGGAGCTCCGCGTGGCCATCTCCCTTGCCAGCGCACGCATGCAGCACGTCGCCGTGGCCTGGCACACACGGGGCGCGCCCTCTGCCGCCGACATGCCGCACGGCCGTTCCGTTGGGGACAGGCCATAACCACCACTACCTCGCTGAGTTAGGCACCAGAATGGACTCAGTGCTCCGTCTAGTCGATGCTCAAGCTCCTAAACCCACCGTCCCGCCACCGCACCGCCGTAATCGCTCGCCGGACTTATCCCGTTCTCGGCAACCGCCTCGGGCCGGCTATATATAGCGCCCCAGAGCTCGCTCTCGACCCCGCACACCTCCACCACCTCACCAGATCCCGCCCAGCCACCGGAAGAGCCTCGAGGGGCCCTTCCCCCTCAACTCCGGCCACCTCCGTCCGCTTCGGGCTCCGGCAGCGTTCTAGCTGGTGAGAGCTCCTCCATCGCCCTGGGCTTGCCCGTAGCCTCATGGCACCTCTAGGAGGCTAAACCCCACTCCAATTTGACCTCAACAACTCTCTCCGACGAGACCCACGACTTCCCGAACCACCGTCCGCCGGAGCAAGGGCCGCCGTCGACGTGGTGCTCGCCGGCGACCACCACCTCCACCCACCGACACGGAAGGGTGCGCTGATCACAGAGGTACCCCCCGATCCCCTTGCCTCGCCGTGGATCGCCGGCGGCGACCACCGCGGCTCTCGGGCACCGACGAAGCTCTGCCGCCTCTTTTGAATATTCAAACCTGACGGGTGGGACCCGCCCGTCAGTCTCTCCTTTCTTTTTTTTCGAACCGTTTTCCGAAAGCGTATTCTGGCAAAGGCGCTTTCTAATCTGAAATGTTTTCTGGATTTTTCCGCTTAGACCCCTGAAAGTTTTCTGTTTCATTACAGAAAGGTCCTTGGACCAAAACTCTTATAACTTTTAAACAAAAAAGGATTTTGGAGTGATTCTTTTTCTGTCCTCTTCAAAATTTTGTCTAGTTTTTTATCAGATTTATTTGAAAAATATTTGGAATATTTTTGTGCACCCCATGGTATTTACGTTAGTGCGTGTATTTTTGAATGTCGTAGATACCGAAGGAGGTGACGGAACCGCGAATCTCATCGAGCTAGGCCCCGACTACTCCGAACCAGGCAAGCATGTTTGAACTTTTGATATGATGAGTGTTTGGGCATGTTTGCATATATTAGTGTCATGGCATGTTCATGAGCATCTCGATGAAAGTTTTATCATGTAAAAAGTTGAGACAAGTGAATTTCGGAAATCCATGACTTGTTGGAAACTAGTTGCATGGCCATGAGTTGGCATGGAAATTGGTAAGATGGCAGTGTTGTAGCATGCCAGTCTTATGCCCGACCGTTGACCCAGTGTCAACATATATCAGTCCAGTTCCGTCCGTTTACCCTCCCGTACTACCACACGTTTTCCGCAAGGGATACGGCTTAGTAAGTTGCAAACCGCTTCCTGGTACACACCAAATCGAGAGGCCGGGATGAGGGTTCCATGGCCCTGGATTAAAGCCTATCATCCGGTCAGGGGGCATGGGTGTTTCCGGTTGGGATCGAGAGGGGGGCACCCCTTAGAGCGCGCGTATATAAATTTGATCCCATGCTATTCGATATTGTGATCTCCCCATCTCAAAGTTTTGCTCGAACGATGTCTAGGGTGATCCCTGACACCGTGAGGTTGGATGGGTGTCTACTGGTTAGATGTGTTTTCTTCCGAAACACCGTGAACGGAACTAGTCCTTCGCGACTACGGAAATCCGTTGGCTGTGGGCTTTCTAGTACAAACTCTGCAGAGTTCAATAATTCCCTCGAATCATCTTATCCATATCCAAGTTCTATGTTTATTTTATCTTGTCAAGAGTCAGTCTTGGTGACAAAAACTCTGGTGAGCCACATGAGTATTAAGTCTGGTTAACGTTTATTCCGGTGAATGGACTAACCCGTTATTTATCACATGTTCAATATTTAGCGGTGAGCATTAATTCTTGCAATTTATGAATAATAGGTATAAGACCTTTCTGCGATGTCGCTCAGACGTCCGACTGCGGCATTGTCTTTTACTTTTGATATAAGCCCTTTCTGCGATGTCGCTCAGACGTCCGACTATAGCATTATTATCATTTACTTTTGATATAAGCCCTTTCTGTGATGTCGCCAGAGCCCCGATCATGCATTATTATTTACTTTTGATATAAGCCCTTTCTGTGATGTCGCCCAGATGTCCGACTGCGGCATTATTATTTACTTTGGATATAAGCCCTTTCTGTGATGTCGCTCAGACGTCCGATTGTGGCATGCATGTATTTTCTTTCAATATAAGCCCTTTATGTGGTGTCGCTTAGACGTCCGAATGCGGCATGTTTTACTTATTTGTTCACCCTTCGAGGTGTCGCTTCAGACACCCGATTGGTTTTCAGTTTATTTTATTGGGTTTTCGAGCGGACTACCGCCGACTCCCTTTTTACTTACCTTGTTATACTAAGTTGAATGTGCATTGTTAAATTACTCTCGACGCATTCATGCATGCATTTTGTTATATCTATTGTCCGAACTGTCTTGCGAGTACTTTCAAAGTACTCACCTGGCTTGTTGATTTGGCCAGATGCTGACGAAGGCGATCTCATGGATGAAGAGTTCGATAGCGAGACCGATGCCTAGAGGAGTCCCAGTCAGTCTCGTGCGACCCTGGATTTGGCCATTGTATTATATCCGCTTCCGCTACCCAAATAAATTCATTGAGCCTCACCTCGACGCTCGATGAGCCGCCAGTTTAGTAGTCATATTAACCACTCCACTGTGATATATCACCAAATCACTTTTATCTCGAGTCAGTAGTAAGCCACCCCACACCGCTGTGTCATACCCGCCTCTATGTGTAATTATTGGCGTGCTTGTAATAATTGTTGAGCAGCCTCTGCTCGACCCTGTAATATATTAGGTACTACTGGCTTATTGTATCAAGTTTTGTCTACCAGTACGGAGGAATTTTCTTCACGCTGGGATTAAAATATCGGTTTCTCAATAAATATTTTTATTGGAAAACCGGTCGTGACAAGAGCCAATCGCAAGCTTAATATTTTGGAGATGCCAAGCGCAAGGTTTATAGGAGAACGAGTAGTAGTACTAGTAGTACGTACCAGTGGTACGTACTGTATGAGGAAGAAGGCAACAAGATGTATGTTTTGCGTGACAGTCTCTTCTTATAGGACGTGCTAGACCTAGTGGACCTCATTGTTGCAATGGGACTACCTATCATAGATGGCATGATTCAGAGTGGTGGGCAGCAGGCATAATTCGAAGCTTCTTAGGCTAGTATTAGTGGGAGTAACTTACGTAGTAACATGACACATCCCAAGACAAATTTGCTTATGTGGCATGGAGTTAATGAGGGAAGAGATGCTTGTGGTAACATAATATGTTACTGTAACATCACACACCCCGAGGTAAATGAGTCTATGTCTCAATTAATGATGGTTTGCATGTGCTCCTATCTAAAATGAGTAAATGAGACAAAAAGAGAAAGAGACAAAGTAAAAAAACAATCACCAGCCTTAGATCCAGCCCTATTGTATCAGTGAATGATATTTCTATGTCGTGATTGACATGGCTATATTATTAACCATGCTACGAAGGTAGAAGCGGATTTTTATTTATTCGCGGAGGTAGCAGTGGATGGATATTCAACGAGGAGTGAAATGATGGCTGCTTCCTCGGTCAAACATAGAGAAAGGTGGGCCTCGTGATTTCACGGCTTATTAGTCATTATTACTTCCTATACTCTTTGCCCATATATAATAACCACGTGGTAGTACAGTAGTGGGCAATACTTTTAATAACCATGCTCGAAGAGAAGAGGTGCACGCATGCACGCACGTAGTGTACTAGTAGCACTCCTTGCGTCTTTTGCGTCTTCCCCAACCACACACGTAACACGGTGGAGCTCATTTCTGTAAGATGATGCAGCCCACGTGATAATTTGACGCGTCTAGTAGTAGTTACCCACTTATAAATAATGGAGGGTCGGGAACCATGCATTAACGGTGCCGCGTCATTTATAAATAAAGTTTTTTTCTTCAGTGGCACATAGCAATATAAATAGGTTCATATGGAGAGAAAAGGAAACCGCTCCACTATATACATAGCCAGGACGAGCCTACACGGTTGCTTGTTGGGGTTGCTCTCTTCACACTCTCTCGCACAAAACAACTGTGGCCACATCTCTAACATCCCGGCAGATCACGCCAGCCAGGGGAAGGGGTGGATGCTTAGTGTAGATGTGGTCGCCATCGCCGACGGTGAAAACCCACTGTCGGCACGTCCCGGTCAGGGGTCCCCGCCGTTCTCTCTCACAAAGCCGGTGAGGTTGCCTTCGTCCCTTGCTCACTTCCACGACGTGGGCAGTTGCCGCCTCCCGCCGTCGTCCTCTAGGTTGAGCTACGTCCCGACATCCCTCAGGTACAACTTCCTTTACAGCCGGCTTGCACCACTGCTCCAGCTGCTCACATCACTCCATGTGGATATTTCTCTACTTCTTTGCCCCGTACATACCTCTATTGGCTTCTATGTACTGTATTTGTGATGAGTTTATGTCTCATCAACTAGTCCCAGTAATCTTATTCTAATCACACTTCTTCAATTTCTTTGCCACTGGGATGCTCATCTCGATTTTTGTGAAACTTCACAAAATGATCCGATGGTCAAAGGGTTGCAAACTTCATTTCTTCGGAAGCTCCAACGTTGCCAGCAAATTAAAGCCTGGTTAGGGTTTACGGTTCAAGGGCTAGGGACTACATGGATCGTTTTTTTCATTAGCTATCTCTGATCCAAAATAAGTGTCAACTTTAGTAGTAGTACAACTTTGTACTAAAGTTTGCATAAAGTCGAGACACTTATTTTGGAACGGTGGGAGTACATATTGGCTATGATCTGTCAATCATTGAGATGCAATAGCATGCATGTTAGTCTCCTTTGTATTTGATGAAATGTTGCAACAGGCAACCATGGATGCAAGATACATGAAACAAAAGCTAGAAGCTTCATAGCATTGTACAAATTTATCTCGCTGATAAATTACAGTATGTACTATAGTAGTACTATGTAAAGAGTTAGGTCTCGCACGGTGTTCAGAAAATATGGTGATAATGTGAGGTGGGCCATGTAATCACTGAGCCTGTGTGTTTTCACTACTCTCGCACTCCTCCGCTGTAAGAATGGAGAAAATTGTAATCTAGTAGTACCACCTTTCACCGAAAGCGTGGGACATCTAGCAGTCGTACCACCTCAGTAATAATGACCAATGAGCCGTCAAATCACATAGACCCAATAGTGAGTTGGACGGACGAAGCAACCATCACTCTCGAATTCTCCCTTCAATGCAGGCGTAAGTGAGAGCTCGCGTCCGCTCTGCCCGGGCATGAATGCGGCACCGATTATTTGAAGCGGCACTGACCGTTTCGGGCGGGAAGCGCGCGCGGGCGATGAAGGGGCTTTGGATGGGCCAGGCTGGTCAGGAGTGGGCGTGGTAGCGGTCCGCCTGTCCCGACCGTATGCCCGGAAACGAGAGGATGCACCGACTCTCGCGGCTAAATCGTACACTACACACCATCTCTCTGTAGGAGTAGGTCGATGTGTCGCTCTCTCTAACACACACATGTTGTTAAACACAGACACACACGCCGAGGTAAAATGAGTCTATATCTCAATTAATGAAGACTTGCATGTTACCATCCATATGCATGTTACTAGTCCAAGTTACTCACCACTATGACCAGCCTAGCAATGTAACCAAACACTCCTTACTCTGCCTTGTTATCTCCCCCGGAAACCCAATGCATGGAGCGCAACTACGGGTTGATCAATCAAGAAATCAAAGTCGGCTTGCATGCGAGTTAATATGTGGCCCTGCATGGTAGCTAAAACGACATCTCTTAGTTGTTGTGATTAATTTTTGCGTTTAGAGACAGAAATCAGGGCTTTGATTGGAGGAAGGACCAGTCAAGTTTCTCCTTCTCCTCCAGTCTTCTTGCACCTTGGTCCCGCTGCACCTTCTAACGTGACTTATTACACCTAGACGGAGGGAGTAGTACGAGATATGGTGGCACACTGACTTAGGTCGAATACAAGTGCCCAAAATTGTGTGCATGATATAATAAGGATTCACTTAAAATAGTACGTGAGCGAATAGAGGGATCAATTGGACAGTGTTCACGAACAGTAGCGAGATGTGTGGGGTAAGATACACCACTGGCGCTTCTAATTTTTCTTATTAATTTGTTCGTTTCACCCTCTGACTGGTGGGACCCAACGTACTACGTGGAGAGAGGTAAGATGACTAAGGCACCATTATTTATGTACTACCAACACTACTTTAAATCCCAAAAGACCTTACCACCAAAGCCACATGACACGATTATGATTTAAATCCCAATGACTCCCACGCAAAAAAAAAACACGGCATGCTTGTCACACGGATGCAGGAATGTATAAAATGTTACTTTCCTCTCGTTAAACATAACCTGAGGGTGGTGTAGCTGGCTAGCCTGTTCGCTCATCAAACTTGAGGTCTCGGGTTCGATAACCACACTTGAGCATAATTTTGTTTTTGTTCGACTTCTTTCTTCCACCCAATGACATGTAGGCCATGCATGACAGAGAGAGAAAGTGATCTGGGACGGTGCTAGGAGGATTCTTTAACTGGTCAAAATGGATGGATACGGAGCTAAATGATCTCGGCCTTAGCGCTTGTTTTCTAGGGTTTGCACTCTTCACACTCTCTCTCCACTATATACATACACGCTGGAGCCTCAGCGCTTGTAGTTGCTCTCTTCACACTCTCTCACCCTCTCCAGATCTAAACAAGACTTTGTTGGCCTCTCTCTCTCCCCTCACTGCTGGTTAAAGAGCCGGCATGATCCGTCTGCCAGGAAAGAAAGGAGGCTTAACGCTCTCGCAGTCGGTGAGGGAGTGAATCCACTACCGGCGCAGCTGTTCTCTTTCACCCAGCGGCGCACGGGAGGGCCTCCAACCCCTTCTTCCTCGCTGCCATACATAGTGTGGGCAACGGCCTCCGGTCGCCCACCGAACGACACCCCAACACTACAAAAAAATACACTTCCGTGATGATACGTGTTTGTCACAGTAGGTCGCATTTTTTGTCATGCATGTACATCCATGACAATTTTATGACAGAATCAAGATATTCATACATGTGTTGTCGTAGAAGTGTTCCGTGACATTACCAAAATTATCATCACAGAAGTGTCCACTTCCATGACGATAAATCGCGCGTCATAGAAGTGCTTTCGTCAAGGTGACCGACACGTGGCATCCACTGTAACCAAACGCCGTTAAGCTATCGGGTCCGGTTTTGGATCCGATAACCCGCTGTCGGTGTCAAAACCGGCGGATCTCAGGTAGGGGGTCCCGAACTGTGCGTCTAGGCGGATGGTAACAGGAGACAAGGGACACGATGTTTACCTGTGTTGGGCCCTCTTGATGGAGGTAAAACCCTACGTCCTGCTTGATTGATATTGATATTGTGGATGTTTACAAGAGTGGATCTACCACGAGATCAAGGAGGCTAAACCCTAGAAGCTAGCCTATGGTATGAATGTAAGGGTTGTTGCGATTGTAGTCCTACGGACTAAAGCCATCCGGTTTATATAGACACCGGAGAGGGCTAGGGTTACATAGAGTCGGTTACAATGGTAGGAGATCTACATATCCGTATCGCCAAGCTTGCCTTCCACGCCAAGGAAAGTCCCATCCGGACATGGGGTGAAGTCTTCAATCTTGTATCTTCATAGTCTTGGAGTCCGGTCGATGATGATAGTCCGGCAGATGATAGTCCGGTTGATGATGGTAGTCCGGCTATCCGGACACCCCCTAATCCAGGACTCCCTCACCCGCTAACAGCCCCGACCAATGGGGATTTTCCACGTGTAAAATCATCATTGGCTGGAGGAAACATGTGTCGGCTCACTGTTAAGACAGATGTCATCCACTCATTGGACCGAAGGCGCCTATGATACGTCGACACGTGGCACTGCTGAACAGAGGCCCATTCCTGTGAAAAGGCCGGCCCATTTGACTTGGTCAAAAGGTGGCGGGCCGGCCCACAGAAAGCCTGTTAACGGTCTGTTCGCATATAGCCCATTTACAGCCCGCTAACCCAGGGCCCGTTACGACCTATCCGAATTAGGCCCGGTAGCGTCATCTGGGACATCCAATATGATTCCACCCATTTTAAGTTCCGGCCCATGTATGGCCCATGATGTCTTTCAGCCCATATGAGGCCCTTTGTAACTCTTGGCCCATTAACGGCCCGTGGTGAAACTGGCCCGTAATGAACAGTGTATCACTTTATACCCATTAACGGCCCATTAATCCATTGGGCCGTTTGCAGCCCATGTTATCTTTCGGCCTTCTCAGGGCCCATTTATTCTTGGGCTCATTTCCAGCATTCGATTACTTACGGTCCGTTAATGCCATTTTCTGCTTGTGGGCCAAATTCAGCCCGTGGTTACAGTCGGACCATTTTTGGCCCGTTAATACGTTGGGCAGTTTTCATAGCACCATCAAATACGGCCTATCAACGACGGCCCATTATGGTCGGACCATGAACGGACGACTCCAACTCTAGCCCGTTTACGGCCATAATGCGGTCTGTTTTTGGCCCATGTTTGGCCAATCGATCATACGGCCCGTCTAAGGCCATTGATGATACGGCCCGTAGAAGGTCCATTGTTTCTACGGATCGTAGAAGGTCCATTGTTTCTACCACCCGTAGAAGGCCCATTGTTTCTACGGCCCGTAGGAAGCCCAGTGTCACTACAGTAAATATGTAGCCCATGGCTTGTTAAAGGCGGGAAACTATTATAGGTTTAGACCTACTAATGGCCCAAGATGATTATAGGCCCACGTTTTGGCCCATATGAGTAACGGGTCGGCCTGAAGTCCGACAACACTGAGATCCACTGAACCTTCCGGCCTAAATTACAGCATACCGACCAAAGAGTAAACCTAGACTATACAATAAAGAAATTACGGCATATTACATCCACTGGGAATCAAAGTTCGCTACCGGTGATAATAAAGCGCAACATGACCGCAGATTACATACACTGGGCATCAAAGGTCACCACTAGTGCATATTCTTGATAACCCACAAGTATAGGGGATCGCTACAGTTTTTGATAAGTAAGAGTGTCGAACCCAACGTGGAGCTAAAGGTAGAATAAATATTCCCTCAAGTTCTATCGACCACCGATACAACTCTACGCACGCTTACCGTTTACTTTACCTAGAACAAGTATGAAACTAGAAGTACTTTGTAGGTGTTTTTGGGTAAGCTCGCAAGAAAACAAAGAGCACGTAAATAAAAGCTAGGGGCTGTTTAGATAGAGACACACCTAAATTAGTTTTAGTAAAGAGTTTGTTGTTACGAGAAAGTAATTTGTCCCTAGGCAATCGATAACTAGACCGGTGATCATTATTGCAATTTTATTTAAGGGAGAGGCATAAGCTAACATACTTTCTCTGCTTGGATCATATGCACTTAGATTGGAACTCTAGCAAGCATCCGCAACTACTAAAGATTCATTAAGGTAAAACCCAACCATAGGATTAAAGCATCAAGTCCTCTTTATCCCATACGCAAACAACCTACTTACTCGGTCTGCGTGCTTTCACACTCACGCCACCCACCATAAGCAAATCATAAACATATTGCAAACCCTACAGCGGGAATCCCTCACGCTTGCGCGACACGGAGAGCACCATAGGACAGCACCAATAATAAAACATACAACTCAAACCAATCTTTATCATCAAATAGCCCATAGGACTAAACAGATCTACTCAAACATCATAGGATAGCAATACATCATTGGGAAATAATATATAGTGTTGAGCACCATGTTTAAGTAGAGATTACAGCGGGTAAGAGAGAGGTTGCACTGCTGCATAGAGGGGGGCAGAGTTGGTGATGATGGCGGTGAAGTTGTTGGTGAAGATGGCGGTGATGATGATGGCCCCGGCAGCGCTCGGCGCCACGGAAGCAAGGGGAGAGGGCCCCCCTTCTTCTTCTTCTTCCTTGACCTCCTCCCTAGATAGGAGAAGGGTTTCCCCTCTGGTCCTTGGCTCCCATGGCGTGGGAGGGGCGAGAGCCCCTCCGAGATTGGATCTATCTCTCTGTCTCTCTCTGGTTCTGCGTTCTGTTCTGGCTCTGTTTCAACGTTTCGTGTATATATGGAGATCCGTAACTCCGATTGGCCTGAAACCTTCGCTGTGATTTTTTTCAAAAATTAGCTTTCTTGCGGCAAAAGAAGAGCGTCAACCGCCTTATGGGAGGCTAACGAGGGTAGAGGCCGCGCCCCCTGCCTCGTGGCCACCTCGGGCACCGTCTCGCGTGGATTTTTCTTCCGGAATTTTCCAAATATTCCAAAAATAAGCTCTGTCCGTTTTTATCCCATTTGGACTTCGTTTGATATGGATATTCTGCGAAACCAAAACATGCAACAGACAGGAACTGGCACTGGGCACTGGATCAATATGTTAGTCCCAAAAATAGTATAACAAGTTGCCAAAAAGTATATGAAAGTTGAATAATATTGGCATGGAACAATCAAAATTTATAGATACGACAGAGACGTATCAACATCCCCAAGCTTAATTCCTGCTCGTCCTCGAGTAGGTAAATGATACAAAAGATAATTTTTGATGTGGAATGCTACCTAGCATAATCTTAATCATATGTCTAATCATGGCATGAATATTAAGATACGAGTGATTCAAAGCAATAATCTATCATTTGACATAAAAACAATAATACTTCAAGCATACCAACCAAGCAATTATGTCTAATTGAAATAACATAGCCAAAGAAAGCTCATCCCTACAAAATCATATAGTCTGGCTATCCTCCATCTTCACCACACAAAATATTCACATCATGCACAACCCCGATGACAAGCCAAGCAATTGTTTCATACTTTTGACGTTCTCAAACCTTTTCAACTTTCACGCAATACATGAGCGTGAGCCATGGACATAGCACTATAGGTGGAATAGAATATGATGATGGGGGTTATGTGGAAAAGACAAAAAAGGAGAAAGTATCACATCAACTAGGCGTATCAACGAGCTATGGAGATGCCCATTAAAAGATATCAATGTGAGGAGTAGGGATTGCCATGCAACGGATGCACTAGAGCTATAAGTATATGCAAGCTCAAACTGAAACTAAGTGGGTGTGCATCCAACTTGCTTGCTCATGAAGACCTAGGGCATTTGAGGAAGCCCATCGTTGGAACATACAAGCCAAGTTCTATAATGAAAATTCCCACTAGTATATGAAAGTGATAACTCAAGATACTCTCTATATGAAGAACATGGTGCTACTTTGAAGCACAAGTGTGGAAAAGGGATAGTAACATTGCCCCTTCTCTCTTTTTCTCTCATTTTTTGTTTTCTTTTTTTTCTTTTTTTGGGCCTTCTCTTTTTTTGGCCTTTCTCTTGTGGGGGAATCATAGTCTCCATCATCCTTTCCTCACTGGGGCAATGTCCTAATAATGATGATCATCACACTTCTATTTACTTACAACTCAATATTACAACTCGATATCTAGAACAAAGATATGACTCTATATGAATGCCTCCGGCGGTGTACCGGGATGTGCAATGATCTAGCGTAGCAATGATATCAAAAAAGGACAAGCCATGAAAACATCATGCTAGCTATCTTACGATCATGCAAAGCAATATGACGATAAATGCTCAAGTCATGTATATGATGATGATGGAAGTTGCATGGCAATATATCTCGGAATGGCTATGGAAATGCCATAATAGGTAGGTATGGTGGCTGTTTTGAGGAAGATATAAGGAGGTTTATGTGTGATAGAGCGTATTGTATCACGGGGTTTGGATCCACTGGCGAAGTTTGCACCAACTCTCGAGGTGAGAAAGGGCAATGCACGGTACCGAAGAGGCTAGCAATGATGGAAGGGTGAGAGTGCGTATAATCCATGGACTCAACATTAGTCATAAAGAACTCACATACTTATTGCAAAAATCTATTAGTCATCAAAACAAAGTACTACGCGCATGCTCCTAGGGGGATAGATTGGTAGGAAAAGACCATCGCTCGTCCCCGACCGCCACTCATAAGGAAGACAATCAATAAACACCTCATGCTCCGACTTCGTTACATAACGGTTCACCATACGTGCATGCTACGGGACTTGCAAACCTCAACACAAGCATTTCTCAATTTCACAATTACTCGACTAGCATGACTCTAATATCACCACCTTTATATCACAAAACTATTGCAAGGAATCAAACATATCATATTCAGCGATCTACAAGTTTATGTAGGATTTTATGACTAACCATGTGAATGACCAGTTCCTGTCATCTCTCTAAATAGATATAAGTGAAGCAAGAGAGTTTAATTCTTTCTACAAAAGATATGCCCACGCTCTAACAAATATAAGTGAAGCAAAAGAGGATTCTACAAATGGCGGTTGTCTATGTGGAAAAGAAACAGGCAATCCAAACTTCAAATGATATAAGTGAAGCACATGAAGCATTCTATAAAGCCATACTCAAAAGATATAAGTGAAGTGCAAAGAGCATTCTATAAATCAATCAAGGACTATTTCATACTAGCATGGTGCAAAAAACAAAAATGAAAACTAAATGCAAAAGACGCTCCAAGATTTGCACATATCGCATGAACGAAACGAATCTGAAAACATACCGATACTTGTTGAAGAAAGAGGGGATGCCTTCCCAGCATCCCCAAGCTTAGACGCTTGAGTCTCCTTGAATATTTACCAGGGGTGCCTCGGGAATCCCCAAGCTTGAGCTCTTGCCTCTCTTCCTTCTTCTCACATCGAAACCTTCTCAATCATCGAACACTTCATCCACACAAAAATTCAACAGAAAACTCGGTAAGATCCGTTAGTATAACAAAGCAAATCACTACTCTAAGTACTGTTGCAAACCAATTCATATTTTGTTTTTGCATTGTGTCTACTGTAATATAACTTTTTCATGGCTTAATCCACTGATATAAATTGATAGTTTCATCAAAACAAGCAAACTATGCATCAAAAACAGAATCTGTCTAAAACAGAACAGTCTGTAGCAATCTGAACATTCAGCATACTTCTGATACTTGAAAAATTCTGCCAGAATTATGAAAAATAAAAATTTTGTTCAGCAAGACAGTGCAAAAAGATTCAGAACCATTTGACGTCCCAGTAAAAAATTAAAATTCATGCACTACAGCCAAAGTTTCTGCCCTGCACCGCACAAACCAACAAGCATTGTAAACATCCTAAAGGCAAACCTTGGCACATTATTTTTATAATACAATGGAATTGTACAAGGGGATAATTATTTTTATTGAGAAGTTTCTGTAATCAAGATTCACAAAGTTGCCGTGAGCATGAACAAAGTTCAAGGCTAGCTCCCACATCAACAATGCTCGTCTTTCTCACTTTCGCTTTTCTTTTTGAAAAAGTTTTGGGTTCCCCTCTTTATTTTTGTTGTTTTTAAACTATGTGAAAGCACTCAACATAAATAAATGACTCTCTAAAACTTCCTGGTTGTCTCCCTGGCAGCGCTTTCTTTAAAGCCATTAAGCTATGCATATAGTGCTCAAGTAGTGAATCCACCCGGATCCCAGGGTATATCAAAGCCAATTTTAATTAGCAATGATTTGTAATTTAGTAGTGAGCACAAAGTAACATATATCAAGCAATGACGAAGTCTAACTCTCTTCCTATGCATCGGCATGTCATAAAATAACAATTCATGCACACATAGTAAAGTCCAATGCATAGTATAAACAGTTTCTTGCAATTTTATCGTGTTGGAAACATAGAGAGGTGGAGATATAGTTCCTCTCTCATAATAATTGCAAGTAGGAGCAGCAAGCACGTGCATATTATATCTATCAAAATCATCATTTTGTCGGTGTACAAAAAGAGGGGTACACTTTTTGTACCCCTATAACTGTGCACGGGCAGTCAGAGCCGCGCCCACGACCACACCAAGCAAGGCAAGGGAGGTGAGCCAAGGTAAGACCGAAGCTCAAGGGAACTAGAGCAACGCCAAGGCCAAGACCACGAAGAGCCAAGGGACGAGCTGGGCTCCCCCGGCAAGATCCTTGCCGGGGCCGGCTTTAGCATCCCCGGCAAGACCCTTGCCGCGGCAAATCGCCCCACGCCTACGGAGCAAATCACCCTTGAGTCCACTACCCCCATGGGGCAAGGATTCGGGAGACATCTCTGTGGTGGCATGCAGATCTTTGTGAAGAGACACTCAAGATCAGATATGCACTAAGAAGACGATGACCCTTGGCAAGATACCAGCCAAGGAAGACCACGAGACCCCCGGCAAGCGCCTTGCCGGGGACGACGGTAGGCGCCACGACAAGACCCTTGCCGGGGCCCCGGCAAGGCCCTTGCCGAGGACATCTACAAGCCACCATCAGGCCCACGCCAACCAAGTCTCCACCGCCATTCGCATACAGCTGCCGACCCAACCAACTGGGCAGGCACGTGCATGGCGACATGCAGATCTTTCTGAAGACACCACCACCGCGCCACCTTATCTGCCTGCCTGCCTACGTGGCACCTCGGGCATCGCTGGCCAGGACGCGTGTCGACACGAGGAGGAGCGGCGACGGACGACACGGACTTCGCCCCCGTCCCCGATAAAGAGAATGGACACCTAAGCAGACGCATTAAATGCGCCTTGTCATGTAATGCGAGGGATAACCTCGCATCACTGTACCCTTTCCACCTCCTGTGTGCCACTGTGGCAACCCCTTTTTCCTATAAAAGGTGGCCCGAGGCGACAAGGAGGGGGATTCAGCTTTTTGGAGCTCTTCACGCCCCATAGCTAGCTCAAGAACACAGATATACATCCACCAAAGCAGGAGTAGGGTTTTACGCATCCTTGCGGCCCGAACCTGGATAAACGAACCGTGTGCTATCTGTTTGATCCGCTCTTCTTTCAACCCCGCGCCCCGCCAACTGTAGTAGGGATTCTTGTGATCCCATAGGCGTCGTTCTCACCGACATCTTTGGCACGCCAGGTAGGGGGCGCAGTTGTGAGAATCGGCTCTAGAAGTTAGTCCAGCGCCTCTTCGTCGTCATGGCGCCCAAGAAGAAGACGACGGTGGTGGTCGGTCAATCGGGAGCCGGACAGCCCGTCCCGACGCGGGCGAGCAGCGGACCTGTCGCAGAAAGGACCCGGCGCCGCATGAACACCAACACCGCCCCGAAGAGCGGAGTTTGGGGGCGGCGATGTTCGCGGCGCTCGTAACGGGCCACACCGCCAAATCCAAAGACGGAGCCAGGCCCTCCGCGGGTGGCGCGGGGCCTTCCAAGGTCGCTGCCGCATCACCCGAAGGCGACGTAAGGGCCTCCAAGACTCCCACGCTGGTGCCAACAGCGCGCTCCTCCCAGACAGCACGCGATGAACAGCGTCATCACGCCGAAGATCCCGGGCGTCGCCGCGGGAAGGGCCCCGAGCACCACTCCCGGGACGTAGAAGACCTGCCCTCTCGCCGAAGCGCTGGTGAAAACGGCATGCGACCGCGGGATCGTCATAGAGCTCCTTCTGACATGGTCAGAAGTCGAAGCGCGTCGCGATCCGTGCAGGTTTCGCTGCCGCCGACGCCAGCAGAGGCCCTGGTGCGCGCGCAGTTGCTCCTCGACTTTCCTCTCGCTACGGGGAAACTCGACGAACGGAGAGCCACCATCAAAAGCCTTGTTGCGGTTGCCAACAAAGACGAACCGAGTCCGGTGGAGCCCCCGGGTCGACGCTCCGATGGAGTCCCACGCACCAGTGGCGGAAGGGCGGCGGCGCGCGACCGCAGTGCATTCGCCTCCCGATCCGGTATCGCGGGCGCCAACTTCGTCGCGACGTCGCGGCGACGACATCTCCATAGCGTCGTGCGACCCACGGACCCACTGTGACCAGCGCCAAGTTCTTCGGGAACGAGCCCATGAAGACGCTCGAACAACTATCGAGCGCCGGCGCGGAGCGCGCCACGGTCGAACGGCGGCGGGGCCTGCTGCGAACCACCGCCCCGGAGAGCCGGAGGCCTACCTTACGAGTAGGCTGTCCGGCTTTACCCGTGAGCTGCGGCAGTTCGATGGCCCACTCACGCACCTTCAAACGGCGTTGGCGAGAAGTACAATGGCAAGACCCACCCGTCGGAGTTCCTCAGCATCTACACCATCGCGATGCAAGCTGTCGGAGCCTGCGACGATAAGGTGCTTGCGAATTACTTTCCGTTAGCTCTTAAACCCAACGCCATGTCATGGTTGATGCACTTGCCGGTAGACTCTATTTCCTCCTGGTCAGATTTGTGCCATGAGTTTGTTGGCGCCTTTACTGGGGGTCACCAAGCCCATGGCCAAGCAAGCGACCTGCACGTCATCCCCGGAAGGGAGGCGAGAGTCTGCGCAAGTATATCTGAGAGGTTCAGCGGTGCGGTACAATATCCCTGATGTTCACCCTGCCGCCATCATTAGCGCGTTCCATCAGAACATGCGTAACCGCAAGATCTTGTGAAGAGCTGGCAATGAACAAGGTGAAGGATGTGGCGAACTCTCGTTCTTGCCGCAGATGTGCCGGGCTGAAGAGGGAAGGAAGTACCTGGCGAAGATGCGGCGTGAAACCGACTCTTCAGATAAGGATACTGCCGCCCCAGCGAAGAAAGGCCGGCGCCGCAACAGGAAACACAAGGGTAAAGCTGTGCTTGCCGTCGAGGTATCTGATGACGCCGGCTCCACCAAGAAAAGCGGCAGATGACCCCGGCAAGGAAATTGCCGGATGTGTCGCCTGCCGGGCCTTGGCGGCTGCCGAGAAGCCAGGGAACTCCGACAAGCAATACTGCAAGATCCATCGCACGAAAGGCCATGATCTCCAGAACTGCCGACAGGTTGAGCTACTTGCTGAGAAGCAAAGGGCTGAATATGAGAGGCGGGACAAGGAGAAGGGCCAGGACGGCGCTGAGGGGTCTGGCAAGAAGCGTGACGGCCAGGCGGGCCGTTGCGGCAAGCATAAACAGCAGGAGAGGCCCGCCCGGGGCCGCGACAAGAAGCCAGAAGACGATGATCACGAAGAGGACGACGAGTCTGGTGACCAAGAATTTCAGAAAGCTACAGAGGCCATGTGCGTCGATGGCGGCGCCTCGCTGCATACCTCTCACCGCCAGCTTAAACAGTGGGCACGTGAGATTACGGCAGCAGAGCCGTCGTTCGATGCCCAAAAGCCGCTGAAGTGGTCCAGCACACCTATCATTTTTGACACTGAGGATCACCCTGATCGCACTACTGCGGTCGGGTGCTTGCCATTGTTGGTTTCACCAACAATACGCAACCTCAAGGTGACAAAGATGCTAGTCGATGGCGTGGCCGGTCTGAACTTAATCTCGCCTGCCATGATCGAGAAGCTGCAGATTCCTGACGGAGACCTCGAAGAGACGGGCACGTTTCAGGGGGTCAACCCGGGAAGAAGTCAACCAAACGGGAAGGTCACGTTACCCGTGACTTTTGGGAGTGATCTGAACTACAGGACAGAACGGATCATGTTCGACGTTGCCAAGATCCCCTTGCCTTACAACGGGATCCTTGGCCGCCCAGCGCTGGCCAAGTTCATGGCGACGTCACACTACGCCTACAAAACCCTGAAGATGCCAGGGCCTGTGACGATCATCACTGTCCCATCCGACAAGAAAGATGCGCTGATTTGCGCTGACCAACTCTACCAACAAGCAGTTGCAGCAGCTGCCGCTGCTAAGGCACTTGCTCCTGCCATTGGAGCCCCTGGAGGGCAGAAGAAGAAGACCGGTGAGACCTCGGGCACCCACTCCGGTAAGCGCACCTCTTCGGAGTGTAGTCCTCCCGTCGAGGACGTCCCGGAGAGCTTCACCGACAAGAACAAGAAGTCTAGGGCCACGCTCCGGCGACCAAGAAGGTATCCATCAAGGAGGACGACACAAGTGGGGATTTCACCATAAGCTCCGCCCTTGACGACAAATAGGAAGACGCGCTCGTCACTTTCCTGTGGGCGAATGTCGATGTGTTTGCGTGGCAAGCATCCGACATCCCCGACGTTCCCAGGGAGGTGATTGAGCACCACCTTGCTGTCTGTCCTCATGCGCGGCCCGTCAAGCAGAAGGTCAGAAAGCAAGCTTTGGAACGGCAAGAGTTCATCACAGACGAGATCCGAAAACTGGAAGCGGCGGGTTTGGTGAGAGGAGTGCTCCATCCAACGTGGTTGGCCAATCCAGTGGTAGTGCGCAAGGCGAATGGGAAGTGGAGGCTGTGTATTGATTACACAGATATCAATAAGGCTTGCCCCAAAGACACTTTCCTGTTGCCGTGCATCGACCAGATTGTTGACTCCACGGCTGGGTGTGATCTGTTGTCATTCCTCGATGCCTACTCCGGCTACCACCAGATCTTCATGACGAGAGAAGACGAAGAGAAGACAGCGTTCATCACCCCATGTGGTACGTATGGTTTTCTACGGATGCCTTTCGGGTTGAAGAGTGCTGGCTCAACGTTTGCAAGGGCGGTCCAGATTGGTTTTGAACCCCAGCTCCATAGAAATATGGAAGCTTATATGGATGATATAGTGGTCAAAACCAAGAACAGGGCAACCCTCATACCGGATTTACAAGAAACATTTGCAAACCTACGCAAGATCAATCTCAAGCTGAACCCTGAGAAGTGCGTCTTTGGCGTCCCGTCCGGCAAGCTTCCCGGGTTCTTTGTGTCACAACGCGGGATAGAGGACAATCCGGACAAGATCAAAGCTATAGAGCAGATTGAAGCACCCAAGCGAGTCAAGGATGTGCGTCGGCTTGCTGGTTGCGTTGCCGCCATGAGCAGGTTCATTTCCAAGTCCGCCGAGCGCGCCCTTCCCTTTTTCAAGATTTTGAAAAAGGCGGGCCCGATGGAGTGGACGCCAGAAGCCGAAGCAGCATTGCAAGATTTGAAGAGGTACCTCTCCTCCGCGCCAATACTAGTTGCGCCTAAGCCACAGGAACCGTTGCTGCTATACTTGGCGGCGACGAACCAGGTTGTCAGCGCCGCACTAGTGGCGCAGAGAGAAATTGATGACGAGGTAATAGAAGCAACAGAGCCCGATGCCATCGGTGCAGAGACGACGCAGCCAGTTGGAGTGCCGCCGAGGAAGAAAATGATGCAGCACCCGGTGTACTTTGTTAGCTCCCTCCTGCAGGGGCTAGATCAAGGTACTCCGGTGTGCAGAAACTGCTCTTAGGCCTTCTTATGGCCTCGAGGAAGCTGCGTCACTACTTCCAGGCGCACGAAATCAATGTCGTCACTCGCCTCCCTCTGCAACGGATATTGCGCAATCCAGACGCAACGGGAAGAATCGTAGAGTGGGCACTGGAGCTGCCTAGCTTTGGCCTCAAGTTTGAGAGTACCTCGACGATTCAAAGCCGAGTCCTGGGGGAGTTCGTTGCAGAATGGACCGCGACGCCTGATGAAGAAGCCCAAGAGACTGCTCTCCCCGGCAAGGAGGCAAGTTGCGACTGGATCATGTACTTTGATGGAGCTTTCTCCTTACAGGGCGCGGGGGCTGGCGTACTGCTTGCCGTGCCCACCGGAGAGCACCTCAAGTACGTGGTACAGATGCACTTCCCCAGGGAGGTGTCGACACACAATACGGCTGAGTACGAAGGGCTGCTTGCTGGTCTTAGGATCGCGGCGGACCTCGGAATCAAGAAACTCATCGCCAGGGGTGACTCGCAACTTGTCGTCAAGCAAGTAAACAAGGATTACTAGAGCCCGTTGATGAAGGCCTACGTCGATGAAGTGAGAAAGCTGGAAGAGCGTTTTGACGGTATACAGGTAGAACACGTTCCCCGAGCGGAGAATGACATCGCCGATTACCTGTAAAAACGCGCTGCCCTCAAGCTACCTGTGGAACCAGGTACCTTTGTGCTTCGGCTAACTCAACCATCCGTTGATCCATCAACAGAGCAGAACAAAAGGAGGAAATCAGGGCCTGGAAAGTACTTTCAAGTCGGGCTCCCCGGAGCCACCGGTAAGAATATTGCCGGAGACACTGAGCCCGCCACGGGACGGCTAGCTCCGGCGGGGCACCAAGCTCTTGCCGTGGAGACAGCCGCTCCTATAGCGGAGGAAATGCCTTTAGTCCTCGCCGTCGAGCCTCAGGCTCCAGCGTGGGCACAACACACCGTCCGGTTCCTCCAAATAGGGGAACTTCCTGGGGAGTAGGAAGAAGCGGAAAAAGTAGCCCGTCGGTGTGCTATATACCAGTTCATCGATGACGTCCTGTACAGGAAGAGGCCGAACCGTGTGAAATTGAAGTGTATCCCTCGAGAGGAAGGACTGGGGCTGTAGGCAGAGATGCATGGAGGCATATGTGGATCCCACATAGGATCGAGGGCCCTTGCTGGCAAGGCATTTCAGCAAGGCTTCTTCTGGCCCACTGCCCTCCAGGATGCGACGACACTGGTCACCAGGTGTGAAGCGTGTCAGTTCCATTCAAAGAAGCTTCATTAGCCAGCTCAAGCCCTCCAAACCATTCCTCTCTCCTGGCCCTTCTCGGTCTGGGGGCTCGACATATTGGGTCCTTTCCCCCGCGCTGTCGGGGGCTTTGAGTACTTGTACGTCACAGTCGACAAGTTCACAAAGTGGCCAGAGATGGAAGCGGTGAGGAAGGTCACAGCTCAGTCAGTCGTCAAGTTCTTCAAGGGACTAGTGTGTCGTTTTGGTGTACCCAATAGGGTCATCACCGACAACGGCACGCAGTTCAAAAGCCACACCTTCATGCAATATACCCAAGACCTCGGCAGCAAAGTCTGTTTCGCTTCTGTTTCTCACCCACGAAGCAATGGTCAAGCTGAGAGGGCAAACACTGAAGTGCTGCGAGGCCTAAGGACAAAGACCTTTGACAGGCTGCACAAGAGTGGAAGGCACTGGATTGATGAGTTGCCGACGGTTCTTTGGTCGATCAGAACGACGCCAAATCGAGCCACCGGCCAGACACCCTTTGCCCTGGTATACGGGGTAGAAGCAGTTCTCCCCACTGAGCTCATATACGGGTCACCTCGAGTGCTCGCTTATGATGAGCTTGAGCAAGAGCAACCGCGGCAAGATGACGCAACGCTCCTTGAGGAAGATCGTCTTCGGGCGGCTGTGAGAGCAGCATGCTACCAGCAAACCTTGCGCCGCTACCATAGCCGCAAGGTCCATGCCCGAAGCTTTGAGGAAGGCGACCTTGTTCTTCGGCGCGTTCAATCGGCCAAGAATACCAACAAGTTGATGCCAAAGTGGGAAGGCCCTTATCGGGTAATACGAGTCACCAGGCCCGGCCCAGTCCGCCTGGAGACCGAAGATGCCGTTCCAGTGAGCAACTCCTGGAACATTGAGCATCTTCGCAAGTTTTACCATAAAGCGTGACTTGCAAGCCCCCCGGCAAGCCACCTTTGTACAAGCCTTGCCGCAAGGCATGTAACCCTTTGTACAAAGCCGGTAGACCACGAGCTTAAATAAATGAAGCGATGGCGCCCTAAGTTATAGCATGCATGCTAGGTCGAGTCTCGTCCTTGGTTAGGGTTGATAGTGCTTAGCGGCGACTAACCCCTAGCTTAGAGGTCGAGTGTGCGTCTCTTTGTTCTTCTTTTGTCTTCTTTGGTTCGCAGGACACACATATATCCTTGCCAAGCCACTTGGGAAGAAAAAGGAACATACCAGCATCTAGGCTCCCGGCGAGCCAGTATTGCCGGGGACTGCAAGAGCAAAGATTCGCCCACGGCAAACCAGGGTTGCTAGGGGCTGCAGCTTCAGATAAGTTCTTCATCCCTTATCATGCATTCCATTATGGACTGAGGTATGTGAAACCTCATTTTTCCTTAAGGTACCGTGCTCCCCTAACTCTAGGCCCTAGGGCTCGTTCCTGGAACCAAGTTTGGTCGTAGTCGCGGCAGCGAAAGGATGAAACAAGGAGCCTAAACCCACCTCATCCTGCCTCCGCCAAAGGCGTGAGAAAGGTCGAGCGAAGTGGGGAGACGGCAAGGCCTGTTGCCGGGCGAGAAAATGTTTATCTTAGAGATATCAAGGATTTATTCCTTGTCATGGGTTCCACCCGCAAACATATGACCCGACAAACATCCCTTTTTCATTAAAAAAACATCCCGCCCATGTACAGTCCATAGGGAATGAAAAACATGAACAAGGGGATTACAAGTTTTAAATTCAACAAAGGCCCGAAGGCTTACAAACTAAAAAGATATAAGGTGCCCGTAATCCCTTCCTTGTCCCTCTCCTCAGGAGGCAGGTCAAGGAGGCGAGAAGGGCAAAAGGAGCGCCTAGGCGAGCTACGGGTGGCAGAAGATACCAAGAGAACATCTTGGTGGCCGTCCAAAGGCTGAATGGTGATGGCGGCGCCAGAAGCAGAGCTCGAAGACGAGGCGGCAGGACGTCAGTACGCATCGAAGGCGTCGGTACCCGCGTACTCCGGCTTGACGGCTTTGCCGCCTGCCCTCTTCCCCTTCCGCAGCCTCCCAACGCCAGCCGCCCAAGGAGACGACCCCGAGAAGTTCAAGGAGCCGGCGACACGGATGATGGGGTCACCGGTGCTGCACAGAGCAGTGCCCGACACCTAGTCGGACCCGTCATCCTGCCGCCTACCACCCTCGTCGTCGATGTCGCTGTCCTCCTCGTCACTCTCGCTCGAGGAGGAATCTTCATCATCAGAAGAGCTCTCCACGCAGCACCTTGCACGAGTCCCAAAGTGCCTGAAGACCTTGACGAAGAGAAGGCCACCCTCGATCAGCTTAAAATGGAGAGTGAGCCCATCCATCAAGCTGTGGATACGAGCAAACGTCTTCCATCCCCGATGAAGATACATCACATGAGGAGCAGGGAAGTCGACGCGGACCCGCGTACCACTGATCCCGCAGCCCCTCATGTGCAGCCGCAATGACTGCGGCGGATCCAGCTCCATCTCCCACACGAATGGAGTCGGGAGACGAAGGCGACGGTGCGGCGGCCGGCGCAGCCTGATGAAGAACTCACAGGGGTCATCCCCAACATGGCCCTCCATTGGAGGAGGAGCTGCTGGCGGGGGCGAGGCCAGCGCGCCACCCCGTCCTCCTCTTCCCCGAGCGCTGAGGCCTCTGCCCCGGCCTCGCCCCCTCCCCCTTCCCCTCGCGGCCAGCTCTGCCACCGCAGGCGCATGAAAAGGAGGGACGTGTTGTCGAGCGGCGACCCTCGCCGCCACCGTTGAAGGACCGGGATTTCCTTTCTCCATGACGGATGGAGGAAAGGAGCAGAAGCTGAAGGAAGAAGAAGATGGAAGAATGCGGGACGCCATCCCCCTTACCGCTCTTTATAAAGGAAAGGGGTTGGGGCTCGGCTGGCCCGCTCGGCCAATCAAGACACGGGAGGCGCAGGGAGCCAGGACCGACCCGCTACCCCAACCAGCGACGGCCCGGTTTCCCGCCTCCACCGTTTGCCACCCTAGGCACATGGGAGACACGTGGCAGACGTGCAGAACCGAGGGGACGGTGAGGTGACCTCTCCCCACCCCTTGATCGTGGGGAGTGGATGCCTTGAGGACTGCGCCTCGGCCCCATTCAGTAAATGGGCCGCGCCTCCACGCCTCCCTCCGTTTATGGGGAAGGCGCGAGCCGCCCCTTTACTACGACGTGACGCATGCGTGCAGAGACTAACCCCACGCATGCCGCCCACGCCAGGCACACCCCCATGCCGTGCCACGCTTGAAGTCGTGGGAAGCGCTTGTGTGAAAATTCTTACCGGTAAAAACCGCCCCGCCGCCAAGACTGTTCAGGCCTAGCCCAACAACGCGTTGCACTTATGTGTGGCCCAGGCCCGGGGGCTCCTGTCGGTGTACAAAAATAGGGGTACACTACTTGTACCCCTATAACTGTGCACGGGCAGTCAGTGTCGCGCCCACGACCACACCAAGCAAGGGAAGGGAGGTGAGCCAAGGTAAGACCGAAGCTCAAGGGAACTGGAGCAACGCCAAGGCCAAGACCACGAACAGCCAAGAGACGAGGCAGGCTCCCCCGGCAAGATCCTTGCCGGGGCCGGCTTTAGCACCCCCGGCAAGACCCTTGCCGCGGCAAATCACCCCACGCCTATAGAGCAAATCACCCTTGAGTCCACTGCCCCCATGGGGCAAGGATTCGGGAGACATCTCCGTGGTGGCATGCAGATCTTTGTGAAGAAACACTCAAGATCAGATATGCACTAAGAAGACGATGACCCTTGGCAAGATACCAGCCAAGGAAGACCACGAGACCCCCCGACAAGCGCCTTGCCGGGGACGACGGTAGGCGCCACGACAAGACCCTTGCCGGGGCCCCGGCAAGGCCCTTGCCGAGGACATCTACAGGCCACCATCAGGCCCACGCCAACCAAGTCTCCACCGCCGTTTGCATACAGCTGCCGACCCAACCAACTGGGTAGACACCTGCGTGGCGGCATGCAGATCTTCGTGAAGACACTACCACCGCGCCACCTCAGCTGCCTGCCTGCCTACGTGGCACCTCGGGCATCGCTGGCCAGGGCGCGTGTCGACGCAAGGAGGAGCGGCGATGGACGGGACGGACTTCGCCCCCGTCCCCGATAAAGCGAATGGACACCTAAGGAGACGCATTAAATGCGCCTTGTCATGTAATGCGAGGGATAACCTCGCATCACTGTACCCTTTCCACCTCCTGTGTGCCACTGTGGCAACCCCTTTTTCCTATAAAAGGAGGCCCGAGGCGACAAGGAGGGGGATTCGGCTTTTTGGAGCTCTTCATGCCCCATAGCTAGCTCAAGAACACAGATATACATCCACCAAAGCAGGAGTAGGGTTCTACGCATCCTTGCGGCCCGAACCTGGATAAACGAACCGTGTGCTATCTGTTTGATCCGCTCTTCTTTCAACCCCGCACCCCGCCAATAGTAGTAGGGATTCTTGTGATCCCATAGGTGTCGTTCTCACCGACAATGTGTAGAAGTAAGACGCAACCCATCAATATAATCCTTAATAAGTGCAAACTTCTCCGATATAGTGTAGTTTGGAGAATTCAAAAAGATAATAGGACGATCATGCGTGGGTGCAATAGCAACAATTTCATTCATAACATAAGGAACTATAGCAAGTTCATCTCCATAAACATAATTCATATTGGCATCTTGGCCACAAGCATAGCAAGCATCATCAAAAAGGGATATTTCAAGAGAATCAACGGGATCATAATAGTCATCATAGCAATCATCCTTCGGCAAGCACGAAGGGGAATTAAACAATGTATGAGTTGAAGAGTTACTCTCATTAGAAGGTGGGCACGGGTGATCAATCCGCTCTTCCTCCTTTTGTTCTTCGCTCTCCTCCTCATCTTTTTCATCCAATGAGCTCACAGTTTCATCAACTTCTTCTTCCATAGATTCCTGCAAAATATTAGTCTCTTCTTGGACAGCGGAGACTTTCTCAATAAGTGCATTAATATCAGAATTGTATTTATAATTCTCATAGCAATATTTTAGGATAGCTAAATTTTCAGATCTATAAACAGCATCATCAAAATCTTCAAACTCTTCACACATAGATTCAATTTCATAAGCACCCATAAAAGCAACAAATTCTTCTATTTGTTCCACATCATAATAATCATATATACCATTAGCATAAGAAGCTAAGGTTTTATTATCATTGAATTTGCATGAAAAGGGAAGGTGTGGAGCCTTCATCCTAGAGCAACAAGTATAATCGTAACTCACGCATAGTTGCCAAGCATACCACTTCAATATATGAATTTGATCCCATAATAGTTTCCCTTTTTGTGTTAAGCGATAATCCCTAAATTATTCACGTTGATCCAACATTACTCCCATTACATAATTGAATGGGGTTTTCTCAGGATTATCAAAGTAGTACATAATATCTTTCACATAACCAGCATCGAGGGTTTTAGGAGGTTCCCCATCTCCATGAGTAGCAAGTACACCTAATTTTTTTGGTATTTCGTGTTCCATATCCATAACTAAAGATAGAGAACAACTAAGAACAGCAAATAAAAATTACTTAGTGATAAAGCAAACAAGCACACACGAGAATATTCACCCCACGCTATTGCTCCCGGGCAACGGCGCCAGAAAAAGGTCTTGATAACCCGCAAGTATAGGGGATCGCAACAGTTACGGATAAGTAAGAGCGTCGAACCCAACGAGGAGCTAAATGTAAAATAAATATTCCCTCAAGTTTTATCGACCACCGATACAACTCTACGCACACTTAACGTTTACTTTACCTAGAACAAGTATGAAACTAGAAGTACTTTGTAGGTGTTTTTGGGTAAGCTCGCAAGAAAATAAAGAGCACGTAAATAAAAGCTAGGGGCTGTTTAGATAAAGACACAACTAAATTAGTTTTAGTTAAGAGTTTGTTGTCACGAGAAAGTTATTTGTCCCTAGGCAATCGATAACTAGACCGGTGATCATTATTGCAATTTTATTTGAGGGAGAGGCATAAGCTAACATACTTTCTCTACTTGGATCATATGCACTTATAATTGGAACTCTAGCAAGCATCCGCAACTAATAAAGATTCATTAAGGTAAAACCCAACCATAGCATTAAAGCATCAAGTCCTCTTTATCCCATACGCAAACAACCTACTTACTCGGGTCTATGCTTCTGTCACTCACGCCACCCACCATAAGCAAATCATAAACATATTACAAACCCTACAGCGGGAATCCCTCACGCTTGCACGACACGGAGAGCACCATAGGACAACACCAATAATAAAACATACAACTCAAACCAATCTTGATCATCAAATATCCCATAGGACAAAACAGATCTATTCAAACATCATAGGATAGCCATACATCATTAGGAAATAATATATAGTGTTGAGCACCAAGTTTAGGTAGAGATTACAGCGGGTAAGAGAGAGGTTACACCGCTGCATAGATGGGGGAAGAGTTGGTGAAGATGGCGGTGAAGTTGTTGGTGAAGATGGCGGTGATGATGATGGCCCCGACAGCGCTCGGGCGCCACCGGAAGCAAGGGGGAGAGGGCCCCTCTTCTTCTTCTTCTTCCTTGACCTCCTCCCTAGATGGGAGAAGGGTTTCCCCTCTGGTCCTTGGCTCCCATGGCGTGGGAGGGGCGAGAGCCTCTTCGAGATTGGATCTATCTCTCTATCTCTCTCTGGTTCTGCGTTCTATTCTGGCTCTGTTTCACTATTTCGTGTATATATGGAGATCCGTAATTCCGATTGGCCTGAAACCTTCGCCGTGATTTTTTTAACTTGCGGCAAAAGAAGAGCATCAACCGCCTTATGGGTGGCTCACGAGGGTAGGGGGCGCGCCCAGGGGAGGCAGGCGCGCCCCCCTGCCTCGTGGCCTCCTCGGGCACCGTCTCGCGTGGATTTTTCTTCTGGAATTTTCCAAATATTACAAAAATAAGCTCCGTCCGTTGTTATCCCGTTTGGACTCCGTTTGATATGGATATTTTGTGAAACCAAAAACATGCAATGAACATGGGAACTACTTTTGAGCCTTTGGATCAATATGTTAGTCCCAAAAATAGTATGAAAAGTTGCCAAAAACTATATGAAAGTTGAATAATATTGGCATGGAACAATCAAAAATTATAGATACGACGGAGACGTATCACATATAAACGCACCGACAAAAGAATATACAAAACTGAGAGCACTTCCGAAGGCACTAGACCTGGCAAGCTCGGGCCCCGCAAGCAGCCAAACAAGCTGATGAGACCTCAGTTGTGTCAACGATAGATGCTTCATCCCTAGCTGTATGGCACCATAGTGCGCAAGGCAGTCCCCTGAAATCTTCATTACACCTTTGACTTCAAGTCAGAGCTAAGCTGAAGCAAGCCTTTCTGCTTTAAGTTGAGACTAAAGAAGTCGAACTGATTGAGGCAGCGATTGCACAGAGGTTGTCTCACACCTGCTAGTGAGTAGCTTCAACTCATTGTCTTCATCAAGACAGGACCTTGGGGTCATCTCGCTGTCCTCAAGATGGTTTGGCTCACTATCTTTTCTAAAGTTCTGCCTGGCATAAGAGATATGACTCTGAAAGAGAAACAAGGAGACACGTGACAGGTTTCACAATTATATAAGCAAATAAATGGATTTGTTCTGCATAAGGAACATGTTTTTACAACTACAATTTAAAACTGGTAGTTGTTGCGAACATCCAATCAGATGTAAACAACAGTGGAGGAAATGATGCCTATCCAAATCTATACTAGAACAAAGTTTGAAGGCTTGAGAAGGATGAACTTACATTACATGTTAACACGGGCTGGACAAAGCCCTTCTCCATGTTGAAGGAAAGATAATTCAATAAATTCCCCAAAGAAAATTCTTTATAAGCGTTGCCATTATTCTACATTTTGCAAAGAGTAAATATAGATCAAATAATATTGGAAGAAATAGAGGATAATGAAGCTTAGGTGCAGACTAATGATACATAATCAAATAGCATTTAATTAAGTACAGTGATACAAGGCAAAAGGTACTAACAAGAGGAATGTAGACATCAACGTGTGCAGTGGCATTGGCTTTATTCAACATTTTGGTAAGAGTAAATGTAGATATGATAATTTGGAGAAAGTGGAGGGCAGGGCAGATAAGATGTAGAGTAAAGCTAGACATTCAACTATCTCGCGATGCATGTACAGTAATACCACCACCGTCCGCTATTAGTTGTTGCTCAAATGGATGTATCTAGCACTATTAAGTTCTAAATACATCCAGTTGATCAACAATTAATTCGATACAGAGGGAGTACATGACAACAGGTACTTACATGAGCAATCCAAAACTTCATAACCATTGTGTTAATTCTACATTTATCTAAGAGTAAATATAGATCTTATAATTTGAAGCAAAGGGAGGATAAAGAAGCGAACATTTACAGTGATGCTACATAATCAAGCAGCAATGAGTGTAAGTATCTTGACAAAGGGCAAGAGGTCTTGACAAGAGCAATGCGAGCCCAGATTGTCGTGAGATCGTATGATCCTTTGAGCAAGGAGATTCATCTGAAATTAGTTTTTATACAAGAGAGAAGGTAAGGCACATGCAGAAGTTTAGGAGTTCAAATTTTGAATTGATATCATAGACAGTACCTGACGCGGGGCTGTCAGCAGTTCTAATAGGGGTTTGGCCACCGGAGTAGGGGTAAAGTCTGTTACAGTTGGGCCTGTGTTTTCTGTGGCTGCTGATCTATCTGATTTAACAGGTATCACTACCTTTTCCAAATACCTAGTTTGTACTCCTTGAGGATCTGCAATCACCCTCTTCCTTTTGGACATCTATTACTTAAAGAACAACATTTATTTGGAAAAACATAGTATGACGACACATGGAATAGGTACAGAAAATGGATAGGTATGGCATATACTCATATATGATGCTTAAACTAAGCAGATGGTGTAACAAAGTAGAAGTAATGCAAGAGGTCAGATGCAAAATATGTGAGACCAATACAACCTTGCCAAGTTAGAGCATGCACCTTGATGGGTGAATAAGATAGGCCAATCCTCCACCATGCCAAGTTTGTTAGCCAGTGGATTATTCTGTAGTATTCCTCTTGTGCGCCCATTCTCATATTCATTTTGATAATGTTCAATACCTGACATGCATGAAAACATAAAAACAAGTGAGATTATCTTTGTAATGCAGAAGTGATTTGCTACCAATTGAGCACTGCGTTGGTTTTCCCTTGAAAAGGAAAGGGTGATGCAGTAAAGTAGCGTAAGTATTCCCTCAGTTTTTGAGAACCAAGGTATCAATCCAGTAGCAGACCACACTCAAGTCCCATGCACCTACACAAACAAATAAGAACCTCGCAACCAACGCGATAAAGGGGTTGTCAATACCTTCACGGTCACTTACGAGAGTCAGATCTGATAGATATGATAAGATAATATTTTTGGTATTTTTATAATAAAGATGCAAAGTAAAATAAAACGCAATAAAAATAGCTAAGTGTTTGGAAGATTAATATGATGGAAAATAGACCCGGGGGCCATAGGTTTCACTAGTGGCTTCTCTCAAGAGCATAAGTATTACGGTGGGTGAACAAATTACTGGTGAGCATTTGAGAGAATTGAGCATAATTATGAGAATATCTAGGTATGATCATGTATATAGGCATCACATCCACGACAAGTAGACCGAAACTATTCTGCATCTACTACTATTACTCCACACATCGACCGCTATCCAACATGCATCTAGAGTATTAAGTACATAAGAACAGATTAATGCTTTAAGTAAGATGACATGATGTAGAGGCATAAACTCATGCAATATGATATAAACCCCATCTTTTATCCTCGATGGCAACAATACAATACGTGTCGTTTCCATTTCTGTCACTGGGATCGAGCACCACAAGATTGAACCCAAAGCTAAGAACTTCTCCTATTGCAAGAAAGATCAATCTAGTAGACCAAACCAAACTGATAATTCGAAGAGACTTGCAAAGATAACCAATCATACATAAAAGAATTCAGAGAAGATTCAAATATTGTTCATAGATAAACTTGATCATAAACGCACAATTCATCGGTCTCAACAAACACACAGCAAAAGAAGATTACATCGAATAGATCTCCACGAGAATCATGGAGAACTTTGTATTGAGATCCAAAGAGAGAGAAGAAGCCATCTAGCTAATAACTATGGACCCGAAGGTCTGAGGTAAACTACTCACACATCATCGGAGAGGCTATGGTGTTGATGTAGAAACTCTCCATGATCAATGCCCCTTCCGGCAGGACGCCGGAAAAGGCCCCAAGATGGGATCTCACAGGTACAGAAGGTTGTGGTGGTGGAATTAGGTTTTCGTGGATGCTTCTGATGGTTTGGGGGTACGTAGGTATATAGGAGGAAGAAGTACGTCGGTGGAGCAACGTGGGCCCCATGAGGGTGGAGGGCGCGCCTGGGGGGGTAGGCGCGCCCCCCTGCCTCGTGCTCTCCTCGTTGATTGCTTTACGTGGACTCCAAGTCCGCTGGATCATGTTTGTTCTGAAAATCACATTTTCGAAGGTTTCATTCCGTTTGGAGTCCATTTGATATTTTTTTTCTGCGAAACTCTGAAATAGGCAAAAAAAAAACAGCAATTTGGGCTGGGCCTCCGGTTAATAGGTTAGTTCCAAAAATAATATAAAAGTGTATAACAAAGCCCATTAATCATCCAAAACAGAATATAATATAGCATGAAGCAATAAAAATTGTAGATACGTTGGAGACGTATCATGATTCTAATCCAATACTTCCTCCCTATAAACTCCTTTGTGCTATCTCTGCAATTCTTCTAAGAGGTGTCATGCATGCTGTAATTTGGTGTGTGCATTAATATAATGTGGCCTACTACTCAAAATATGAGAGCTCCAGAAGTGATGATACTTCGCAGATGACATCTTCAACATATAGTAAAGAAGAACAAGTCGACCTGACCTGACAGATTCAAAATATACTAAGGGAGAAATAACTCGACCTGACCAATCGACCGCAAGAGAAGAGAATCATCTTATAGAAGAGTAGAAGAGCAAGCAGATTGAAGATATTACAAGTCTTTCTATACAATGTCGGCTGGCCACCCATGATGAAACAGAGCGCACAGAGAAATACTATTCCCTCCGATCTCTCCATATGTGGCTCACATGCATTTCGAAACTAAAGTAGGAACATTTAGCTGACCAATTAAACATCTCTCAGTTTTACTAATATCATCATAATATCATATTTGAATTTGTACAACTAAGCTTGTTTAGCTCGATGGGTGGAGCAGTGCTATTACGACACGAACCACACGTAGGCTGATCGTGGTCATCATAAAATGGGGAAACCGTAAGCATGATGAGTATAGTGCTGACCATGGCAGTGGGATGGCAGATCTGAAGCTGCAAACCGCGCAAAGGGTAGTTAGCAACCGATATTTGCTTTGAAATAACACTAAGATTTGGTATGGACAAGAAAGTACAGTCAACAAGTGACAAAGAAATGCAATTCTGCTTTCTCTCTATATGTCGCGAAATGCATTTGGAAACTCAAGTGGGACCTTTAGCTAACCAATTAAATGTGTCTGTTAACAAATATCAGTATCATATCACAATCATATTTGAACAACTAAGCTTTGGAATTTTGAGTGTTGTGTTGTTTAGCTTGAAGGGTGGAGTAATGCTAGTATGACAGAAAGCACCTACGCAGATCATAGTAGAGTAGATAAAAGGGGAAAACCCTAAGCATCAAGAGTAAAATCAGGAAAGTGGGACTAGCTGGACCAATGGGTGGCACACATGCTTTTCGAAATGAATATAGGAACATTAGGTGACCAATTAAATGTTCTCTGTTTTAGTAATATGAGCATCATATCAGATTCGTATTTCAACACGTAAGCTTTGGAATTATGAGTGGCATGTTGTTTCGCTTGATGGGTTGAGGTCTTCAGGAGCAGTGGTAGCACGACACGAAGCAGTGAAGCACCTACGATGATGGTAGTGAATATAAAGGGGGGAAACCATAAGCTTTACGAGTATAGTGACATGGCGGATCTAAAGGTGCAAACCGGACAAAGCTACTTCGCAACCAATGTTTGCATTCAACTAGCCACTATGATTTGGTACAGACAAGAAAAGTACAGTAAATAATTTAAGATCTATTTTCCGGGTGAGATCAATAATTTAAGCACATATGGAAGAGTATGACCTCTCTTGCGACGTCGTGTAGGCCCCTATTGATACGTTGAGGGTGCTGCGGGTGCGATGGCTGTCGGCGGCGGGGAAGAAGACTTTAGATGGCAGACGGCCGGGTCGGGGGATAAATCCTGTTGTCGTGGACGAGGCGGACGTAGGAGCGGCAATGGCAAAGTGGACGACAACTCTGATGAAGCGAGATGACGCGATGAAAGGATCCTGGTCCGGCGTCGTGGATGAGAGACGTCCATCTCTTGCAGTGGAAGACGGGGTAGGGGTAGCAGCTCCGTTAAGGTGAAGGACAGGGTGGCGGACGGAGGAGGCTGGCCGCAGTGGGGAGGTTGTCGTGGTGCCGACGGTGTATGAATGGGGAAATAGAGGGGGAGGGGGATCTGAAATGTGGGAAAGTTACGAACTTATCCCCCGTTTAAGATTCCGGACATCACGCCGGTTGGGGATAGGACGGTAATATCGCATCTCCCAAATATTTGCCGGTAATGATTTCGTGCGAGGAGAGGGTGTTTTTCCGCCCACGGTTGGTGCCCATAGTGTATGAACGGGGCTGACAGGTAGGGCGGTTGTGTCATGTCTGAGGGAAGTTACACATCTGGCCCTATTTAAAATATTAGCCTACATCAATTTCAGACGAGGTACCATTTGTTTTGCCGCGCACCGTGGATGAATGGGGAAATGGAGGGAGAGACACATGTCTTTCAGACGAGCTTGAATCAAATGTGTTTTGCCGCCCATGTTTGGTGCCACCGTGTCTGAATGGGATCAGAGGCCATCGTGTCACGTCTGATTGAAGTTACTAGTCTACCCCTATCGACAGCAGTGTAAATCCGGTCGATAAGGATGTCAAGTGTCAGGGGTAGACATTAATTTCCATCTCGCAAACACTTGCTTCGAACAACCCACAAATCATAGTGGATGTTTAGCCGCTTCATTTAAAACTTGGGAGAATTAGCATTCACGTTTGCCCTGGGCCCTGGCAGCTAAATCCAAATCCAATTTTTATTCGATACCGAATATCCACAGATAATTCTACGTTTTGTTATTTATTTCTTCAAAACCACAACAAAGATTTATTCCACCTTTATATATGATTATGATTTAGAAATGCCATGATATTCGAATTCAGTAGGTTGGATACACTTTGAGTCAAACAGTTATTTCATCCAATACAATATGCTCACACGAAAAACAGTTCAACTTATGTCAATCATACAAGTACTGAGGATTACCTCGCCTAAAAAATTCGGATCATTACAACACATGGACAACATAGGGGGTCTTACAACATAATCCATTCAGAGACATGACACAACATGCAAGTACAATAATCTAATGACAATTTCAACTGCTATCTAAAGAAGAACTGGGATTACCCTCAGCTTCAGATAGCAGAAGCAGCAGGACCTCCTCCGTCTTCAAATGCAACATTCTTACTTCCTCCAATTCTTCGGTTCCTTACATAATGCGTGCAGCTAATTGCATAATTTCTAGCTTCAAGATCGAGATTACCTCATTCATGGCAGCCACACCATCTCTTTCTGCCTCTAGTAGAGCCTCTAGAATTATAATATCTGTGCTCAGACTGCTCTCCGGCGGTGTTGCCTCTGAACTGCTACCATCTGGTAACATGGATGGTGCACTGCTTCCACAAATAGATTTTGGGGTTGTACATTCTGTCCTAGTGTGAACGGCATCCTGAAAGGTTTCCGCTGGACATAAGTAAGAGATAGTTATTGCATGATCCAGGCAGTAAGCTTACATGGTAAACAACATATGAATTATTGCCGAGCATGGAAAGCTATATTTAAATGGTTCGAAGCAGCATCTGCCGAAAAGAAATTAAAATGGTAAGATGAAACTAGGGATGTAAGTGGCAAATAAACGACATCCGCCAGTCCCATCTAGTTAGTTTTTGCTAGCTCCCTGGTTCATTTTCCTCAAAAAAACAAAAACTCTTTGGAACTATCATACCACTAGTGGACTTTAATCGGGATTAAACGGGACCCAGTTGACATCCCTAGTTGAAAGGGAGTGTACCACCGCTATATTTAAGTTGCCAAGGCATCTAAGCAGTTGAAATAATCCAAGAAAGCACTTAACAATGTGGCCTCATATAAACTACGAAGACAGTCTTGTGATGAAGTTTAGAGGAAAGTTAAGGAGTCAAATGAACTAGGCATGCATTTCTTTACAATAGTACAGCAGGCACTGCTGACATATTGGCCAACTCAGGTATAGTGTAACAAGTAACAAACAAGCATTCTAATCAAGCAATACAGCAAAGCAGACAACTGAACTATTTGTTATTCTGTAGAATTACAGGTTGAGGGCACAAGCCAAGAAAGCAGCCCACACGCATTACATTTCACATGTACTAAAACACACGGCTTACCATATGTTCTTTGTGAAGCCTCGCTGCTGTTCAATGTTCTTTGAAGATATAAATCAACATCCCGTGGTTGCAAATCTACTTGTTGTAGTTTATTCTGCAACCTCTATTTAGGTAAAATTAATTTTAACCGCATGCACTGGTTCGAATTGATCATAAATGGTTCATCTAAACTAATGAAAGAAGGGTGTGTGCATACACGACAATATATCTGCTTCCCTCTATTTTTATGCTTGTTCGAGGTGCCAGCCCCAAAAGAACAAATATTTTGCTTGATGGGGTTGGCAGCTCCATAATTAATAGAAGAATAAAATTAGTCATGCAACTTGGGAAGATCAAGAACACACAAAAAAGTAATGAACAAAGGCTCATAGCAGTGATGTAATACCTAGCATCAGAAAATGTAGGGTAAAATGAACAAAAACCAGCGGAACCACATGCTAGTTTGCTGATGTGTAATTAAGCATAGAGAACATGAAGCAGTCTGATGGAACTAACAGGTGGTGAGGGAGTCCCGGATTAGGGGATGTCCGGATAGCCGAACTTCACCGTTGGCCGGACTCCTGGACTATGAAGATACAAGATTGAAGACTTCGTCCCGTGTCCGGATGGGACTTTCCTTGGCGTGGAAGGCAAGCTTGGCGATACGGATATGTAGATCTCCTACCGATGTAACCGAATCTGTGTAACCCTAACCCTATCCGGTGCCTATATAAACCGGAGGTTTTAGTCCATAGGACGAACAACAATCATACCATAGGCTAGCTTCTAGGGTTTAGCCTCTCTGATCTCGTGGTAGATCCACTCTTGTACTACCCATATCATCAATATTAATCAAGCAGGAGTAGGGTTTTACCTCCATCGAGAGGGCCGAACCTGGGTAAAACATCGTGTCCCTTGTCTCCTGTTACCATCCGCCTAGACGCACGATTCGGGACCCCTACCGAGATCCGCGGTTTTAACACCGACATTGGTGCTTTCATTGAGAGTTCCTCTGTGCCGTCACCGTCAGGAAGGATGCCTCATCCCGTCTTTAAAGACGGCATTATCGCCAAAGGAGCCTTGGCCGCCGGCCAGACTCTTTGGCTAGGTGGTTTCCTTATGACCACCAGTTCGGCCGTTGCGCCGTAGATGACTTCTCGGGTCATCGAAACCAATCTTCGTGTTAACTCGGAACTTGCCGAGCAGCTAGATCCGATCGAGCTCTCCTCCGTGAACGAGCTCTTGGATCGCATCGCCGCCCTGGGAGTCGCCACTGACTACGATCAGATTGGGCCTAAAACAGATCTGAGAGAGATTAACTCTCCCCGGGCTACCCACCGTGTTGCTGTGGTAGAGGAACAATGCGGCGACTCTTCCTCTATCTTAAGGATTAGCTACGTCTGGATTCCCGACCCCTCCATGCCGGATTCCCACGGAGGGACGGACGACGATCAAATCCTGAACTTAAAGTCAGGCGGCGGGTCGGATTCAGTGGATAACATCCAAAAACCCAAACTTCCGAGTTCGGAAATTTCTCGGCCCCTGAGTCTTAGATTAGACGGGGTTCCGGATTTAGTTCCACCCGCCCACCCAAACATTAGCGATCTATCCTGAATTTGGCAAGAGCCCGCTGAAACTATACATCATTACTGGGCCAGATTCCTCCTGGTTTTGGACAGGATAAAGGACTGCTAAGAGGAGGACGCAATCTCACTCTTCTGCAATAATTGCACAGACGAAGGAATCCTTAACGCCATAAGTCGTCGTGAAATTACACGCCTTGCTAACTTAGTACAAAAGTACTGTGCGATGTAGAGTGCTTGGAAAACCGAAAGTAAATTTTGGGATAATCCGGCCCCGAACACAGCCCTAGTCCGAAATAAAAGGGTGTATTATCACCAACCATCTGGGTTAAATACCAAAAAACAAAGACCCCCTAAAGGGCATGGAACCGTACTGGAGGGATGGCTCAACGGACCCTGCAAAATTCATAGCACAGAGGACGCCACTCCAACTCATAGCCTTCGAGCATGTTGGATACTACGGCAAGTGGCCAAAAGTGGCGAAGAGCTTCTAGCTTCAGAATCCCACCCCAATAATACCAGTACGGTATTAACAGTCTTCGAGACTTTCGCATCAAATAACATGCAGAAGAGAACACTCCGCAACCTTGCCGAAGTCTATCAAGTAGCAACAATAAATCCATGGAGTGACACGGCTATTACCTTTAATGCCAAGGATTTAACCCAAATTCTGAACAGCCCGAGCACCGGCCGACCTTGGTCCTCGGTCCAATTGTGGGCGGCTTTCGCCTTACTAAGGTACTCATGGATGGCGGCAGCTGATTAAACCTCATCTATGAGGAAACCCTCCGAAAAATGGAAATAGACTGGAACCGCATTGAGCGAAGCAGCACAACCTTCAGAGGAATAATCCCTAGCCGGGAAGCATGCTGCATAGGAAAAATCACATTGGACGTAGTGTTCGGCTCACCGGACAATTACAGGTCCGAGGAGGTCACATTTCAAGTGGCCCCTATCAGCAGCGGATATCACGCTATATTAGGGCGAGAGGCATTCACAATTTTTCAAGCTATACCCCATTATGGGTACATGAAGCTTAAAATGCCCGGACCTAACGGAATCATCACTCTCGCTAGAGATCCGAACATAGCTCTCCGCGCCGAAAACAAGACAACTGCACCAGCCCTCGAGGCACTATCCAAAGCCCTAGTGGCCGAGGAACTAACTGCGATGCGCTCCACGGTGAACAGAGATGATGTGATACTTGATAAAAGATCCAAGTCCACCTCTTTTAAACCAGCGGATGAAATAGTCAAATTCCAAGTCCACCCAACGGACCCTGTGAAGACGGCCTCCATTGGGGCACAATTAAACCCTGATGTAGACGCAAGACCACGAGAATTTCTACGGAAAATCGGGACATTTTGCTCGCATCCTTCAGACAAGCCAGAATCCCGTCGGCTGGCGAACACAGCCTAAATATCCTAAAAGGTTTAAGCGATCAAGCAGGCTCTTGGCGTTTTCGAACCCAAGAGACATGCCATGGGAGAGGAGCTAGCCAAACTTCTGGAAGCCAGATTCATCAGAGATATAAAACATCTGGACTGGCTAGCAAATCTAGTGATGGTACCAAAGAAGGACAAATCATGGCGCCTATGTGTCGATTTCAAAGACCTGAATAAGGTTTGCCCAAAGGATCCCTTCCCCCTCCCTCGCATTGATCAAATTATCGACGCCACAGCAGGAGACGATTCATTATGTTTCCTCGACGCATACTCCGGCTACCACCAAATTAAGATGGCAGAGCTAGACCAAGCCGCAACGGCATTCATCACTCCATACGGCCCATTTTACTTCAACACAATGCCCTTCGGGCTCAAAAACGCCGGCGCAACATATCAGCGCATGATTCAGACATGTCTGGCAAACCAGATCGGCAAAACAGTGGAGGCATATGTAGATGACGTGGTCGTCAAATCCAAGCATGTCGAAACTCTAGTAGACGACTTGAGGCTCACATTCGACAATCTCCGAAAATATGACATTAAGCTCAATCCGAAAATGCGTCTTGGCGTTCGGCCGGAAAGCTCTTGGGCTTCATTGTGTCCGTAGAGGAATTGAAGCAAACCCAGCCAAGATCCGAGCTCTGTCACAATTGGATATTCCAAAAGACCTCAAACAAATACAAAAATTGACTGGATGCGTAGCGGCTCTAAGCCGCTTTATTTCCCGTTAGGGAGAAAAGGCGTTACCCCTTTACCGCCTCCTTCGGCGCACCAAACACTTCGAGTGGACGGATGCCGCCACGACCGGACTCGAAGAAATAAAAGCCATACTGCCAACAAATCCGGTCCTGGCCGCGCCCAACATGGGAGAACCAATGCTATTGTATATCGCCGCAACACATCAAGTTGTTAGCGCGGTGCTCGTCGTCGAACGAGAAACGGATGGACACAGGTTCCCTCTTCAAAAACCAGTTTATTACGTGTCCACTGTCCTAACTCCATGCAAGTCCCGGTACCCACATTATTAGAAGATAGCATACGCGGTGTTCATGGCATCCCGGAAGCTGCGACACTACTTTCAAGAGTGTTCGATTATAGTAGCCTCCGAAGTACCTCTTAACGACATTATAAACAACCGCGACGCGACAGGCCGGATTGCCAAATGGGCCATCGAGCTCCTCCCATTCGACATAACCTATAAGCCACGACGAGCTATTAAGTCACAAGTGTTGGCCGATTTCATTGCCGAATGGACCGAAGCCGAACTCCCTAAAGAGTACGGCGCATATTCCAATTGGATCATGCACTTCGACGGCTCCAAAATGCTGGCTGGCCTGGGGGCTGGCGTCGTCCTGACGTCCCCAACCGGGGACACAGTCCAATACGTCCTTCAGAAAATGTAGACGGACTCCAACAATGCAGCCGAATACGAGGCCCTTCTGCACGGCCTCCGGATGGCAGTCTCCATGGGCATTAAACGCCTAGAGGTGCGCGGGGATTCAAACCTCACGATATCTCAAATAAACGGAGACTTTGACGCCAAAGATCCGAAAATGGCATCGTACCGCAATGCGGTCCTAAAAATGTCAGCACAGTTCGAAGGGCTCGAATTTCATCATATAGCCCGGGATAATAACCAGGCAGCAGACGTATTGGCACGCATCGGCGCAAAACGCGATACCGTCACGCCCAACATCTTCCTGGAACGGCTGTTCAAGCCATCCGTACTATGGGAAGGGGAGTCCGGAAATAACAATCCGGACCCAACCGCACTGCCTGACACCGAACACTCTGACACAATCGGAGGCTCTGCCAACGAGATAACATCCTCCGCCCACGAAATAATGGCGGTTATTGCCCCATGGAAGGAGCCATTCCTAGCCTACCTAACTAGGCAGGAACTCCCCGAAGACCAAAATAAGGCTCGCTGCATAGTGCGGCGATCCAAAGCCTATAAAGTCCATGAGGGAGAGCTTTATAAGAAAAGCACAACAGGAGTCCTTCAAAGGTGTATCTCCGAAGAGGAAGGGTGAAACCTCCTGGCTGAAATTCATGCCGGACTGGGTGGGCACCACGCCGCAGCCCGGGCCCTTGTAGGCAAGGCCTTTCGTACAGGATTTTATTGGCCGACGGCCCGAGCAGATGTGCAGGATTTAGTCCAACGATGCGTCGGATGCCAGCTTTTTGCTAACCAAAGCCACATGCCACCCACCGCCCTCAAAACTATACCCATCACCTGGCCGCTTATGTGCAGGGGCTTGACATGGTTGGACCCCTTAAGGGAGGAACCCACAAGCAAAAATACCTATTGGTCATGGCGGATAAATTCACCAAATGGATAGAGGCCAAGCCTGTTAAAACGGCCGAATCCGGACCGGTGATAGACTTCATATCAGGGGTAGTGCACCGTTACGGTGTCCCCCACAGTATCATCACTGATAACGGCACCAACTTCATAGCTGATGAGGTAAAATTATGGTGGAAAAACATGGGCATCAAGCTCGATTACGCCTCCGTCTATCACCCTCAAACTAACAGTCAAGTCGAGCGGACAAACGGTCTAATCATGAGCGGCACTAAACCCAGACTAGTGCGGTCCCTTAAGGAATCTAACACGCACTGGGTAGAGGAGCTCGACTCCGTACTCTAGGGGCTGCGGACCACGCCAAATCGCACCACCGGATTCACACCATTTTTCATGGTGTACGGCGCAGAGGCAGTTTTGCCCTGCGACATAATTCATGACTCACCTCGCGTGCGCATGTATGAAGAAAGAGAAGCCGAACTCGATCGGCAGGACAGTCTGGACGCCTTGGAGGAGGAGCGCGACGTGGCAAAAGCCCGTTCCACATTTTATCAACAGCAGGCTCGAAGATATCAAAGCAGAGAAGTACGGGCCAAGGCTTACAACGTTGGCAAACTAGTTCTACGCCTGCCGGACAAGAAAAAGGACAAACTCAAGCCCAAATGGGAAGGTCCCTTCATCATCGACCAGGTCCCGACGGCAAGGGCATACCGTCGCTAAACGCATCGGATAACCGACTCGAGCCAAACCCATGGAACGCAGCCCGTCTACGAAGATTCTACGCCTAGTGCCAGACTATGGGTTCGTCTCCTTCCTCCGTCCAAAATTCATATTTAAGCTGTCTTTTATTTCTCTTCTTCCTCCTCCTTCTTCTTGAAGCCTTTAGAGGCTCGCTTGCGCTCTGTTCACACATGCTTGATGCGCCACCCGTGCTCATTATACCTGGGGGCTTCTTTAACAGAAGCTTATTTATACGGGTTTTATGCCCAACACATGTGTCAAACTTCCGCATGTACCTTTTATTCACGATTATATGCATCGATATGACTTAAGTTTTGGCCAAGCTGGGTTGCCTGGCTCCTGTGCTTACCCCTACGTTCCCGATTGTTTGGCTAGGCGGTAAAGGGAGCACCTCTGCGATTGTTACTGCCGGGTCAACCGGATGTGTACCTCAGACTGGGTGAAGCCGAAAGCTAGCGTTCTTAAGGGAATATTCGGTCGGTGAACTGAAAGATGATTTTTAAACTATTTATCCATTTTCCCCAGATGATTTTCTGCTTTCTTAGCAGTTTGGACATGCACTTTAGGGCATGCCTCCCCGGGAAAGGAACCCCTAACGGAACTATTCTCCCTGGAAGATGTTTCTTACTATCCATGTAATATAACATAACTAGTTGGGCACTTGTCTGATACAAAAATAATGACCCCTACGCCTTGTCTCCATGCATGCCCCGGTTCTTATATAACCGCGAGGGTATTCGGACACACTCCGGACTATTGGGTCCCGAGGTGGAAGCAAAAAGGTCCGCTACGACAAACGATCTACAATCCGGCTAGAAGGCATTTTACATGTCATTTTAAATTACATAGTCAACTCAACTAATTGTATTCCTCTTCAATACCATCTAATAGGCTGTCTAGTTTACAGTCCTGCTGGGAATACTTTGCGGCCAATTCTACTTGGCCGTACACTAAGCTTACAGGATCTCCTTTCCATCAGGCCCCACAGTCCGACCTCGGCCATGTGGTTTGGGTCAACAACCGTGTACCGCGTCTTTACCATGGCCCGAGCCTCCTGGCGCCTTTGACGGCAGCCGATATCTTCCATAGTCGGAAGCGCCGCCGTGCTCCTTGAAGCCGCTCCGCCAGCTCCAAAATGCCTTCGGGCAGGGAGATAGATGGCCACAAGGCACAGGCGACACCTTTCATCACTGTCGAACTTCGTTAAATGCGGTACGCAGATTCGGGAAGAAGATCACCCGAAGAACTGGGCATCTCCACCTCAGGACGACCTGTGAGCAAACCTACATACATGTTTATGTTAGTCGCCTTCCTCGCCGAACTCTTTCACAGTTCGTTTAAGCACTTACTGAAAATGCCGCGACGAAGCCGTCGATTCTCCTTTATGGAGTCAGACAACTGGGCACGAACATCCTTTAGTTCCTCTCCCAGTTGGGTGTTGGCATCTTGGAGGTTATTTTTCTCCTGCCGCACCCTTGTAAGCACGCTCTCGCCGGCTTTTAGCTGGCGCAGGAGCTGTTGCTTGTCCGGATCTAGTCCGGCGCCATCTACAATATTATTGTCAGACTTATACACACGCCGCACTTCACAAACTACTTATTTTTCAAAGTATATATTACCGGAGGGGGTCTCTGTGGCTCCCCCTGTGGCTCCCCCTGTGGCGGCTAGTGCGGCCTCAAGCTGGGCCTTGCACTCTTCAAGCTCATGGGACAGTCAGGTATTCTTTTCCGTAAGATCTTGCATAACAAATGATCCTTAAATCAGTTATCCTAACTATTTTAATTCTCGGGGGCTACTGGCATATACAACTGTCAAAATTCCTTACCCGTATGTCCGTTACATACTCCTCCATGGCTCTGGCTAGGCCATCTTGAGCAGCACGGAGGTGCGCATCTTCCGAATTGAAGGCATTCAATACCTCCTGGGAGAAACATGCGTCACGAAGAACTGTCCGGCGGCGCCTGTGATTCATGGCACTCTCCACCTCGGAGTTGGTGGCGGATAACCTATCGGCATCCTCTGTCGGAGGAGCATCCGACGCACGCCTCGTGTTTACCTCCGCTTCCGGACCCGGCGTTGGAGCCTGGCTGGCAGAGGCTCGATTGGCAATCTCCCCGGACACAGTCCGGCGAGCGCTCTTTTTCCTGAAAAGAGCACTGATGTTAGTACGCCTTCCAGGAATCAATCCTGGGGATATGGTGGCACGCCTTACCATTGCGGCGGGGTTTCAATCCGAACCGCACTTCTTTTTAGCCTGCGTGGCCGCGCTGCCCCTTGTTGGTTAGCTGCCGCGGGCTCGGCCTCCTGCCTCGAAGGCATCCCCTGCGAAACATCATCAAATACGCGGTGGTTAGAAATAAAGCACGGGTGGGTCATGGTATCCGGACTTCGGTCACGGTTACCTGGGAGGCCGGAAATAGTCCGGGGTAGTCGGCCGTAATGGCCACCAAAGCATTGTCGATGCTAAGTTGATGGAACACCCCGTCGATTAGCTCCACCTTTATATCTGAGTCCTCTTTAGAGGCCGGATCGAGGGACCATTCCGGATCCTCTAGTTGTGGAGGCGGGCCGTGTATCTTCTCCACGGCCCGGCGCAGTTCCTGCGCAGAAACCATGAAATGAGATATTTAACCACGGGAACGTGGATCGGTTAGGCCACAAAGATATTCGCTTACCAAACTTCGAGGATTACTCGAAGAAAACCCATTCAGCGGACTGACGTGGAGGAAATCCTCCTCTTCCCCTTTGTACATGGCGGACAAGGTCTTCACCAGCTCGGTGACCGATCCCGGCCCTTTGCGGCCATGACGGGTGGCATCATCCTTCCCGTTGAAATCCCACATGGGGTGGCCCCTATATTGGAGCGGCTGAACTCCCCGCATTATGCATGTGGCCATGACACCAACCATAGTCAGTCCGGAATGAGCCAACAATCTTATTCGGCTCATCAGGTAAAGGACGTCCCTGCCAACTTCCCCCTGGCGGCTCCGCGGGCGCCAACTCAGGCGTTTCTTCAAAGGAGCATTGCTGAACTCTGGGAGACCGATCCGAACAGGATCCAGCAGCGAGACGTCTTCTATATAAAACCATTCCGAAGGCCAGTCTTCGGACGCCTTCTTCGGGGTTCTGGATAGATATCCGGTCCCGGTGATGCGCCACAGTTCGGCTCCGCCCACTTGATATATTGACCCCTCATGAGAATGGGGCACAAGGCAGAATAATCTCTTCCACAGATCGAAATGGGCCTCAACACCCAGGAACAGCTCGCAAAGGGCCATAAATCCCGCTATATGCAAGATGGAGGCAGGCGTGAGGTTGTGCAGCTGGAGGCCGTAGAACTCCAGAAGCCCCCGGAGAAACGGATGGATTGGAAATCCGAGTCCTCTCATTAGATGAGAGACGAAGCATACCCGCTCTCCCTTAGAGGGATCGGGGATGCTCTCCGCCTGCTTCCCGCCCTTATAAGTGGCGAGTCCGGAACGCACCGGAACCAGGAAGGCCGGGGGAAGGAATCCCTTGGTTTGGAGCGCCACCAATTCGCTGTGCAGGACTGAGCATCTACCCCAATCTCCATGCTGAGGGCTAGGAGCGCGAGAGGAGGAGCCGCGTCGACTGTCCATGGTGGAATGGATTTTTTGTCGAAGGCGCTCTGATGAAGGCTCGTGAGGGGAGGATTGTGCGATCCGGATCTGGATCCCCGTCTCTTTTATAGGCGACTCATTTGCACAGCAAGGGGGAAAATGTAAAGATACCCTGACTTTTCACATTCGTTCGACACGTGGAAGATGGCCATTATTGGGGGTAGAAGCCAAGGAGCGCAACATTTATCAGAAGCCGGACACTATTCGACAAGTCTATGGAATTTGGAGAAGAACCCGCCTCGCAATGCCGAAGACAATCTACGCGCCAGACTCATCGTCATTGAAGCCTGGATCGGGGGCTACTGAGGGAGTCCCGGATTAGGGGGTGTCCGGATAGCCGAACTATCACCGTTGGCCGGACTCCTGGACTATGGAGATACAAGATTGAAGACTTTGTCCCGTGGCCGGATGGGACTTTCCTTGGCGTGGAAGGCAAGCTTGGCGATACGGATATGTAGATCTCCTACCAATGTAACCGACTCTGTGTAACCCTAACCCTATCCGGTGCCTATATAAACCGGAGGGTTTTAGTCCATAGGACGAACAACAATCATACCATAGGCTAGCTTCTAGGGTTTAGCATCTCTGATCTCGTGGTAGATCCACACTTGTACTACCCATATCATCAATATTAATCAAGCAGGAGTAGGGTTTTACCTCCATCGAGAGGGCCCGAACCTGGGTAAAAACATCGTGTCCCTTGTCTCCTGTTACCATCCACCTAGACGCACAGTTCGGGACCCCCTACCCGAGATCCGCCGATTTTGACACAGATAGGTGGCATCAGAACAACACCATTATCATAAATATAGCATGCAAGAAGTAAAATAGTAGGCAGTGATATCTAGGAAGTACAGTAATACTTAGGAAAAAACTAAATCATATTAAGTATATGTGCACTGGTATGTAATTTAGCACATGTAACATGTTCACTGCAAGAAGTATGGCCCTACAGGTGCAAGCAGAATAACGCGTCTCATGGAAACTGAATGATGCCCTGAAGAAATTCAAAGGTGCAGTGCTTATGCTAAGAAAGTGAACGTAGGCGCCGGCCGTTGGATAATAGTACCTGATTCTCGGCGGCGTATGGGTATCGTTAGCATACTTGATAGCTAAGGATCGTCCATGGTGCTCGTGTTGCGGTTCAGTTTGGGCCGGCTGTCGCCGTCGCTGAAGCGGGTCCGGTGCTACGGTTGCGGTGCCTATCGACATACAAGAAAGCTCATCTGTGGTAAGTGAACAGTTGCACGATAAAGAGAAAAAACCAAAGGAGTACAGATCGAAATAACCTGATGAGGCTGCGGTGTCGGTAAAGTAGGGCCGGTGGAGTTGAATATGGCGTCCGTGGAGCGGGTCCGATGCAGTGGACGAAGGCTTCGGCGGGCGCGTTGTACAGTGCTTTCGGTGAGGCGGATCCATTGCGGCGGACGAGGGCTTGTATGAAGGGCCAGCGAAGGGACGGACGAGGGAGTCAGTGAAGGGCCTACACTGTGGTAGACGAGGGCACCGGCTAACAAGATCGGGTGCGGTGGACCATGATGGCGGTCAAGGAGATCTGGAGCGATGTACAAGCCAGTCGCTGAAGCGGCTCCGGTGAGGTGGTGAGTTGGCAGTTGGGGGTTCCAAGTTGCGGAAGGTAGATCCGTCGGGGTGTGAGGTCCACCGCTGCGGTGGAGGACTAGATTCGGCGGCTTGCCATGGTTGGTGGGGGGGGGGGGGGGGTCGGGGAGGGGAAGGGGAGGGGCTCTGGGGTAGAATGTTGGAGGCAAAGAGGGGAAAACAATGGAGTTTCCAAAGTAGCCCTTTTCCATTCATGTGGCAGGGGTAAAACAGGAATATCACAGGGCTAAACTTTCGGGCACGAGATATTTCGATGTGAGCGGGAAGTTTGAAAGCTTTTGGCGCCTCAAATTATATTCTGCTCTTGTACGGCCAACTATGATATCATGGCGGACAATTTGTTTGTTTTGCACGCAAACAAAGTGCAAGTTTTGAAAATCAATGTCTCCAACTCGAAACTTAGGTTGTCCATTCAATTCAAATATGGATCATTGAGCTACTACAAGAAAATACCATCATATGGTCCAATTCAAATGAAATTCCAAATGTCTTTATCCTAAATATGACGACAAAAGCAAAAATGTGTATGTGTATGAATAAAGTGGATGATTACAATGTCTGAACATGCCTGTATGTGTATATCTCTTGGTTTGATATATGAATTTGTAATCACGAAATCCCGGCTTAAAAATGTACCTCCGTTTAAATGAATTACAAAAGCTAATGATGGAGTTGAACTCCAAAATTCCAATCTTAGGTTTGTAATTCTGGTACATCAAAGTATATCACGCATGTTCAAAAGTATCATTATCTCATAGTCCAAACTGTGAAACAAATTGATCAACCTTGAGTGCACACACTATTGACCATGTATATCTCAATTACGCTAAAGTCCCTCAAATATAGACACCTCACTCTTTATCTGAAGCCAACCCCCCCCCTCATCACCCACCCCCCACCCCCCCCACACACACGTAAATCGTTCTCTCCCCCAAACACCAACACACGAGCACATTAACACCCCTCTCTCTTCTAAAGTACTGACCCCAATATAGGTCTCTATCACTTTATCTCTTGGGCATGCACACATCTCTTCCCCCACTCTCTAGCTAGGTCTCCCGACATCTCTCTTTCCCAAGCACACGCACTATGTAGAGTGTATCTTTCCCATACACACAAAACTTCACCCCCAAACGTCTATCTCCCTAGTTATGTGGTTCTCGCACACTCACCTCACACACCACCCCCACTGCAAAACAAGCATAGTTTGTCTCCTTGTGCACCACTCTCCTCTTTCTATCTCTCCCACATGCGGACCTGCCCCAGATCCTCCCTGTAAACATATATGTCGTGACTCTTTCCATAGCTCCCTAATGTATCATCGTTCTCGATCTCGCACATTGTTCTCTACACCATCTATTCTAGATCTCTCATGAAGTCCCTATCACACACACGATGGCTCGCTTCCCTTGCGTCTCCGTACATAGGCCAATTTCAAACAACATCAACATTGTCTCCCTATCTATACACCATTTATGGACACAGCGCCCCTCTCTTCTCTCTCTCTCTCTCTCTCTCTCTCTCTCTCTCTCTCTCTCTCTCTCTCTCTCTCTCTCTCTCTCTCTCTCTCTCTCTCTCTCTCTCCCACAAACAATCGATGTCTCTTCCAAATAGTCGATGTCTCTTCCAAATAGTCTGCCCCCCCGCACCCATGCTATCCAGCTACTACACATGTCACACTATTCCCCCTTCCCTTATACTAAGTTTACATCATTAGTGGTCTCTCTACTCCACATACACACACTCCCTATCACACACAAACACGCACAAACACCCATTAATCTGGATCCTCATCTCTCCCCATGTCCGCATGTGTATGTCGCACACTCACTCTCTAATTATGTATATGCGTCTCCATGTTACACAACACAAAGCCCCATGTACATGTCTCTCTCTATCCTCCACACACATAGACACAAAGAATCTGTTTTCATTGCCTCAGTATATAGACATATCACACACGCACACTGTCTCTCTCTCTCTCTCTCACACACACACACAAACACGCTCAACAAGGGTTTCCCCATGAATAACTTACCGTCTATTCATCAACAGCCGTGGCAGTACGACGAACACGAGACGTGAAAAAGAATAAATCTACACATGCTTAGACCACCTAGTATGACTACTAGGACTAGAGCAAGCCAAAAAGCGCGCCGCCGTCACCCCCTCCTTGTCGGCGATGGGAAAACCTTTGTTTTACACAGTCAAGAAATCATTGTGCTAAGGCCTCACATGCTGAGGCATTGAATAGAATGTAGATGCTAGTTTACAGAAACAAGTATCGATAATACGTTTGTATCTCCATACTTATATTTCTTATCTTATAAAAAACTGAGTTGGTGATGATGGTACGCGTGCCATCTTGCAATATAGACCGTCCGATCTATATCTGACTGATGGAAATTAAACTAAAAGATACCAGCACCCCTCTCCACATTTGCAGACAAGGCCTTCCCTCGTTCATCGTTATCTCCAACAACCTCATTGTTGAGAAATTAAGAAAGGAAGCCTCTAGAACAAACTGGCCAGGTGGCCGCTGCCGGCATCGTCAATCTACATGCCTCCGCTCAGTCCGACCACCAATCACCACCACGCCCACTCCTCTTCACCTTATCTCCTATTTCTCGAGATATCATTAGTTTTTACACATGGGATTACCCCCGCATGGGTCAATCACAACGAGTGTTTTTATAAAAAAAATGCATCTTGATGTTCCGTGCAATGCACGGATCTTGCTAGTACTCCTACAGAAGACTAAGTTGGTGATGATGGTGTGTCTGCCATCCGTCGTTTGTGACCATTAGATCTACATCTAACGACTGTGAGGTACACTACTAGAAAAAGGCCTACTAGAAAAAGATCTACATCTCCAACAACCTCATTGTTGAGAAATTAAGAAAGGAAGCCTCTAGAACAAACTGGCCAGGTGGCCGCTGCCGGCATCGTCAATCTACATGCCTCCGCTCAGTCCGACCACCAATCACCACCACGCCCCACTCCTCTTCACCTTATCTCCTATTTCTCGAGATATCATTAGTTTTTACACATGGGATTACCCCCGCATGGGTCAATCACAACGAGTGTTTTTATAAAAAAAATGCATCTTGATGTTCCGTGCAATGCACGGATCTTGCTAGTACTCCTACAGAAGACTAAGTTGGTGATGATGGTGTGTCTGCCATCCGTCGTTTGTGACCATTAGATCTACATCTAACGACTGTGAGGTACACTACTAGAAAAAGGCCTACTAATGGCGCACTACCGGTGCGCCATTACTAGCACGCCACTAGTATTTTTTACTAATGGCGCACCACTGGTGCGCCATTAGTATCTGGTATACTAATGGCACACCATGTAGTGCGCCATTAGTATAGCCCACGGTGCGCCATTAGTATCTGGTATACTAATGGCGCACCACATAGAAGTGCGCCATTAGTATCTGGTATACTAATGGCGCACCACATAGAAGTGCGCCATTAGTATCTAGTATACTAATGGCGCACCACATAGAAGTGCGCCATTAGTAACATTTGTTTTTCAAATTTTTTTCAGAATTTTTTTTTTATTTTTTTTTTATTTTTTTTTCAAAATTTTCTTAATCTCAATTCACGGGCTTTATCTCGGGTCAATATGCTTAATCTCAGGTCAAATCGCACTCCATGGTCAAACTTCCCGAAAGGTCACCCATCCTCACACTACTCCAGCCCAAGCACGCATAACTTCAGAGTTCTATCCAACCCCAGCAACAGCTCACTTCACAGGCACTTGTTGATAGCATATCAATCCTGTTATACCTTGTTGATGTCTAGGACTTTGTTCATGTTCATGATTATGATGAAATTTTGAAAAATATTTCAAACTTCCCGGTCATATTATGTATCATTTTTTGAAAAAAAATTAAAAAAAAAAATTCAAAACCAATTTTTTTCTGTTACTAGTGGCGCACCACATCCACGGTGCGCTACTAGTAAGTTTGAAATTTTTGAATTTTTTGCCGCTAGATCTTGAAAGCCCGTAACTTTTTTTTCTGTTAGGTTTTTGGGATTTTGAAAATGTTTAACAGGGTTCCCGGTTAAATTTTGATGTAACTTTTCGAGTAGATGATTTTTCATATAAAAACTTTTTCATCCGAAGTTCGTATGCAAAAGTTATGCCCATTTTACAAATTTCCGAGAGATTTTGCAAATAAAGTCGAAATTCATATTTGTAAATTTTCACAAAACTAGAGCACATAACACATGGGAAACATATTTTCTTTTATTTTTTGACATTTCCATCATTTTCTTTTATTTTTTAAACTGAAAAGGCGATCCACGGGGTGTACTCGGTGTTGGGGCAAGTTAGTAATGGCGCAGTGGGTGGTGCGCCATTACTAGTTTAACTAGTAATGGCGCACCACACCCACGGTGCGCCATTACTAGTTTTGAAAAAAAAAATAAAAAAAATTGATTTTTTTAAAAAAAAACTTAGTAATGGCGCACTAGTGGAAAGTGTGCCATTACTAGTTAAAACTAGTAATGGCGCATCGAGACATGGTGCGCCATTAGTAACAATTTTTTTATTTTTTTGTTACTTTTTTTTTCAAAACTACTAATGGCGCACGACGGATGTGGTGCGCCATTACTATGTCAATTAGTAATGGCGCACTATGCAACGGTGCGCCATTAGTAACAAATTTTTTTTTATGTTTTTTTTTTCAAAACTACTAATGGCGCACCACACACCAGGTGCGCCATTAGTAATATATTACTAATGGCGCACCGAGACATGGTGCGCCATTAGAATATAGTAATGGTGCACCACATCACAGGTGCGCCATTAGTGGCCATTCCATCTATAGCCCTTTTTGTAGTAGTGGTAAGTTGTTGCCTTTTCTCACAAACATCCCACTTGTCTACCAATTTGCAGAAAAACCCATAATTAGTATCTTAAAACCAAGCACATCCCTCCCCGACCTCACCAAAACAGCCCAAGGAATATATTCTAATTGAAACATAATATATCTCTAGTGATATATGTATATCAAGATTAGAGTGTTTTGTATCAAGTTTGTGAATAAGTATTATTCTAATTATGATTCGTTGCAACGCACATGAACATTGCTAGTATTTCCAACCATGCAATTTTTCCCTAGTATTCCATAGTTTCGAGTTTTCCATCAAGATATTAGTCACTCATGGTTGATATTTACTTTCAATCATGTACACATATGCACTATATAACTAGCCTTGCTTATTGGGTTCCAAAGCTTAACTTTCACTCCTACTTACAATATGTAGAGTATTTAACAAAAAACTACCACTTTCAACCAGCCCTAGGAAGAATCTATTGTACAAAAATAGCAAAAACATACCCAAAATTTCTTAATCCACGCCAAAAACTACTACCTACCGATTAGGTTAGTTAAAACCCATTTATGACAGGGTTGGCCCACACGTCCGTGCTGACGAGGCAGCTTAAACCAACACATTTTGTTTGACCGTTGACACGAGGGACCGATATCTGACCTTCTATCCCGTTATTCCCCCTCAAATCATTATTTTTCCTGAACATTACTTCAAACAGTACTGATGCGTGTTCGTCGGTGGCGCCGGGGATGAGCGAGTTGGCCGCCGCTCTGCCGGACGGGCCGGATGCCGCGCTGTCCTCCGCACTGGTTGGTAGGCTGGCCCGAGCGTGACTCACGAGCAAGCAAGCCATCACGCTGGCCTTTGCTCGAGCCAGATGGCTGGCCTTAGCGCAGCGCGCGCGAGCAAGCCGCTGCGCCGCCGTGCCAATCTTGCAGACAAGCAGCTGGGCGGAGTTATCTTGTCTTGCTAGCGGCCGCGAGCGCCGGATGGAGCTGGCATCCGGGCTGCCGCAAGATGGGCTCCGCACCGCCGGCGGTTTTGACCTCGCCTTCTGCCGGCGTTGGTAGCTGCGTCCCATGGCCGAGGATGACTAGGTGGATGGGTCGGAGGTAGGATGTCACTCGGGGATTTTTGTGCAGACTGACATGTAGGTCCCGCAAGTCATAACGCCCGGTTGAATAGAAGGCATTGACTTAATGGGCGACATGGGCCCTGTTTGGATACTCTAAGTCAGAGGTTAGATTCTAACCCTGAACTAACTCTAACCAAACTGGTGTTTGGATGGCAGGGTTAGATTGACAACAAATGTATCCAAACAAGGCCATGGGTTGAAACGTGCCTATAACGGCACTTTGTAGAGTTGTCGCTTCTTGGTAGGGCTGGTTGGTAAGAGCATCTACAATGGTAGATAAAGTAGTCTTATCTTAAGTCTGCCACGTATGCAAGTGGTAGTAGTTTGTTGGCATTATTAGTGGTTTCTTGCATTATTAGGGGTTTCTTGTAAGGAACAATGTACTACTAGCGACAAAAGGCGATTCTAGGTTGTGTTGTACTCCAACGAGTACTACTAGTGGTCGCGGGAGTGTATACCTCCGGGCTGTTTGGTTCTAGGTCTAGGAGTGCCACACTTTGGGGCTGTTTGGTTTGAGACTAAGTTTGCCAAAGCTTGCGACAACTAAGGTTAGGCAAGTTTGACCAACTTAGGTGTGTGTTTGGTTCAAGCCACATCTTTGGCAAGCCACACTATGGTCCCACATCACATATACACAAAAAGTGTGGCAAGATTCTCTTAGGCTTGCCAACTTGTGGCTCTCATTTTGAAGAACTAACCTTAGGCAAGTTTGGCAATATTGTATGGCAAAGTGTGGCACTCCTAGACCTAGAACCAAACATCCCGTTTGCCATACAATATTGCCAAACTTGCCTAAGGTTAGTTCTTTAAAATGAGAGCCACAAGTTGGCAAGCCTAAGAGAATCTTGCCACACTTTTTGTGTATATGTGATGTGGGACCATAGTGTGGCTTGCCTAAGATGTGGCTTGAACCAAATACACACCTAAGATGTGGCTTGAACCAAACAAACCAAACTTTGTGCTCTAGGTCTGCTACTTTTGGGTGTTAATTGTGCCTTGGTCAATGTGTAAATCTCTAAATGTACAGTCTTTCACGGATGTAGGGAGCACTTGAGCGTGAGCGTGTGTGTTGCGTCGTGTGCTGTGTGCCGCATGGGTGTGTGAGTGTTGCGTGCGTCCATGTGTACGTGTGAGTGTTGCATGTTGCATGCATGCATGCATGCATGGGGCTTACTCCCTCCCATTGACATGTTCATATTTCAAGCTTCCTCTGTTCCCTCCATATGATGATACTCCCTCTATTCCCAAATACGGAGTAAAATCCTCCCTCTGTTCCCAAATACGGAGTATTTGTCTTTCTAGAGATTTCAACAAGTAACTACGTACGGAGCAAAATGAGTGAAGTGAGCGTAGAGGCATAGGGATAATGTAGAAAGGAAGTCTTCGCGATCCATTATTCCCCATCTCGGTCAGAGAGAACTATTCAACCAGTCTTCACAGTGAAGTGACAATACACGCTGCAGCAGATGGGACACTTAATTAATAAGCTGAACCAGCGTGTTGGTGTTATTAAATCAGCCTTACCCAGTACTGCCATCATGTTTGCCAGTAGAGCACGCTTCTGTCCTCCATTAACTGACATATGGGCCCTCTTGTGGTAGACCCACATGTCAGCGGTGTAACTATTTACACTCCGAAAGACGGTATATCCTGGCAGTAGTAGTAGTAGAATTGAGATCTAATGCACTTTCTTCCCCGTCTTCCACTCTTCTTCCTCCTCTCTTCGTCTTCCTCCACTCTTCCCCATCATCAGCCGCACACCATTTCCCCTCGCTCACTACTCGCCCGCCCGCGCTATCTTCCTTGGTAGCTCGCGCGTACCATATCCCCCCGCTCACTGCTCGGCCACACGAGGAGAAGCTTCTTCGCTCGCCCTCCCAAATCCACTTCCCCGCTGGCTCGCAGGCACCGAAAACCCCAATGGCAGAACCGACTGACACGCAGAGCCGCGATTGGAATTCCCTCCCCGATTTCTCTTGGAGCAGATCTGTAATCGTATGGACCTACTCAGCACCGTCCCTCTGGCCGCATGCTCGGTGTCTTTGTACCGTCTACTCATCTGCAACCGGCCAGCTCTTTTCAAGACACCCTGCTTGCTGATGCCCGATCCTCGCAGGTGGCCCAGACACCGACTTGACGATCCTACGGAGGTTGCCGTGGTGCCCCTCGACATTCTATCACTACCCGTCCACCTGTCCTTCATGCACGGCCACTACTGGGCGGGCATGAAGGCCAACTGGATCGTCCTCATCCACCAATCCGGTAGTCCATGGCGTCTCATGGATATCTACACCCAGCAAGAGATCACCCTTCCATCTTTGGATACCGCCGCCATCGAGCCTCGCGGCCCGCCGGACACTCCTGCCTACTACTCACGAGACGCGTCGACCTTTTGGCTCGACCTCTGTTTGCTGAAGGTTGTAATCTGCGAAGTGCCCACACCATCAGAAGACTACATGGATTACAAGCTCATTGTCGTGTTCAACATGGGATTAGTCTATCTGGAATCCGGTCGCCATACATGGTTATGGCTCATCGTCGATCCTCTTTACCCAACACTTCTGTCTGATGCTATAGTGCACAATGGCATCGTTTATGCGGTCGACGCACAGATTGGCTGCCTAAACTGGTGGAATCTATCATCGTGTAATTGTTCTATCTCATCTCATCTTTACCTTAAGAATACGACTGCCTGTTCATTGTTACAAATTTAGAATATATAGTATGTCTATAACCACATCATTGCTATATGTTCCTCTCATTTCCTAGATTTTTATGACCACACATGTTATTTTTAGAGTTGATATGAGAACAATTGGTATCTAATGATTGTTAGAATAGATATTATGAGTATAACCTCATGATTGCTATATGTTACTCTCATTTCCAGGATTTTTATAATAACGCATGTTATTGCTTAGAGTTGATATGATAACTGTAGTAAGTATTATGGTAGAATATGAGTAGGCCCTGTCATATCTGTTTTCCTCTCATTGTTACATGATGTTTGAACCATGATATATTGCTAGAATATGAAAGTCATTGGCTTTTATTTAACTTGGGGTATGATTATGACCACGACATTGCAATTCTCTGTCTATGATATGTGTCACTGTTATAATAATCTTAATTCCGCACATACTCTGAACATGATTGTTTATTTTTGTCCTTTTGGTCTCTAATTTGAATTGTTGCAGCAGACACAAATGCGCTGGCCTTCATGATTCTAGGACCTAGAATCATACCAGCCGATGGGTGGTGGTTTATCGCTCGTTCAGCTGATGGTGGTCATTTGATGCTCATTTGCACATACCAAATTGACCAAACCATTTCATCAAACCACATGCAGTACAATGCCTGGGGCGTTCATGACATTGATGGCTATGGTTGCTTCGTGTTCGAGAAAGATCCCAGCTCCATTGGGCTAGGCGTATTCAATTGGAGGCGGGTTTACAGCCTCGGCAACCACTCCATGTTCCTTGGGCTCAATTATACGATCATCCAACCAATCATCGATCATATCACCGACGATGATTACCGTGTTATGCAACTTCCATTCGCCAGTGGGACTGTGTTTACACATCATACCATGGGTTTCATGAATGACCATATCCAGAGATTCGTCAACACAGCTTGTTGCCAAATAATCTTTAGTGTGTGAAAGGCATCAAGCTTCCATGCGATGGATGGCTTTTGCAAACCCGACATGCGGCGATGTGGTTCATGCCAAACAACTTGATTCGTAATGATTTGTAGACTGAGCCATGCATTCTGCTGCTGTAGCACGACCCTCTTTTGTTGGATATTATGTATTGTTGTTAGTTTGAAGCACTCCTCTGGTTTGAAGGATAGATACCTTTCCGGGATCAAGTGCATCCTAACTCACCTGCGCAGGATGTACTGATAATGATGATGGAGATGCTGTGCAGTATATATATATATATATATATCACTCAGGCTTCAAGTGCGTACTTGTTAGTTAAACCTATGGTTAAAATGTGACACTAAATACGACTAGTAAGTAGTACAGTAGCAGTACTAGTATACGACGGTCAAATTATTCATCATGTCCACACATTGAATTGACGTGACAACACGCTGCGCGTGAGGTGACACAAGAATCCCGGCAGCATGTTCGGGTATTCTGGATTTCAGATTTGGAGTATCACTTATCTGTCGAAATCTTTCATCATTCACTTAAAACAGTCGATTGATCATACATTGAGTACCATATAACTGGAATTAACCCATGAAAGTCGAAGAAGGATTGGCCGGTGTTTCCGGATGGCGTCAAGTTCGATCCCACAGATCAGGAGCTGATCGAGCACCTTGAGGCCAAAGTGAGTGCTGACAGCGCGAGATCTCACACTCTCATCGATTTGTTCATACCAACCATTGACAGCGAGCGTGGCATATGCTACACCCATCCTGAGAAACTTCCAGGTAAGACACCGATCGGCTGTCTACTTGCACAAACATATTCCTTTGTTTATAGATCTATTTTTCTTTTTATATGCAGACCTGGTGAAGCAATTACAATTTGATAGTTAATAAAAAGTGAAACAAGTGACTGCAACATGCCAAAGATGTTATGAAAATGCCAACTACATACACTAAAACCTGTATTCGACAATATTGCAGGTATCACACTGAGTGGCCTAAGCAAGCATTTCTTCCAGCGCAATTCCAGGGCGTTCAAAAGGGGCACGTGGACGCGTCGCAAGATATAGTCAGAGTGCGGCATGCACGCGATGTGGCACAACACCGACAATACCTTGCCGGTGATGGTCAACAGCCGGCAAACGGGCAACAAAAAGGTTCTGGTGCTGCACACCAACAAGAACTTCGAACAGCAGAGGACCAACTAGGTGATGCACCAGTACCACCTCGGGGACCTGGAGCAAGAGAAGGAGCGGGAGCTAGTCCTCTGCAAGATTTTCTACTAGATGAACACTAGGGCCAGGAGTAAAAAGATTATAAGTTAGTTTTGTACTGGTACTTGTACTACCTTGTCGTCCGCAAGTTGGTATTGTTGCTAATGATCTTTTGGTATGAACTTGGCATTTTCTTCCAACCGTCATGCCGAGGGTCGACGTGGATATAAAGCTGAATCATTTGTTTCGAAACGAATTTTCAGGCACCTGATTTTTTTATGGGTAGCATAAGCACCTGCTGTTCAAATTCCCTGTTCTCCAATTTTTTTGAAACAAGTGCATGCTCTTATTATCACGTTGAAAAAACAATATCCCTGCCGCATCCCAGTTATCAGTCTGTACTTGCAGAATTCTCTCGTTTATTGAGCACGTATATTGTTTTTTCAGGTCGAGCAAGTTTCAACTGGGCTGCAGACTGCCCAGGCTTGGTTTTGTTTTTAACAGGCCCACCCATGACGATAAAAGGGCACAAAGATCCAGCAGGTATCTACTGGCCTTTGGCCCACCAGCGTTAGTTATTTTTCCTTACAACATCCGCAGGCAGTTTTTTTACTGAATCAAACACACAACCCAGTTCTATTTCCTCTTGAAATGCATGTCCTACATCCGTTTTCTAATCTCTACCTATAGTTTTACTAGTTCATATACACGTATCATTATTGAAAACACATAAAATTTCCTTTTCATATTTATATCCTTTTTTTGTTGTTGTTTTCCCTCCCAGCGCTGATTTTTTTACCATTGGTTTTCCCTTAAACCCACTCAATTGTCCCACGTCTTATTTTCTTACAAAAACAAAAAGATTTTTTTGGCAAATCAATAAGTTCTTAAAAAATGTTTATCATTTTGGGATTACAAAAGTTCGGACTCCACCGAAATATGCATAATAAGGTTGAACTTTTGACCGTGGTCCTGGGCAGAAAATGGGCTGTAATAAATTACTTAAGAATTAGCAAATGGGCTACAAATTATTAAAAAATAGCAAATGGGCTCTATGTTGTCTGCCACAGATTTGGAGTCTGACTTGTGGGCCTACTAAGTTCACACGTACACAAGGTTTATAAAAAAAGAAACTTAGTCAACAATCGACTCTACCGGCGTCAGACCGTTAGATGTCAATCTAACGGCAATCGTGCTTCTTCAGTCTCTGATCTTCCTACCCTGCCATTAAAACCACCTGCTCCCGCCTCCCATGACTGGTTGTGCTACCGGACAGGCCTCACGGCCCCGTCATATACTCGCATCCCTGGCTTGTCTATCCCTTTACTCACCCACACCTCCTGTTATTTTCCGGCGATGACAGCCGAACCAGCCAACCCTCGTACTCTCCACGCACAGGCAGCCACCGCCGTGTCTTCCCGGCCCGTGTCGCTCCCTTCATAGGCCTCACCGTTGTCCACCGCCCTGGTGCTCTCGGCGCGGCGTGGTCAACATGGTCAACGAACGACGTCCATCGGAAGTGGACTGTACGTGGAGAGGTGACAGCTGGGTCCACGGCTGCACACAAGGAAATGCCTCCTTATTATGCACAAAATAATGGTTCCACCACCTGACATCTGGGACCCACCGGAAGGGCCTCTGTATTTCGCGAAAAAAACGTTCCCTCCGCTTACAGGTCGGACCCACCAACTATACCTTCGCACGCAAGGAAGTGCCTCCTTATTGCGCACAAAAAAAATGAATACCCCCTGCCAGCTGGGACCCACCATAGTGGGAGGCTGACTTGTGGGCCTGCTAAGTTGACGGGGACGGAGGGCTTTGTCTACTTAGTCAATATGAACGATTCTAGCTCCAGTGACCGTACGATGTCCATCCAACGCCCTTAGTGCTTCTTCAACCTCTGGTGTTCTTGCTCCGCCGCCCAAAGCAGGGCCGGTCGTGCCGCCCGCTCCTGCCTCCCGTGGTCGGCTCTGCTGTTGCGGAGGCCTCACCGCCCCCATACTACTCCCACCGCTGGCCAGGCCATCCCTCCACTCACCCACACCCCCTGTTATTCTGCAGAGACGGCAGCATCACACTGCAGCCGAACCAGTGAATCCTCGTACTCCTCTCCGCGTGGGCATTCACTGCCGCGTCTTCCCCAGCTCCGCGTCGTCCCCTTCCTAGGCCTCACCGTCGTCCACCTTATTGGTGTTCTCGGTGCGGCGTGGTCAATGTGGTCCGACTTCCATCGGAAGAGTACTGTACGTGGAGAGGCTGACAGCTGGGTCCACGGCCACAGCCCGTTTTTTTTGTGATTTTCCAAGTAAGTCGCTTTGTCGGGCCTGTTGGGCTACAAATCTTTCAAGACGAGGAGAGCTTCATTCGGCTGGCCGAGAAAATGGCCTATCATAAATGAGAAACGGGTTGTACATTTTTAAAACACATCAAACCAACAATTAGTTTCAAATTTCTTTTTTTCATTTTGAGATTTTAAATTGCATTGATTTTTATGTGTGGACAATTTGTTGGATTTTATATAGATATACATTTATTTTTGAAATCAGTTTGAATGTGACTCAAAATTTTGGGATTAAAAACAATTCGAACCGCACCGAAATATGCAAATTTTCGTATAATTTTTTAACCGTGGCCACAATATGGGCTGTAATGCTAACACAAAGAATATGGGCTCCAAAAAAAACCTTAAGAATTAGCAAATGGGCTGTAAATTATTGGAAATAATGGCAGATGGGTTGTATGATGTTTTCCACATATTTGAGGCTTTCCAAAAAAAAGGTTGACGCACAAGCAGTGACTGTTGGATGTCAATCTCTGCTCTTCCTACTCCAGCCGCTCAAACAAGCGCCGGCGGGACAGCCTGCTCTCTCCTCCCGACGGTCGGCTGTGCTGCCGCCCAGGCCTCACAGCCCCAGCGTACTCCCATCGCTGGCCTAGCTATCCCTCTACTCACCAACACCTGCTGTTATTCTCCGGCGACGGCAGATTTAACAAGTAAACACTCAGACAACAGATTTCCTCCGTGGGAAACAACTGCCGAGTCTTCCCTACCTCTGTGTCGTTCCCTTCCTAGGTCTCGCCGTTGTTCACCGCCCTGTTGCTCTCGGCGCGGCCTGGTCAATTTGGTCAATGACCGACATGCATCTGAAGTGGACCGTACGTGGAGAGGCTGACAGCAGGGTCCATGACCGCATGCAAGGAAATGCCTCCTTATTACGTGCAAAATAATCATTCTTCCACCTGACATCTGGGACCCACCAAAAGGGCCTCCATATTTCGCGAAAAAACGTTACTGCCGCAGACAGCTTGGACCCACCAGCTATATCTTCGCACGCAAGGAAGTGCCTCCTTATTACGCACAAAAAAATGAATACGCCCCTGCTAGCTGGGACCCAGTATAGTGGCAAGCTGACTTGTGGGCCTACTAAGTTGACGGGGATGGAGGGCTTTGTCAACTTAGTCAATATGCACGATTCTAGCTCCAGTGACCGTACGATGTCCATCCAACGACCGTAGTGCTTCTTCAACCTCTAGTCTTCTTGCTCCAGCCGCCCAAACCAGCGCCGGTCGTGCCTTGTGCTCCCCGCCTCCGTGGCCGGGCTGCGGCGCGCGGAGGCCTCACCGCCCCCTTCTGCTCCCACCGCTGGCCAGGCCATCCCTCTACTCACCCACAACCCCTGTTATTCTGCGGTGACGGCAGCCTCACACCGCAGGGAACCAGTGAACCCTCATACTCCTCTACGCGTGGGCATCCACTGCCGCGTCTTCCCCGGCTCCGCGTCGTCCCCTTCCTAGGCCTCGCCGTCATCCACCGCCCTGGTTCTCTCGGCGCGGCGTAGTCAACATGGCCAAGGAACGGCTTCCATCGGACGTGGACTCTACGTGGAGAGGCTGACAGCTGGGTCCATGGCCGCAGCAAGGAAGTGCCTCCTTATTACGCGCAAAATAATTATTCCTCCACCTGATAGCGGGGACCCACCCGACGGGCCACCGTATTTCGCGTAAAAAACGTTTCCCCCTGACTGCTGGGACCCACCAGCTACATCTTTGCATGCAAGGAAGTGCGTCCGGGCAAAAAAACGATTCGCCCCCCTGACAGGTGGGACCCACCAGCTACATCTTCGCAGGCAAGGAAGTGCCTGACAGTCGGGACCCACCTGGTCGAAGCGTACGTAGCGCTGTCATTCTGTTCGCGAACGTGTGTGTACATACTGGTCGATGTAAAGGCGCGCACGTGTCGTAGTAGAGGCGCGCACGTAGCATGTACACGTAGGTACAACGGCCAGTGTGCAAGAAAGAAAATACAGCCACGTACATACATACGGGAAGGGTCTTGAACGCCTACTCGGGCATACGTATGGCCAGGGCTCGTGTACATGGCTGGGTCGGAACGGAGAAACTGCTTCATCGTCGTGTTCATGGGGAGCCAACCGGCTGGGTCAGAACGCAATGCGTCGTCGTGTTCACCGGGAGGGCTTGGACGGAACAAACGATGGAAATGAGGCCTGGCGTACCGCAGAATGGAGGAAACGGCCTTGTGTTCGACCGGCCACGTTCGAATTGGGATCCTGTTCATCGGGAGGGGTCTGGCGCACCGCAAAACAGCGGAAACGGACCTCCTACGGTCGAAACGGGGGTCCTGGTGATCGGGAGGGGTGTGGCGTACCGCAAAACAGAGGAAACGACTTGTGTTGGAGCGCTACGGTCGAAACGGGGGTCATGTTCATCGGGAGGGGTGTGGCGTACCGCAAAACGGGACTCCACGGCATACTGTTCATCTCCACCATCGACCCCCTCCTGCCTCCATGGGCTACTGTTCATCCACCGCCGACCTCCTCCAGCCTCCACCTGCGACTGTTCATCCACGGACTCCTGTTCATCCAGCCTCCATCGCACACTACTCCATCGGCTACTGTTCAACAAGCCCTCTCCACGGGCTCCTGTTCAACCAGCCCTCCATGGGCTACTGTTCATCTAGCCCTCCACCATATACTGTTCATCCAGACCTCCATGGGGTGGTCCTGTTCATCCAGCCCTCCATGGGGTCCTGTTCATCCAGCCCCAGCCGGCTCGATCGATCGGGGTCATGTTCATCTAGAGGCAACACCACGGGGTCCTGTTCATCCACCCCCAACCGGGAACTGTTCATCCAAACCCCCCCAGCAACACTCACTATTCATCCAGCGGTAGCATCGATCGGCTTCAGTTAGCAGCAATAGTGAAGGAATCGCTCGATCGGGTTCAGTTAACAGCCATCGATCGATCGCTCGGGTTCAGTAACGCGTAGCCTGTAGTGCAATCGCTCGGGTTCATTTAGAGCCCAACGCCTCACTCAGGTTTATTTAGAGACCAACGACTCGCACCCACGCACGTGCGTGTATGAGAGAAACGCGCATCGCTCGGCCCCGACCACCCACCGTAACCGGGAACACCCTGATATTTTCCTGGCCCTTGCTTCTACCATGGTTTTTTCCATCATGGACGGCCCAAAGAATGTCATGCAGCTGCGTCTCCGGCCCGCCCAGGATGAAAAGCCCATTTTTTATCATGATTTTTGGTCATAGAAGTAGGACCCCACCACATCTATGATGATACCCGGTTTTGTCACAATTATCGTCATAGAAGTGTCATAAGTATGACAGAATTTTTTTCGTTCGGACCAAAATGTCACGGATGTGTCTTTTTTTTCTAGTGCAAGAACCTTAAGGTATAATTGGCTTTTTCCGATTTTGCACTCGAATCTTGGTGTTGGATCAAACAGGAAAGTAGTGGGGAAAGTTGTATAGCATGAATCTAGGACGTGGTTCAAAGAGGAAAGGAATGGGGGGAAGTAGTGGGGAAAGTTGTATAGCATGAATCTAGGACGAGGTTCAAAAAGGAAAGGAAGGGGGAAAGTTGTGGGGAAAGTTGTATAGAATGACTCTAGGGCTTGGTTCAAAGAGGAAAGGAAGGGGGGAAAGTAGTGGGGAAAGTTGTATAGCATGAATCTAGGACGTGGTACAAAGAGAAAAGGAAGGGGGGAAAGTACTAGTACAGACTGGCTATCCAGCACCTAGGTTGGTCGAAAAGGGAAAACAATGACAAACGTAGTATGCACATCTGTATCAAACTGATCTTTTTGTTTTGGGGGACAAGGCTGTAGAGTTTCAGCAGGACTAGATTTGCTGCGCTCACATAAGGAAATGTGTCTAAAGATAACAAAACTGGGACCAACACAAATATGCTCCTTGGTTGTTTGTTCTTTGTTGCAACAGACTGTGCATCACCCCTTCATACATCGGTAGATGCACATGGTGATGGTGAGTCCATTGTCCCGTGCAACTCTTTAGCTATTGTTAATCTAAGGCCCTATTTGGTTAAAAAGTCCTAGGACTTTTTTGAGTCCCAACTAAAAAGTCCCGAGTCCCTACCTGCTTGGTTCCATGGACTATACATGGACTAGAGGTTATTGAATGACATGCTAAAATACTATGTTACCCCTAGTAATGAACTAATAGAGATGAGTGCGATGCGGGGCAGGGGCAACTATTGGAAAAAGTCCCAAAAAGACTCTCCCTTGGGGGTCTTCTTTCTTTAGTCCCAAATGCCCTCTTTTAGTCCCTAAAAGTCCCTCCTGTTTGGTTTAGATGGGACTGAAAGGGACTTTCTTTAGTACCTACACCAAAAAGTCCCTGTAAACGAACACCCTCTAATAATGCCGCTGGAAAATTGATGTGATGCCACACTTAAAAGCAAATTACATGTTTAACGAATTTTATTGTTAATATAATCTCTCCGTTAATATGAATCAATGCCACTGTCGGTGGGAACGACACCTATGGGATCACAAGAATCCCTACTACGGTCGCGGGGCGCTGGGTTGTGAGAAGAGCAGATCAAACAGATAGCACACGGTTTCCTTATCCAGGTTCGGGCCGCGAGGATGCGTAAAACCCTACTCCTGCTTTGGTTGTTTGTTTATCTGTGTTCTTGCACTAGCAATGGGGCATGAGGAGCTCCAAAAAGCCGAATCCTCCTCCTGGTCGCCTTGGGCCTCCATTTATAGGGAAAGGGGTTGCCACAGTGGCACACAAGAGGTGGAAAAGTGCAGTGATGCGAAGTTTATCCTCAGATTACATGACAAGGCGCCTTTAATGCGTCTTGCTTAGGTGTCCTTGCTTTATCGGGACGGGAGAGCCTGTCTCGTCGTCGCCGCTCCCTTTCATGTCGACACGCCGCGCTGGCCAGCGGTGCCAGCGGTGCCATGTAGGCAGGCAGTGCAGCCTGAGGTGGCGCGGTGGTGGGTCTCCACGAAGATCCGCTGCCGCCACGCAGTGCCTGCCCAACTGGTTGGGTCGGCAGATGCATGCGAACGGCGGTGGAGGTTTGATTGGCGTAGGCCTGATGGTGGCCCTACTGGTGTTCTTGGCAAGGGCCTCGCCGTAGCCCCGGCAAGGGTCTTGCCATGGCGCCTGTTGTCATCCCTGGCAAGGCTCTTGCCGGGGGCCTTGTGGTCCTCCTTGGCTGGGATCCCACCAAGGGTCGTCATCTTCTATAGTGTGTATCTGATCTTGAATGTCTTCACAAAGATCTGCATGCCACCACGGGGTTGTCTCCCGAATCCTTGCCCCATGGGGGCAGTGGACTCAAGGGTGATTCGCTCCATAGGTGTGGGGCGAGCTGCCATGGCAAGGGACTTGCCGGGTTTGCTAAAACCGCCTCCCGGCAAGGATCTTGCCGGGGGAGTCCGCTTCGTCCCCTTTGCTCTTTGTGGTCTTGGTCTTGGCGTCGTTCTGCTCCTTACGAGCTTCGACCTTACCTTGGCTCACCTCCCTTGCCTTGCTCAGTCCGGTGGTGCCCGCGGCTCAGACTGCCCGTGCACTGTTATACGGGTACAAAAAGTGTACCCCTCTTTTTGTACACCGACAGGAGCCCCCGGGTCTGGGCCACACGTAAGCGCAATCGCGTCGTTGGGCTAGGCACAAAAATGGTGCGCGGGCAGGCGGGGTGGTTTTTACCGCGGTAAGTCTCTTTGCGCACTGCGCTTCCCATGCCTCCCGCGCGTGGCTCGGCGTGGGGAGGCGTGCGTGAAGTGGGTGGCATGCGTGGGGCTGTGCTCTGCGCGCATGCATCACGTCGTAGTAAAGGGGGCGGTTCGCGCCTTCCCCATAAACGGAGGGAGGCATGGAGGCGCGTCCCATTTACTGAACGGGGCGGAGGCGTGGTCTTCAAGGCGTCCACTCCCCACGATCACGGGGTGGGGAGAGGTCGCCTCACCCGTCGCCTTGGTCCCGCACGCCTGCCACGTGGTTCTCATGCGCTTGGGGTGGCGAACGGTGGAGGCGGGAAACCGGGCTAGGGCAGCGGGTTGGTCCCAGTTCCCTGCGCCTTCCGCGTCTTGATTGGCTGAGCGGGGCGGCCGAGCCCCCACCCCGTTCCTTTATAAAGAGCGGGAGGGGGATGGCATCCCGCATTCTTCCATCTCCTCCTTCCTTCAGCTCCCCCCTCCATCCGCCATGGAGAGAGGAATCCTGGCCCTTCAACGGTGGCGGCGAGGATCGCCGCCGACAACGCTGGCCCTTCCTTCTCCTGCACTGCGGTGTGAGCCAGCCACGAGGGAAGGGGAGGGGCGAGGCCGTGGGCGAGGCCGAGGCGCCGGGAAGAGGAGGACGGGCGGCGCGCGGTCTCGCCTCCGCCAAGAGTTCCTCCCCCATGGAGGGCCATGTTGGGATGACCCTTGTGAGTTCTTCGCCAGGCTGCGCTGCCGCCTCGCCTGCTTTCTGCCTCCGACTCCATTCATGACGGAGATGGAGCTGGATCCGCCGGAGTCATTGCGGCTGCACATGAGGGGCTGTGGGATCAGCAGTACGCGAGTTTGCGTCGACTTCCCAGCCCCTCACATGATATATCTTCGTCGGGGATGGAAGACGTTCGCTCATATCCACTGCTTGACAGAGGGGCTCACTCTCCATTTCAAGCTGATGGAGGGCGGCCTCCTCTCCGTCAAGGTCTTCGGGCTCTTCGGGACACGGGCAAGATGCTGCGAGGAGAGCTCTTCTGATAGCGAAGACCCCTCCTCGAGCGGGAGTGGCGAGGAGGACAGCGGCAGCGACGACGAGGGTAGCAGGCGGCAGGATGGCGGGTCCGACTAGGTGTCGGGCGCCGCTCCGTGTGGCACCGGTGACCCCATCATCCGTGTCGCCGGCTCCCTGAACTTCTCGGGGTCGTCTCCTTGGGCGGCTGGCGTTGGGAGACTGCGGAAGAGGAAGAGGGCAGGCGGCAAGGCCATCAAATCGGAGTATGCGGGCACCGACGCCTTCGACGCGTGCTGACGTCCTGCCGCCTCATCTTCGAGCTCTGCTTCCGGCGCCGCCATCACCATCCCGCCTTCGGACGGCCACCGAGATGTTCTCTTGGTGTCTCCTGCCACCGTAGCTCGCCTAGGCGCCTTCTTCGCCTTTTCGCCTCCTTGACCTGCCTCCCGAGGAGAGGGACAAGAAAGGGGTTCTGGGCACCTTATCTCTTTTTAGCTTGTAAGCCTTTGGGTCTTGGTTGAATTTAAAACTTGTAATCCCATCATTCATGTTTTTCATTCCCCATGGGATGTACCTGAGTGGAATGTTTTTAATGAAAAAGGGATGGTTGTCGGGTCATTTGTTTGCGGGTAGAACCCACGACAAGGAGTAAATCCTTGATATCTCTAAGATAAACATTTCCTTACCCGGCAACAGGCCCTGCCGTCTTCCCACTTCGCTCGACCTTTCTCACGCTTTTGGCGGAGGCAGGGATGAGGTGGGTTCAGCTCCTCGTTTCATCCTTTTGCTGCGCGACTCGACCAAACCTGGCCCGTGAACGAGCCCCGGGGCCTAGAGTTTTAGGGGAGCACAGTAGCTTTAGGAAAAACGAGGTTTCACATACCTCATCCATAAGGGAATGCATGATAAGGGATGAAGAACTTATCTGAAGCTGTAGCCCCCGGCAACTCTGGTTTGCCGTGGGTGAATCTTTGCACTTGCAGCCCCCGGCAATACTGGCTTGTCGGGGTCTATATGCCGGTCTGTCCCTCTTCTCTTTTTCGTCCTCAAGTGATTCGGCAAGGATATCTGTGAGTCCTGCGAACCAAAGAAGACAAAAGAACGGCAAAAGAGACGCACACTCGACCTCTAAGCATGGGGTTAGTCGTCGCTAAGCACTATCAACCCTAACCAAGGACGAGACTCGACCTAGCATGCATGCTATAACTTAGGGTGCCAGCGCTTCATTTATTTATGCTCAGGGTCTGCGCCTGGTGTTGTACAAAGGGTTACATGCATCATCGGCAATGCTTGTACAAAAGTTGGCTTGCCGGGCGGCCCGGTAAGCCGCGCCTCACGGGTAAAACTTGCGAAGATGCTCAATGTTCCAGGAGTTACTCACCGGAACGACATCTTCGGTCTCCAGGCGGACTGCGCCGGGCCTGGTGACTCGTATTACCCGATAAGGGCCTTCCCACTTTGGCGTCAACTTGTTGGAATTCTTGGCCGATTGAACGCGCCAAAGGACAAGGTCTCCTTCCTCAAGGCTTCGGGCATGAACCTTGCGGCTATGGTAGCGGCACAAGGCTTGCTGGTAGCATGCTGCTCTCACAGCCGCCCTAAGACGATCTTCCTCAAGGAGCATTGCGTCATCTTGCCACAGTTGCTCTTGCTCAAGCTCGTCATAAGCGAGCACTCGAGGTGACCCGTATATGAGTTCAGTGGGGAGAACTGCTTCTGCCCCGTATACTAGGGCAAAAGGTGTCTGGCCGGTGGCTCGATTTGGCGTTGTCCTGATCGACCTAAGAACTGCCGGCAACTCATCAATCCAGTGCCTTCCACTCTTGTGCAGCCTATCAAAGGTCTTGGTCCTTAAGTCTCGCAGTACTTCAGCATTTGCCCTCTCAGCTTGACCATTGCTTCGCGGGTGAGTAACGGAAGCGAAACAAACTTTGCTGCCGAGGTCTTGGGTATATTGCATGAAGGTGCGGCTTGTGAACTGTGTGCCGTTGTCGGTGATAACCCTGTTGGTACGCCAAAGCGGCACACTAGTCCTGAAGAACTTGACGGTGATCGAGCTGTGACCTTCCTCACTGCCTCCACCTCCGGCCACTTTGTGAACTTGTCGATTGCAACGTACAAGTACTCAAAGCCCCCGACAGCGTGGGGGAAAGGGCCCAGTATGTCGAGCCCCCAGATTGAGAAGGGCCAGGAGAGAGGAATGGTTTGAAGGGCTTGAGCTGGCTGATGAAGCTTCTTTGAATGGAACTGACATGCTTCACACCTGGTGACTGGTGCCGTCGCATCCTGGAGGACGGTGGGCCAGAAGAAGCCTTGCCGAAATGCCTTGCCGGCAAGGGCCCTTGACCCAATGTGGGCTCCACATATGCCTCCGTGTATCTCCGCCAACAGCTCCAGTCCTTCCTCTCGAGGGATACACTTCAATTTCACACCTTTCGGCCTCTTTCTGTACAGGATGTCATCGACGAACTGGTACATGGTAGAGAGACAGGCTACTTTTTCCGCTTCTTCCTGCTCCTCAGGAAGTTCCCCTGTTTGGAGGAATCGGACGGTATGTTGTGCCCACGCTGGAGCACAGGGCTCGGCGGTGAGGACTAAAGGCATTTCCTCCGCTATAGGAGCGGCTGTCTCGACGGCAAGAGCTTGGCGCTCCGCGGAGCGATCGTCCGTGGCGGGCTCGGTATCCCCGGCAACATCCTTGCCGGCGGCTCCGGGGAGCTAGGCGGGAAAGTACTTGCCGGGCCCTGATTTCCTCCTCTTATTCTGCTCTATTGATGGACCAATGGATGGCTGAGTTAACTGAAGCACAAAGGTACCTGGTTCCACAGGTAGGTTGAGGGCAGCGCGTTTTGATAGGTAATCGGCGATATCTTTCTCCGCTCGGGGAACGTGTTCACCCTGTATACCGTCAAAACGCTCTTCCAGCTTTCTCACTTCATCGACGTAGGCCTTCATCAAAGTACATGATCCAATCACAACTTGCCTCCTTGCCAGGGAGAGCAGTCTCTTGGGCTTCTTCGTCAGGCGTTGCGGTCCATTCTGCAATGAACTCCGCTAGGACTCGGCTCTGAATCATCCAAGTACTTTCAAACTTGAGGCCAAAGCTGGACAGCTCGAGTGCCCATTCCACAATTCTTCCTATTGCATCCGGATTGTGCAATATCCGTTGCAGATGGAGGCGAGTGACGACAGTGATCTCGTGTGCCTGGAAGTAGTGACGCAGCTTCCTCGAGGCCATAAGAAGGCCGAAGAGCAGTTTCTGCACGCCGGAGTACCTTGGTCTAGCCCCCTGCAGGAGGGAACTAACAAAGTAGACCGGGTGCTGCATCATTTTCTTCTTCGGCGGCACTTCAACTGGCTGTGTCGTCTCTGCATTGGTGGTGTCGGGCTCTGCCGCTACCATTACCTCGTCGTCAACCTCTCTCTGCGCCACTAGTGCGGCGCTGACCACCTGGTCCGTTGCCGCCAGGTATAGCGGCAACGGCTCCTGTGGCCTAGGCGCAACTAGTATTGGCGCGGAGGAGAGGTACTTGTTCAAACCCTGCAATGGTGCTTCGGCTTCTGGCGTCCACTCCATCGGGCCCATCTTTTTCAGGATCTTGAAAAAGGGAAGGGCGCGCTCGGCAGACCTGGAAATGAACCTGCCCATGGCGGCGACGCAACCAGCAAGCTGACGCACATCCTTCATTTGCTTGGGTGCTTCAATCTGCTCTATGGCTTTGATTTTGTCCGGATTGGCCTCTATCCCAAGCTGTGACACCAAGAACCCAAGAAGCTTGCCGGACGGGACGCCAAAGACGCACTTCTCAGGGTTCAGCTTGAGATTGATCTTGCACAGGTTTGCAAATGTTTCTTGCAAATCTGGTATGAGGGTTGCCCTGTCCTTGGTTTTGACCACTATGTCATCCAAATAAGCTTCCATATTTCTATGGAGCTGGGGTTCAAAACCAATCTGGACCGCCCTTGCAAACGTCGAACCAGCACTCTTCAACCCGAAAGGCATCCGCATGAAACAATACGTACCGCATGGGGTGATGAATGCTGTTTTCTCTTCGTCTTCTCTTGTCATGAAGATCTGGTGGTAGCCGGAGTAGGCGTCGAGGAATGACAACAGATCACACCCAGCCGTGGAGTCAACAATCTGGTCGATGCGCGGCAACGGGAAGGGGTCTTTTGGGCAAGCCTTATTGATATCTGTGTAATCAATACACAGTCTCCACTTCCCATTTGCCTGGCGCACTACGACCGGATTGGCCAACCACGTTGGATGGAGCACTCCTCTTACCAAACCCGCTGCTTCCAGTTTCCGGATCTCTTCTGTGATGAAATCTTGTCATTCCAAAGCTTGCTTTCTGACTTTATGCTTGATGGGCCGCGCATGAGGGCAGACAGCAAGGTGGTGCTCAATCACCTCCCTGGGAACACCGAGGATGTCGGAAGCTTGCCATGCAAACACATCGACATTCGCCCGCAGGAAGGTGACGAGCGCGTCTTCCTATTTGTCGTCAAGGGTGGAGCTTATGGTAAAAGCTCCTCTCGTGCGATCCTCATTGATGTAAACCTTCTTGGTTCCCGCGGTATGACCACAGGCTTCTTGTTTCCGCTGGAGCTCTGGCACACCCTCGACGGCAGCGCTTACACCAAGAGGTGCGCTTGCCTGAGTGGGTGTCCGAGGTCTCACCGGTCTTCTTCTTCTTCTTCCCTCCCAGGGTCCCAGCGGCAGGAGCAAGTGCCCTAGTGGCGGCAGCTGCTGCAACTGCTTGCTGGTATAGTTGGTCAGTGCAAATCAGCACATCTTTCTTATCGGAGGGGATGGTGATGATCATCATAGCTCCTGGCATCTTCAGGGTGTTGTAGGCGTAGTGTGACGCCGCCATGAACTTGGCCAGCGCTGGGTGGCCAAGGATCCCGTTGTAGGGCAAGGGGATCTTGGCAACATCAAACACGATCCTCTCCGTCCTATAGTTCAGGTCGCTTCCAAAAGTCACGGGCAGTGTGACCTTTCCCTTGGGTTGGCTTCTTCCCGGGTTGAACCCCCGAAATGTGCCCGTCTCTTCGAGGTCTCCATCAGGAATCTGCAGTTTCTCGATCACGGCAGGCGAGATCAAGTTCAGACCAGACCCGCCATCGACTAGCAACTTCGTCACCTTGAGGTTGCGTATTGTTGGTGAAACCAACAATGGCAAGCACCGACCGCAGCAAAGGCGATCGGGGTGATCCTCGGTGTCAAAATGATAGGTGTGCTGGACCACTTCAGCGGCCTTTGGGCATCAAACGACGGCTCGCCATCAGAATCTCTCGCCCAATCGTTTAAGCCGGCGGTGAGAAGTATGCAGCGGCGCCGCCGTCGGCCACATGGCCTCAGAGCTTTCTGAAACTCTTGGTCGCCGGATTCGTCGTCCTCTTCGTGATCGTCGTCTTCTAGCTTTCTGTCACGGCCCCGGGCGGGCCTCTCCTGTTGTTTATCCTTGCCGCGAGGGCCCGCCTGGCCGTCACGCTTCTTGCCGGACCCCTCAGCACCATCTGGGCCCTTCTCCTTGTCCCGCCTCTCATACTCAGCCCTTTGCTTCTCAGCGAGGAGCTCAACCTGTTGGCAGTCTTGGAGAGTATGGCCTTTGGTGCGATGGATCTTGCAGTATCGCTTGTCGGAGTTTGTTGGCTTCTCGGCAGCTGCCAAGGCCCGGCAGGCGACGCATCTGGCAACTTCCTTGCCGGGGTCATCTGCCTTGGTTTTCTTGGTGGAGCCGGTGTCATCAGATCCCTCGACGGCAAGCACGGCTTTACCTTTGCGCTTCCTGTTGGGGCGCTGGCCTTTCTTCGCCGCGGCGGCAATATCCTCATCTGAGGAGTTGGTTTCCACGCCGGAATCTTCGCCGGGGTACTTCCTTCCCTCTTCAGCTCGGGCACATCTGTCAGCAAGAACATAGAGTTCTGCTACATCTTTCACCTTGTTCATTGCCAGCTCTTCGTGCATCTTGCGATTACGCACGTTCTGATGGAACGCGCTGATGATGGCGGTAGGGTGAACATCAGGGATATTGTACTGTATCCGGCTGAACCTCTGTATATACTTGCGGAGACTCTCGCCTCCCTTCTGGGGAATGACGTGCAGGTCGCTTGCTTGGCCATGGGCTTGGTGGCCTCCAGTAAAGGCGCCCACGAACTCATGGCACAAATCCGACCAGGAGGAAATAGAGTCTACCGGCAAGTGCATCAACCATGACATGGCATTGGGTTTAAGAGCCAACGGAAAGTAATTCGCAAGCACCTTATCGTTGCGGGCTCCGGCAGCTTGCATCGCGATGGTGTAGATGCTGAGGAACTCGGACGGGTGGGTCTTGCCGCTGTACTTTTCGCCCACGTCGGGTTTGAAGGTGCGGTGAGTAGGCCACTGGAACTGCCGCAGCTCATGGGTAAAATCCGGACAGCCTACCTCGTAAGGTAGGCCTCCAGGGCTCTCCGGTGCCGGGTGGCTCACAGCAGGCCCTGCTCGCCTGTCTGATTGGTGGCACGCTCCGCGCCGGCGCTCGATAGTGGTTCGAGCGTCTTCATGTTCTCGTTCCCGAAGAACTTGGCGCTGGTCACAGCGGGCCCGCGGGTCTGACGACGCTATGGAGATTTCGTCGCCTGTAACGTCGCGACGGGCTGGCGTCTGCGGTACCGGGCGAGGAGGAGGCGAGTGCATCGTGGTCGCAGCGCCGCCGGCTTTCCTGCCACTGGTGCGTGGGACTCCGTCGGAGCGTTGACCCGGGGGCTCCACCGGACTCGGTTCATCTTTGTTGTCCACCGCAACAAGGCTTCGGATAGTGGCTCTCCATTCGTTGAGTTTCCCCGTAGTGGGAGTAAAATCGAGGAGCAAATGCGCGCGCGCCAGGGCTTCTACTGGCGTTGGTGGCAGCGAAACCTGCACGGATCGTGACGCGCTTCGACTTCTGACCATGTCAGAAGGAGCTCTATCACGACCCCGCGGCGCATGCCATCTTCACCAGCGCCTCGGCGAGCGGGCAGGTCTTCTAAATCCCGGGAGTGGCGCTCGGGGCTCTTTCCGCGGCGACGCCCGGGGTCCTTGGCACGATTACGCCGTTCGTCGGGCGCCGCTTGAGAGGAGCGCGCCGTCGGCGCCGGCGTGGGAGTCTTGGAAGCCCTCGCGTCGCCTTCGGGCAGGGTGGCAGCAATCTTGGAAGGCCCCGCACCACCCGTGGAGGGCCTGGCTCCGTCTATGGATTTGGCGGTGTGCGGCCCGTTACCAGGCGCACGAACATCGCCGCCTCCCAAACTTCGGCTGCTGGGACGGTGTTGGTGTTCGCGAACGGTGCCTCGGGTCCTTTCTGCGACCGGTCCGCTGCTCGCCCGTGTCGGGACGGGATGTCCTGCTTCCGACGGGCCAACCGCCACCGTCATCTTCTTCTTGGGCGCCATGACGATGAAGAAGCGTCGAACTAACTGCTAGAGCCGATTCTCACAACTGCGCCCCCCTACCTGGCGTGCCAAAGATGTCGGTGGGAACGACACCTATGGGATCACAAGAATCCCTAATACGGTCGCGGGGCATGGGGTTGTGAGAAGGGCGGATCAAACAGATAGCGCACGGTTTCCTTATCCAGGTTCGGGCCGCGAGGATGCGTAAAACCCTACTCCTGCTTTGGTGGTTTGTTTATCTGTGTTCTTGAACTAGCAATGGAGCGTGAGGAGCTCCAAAAGTTGAATCCTCCTCCTGGTCGCCTTTGGGCCTCCTTTTATAGGGAAAGGGGTTGCCACGGTGGCACATGGGAGGTGGAAAGGGTAAAAGATGATGCGAGTTTATCCCTCGCATTACATGACAAGCCGCCTTTAATGCGTCTTTCTTAGGTGTCCTTGCTTTATCGGGGACGGGGGAGAGCCCTGTCTCGTCCGTCGCCGCTCCCTTTCGTGTTGACACGCGCCCTGGCCAACGGTGCCTGCGGTGCCATGTAGGTAGGCAGGCAGCTGAGGTGGCGCAGTGGTGGGTCTCCACGAAGATCCGCTTGCCGCCACGCAGGTGCCTGCCCAACTGGTTGGGTCGGCAGCTGCATGCGAACGGCGGTGGAGGTTTGATTGGCGTGGGCATGATGGTGGCCCTACGGGTGTTCTTGGCAAGGGCCTCGCCGTAGCCCCGGCAAGGGTCTTGCCGTGGCGCCTGCTATCATCCCCGGCAAGGCTCTTGCCGGGGGCCTTATGGTCCTCCTTGGCTGGGATCCCGCCAAGGGTCGTCATCTTCTATAGTGTGCATCTGATCTTGAATGTCTTCACAAGGATCTGCATGCCACCACGGGGATGTCTCCCGAATCCTTGCCCCATGGGGGCAGTGGACTCAAGGCTGATTCGCTCCGTAGGTGTGGGGCGAGCTGCCACAGCAAGGGTCTTGTCGGGTTTGCTAAAACCGCCTCCCGGCAAGGATCTTGCCGGGGCAGTCCACTTCATCCCCTTTGCTCTTTGTGGTCTTGGTCTTGGCGTCGTTCTGCTCCTTTCGAGCTTTGGCCTTACCTTGGCTCACCTCCCTTGCCTTGCTCAGTGCGGTGGTGCCCGCGGCTCAGACTGCCCGTGCACAGTAATAGGGGTACAAAAAGTGTACCCCTCTTTTTGTACACCGACAGCCACCATTTGAGAAATGGTACTGTCTTGCTTTATTTCCCAATTAGATAAGTTAGATGCTTCTTTTTCTTGGCTTCTGTGTCATCCACTATTATTGACCACTTGTTGTTTCCTTTGCACCTCTGTGTAAATAGGGTTATCTACTTCACCATGTTGCTATTGTGACCTTTTATTGCACTGCACAAAACACTTTTGTTTTAAGAGTGTTTTGTGCAATTCAACCAAAATATCACACCGACAACATTGCTTGATTGCTTGATCTTAGTGGAACTGCACACGAGGAGATCTTACTTCCTATCTGTGTTGGAAAAATTGGTTAATATCTTCTTCTTGTGAGTTGTTTGAATTCCGCGTCATGAGAGGTCAGTACTAGCCTTCTTTCACATGATTGTGTAGTGTCCTTTCATATGTTGTGCTGCTTGTACGGTAATGTTGCTTGATTTTAGTGAACTGCACAAATGGAGATAAGACTTCCATTTATGTGCACCGTAATATCCCATTGAGACAAGATAAGGATATTGCACAACTTTTGGCCTGTATTTTGCCACTTTCATCAGAAAATTAATGTCGTTGTTTAGTGCTACACTTGTGCTCCCTAATTGACATGCCAAATCTTACATTGAAGGCGTCTGTTATTGAACCAAGTGATGAAGGGGAAGAACAAGCGGAAGAAGAACAAAAATCAACTGCCGGTGCTATAATGAAGCACTCGAACTGTGATGACACAAGTAATGATATAGTCTTGCATCTTAATTTATTGCTATGGCTGGAACGAGCAATTGTTTTGCCACTGATTTGATGCCACTCTTAATGTAATATGTAATTATCTCTACGTGTGCAAACAGTGATCTTCTTTGAAGATACCATATATTTTAGTGGAACTGCACAAGAAGATGTTGGAAACATTAAACTAATCGAGGAGTACATAGTAAGCATGGCAACCACAGTAGATGACAACAGATGGTTCCGGAGAAGTGCTTGATCTGTATGCTCTACACAATAAGCCTCCTGAGAAAGGTTGTTACTCGCCCACGGATTTCATCCATATGATTGAGCTTTGTCATCTCTATTGGTGTTGTGCTACTGTTTAGATACTGTCATGAGAAAGTGGTATTGTCCTTGAGAAGTGCTTCATCTGTGTTGTTTTAAATATTTCCTTTCCTTTTTTTCGAGCAAACAGGGATGCTAGCATTTAGTTGTCCTCTTGTATTTGCACAACATGATCATCCTCCTCTGAAGAAGAATATGGAGTACGTGAAGTGATTAGTTCCGCCAGGATGAAGAAGCCCTGTCTATCTTCTCATCGGAAGGAGCAGTTGAAGTATGGTTACATTACTCCCCACAAGACCAAACTAACTTTAGCTTAGAAGGACTGACAGATCTCCATCTTTTATCTGTGATGCTCAAGTACAGTGTTGTTCTAGGATTCTTTTCGGCGAGTTCCATTTTTTATAAAGTGTGCTCTACATGGACCATGTAGGTGCCGGTTTAAACTGTCAATTCATAGTAAAGTTTGCTTTATACTAATCACTTATTTTGTATTTGTGCAAACAGGGGTGCACAACTTGATTTCAATGGGAACTGCACAAAATGTTCATGAATACATCGAATCATTCATTTCCACCACAAGAAAGGAGGTGCCGATACGTTCAAGGCGCTGCAACATATAAACGCGAAATCATACAAGCTACGCATGAATTTGGTTGATTTTGGTGGAACTGCACAAAAAGAACAACTGGATTATTTAGCATGAGGTGCCATGTCAATGTCCGAACTGATGGCAAACCCTACCCATTCCACAATCGTAGGCATTTGATATTTTGGAATGGGAAAACCTTGTCAAAGTTTGCTCATTGATGTACGCAAAACAACACGCATTTGACATTTTGGAATTGGACAACCTTGTCAAATTTTGCTCATTGATGTTAGCAAGAAGACATGTGTTTGATATTTTCAAATAGGACGCCCTTTACTGTCAGCAACATCGATCGATTTTTCTTTATTGTTTTGTTGTAAAGTAAATATTGGCTCTAACATGTGAATCGCTGAGATGCATAATAATCGATTGTTTTGAATGTTCTCTATGAATTGCCAGTCCTGTGTGTTTGATTGCAATGTACAGGAATGCTTAAAAGCAGCTCACACTCTTTGCACTCCATCTGTTCCTTTTTACTTCGCATATTAGATTTCTTTCAAGTCGGTTGATTTTACATTGTGAATGTTCATACTTTTTTCTAAAAGATTGGTCAAAGTAGAGATACTTTTACTGCAGACAAAACTTGTATGCAGACTAAAAAGGACCGGATGGAATACATGTGAAACTGCTGCAAACGAGGTGATCACCCTGGGAATAATCCTAGTACGTATTGTTTTGCATGTTCATCCAATGCCAGTGATACAAGAATTCGAACTAATCGAACTAAATTCATTCATACACGGTCGGATTTCATATAAACATGCCAGATTTCATTACATTTCATACATTCTTCAACTAAAAAGGGGTGCGCTGGAGGTATAATTAATTAGCCGAATCTACCCATGTGTGTCTGGCTGAGCCGAGCAGAATCTTATTCTCCAACGGACTGAGCTTCAGTGACTTAACTTCAGGTGCAGTTGCGTAACTGACATGTGGACCAGATGCCAGTCGGGCCCACATGTCAGTGACCCAACTGCACCAGCAGTTAAGTAACTGAAGCAGCATCCTTCTCCAACATAGCTCTCCGACTACACGTCACCGCCAAGAAGCTAATCGGCCATCAATGGTCAACCCTCCTAGCTTGGCTTCAACCGGAGGGTCGCAGTGGTGGCCTTACTTGGACCCGAGCGGCGGCGACCTACCGTGTTCTACTCTTCCTCATTTTCTGTGTGGCGCGGCCTTGTTGGCAGCGTGGCGGGGCCTCGACGAAGCCAATGAGTCTTCTATCTCATTGCCGGCGAGGCGGCGCCTCGGCGGAGTGGGGGAAATCCTCCCCCTTGTAGCCGGCAGGGTGGGGCCTTGGCTGATCTGGCGATGTCCTCTGCCTCGTTATTGGCGGGGCGGGGCATTGGCGGAGTAGGGCCTCGCCGAAGCCGGCGAGGTCCTCCGCCTCGGTGCCGGCGGGGCGGGGCCTCGGCGGAGTCGGCGGTGTCCTCTGCCTTGTTGTTGGTGTCGCGGGGCCTCTCCGGAGCAGGGCCTCGTCGACGCCAGCGGAGCGGGGACTCGTTGGAGCCGGCATTGTCCTCTGCCTCGTCCTCAGTCACGGCAAACATCGCCTCACCCGCTTCATCGCCCTCTTTGTAGGCGGCCGCAGCCTCCGCCACCCGCATGCGGTACCGCCAGCGCTCGAGATGGCCCTCGTTGGCGAAGAGGTACGAGTCGAGCAACGCCTCCTGCTCTACCAGCTCCGCGACGGTCTGCTCCTCTGCCTGCGGATGCTCCTAGAGGAGATGGTGGTTGTAGGCGACGTTGGCCTGTGCCTACCGGAACTGCTCCTGATGCTTTTGCCACACCATGTCCATGTATTGGGCACGGGCCTTGCCGATGGTCATGTTGCAATACACCAGCGAGGATGGCGCGGAGGAGGGGGTTGGCGCCGGATCATCGACTACCATGTTATCCATTGGGACGTCGTCGTCCTCCGGCTGCCTGCCGGCCAGCTAGTCGGCAGCAATGGCTGCCATCTCCTTGTGTTCCATCATCCGCCCGTCCCGAAGAGCGCTGGATCGCAAGGAAGACATGGTGGGCAGTAGTGGTGTGGACAGGAGAAAGGGAACGGTGGCGGATGACTGCGGTTATGGCCGGCGCAACAGTCTATATAGCAATGGTGGGCGGCGGAGGGACAGACGTGTGGCGCTGGAGTAGACGGCTCGGCAACCGCGTATCATTAATGTGTGCGGCAGACGGACAGACGGACAGCACTTGTGTCGTTTGAAGATAGAGAAATCGCCTGCACCAGGAAGCGGGGCGGGTGGCGCTGACCATTTCGAGCGGAATGCGCGCGCGCGCGAGGGAGGCGGTCTGGGTGGGCCACGGCAGTCACACTCGTGCTTGGCAGCGGGTCGGTCCAGCAGCCGGACATGTTGGCTCGCCAGCGAGCTCGCCGAGCTGAGCGTCGACAATCAGATAATGGACGTAGCTTCCGACCAGGAGCCGGCACCACTGTCCAAGCCTGTTCATGTCGTGTTCACCATAGAGCAGGTGCGGCCGCACTTCAACGCCCTAATGGCGGAAGAGCTACCAGCGCAGGAGGACCTGTGCTGCAACCTCCGTCTCCTCAACGAGCACCGGTGAACAAGCGAACGACAATGCCATCGCGGACATGTGGCCATATGATCCTGGCTTCCCGAATGAGTAGTGGGCGCTGTATCAGACCAGCTGTAGGGCCAGTGAGGCCCTCTTCATCGTCCTTCGAGTTGTTGCGCTCGCTGTGGCGTCGCCGTCTCGCGTTGTCAACATGGTCAACGGACAGGAGGAATGAGGAGATGACTTTACTTGGATAGGATGACAGTGGGGACCCACAAGGGCCATAGCCGCACGTACGCAACTGCCTCCTTATTATATACAACTATAATTTTATTTGCTTCCTCCTGGTTCCTGACATCATGGTCCCACACCATTGTCAACCTATGTAGTCAATAAACGAGAGAATTGCACAAGGAGCGGCGACAGCTAGGACCAAGCAGCTCGAGCAGTATTTGTGTTTTTCATTGTTGTTCAGAGGAGAGCAAGGTATTAACTGGGCGGGCTATGGCCCGTCTATCCCAGGCCAGATATCCAACCCAGATATTAATTTTTTTCAAGCTGAAAATGGCTAGCCCAGCTATACTAATTTTTGAGGAATACCCAAGCAAGGTCAACTTGTTATTCTCCGCCCCGCTGGGCTGCAAATCTTTCCAAGGAGGGATGCATTAGGCTTAACAAGAAAATGGGCTTTAAGAAATAATAAATGGGATGTAATTAAAAAATTGGGCAGTAACTACAAAAAATGCACCAAACACGTAATTAGTTTATAATTTTTTTGGATTTTGAAAATTTTAATTTCATTAATTTTTGCGCGCGCAATGTTTCGTTGGATTTTTACGTAATACAAATTTATATTGAAATTTTATTTAATCTGACTAGAAATTTCGGGATAAAAATATTTCAGATCCTATCAAAATGTGGGAAATTTTATTGAATTCTGTTTTGAACGGTTGGTTGAAATTATTAATCGTTGTCGTAGCTAGAAAATGGGTTGTACTTTTAAGAAACTGTAAATGGGATGTAGTAAATTCCATTACAATTCAAAAATGGGCTGTACATTCTTACAAATCGCAAATGGGCTACAAGTTCTCTGCCACACACTTGTGGGCCTACTAAGTTAAAGCATCCCCTAAAAAAAAGTAATTTGACGCGTATGCAAGGCTTTGTCAACTTATAGTCAACACACGGTTCTAGCGGCAGTGGCCATTGGATGTCCATCCAACAGATGTCGTGCTTTTTCTTCAATCTTGGATATTCTAGCTTCAGCTGCCCAAAAAATGATTCCTCCCCCTGACATATGGGGCGCACCGTTTCGGAGGCTGACCTGTGGGCCTACTAAGTTGACGCGTACCAAGGGCTTTGTCAAGTTAGTCAATATAAACGATTCTAGCTACAGAGACCGTACGATGTCCATCTAACGGACGTAGTGCTTCTTCAGCCCCTGGTCTTCTTGCTCCAGCCTTCCAAACTAGCGCCGGTGGGACTGCCTGCTCGTGCCTCTCGTGGCCGGTTGTGTTGCCGAACAGGCAGCACTGCCCCACACTACTGCATTGCTGGCCAGGCCATTCCTCTACTCACCCACACCTCCTGTTATTTTCCGGCGACGGCAGCCTGACTAGTAAAGCCTCGTACTCCCCACCATGTGGGCAACCACCGCCGAGTCTTCCCCGACTTCGTGTCATTCCCTTCCTAGGCTTCGCCGTCGTCCACCAACCTGGTGCTCTCGGCGCGCCGTGGTCAACGTGGTCAACGAACGACATCCATCGGACGTGGACTGTACGTGGAGAGGCTGACAGCTGGGTCCACGGCCAAACACAAGGAAATGCCTCCTTATTACATGCAAAATAATGATTCCTCCACCTGACAGCAGGGTCCCACCGGACGGGCCACCGTATTTCGCGAAAAAAAAAACATTGCCCCCCTGACTGGTGGGACCCACCAGCTACATCTTCGCACGCAAGGAAGTGCGTGACAGTCGGGACCCACCTGGTCGAAGCGTACGTAGCTTTGTCATTCTCGTAGTGAACGTGTACGTACATAAGATCGGTCTGTCTGCATGCTGCAGCGATGAATCGTGGCCCTGTAAGGAAGGGCACGTGTCGTAGTAGAGGCACGCACGTGTCGTAGTAGAGGCGCGGACGTATCATGTACACGTACGTACATCGGCCTGGGTGCAAGAAAGTAAATACGGCCACATACGTACATACGGGAGGGGTCTCGAATGCCTACTCGCGCATACGTACAGCTAGAGATAGTGTACATGGCTGGGTCGGAACGGAGAAACTGCGTCGTCGTTGTGTTCATGGGGAGGCAACGGAATGCGACGTGTTCATCGGGAGGCAACGGAACACGTGCTATTCATCGGGAGCCAACCCGCTTGGATGGAACAGCAGATGGAAACGAGGCCTGGCATACCGTAGAATGGAGGAAACGGCCTTGTGTTCGACCGGCCATGGGCAAAACAGGATCCTGTTCATCGGGAGGGGTCTGGCGTACCGCAAAACAGAGGAAATGGACTTCTCTTGGACCTCCTACGATCGAAACAGGGTCTTGTTGATCGGGAGGGGTGTGGCATACGGCAAAACGGATGAAACGGACTTGTGTTGGAGTGCTACGGTCGAAATGGGGGTCCTGTTCATCGGGAGGGGTGTGGCGTACCGCAAAATGGGACTCCACGGAATAATGTACATCTCCATCGTCGACTGCCTCCATGGGCTACTGTTCATCCACCATCGACCTCCTCCAGCCTCCACCTGCGACTGTTCATCCACGGGCTCCTGTTCATCCAGCCTCCACTGCGTGCTCCCCCATTGGCTACTGTTCAACCATCCCTCTCCACGGTGTCCTGTTCAACCACCCCTAAACGGGCAAATGTTCATGCAGCCCTCCACCAGCTACTGTTCAACCAGCCCTCCACCGGGTCATCCTGTTCATCCAGCCTTTCACGGGGTCCCTTGCATCCACCCCTTCACCGGCTCGATCGATCAGGGTCATGTTCATCCAGCGGCAACACCACGGGTTCCTGTTCATCCAATCCCCCACTAGGAACTGTTCATCCAAACCCCCCAACAACACTCACTGTTCAACCAAAGGAAGCATGATTCGGCTTCAGTTAGCAGCACTAGCGAAGGAATCACTCGAGTTCAGTTAACAGAAAGGGCTTGTAAGTGCATCTAGTGCCCCTTAGTGATTTTGGTGTATTGAAAACTTATAGGTTAAGGGACTAATGCGTTTATGGGTGTACACCGGTCTATAATTCTATGAGGAGTTTGATATTTACACAGAAAGTCGACCCCTAAAAATGAATGTCTTCAACTAAAGACTTTGGATTTCTGAAGACCTTCTGAAGACTTTGAAAGTGAAGAAATTGGTGTGACCATGAAGACTTGATATTCATGCGAGGAACATGAAGTGTGAAGACTTTTGTTATTGTAGTTTCATTTTCTCTTTCTTGAGTCATAGGAAACATCGTACTGTTAAAGGGGGTCGAGGAAAAACTAAGGAAAAGTTTCCAAGTGATGCTCATCTCAAAATCCTATACCTACCAATACCTTCGAGTGAAGCCATTGGAAATCTCAAACAGTTCAGTCGATTTCTTCAGTGACAGAGACGAAGTTCTTCTGGTCTCTGAGGAATTTGTTCTGACTGAGGAGTTAGGTATTCGCCAGTGCGGATTGCCTACAAGTGAGGAACATGATAGCCCTGAGGATTTTGTGCCTCAAATTTCCGACCGTTCTTGTGCTATGCGCCAGCTGTCCCAAAAAATCTACCCTCCTAACGGTCATATCATTGAAGGGCATTTATGTCTTATCATGTCGGGCTGCTCCCTAGGCTATAAATAGCCGCCCCCTACAACCACTAGCTGGTTGGCTGCTCCAAGAGAAACTGACACTTGTCATTGAGAGCATCCCATCCTCCGAGGACTTTGAGTGAAAATCATCAAGTGAGGAAAACCCAAACCCAAACACCTACAAACCCAAAGTGATTGAGAATCACTGAAGAGATTGATACTGCATGGATCTGACGCTTGTTACCTTTGAAGACTGTGCATCTTCCAGACGATTAGGTGTCATGGTCTAGAGTATCCAAGAGGAAATTCTGGATCGCCGAGTGACCTAGTTTGTGAAGGTTTGGAAGTCACCTGAAGACTTACCACGAGTGATTGGGTGAGGTCTGTGTGATCCCAGCTCAAGGAGAATACGGTGAGGACTGTGTGTCCTTAGGTATAAATAGCTAGCCGCTCCAACTGACGCATAACCCTGCCACAGTAGCTTGGAACAGGTCTACCAAATAAGCATCTTCACCAAGCCTCATGGTTCTATTTCCTCAACCCTTCCATTTCCTCATTACTATGTTGTGTGCTTGTTCATATCTGTTTGAAGACTTTAACTGAAGACTTTCTCAATTTCCTCAGTTCAATTTCTTCAGTCTGTTTGTCTTCATCCTGTTTATCCTGTGCTTATGCTTTTTGTACTCTGTGTTTGTTTTCATTTCTTCATGATGTCTATGATTATGTTATGTTATGACTGCATCTGAGTACTTATTCTGCTGCAAGTAGGTCTTCACTTAGGAATTTCCTCACCCTGAAATTCCTCAGTGAAGAATTCATAAAAATCGCCTATTCACCCCCTCTAGTCGACTTAACGCACTTTCAAGGATCGATCGCTCGGGTTCAGTAACGTAGCTAGTGCAATCACTCGGGTTCAGTTAGAGCCCAACGCCTCGCTCGGGTTCAGTTAGAGCGCAATGCCTCGCACACACACGTGTACGTACGAGAGAAACACGCATCACTCGGCCCCCGGCCACCCATCGTAACTAGGAACTCCCCCGATATTTTCCTGGCCCTCGCTTCTACCATGGTTTTTTCCGTCATGGACGGCCCAAAGAATGTCATGCAGCTGCGTCTCCGGCCCGCCATGGACGAAAAACCCATTTTCTGTCATGATTTTTTGTCATAGAAGTAGGAGCGCACCACATCTATGATGATACCGGGTTTTGTCACAGTTATCGTCATAGAAGTGTCATAAGCATGACAGAAAAAAATTCGTTCGGCCCAAAATGTCACGGATGTGTCTTTTTTTGTAGTGTATGCATGTGTTTGCAATGCTCATGGATGTTTTTGTAGCCTGGTTGGTGCTCGTTTCGCCTATGTCAATTTTTTTTACTATATACTACAACATTTGTCAACATCATCATAGGCCGCGAAGTTGCACGAGGACTGGTAGTGGTTGTTCCAGCTAGTCATGGCTAGAACTTCAAAATAATAAGTATATGTTATTATGACAAGAACCAAACACACATGTCAAAGTATGGCAAGTGATCTAATGACAAACACTACAAAAATATAGATAGCATCACAGTGGCCTTGCAAACTAGATAGCTTGTTGAAAGGATCGAGAAGAGGGGTCTAGAGGGGGGTGATTAGACCCTCAACAAACAAAAGTGACAGTTTTTATGTTCTTCAAGTTGAGGTGGAGTTTTAGCACAAGATTAAGCATTCACAATACATTTCAAGCAAGCATGGCAAGAGTATGAGCAGCGGAAAGAGTAAATCATGCTAGTTGAAAGAAAGTAAAGTGATGGGATTGGAGTGTGCAAACGCAATGAAGAAACTGAGATTTTTGGCGTCGTTCCGATAGGTGGTGCTATCATACGTCCACGTTGATGGAGACTTCAACCCACGAAGGGTAACTGTTGCGTGAGCCCATGGAGGGCTCCACCCACGAAGGGTCCATGCAGAAGCAACCTTGTCTATCCCACCATGGCCATCTCCCACGAAGGACTTGCCTCACTCGGGTAGATCTTCACGAAGTAGGCGATCTCCTTGCCCTTACTAATTTCTTGGTTCAACTCCACAATCTTGTCGGAGGCTCCCAAGTGACTCCTTGCTCTTGTGCTCCAAATGATAGTCTCCCCAACACTCAACTCTCTCACACAGATTTGGCTATGATGGAAAGATAATTTGAGTGGAAAGCAACTTGGTGAAGGCTAGAGATCAGGATTCTTGTGGTTGGATTGGAATGTCTTGGTCACAACACATGAGTAGGTGGTTCTCTCTCAGAAAATGAGTAGTGGATGTGTAGGCACGTTCTGACTAATGGAGAAGGGGTGCCCGGGTATATATAGCCTCCACACAAAATCCAACTATTACACACATTTGACCCAACTCATGACATTAGAATTCTTGTGGTTGGATTGGAATGTCTTGGTCTCAAAACATGAGTAGGTGGTTCTCTCTTAGAAAATGAGTACTGGATGTGTAGGCACGTTCTGATGGCTCTCTCACTAATGGAGAAGGAGTGCACGGGTATATATAGCCTCCACACAAAATCCAACTATTACACACATTTGACCCAACTCGGTCAGACCGAATAGAAGAACTCGAAGAGACCGATTCAGTTCAAAATGTGAACGTTAGGAATCTCGCTGGGACCGACTGGAATAACTCGGTGGGACCGATGTGCTAGGGCAAGGGCAAAACCTCATCTCGGTGAGACTGATTGCTTGAACTCGGTGAGACCGATTTCTTCAAAGAGCAAACAGAGAGTTGGTCAAGCAAACTCGATGGGACCGATTGGACATTTCGGTGAGACCAAAATAATCGCAACATGCAATACAGAGTTTGCAGGGTCATCTCGGTGAGACTGAGGTCCGTATCGGTGTAACCAGATTGTCTAGGGTTTCTGCCAGTGGCTAGGTCAAATGAACTCGGCGGCGCCGGATAGGTCATTTCGGTGGGGCCGAGTTTGACTTTAAGTTTGGGACATATTTGGAAGAGAAAGTGGTTGAGGGTTTTTGGAGCAATATCACTGAGCACTTTGAGCAAGTAGAATATTAAGCAACACCTCATCCCCTTTTAATAGTATTGGCTTTCCTATGGACTCAATGTGATCTTGGATCACTAAAATAGAAATTAAGAGTCTTGAGCTTTTGCCAATATGTGTCCTTAGCATTTTGAAGGAGCTCCACATCCTCTTGTCCTTGCCATGCCATTGTTGAACTTATTTGAAATACACTAGGTAAAGGTATTAGTCCAACAAGAGATATGTTGACATTAATTACCAAAATCACCCAGGGAGCACTTGTGCTTTCAATCTCCCCCTTTTTGGTAATTGACGACAACATACATGAAAGCTTTAGATAAAGATATGAAGAGTAACAAGTAAAGCTTCGGATAGACATGTAACATGCATAGGCTCCCCCTACATGTATGCAATCATGTAAAGATAGAATATAAGAACATGTGAATGCATAAGCATGATAGAGCAAGCAATGAGTACACGCATCTTGGCTATATGCATCCGAGCAAATGATGTGTGTAGTAAGTGTACCTTCATGTTCATGAAACCTTCTTGCAAACAATATGTACATCAGCAAGAGATCATCATGCACATGAGTGTGATGCATATCCTTACCTTGTGGTCTTGAGCTGGCTTTGGAAGAGGGGAACTCGAGAAAACAGGCTTAGATAACACAAGAACACTCTAATTAAAGCAATTTCAGGTGTCGGGGGTTGGGTGCGACATATGCCAAAGGATGGCTTATCATGGTGGGGGCGAGTAGAACGTCGCCGGTGCCTGGAAACGGGATGAGGCGAAGGCATGCACGCCGGCGGACCTTACCTAGCTTCAGGGCTCTCCGGGGAGATAATACCCCTACTGCTGCTCTGCGGGGTCTCCACATGATCACTATGTCAAAGTGGGTACAAGGTTGCTCCTTGAGCTGTTCGGGGTGAGGAAGGGGAAGGGCACGGCTAGCTCCTCTCTTCCCTCTATGTGTGTCTAAAACTATTAGCGTCCAACCTCTTGCATGGGTGCCCCGAGGGGTTTATATAGGCCTACCCCCCGGGGGTACAATGGTAATCCGGCTGGGCGCCGGTCCCAGCCGTCTATCTCTTAGGTCGCCGTCTTCTCCGCCGACTGCTGGGGCCCGCCGGCTAGCCGGCCCCGTCAACAGGCCCAGCATGGGGCCAACAGGCCTCGTCCGCCGCGGGCGGGTCTTGCCGGCAGCGGATTACTGTAGCCGTGCTTCTGATGACGCTGGCTTGGTCATGGGGTCATGGCAACAGTGCCGCCGCCTGACGGGCGATCACAGTTGCCATTCCCTGTCTTGTCTGGTTAATGGCGCGCGGGACTCATGGGAGGGGTCGGCCGACTCCTGGGGGCCGACTCTGGGACTCGGCCGTCTTGTGGCGCTCTCGCCGTCTTCGGCACCTTCGCCGACAGGCGGGTCCCGCCGTCTCCGAAGTCGCATGCATGTGCCGCCGTGGTCACAGGGTCTGCCCACGGGCTGATGTCGTGGGCGGCGTGGCTCTGATGCCGCCGGACGGAGATCTCCGCCAAGACGGGCGATCGTGGCCATGCCTGCCCTTCGTGAAAGGGGCAGGGATGGGCCGCACGGCGGCCGCACCACATCCCATCCGTAGCTGCGTAGGTCGAAGGCGGTTGGAGTCGCGGGCCGACTCCCCATAGTCGGCTTCTCTGGAGATCGCCAGTTGGGAGTCGGCTTTCCACAAGGCCGTCTCTGGGACTCGGCCATGAGGGGCAGTCAGCGGCTCTGCCGCCGACTCGCAGAAAGCGGCTCTTCGTCTTGAGGTCTCGAGGGGCGCAACCTGCCCCGATGTTTTGAAAGGTCCGGGGGCTCGGGTTTGCCTACCCGTGGCCCATTACTCCGACATCATGAAACCACAAGAGTACCAAGACTGGGATGACATGTAATGGGTGAGCACTAGGTACTCTATTTAGATACTGACATGTCCCCAAATATTTTAAAGATATGCAATGAATTCCAAAAGATTTTCTTCCCTAGATATGGACTCTTTCCCCCCCTGAATCTGATATTGGATAATGGGAGAAGGTAGGGTAAGAGAAAATCAGAGCAAGAAATTGTGTAGACAACCAAAGGTAGATCAATAAGGATATGCAATAACAATTCCTAAGATTAATCATTTTGACATGTAATTCCCCTCTAAAAGAAATGTGTCTTCTCTCCTCTTTTTTACTAGCATCTGGAAGAGCTTAGATGTGCTCATATGATAAGCTTTGATGTGCTCTCTCTCCCCCTTTGACATCAATTTCCAAGAAGGGTACTTCTGGAGCATGAGTCAAATAGGTTTGGTCCTTGAGATACACTTCAAAGCAGCATGTAGTTCAAGATGCGAGTAGAGGAGTAAGAATCATTGAGTGGAGCTGGAGAAGAAATTAAATATTCAGAATGCAATGGCAAAACGTTTTCTCATTAGTGAAGTCGGTAACCCCGATTTGTTTCCATCGGTGACACCGAATTGGCCATTCATGGATGATGCATATCGGTCAGACCGGGTTAGTCCATGTCGGTTGTACCGACGAATTGTCTACAAGATATCCTTGTAGTTTGGTCTAGCCTATAGGCTTGGATCGGTGAGTCCTAGTTCAATGCAGAGGAAAGGTTTTGTCAACTCACACTTGGCATAATAAATCTCACAAGGATTTGCAAGGAATTAACTCAAAGGTTTGCAATGGATTAGACACTGAAGTAACAGTGAAAAACATACATAAGTAATTTTTTTACAAGATAGCAAGAAATATATGCGAGAACACGAAGAAACACTAGATAACTTCATCTAGAAGGGGTCAGTGACAAAGTCACCTATGTTAGAGTATGTTTACTGAGGAGTCAAGTGATGGCACTTGATCGTAGGTCATACTCATCGTTTAAGCTCAAAATGGGGTTACCATTTTTTGTTTAAGTATTTTGACGTGTTCTTGTTGAGTTGCTTTGTCTCATGTCTTTCAGCAAAGCTTCTCTAAGATGGAATATCATACCTTGGGTTGTGGTGTTGATCTTGATCATGTATTCAAACTTGTGTTGGATGCTCAAGATTGATGTAGTCCATCAAGAGTTGGGAGCACCACTTGTAGTTTGAGTTCATCTTCCTACATGGGTTAGTCTTGCAAGAAAGAGCACCTGTGTATCCAAAATGACAATCATGAGACTTAACACCAAATGAAATTTGACATATATAGAAATAGTGAAAGGATATGTTGAGTGGGTTCATGCTTCCTTGTATTCAACAACCATATAGTAGGAACTTGGTGATGTAGAGATTGCTCAAGATGTGAGTGACTTGCAATCTCATAGATTTGGGCTCATCCAAGTACCTACAAGGGTTATATAACATGCAAGGGTACAAGTATAGATCCAAGACATATGATCATCATCGTAAGAGAAATATCAAGGATTAGACATAAAGGGTTCGTGCCTTGCATGTATCAAAATGGAGTTTCTACTCCAAGTTTGAGGCATCAATGATATTCAATTCACCTCTTAAATGGCAAAATAATTTATCTTCAAGCAGTTTAGTGAATATATCCGCCAATTGCTTATCAGTACAAACATGCTTAAGATTGATGTCTCCTTTAGCAACATGATATCGAATGAAATGATGACGAATTTCAATATGCTTTGTTCGAGAGTGTTGCACGGGATTGTGATCAATTTTAATAGCACTCTCATTATCACAAAGCAATGGAACATGTTTCACATGTATTCCATAATCCTTAAGGGTTTGGGTCATCCAAAGTAATTGAGCACAACATGATCCGGCGGTAATGTATTCCACTTCGGCGGTGGATAAGGATACCGAGTTTTGTTTCTTGGAGGACCAAGATACAAGGGATCTACAAAAAAATTAAAAAGTACCCAAAATGTACTTTTAATCAACCTTCTCACTGACATAGTCCGAATCGTAGTAGCCAACAAGATCAAACGATGACCTCTTAGGATACCAAATGCCAAAGTTTGGTGTATGAATTAAATATCTAAATATCCTTTTCACGACTTTATGATGGCATTCTTTGGGGGCGCTTCATATCGTGCACACATGCACGCACTTAGCATAATATCGGGACAGGAGGCACATAGATGTAACAATGAACCAATCATAGAGCGGTAAACCTTTTGGTCAACCGGCTTGCTATCCTTAGTCAAGTCAAGAGGTCCACTAGTAGGCCTGGGTGTTTTCATAACTTTGCTTTCTTGCATGTTGACCTTCTATAAAAGGTCCTTGGTATACTTTGTTTGAGAAACAAAGGTACTTTCCTTAGTTTGCTTCATTTGCAAACAGAGGAAAATTTTGAGTTCACTCATCATAGACATCTCAAACTTCTCTGACATTAGCCTTCCAAACTTTTCACTAAAATGAGGGTTAGTCGAACCAAATATGATATCATCCACATAAATTTGGCACACAAATAATTCACCATTAACCCTTTTAGTAAAAAGTGTACAGTCAATCTTCCCAATTTCAAAGCTTTTTCAATAAGAAACTTGGTCAAGCATTTATACTATGCTCTAGGAGCTTGTTTAAGACCATAAAGAGCTTTGTGGAGTTTGTAAACATGATTAGGTTTCTTAGGATTGAAAAAGCCAGGATGTTGCTTAGCATAAACTTCCTCCTCAATTTCACCATTTAGAAATGCACTTTTGATGTCCATAAGCAAGTAAGATGCGTATGGACTCAAGTCCAGCAACGGGGCATATGTCCCACCATAGTCCATACCTTCGACTAGAGTGTAGCCTTGGGCGACGAGACGGGCCTTGTTACGTACAACTTGTCCATCCTCATCTTGCTTATTCCGAAACACCCACTTGGTTCCAATTACATTGTGGTTGTCGTCCGGCTTTTCTACCAATGTCTACACTTGATTCCTCTGAAAATTGTGTAGATCTTCATGCATAGAGTTCACCCAATCCGGATCCTCAAGAGCTTATTCAACCTTCATAGGTTCAATACTAGAAATGAATGAGTAATATTCACAAAAGTTAGCAAAACGAGTTTTAGAGCGAGTAATTCTCCCGGTTTGAATATCATCAAAGATTTGTTCAATGGGGTGATCTCTTGAGACTCTTGCTCTAACTCGTGAGAGCTTTTGTTTGGGTTGGGGTGGAACATCCTCTTCATTGTCTTATTTTTCTTCTTGTTCTTCTTCATTGTTGTTGGCGTTTTCATTCTTTTGTGGAGGTGGACAAGGAGGTCGATGAGGTTCATCTTTTTGTACTTCCTCGTTTCCTTCGTCTTGACGTGTTCCACTTGTGGATGCCTCCAAGTCAACTTGTGGTTCACCTTGTTGTACTTCCTCGTTTCCTTCGTCTTGAGACTTCCACTTGAATGGACGAAGTACTTTCCTTCACCGCCGTTGGATGAACCTTGCCAATAGACAAGTCTTGAATTGCTTCTGAAGGATCTTTGTCTCCTACATCAATTGGCAATTGCTCTAATTGTGAGCCGTTAGATTCATCAAACTTCACATCTACCGTCTCTTCAATCTTTCGGGTGAAATTGTTGTAGACACGGTAAGTGTGAGAGTTTGAGCCATAACCGAGTAGGAAACCTTCATGAGATTTAGGGGAAAATTTCGAATGATGATGCTTATCAAGAATGTAACACTTTGAGACAAATACTCAAAAGTATCCAACTTGGGGCTTGTTACCAGTGAGAAGCTCGTATGCCGTCTTGCCGAGAAGCTTGTGAATATATAGTCGATTTGTAGCATGACAAGCTATCTCAACCGCTTCCACCTAAAAGTGTCTTGGCGTCTTGTACTCATCAAGCATCATTCTTTCCATCTCAATAAGTGCCCGGTTCTTCCTCTCAACAACTCCATTTTGTTGAGGTGTGTATGTAGCCGAGAACTCATGTGAAATCCCTTCTTCATCAAGAAAGATATCCACATTGGTGTTCTTGAACTCCGTTCCATTGTCCCTTCAAACCTTCTTGATCTTTACTTCAAATTGGTTTTGGGCCTTCCTAGCGAAGTTCTTGAAGATCTTTTGGACCTGTGATTTATCATCAAGAAATAACACCCACATAAATCTTGAAAAGTCATCAATAATGACCAATCTGAACGAGTTACCACTGAGACTCTTGTAGGCGTTGGGATCAAAGGTCGATGATGTAGCTCAAGCGGTCTTCTCGTGGTCATGATGTTCTTCATGGATGACTTCCTCCAACTATTTTTCCTGCTTGACAAGCACTACAAAGTCTATCCTTGTCAAATATGACGTCTTTAACACCAAGGATATGATCACCTTTAATTAGCTTATCAAGATTTCACATGCCCACGTGACCTAATCTTCTATGCCACAACCAACCCTTAGAAGATTTAGCAATTAAGCAAGTACGAGGTTGAACTCTTTTAGTGAAATCAATAGTGTATAGATCACCTCTACATATACCAGTAAAGACCATACACTACAAAAAAAGACACATCCGTGACATTTTGGGCTGAACGAATTTTTTTCCAGTCATGCTTATGACACTTCTATGACGATAATTGTGACAAAACCCAGTATCATCATAGATGTGGTGAGCTCCTACTTCTATGACAAAAACTCATGACAGAAAATGGGCTTTTCGTCCTGGGCGGGCCGGAGACGCAGCTGCATGACATTCTTTGGGCCGTGCATGACGGAAAAAACCATGGTAGAAGCAAGGGCGAGGAAAATATCGGGGAGTTCCCGGTTACGGTGGGTGGTCGGGGCCGAGCGGTGCGCGTTTCTCTCGTACACGTACACGCGTGTGTGCGAGGCGTTGCGCTCTAACTGAACCCGAGCGAGGCGTTGGGCTCTAACTGAACCTGAGCGATTGCACTAGCTACATTACTAAACCCCGATCAATCCCTTGTTGTTAACTGAACTCGAGTGATTCCTTCGCTACTGCTGCTAACTGAAGCCAATCGACGCTGCCTCTGGATGAACAGTGAGTGTTGTTGGGGGGTTTGGATGAACAGTTCCCATGGGGGTGGATGAATAGGGCCCCGTGGTAGTAGAGACCGTTCCCGCTGGATGAGAAGGACCCCGATCGTGCCAGTTGAGGGTGGATGAACAGGACCTCATGGAGGGCTGGATGAACATGACGACCCCGTGGAGGGTGTGGCACCCCGGCTCAGAGAAACCGGAACGCCCCGTATTCCAGCCCAGAGATCGAGGAGAAGTCTTCTGGAATACGGCAGTGCTTAGCATAGAACAAACCGGCTTTCTATTATTATGACACGAATATGAATACAGCGTCTCCGATATTACAGTGAATAACATCGGCACAGCGACACTACGCCGTTCTCAGTTGCTCTATGCAAGCAGCAGAACAACTCGAAGCAGCGGAAAAACTTCTAGCAGCGGAACAACGACAACGGTGGTGAACTCCACTCCACAGGGACTCTGGCTGGATCGTTTATCCTAGCTCACGAGCACATGAACAACACCAAACAAGCAAGCAATCTAGGCACGACCTGCAAACTGGCATGACACGCCAGGTCAGTACATTGAATGTACTTGCAAGCTCACAATAACCAGAAGCATTCAAGGCAAACAACATCATGGAAATTACAGGTTAAGCAGGAATTAATATGAGATCCTCATAACAACATGACATGAGCATCATGAACATGATACAGCTAGAATAATATGAGCATGGCATGAACATATGAATCTGACAATACTAGCATGCAACATGATGACACTATATGCACTATTTATTCTGCTCGGGTTACTATGTAACCATCACATGCATCACTTACCAACCTCAGACATCACACGATTATCTCAGGATCAAATCAAGCATGGTATAAACAATACCGTAGTAATCATTAAATGACCACAAGGAGCTTTATCTTTACCCATGATTCTCGCACAACATCACGAATATCCAACAACTCGGTACCCTCGATACCACGGTGATCATTCCGGCGATCACAACCATGACCAACACTTGGTCTCAAACGGTGATATTTCAGGCGATCACAACCAACTTATCTCATCATTGAATTGGGGTTGTCATTAGTCAAGTTATTATTAATACTGTTGACTCACGGTGTGACCGACACGAACTGGGCCCTTATCCGCGGGCGCGACTATCGATAGATTTAATATACACTCTGCAGAGGTTAGTACACTGTAACCACACTACGGAACCCACTGCCTCGCATTCCCATTCGGGTGGACCAATGGCATTCCGACAAAACCGATCTACTGCCATGACACTCTCCCGACCACTCCGACTCACTCCCCACTGGGCCCCGTGTCTACCAAAGACACAACGACCACCGTCGTCGCCAAAACGTCCCTCATGGGGACCGGATCCATAATAACAGCAACGGGCACACAAGGTTATGTCCGTCGAACTGATCAGGGTAGCACGCGCCCATAACCCTCCCTCGTTGGAGGCACCGGCGAGAGGCACGACAATAGACCCAGTTAGGACCTTCCCATAAAGGTAAGCGTGGTTGCACTGGTCAGTTTCGATATGGTGGCACTATGACTCAACCAACAGTTGTTCAAGTTCAATTTAATCCGGTTAAACTTGAATGCAATATGCTGAGCCATGATAAAGTAACATGATGCATATACAAAGCATGAGCATAATATTAACATAAGCAGGGGATGCAACATAACTATCCACCATCTCAACTATGAATAATCTCCAACTGAACATCGCATAATGACGAGCATAATATTACAAGTACAACACTACTCATAGCATAACATGAGCATAAGCATCAACCATAAATACCATGCAAGAACTCATCAATAACATTACCGAGTAACACTTAACCAACTAACAGCAAAGGAACAACGCATATTAACAGTACTAGGTAACCGGCGTTAGTCATGTACCGAAGAACATGACCAACCCAACATGTACTACTATCAAGCATGGCAATATGAAAGTAATACTAGCAACTAGCAGGGCATGATAACCAGGTGCATAACAGCATAGCAAGTAAGTAAGCACTAACCTAGAAGCATTACCGAAACAACGATAACCATATTTTAAACCAGCAATCATTTAATAAATATTCAAGTTGGAAACCATGGCTACTGCATGAATATCATGCAAGTGGGTATTGTGGCTTGCCTGGGATGAAGAAAACACCAGGAAGAAGTGCGAGAAGCTCGCGGAAAGATTTGCCGGAAACAGTTCGCTCTTGGAGGGGCTGTTTACGTGCAACGGCAAAAAGGTCATTTTCACAGTGTCAAACCATAGTGAAAATGAAACCAACAGAGCGGGGTCGACGAAACAAATACGTGGGCTTTGGTTTCACCTTAATCGGAGTCTCGAGCAAAAAGATATAAGCGTTTGAAATCCATGGACCAATCTGTAAAGTAAACTCTACAAACAGGCCCCTGGGCTGAAAAAGGGAAAACGTCCTTCAGATAATACGCATTCAGAACTGAGAAACATATTTGCAGCCGAAGAAGGAAGGAAATACGCTTACATCACGCGAAAGCGCATTTTCGGCACGCAACCACTTAACCACGTGGACAGTGGCGGGGCCGGGCGTCGGTCGCCGACGTGCGGGTCCCGCGGGGTGGGACCCATCACTTACCCACATCGGCACCGGGTCAACAGCAGCAGCGGCGGGACCCGGCGGCTGAAGCGCTGTGTGGGGTCGGGAACGAGGGGGCCCGCAGCTCTGTTTTCTTCCTCCTCTCCCCGCCCGATGGAAACAGAGGAGGGCTTAGCGAGGAGGGCTGCGCTGAACGGGCCGGCTGCTCGGCTGGCTCGCCAAGCGGAGGCCCCGGAGGACGCAGCAGCGATCGCCGCTCCCGCCTAGAGCGAAGCACCGTCGGAGAGGGGCGAGACGGCGGTGGCTCGCGGAGCAGAGGGCTTGGGCGGCTCGGCCGATCCTTGGGGTCGCGGCCGCACGGGCTCCAGCGGTGAAACGAGGAGGTGGGAAGAACCACTGGATCGTGGTGAAGATGTAGGTGAGGTCAGAAGGGAGGGGGAAGGCCGACATCGAACCAACTTGGGCGGAGCCGAACCGCGGCCATGGCGGCAATGGGAGAGGACGTGAGCTCCAGCAGGCTAAAGGAGAGGCTGTGGAGGGAGCTAGGAGTGCGGGGAGGCTGCTGGTGTGCTCGACCGGCTCAGGGATGGCTACTTATAGCCGGGGCAAGAGGGGTGGGCTCGGGTGCCACCGGGCATGTCCGGCCGAGGCTCAGGCGACGGCCAGCAAGCACGGGATGGCACGAGAAGGTGACGAGGGAGGCAACGGACGAGTTACACCAGTGTACAGGGCAACAGAGGCCGAGGGCGCAGAGGAGAATCAGCCGAATGCCATTAAATCTCGGTCGGCCACAGTGCGTCCGTGGGCGCGAGGCGACGAGCACGGACGGAGGGGTTGACGGAGGGGGAAGTGGCTCTAGGAGGACGGCGACGACGCGGGCTAGCTGTTGGACATGCTCATGAGCGCGAGGACGACCAGAGGGAGAGGGGCCCGAGCAAGAATCCATCTTGGACGCGGCCATGGCATGCCAGAGAGGTGGTGACCGCGTGACGTTGTCTAGTGCCAAAGGAGAAAGTGCCAAAGGCTTGCAAACGTTGTCAAGTGCATAGTTCATCCAGGGGAGGTTACAACTGAGGTGGTAGTTCGGTGAAAAGAGCTCCGGTTGAATGGTAATTAACCTCTGAAGTTTACTGCAGTAAACTTGGATGAGAACTGCTGATCAACAGGAAGGAGTTTGGAAGCAATGGAGTTGTCTGGTAGGTTTAGGGTAAGAAGGACTTTCACCCTGGTAACTTGGAGAGGATTAGGATCAAGATTTAATGTAGTTGCTTAATAACCACATAAACTGGTCCAGAAACTAGATTAGGATGATGAACTCTAATGAAGCATCAACTTGAGCTCAAATTGGGCAAGGCAGAGTCATTTCGTCCTATGAAGATGCTCAAAAAGTCTCATACCAATTGACCTAGCCAAACTGGTACTTGCTTCACAAACATCTCCTTTGGACAGAAACTTGCAAAAATTCTAGAGGAAAAATGGCTTGACGAAACATTCCCAAAATGGGTGGAGGTAGGTTATATGGATAATAGAAGGCCTTTAAAAATGGGCAGCCATAATGGAGCAAGATAAAATATACTTGCTTCACAAACTGAATTTTTGGACAGAATCAAAGAATTGAAGATGAGCTCACATGGAGGCATGACATGAGCTATACTTTTGTGGAGGGCTATTATATGATGATATGAGGGATCATGCAAAATGGAAACTCATTTGGATTTGCCTAGCTTGCACCTCCTTCACAAAGCTTCTTTCTGGATAGAAACTTTGGAAAATCATAACTAAATAATTAATAGGCAAATGAGGTTGCATTTTGGCATGTGGCAATGATATGGACAGGAAAAGGTTTCCAAGGAGTTTGAGGTCAATTGGGAAAAGGAAAATCGCACTTGCTTCACAATGTGCCATTTAGGGCAGAATAGGAAATGAATTATTTGAGCATGATAATAAACATGACAAATGAAATATTTTGCCATATTTGAGAAATATATGACCCAAAAAATTTGTGAGAATTATTTGGGAATTTTAGGAGTGATGGAAATAAAGGTTGCTGCACAACCTAGGGCAATTTGAGTTATGCCTTTAATAGAAAAGGAATATTCCCAATAAAAAGAATATTGGGATTTGGGCTAGGATGAAAATGGCGAGGGTCTAGGGAAGGATTTGGGTATGACAAGCCACTCGAAGCAAAGAAGAGTTCATCTTCTTCACTTTCCGCACCACAAAGCCACGAAAAAAGAAAACTCAAGCAAAACCTCGGGAAAACAAAAGAAAAGAAAGGGCCAAAATCAGGCTGTCACAAACCTTACATTTAAAGAAATCTCGTCCTCGAGATTTGGTTGCTCGAGGAACAAGTATGAAGATCTTGACTTAAGCAAACCGCTTCCAACTCGGGTATCCTTTTTCTTATTTTTGTTCCCATTAAATTTTTATCTGACTGGCCCTGGGGTGGTTTGCTTTAATATATCCATATTCTGACAGATCTTACCTTGCTTGTTCATGCTTATACAGGCTCCAATTTCTTTTTAGATCTGCTGATTTAACTGACTGTGATGGATTCTCACGACTGAAATATATGTCGGTCTCACAAATCCAAGAGTGATTTCCGCTGGGTGTGTCATTCGGCACTGACCATCTTTCATGAAGTGGTGATCAGATTTTTCTAGTGACACCCAAGCTCTAACTCCTTGCATTGGGTTTATCCACTAAATGCAGGTCCTTCGGGTTCCAAACAGTGAGTTGGGTCATAACCGCTTTCTTGACAGATTCTGGCTTATCGCGAAAGTTTATGAATCATCTTAACTGGTTCCACTGTCTTGAGTATCGGACCCGTACCAAATATTTGATTGTCGCCTGCATCACTGGTCTTGCTGCTTCATTATTGTTTTCTTGGTCTGGATCCTTGGCTAAAAGAGCTGGGTCATATTGCTTCTTCGTATCACCATGGGTAATGTTGGTGCAATTTTTCGGCAATCGTAGCTTATCCTCATTTTTCTGACAGGGTACCCCATTAAATGGCAGGTTCAACACCCCTGAAGTTCAGACCGCAAGAAAATGATCATCCGAACCTTTGCAAGAAATCGGCAAATAAATCAGTAGCCACCAGAACGGTCTTTACAACTCAGATCTGGGACATTACTGAAATAACTCAACCACGACTCAGGACGGCCGAAAAGCAGCTCAGAACATGAGACCGGGTTGATAAGAAGAAGGTGGCAGCTCCCTAAAATAGCCTAAAAGCAGCTATAGGGCTACTGTCACAAAAAGAAACTCAACAGTTGTACGAGACGGCCGAAAAGCAGCTCAGAACTCGTGACAGTCGTTCAAGAGAGAAATAAAAATCGGCATCCAGCCCGGATAGCTAAAAACAGCTTAGATCGCAGGCGCGGTGCCGTCATTTGAGAAAAAGGGGACAAGGGCTCATCATGATCATTTTCCAGGTTCACAGGTACTTGCATTGAGCTCATTGATGTCGTCAATCCTCATAATCCTCTATCACACTGCGGTGTATACTGGCTTTTTTCTCTTAACCATCCTCACGTGGTTGTCAGATCCTCATCCGAGTGACTTGTAAGATCTTGGTGGTATGCTCACCGTATATATATGAGAATCTGATTCCCGAGACAGATGTGTATTCTGACTGATTCTTGCTTCTGACCAAAATGTTGCAGATCTGTGTCGGGGAAGCTGATCGGGCCCACGAACACCTATGGGACCGGCGGACCGAGCCCCTTTCGGTTCGGTGGGGGGCGGAGGTCGCACGAAGAGCAGATCGAGGCGGTTAACACGAGAAGTTTACCCAACGGAGCTCTCCGGAGAGATAATACTCCTACTGCTGCTTGTCTGATTGTATTGTGTTTTTGCTAGGGAGCGCTGAGAGCTACAAGACCTAGCGTGAGTGTTCTCTAGTTTCGAATAAACCGAACCCCCCTCTACGTTGCGCATGGGCCTCCTTTTATATGCTCAAGGGTCTCCGAGCGGTGGCAACGAGACAAAGGGCAGAAACGTAAAAGGAGTCGTGGTTGGTACAGCTACTTGTACAGTGCACCCTACCTAACCCTGACGGTAGGGGACAAAGGCATTAAATGCCCGTCTAAGTTGACTAAACAGTGCAGAAAAGGACCGTGAGGGTCGCCACCGCTCGCCACGATGGCGATCTTGTCAGCGCCGCTTACCACCGCGCTCACTGGTCAAAGACTGACCTCTTGCCACGCAGCGCCTAGAATGGTCCCATGGCGACATCGTTGGTGGATGAGCTGGAGCGGAGGAACGGAGTGGTAGTCTGCGCTGCAAGCGCCTTGCATGATCGTTGTTTTGTCGCGCCGGAAGCTTGTCGCTCACGGGCCTTCCCGCAAGCTCCTCTTGCCGGGGCCTTGTCTTCTAAATGCCTTGGTTGGCCTTCCCGGCAAACTCCTCTTGCCGGGGCCTTGTCTCCTTGGCTTGAATACTTTGTTCTTGAATGGCTCTAATGGAGCCGTGGAGGACCTTAAGCGGTCACTAGGCAAGCCTTGCCGCGAGGTGCTGCGATTGCCCGCACGAAGTTCGGGATACTAGGGTACCCCTACTCTAGTACACCGACAGAGCCCCGGGCTGGGCCACACTGCGGTGCAGCGCTGTTGGGCCAGGCCCAAACAGTACATGGGCACGCGCTGCCTTGGTTACGCCGTAACTCACTCCGGTCCCCACGCCCCCACTTAGCAGCACGCATCGATTGCGGCGTCGTGGGAGAGATCATGGGGTTTCTTTATTAGGAAAAGCGGAACGTCCGCCCCCTCCCTCTTTATAAGCAGAGGAAGCAGGGGCAGTTCGCCCACCTCGCCATTTGCTGTCCAATCTCGAAAAAACCACGCTGCTCCCCCCTTCTTCTCAAATCACAGGCGAGCAGCGCTCGCCCCCATCGCCACCAGACCACCAACGCCGTCGGTCTCCCCACCGCCTCCGCCATGGCTCGAAAGCCGACAAGGGAAGGGCGTGAAGTCGGCCGGCGCAGCGCTCATGGGCGCTGCGGAAGGAGCGGCCATCTTCCCCAGCTCGCCGCAAGGAGCCGAGGAGAACTACTACCTCTTCGGTCGACGGAGGCGCGAAGATCCGCGCACGAAGGTACTCCCACCGCTGCTTGAACTAGCCCCAGCTGGGTACCCTTTCTTCAGCCTTTGTTCTTCTATTGCGGGCTCTACCCACCCTTCTCTGAATTTTCCTGCGATATCATGAACACCCACGGTTCCGCCTCCTTGATTTCACCCCCAATGCTGTCTCGACCATGGCAGTTTTCGCACATCTCTGCAAAAAACTTTGTCGGAGTCCATCCCAACGTAGCCCTCTTCCGCCATTTCTTCATGCCTCGAGTAGAGAGGAGAGCCTTCTTGGGAGGGATCGCTTGGATCTCAAGGATCGGCAAGAAGGAAGCCTATCTGGAGGAGAGCTCAACAGCAAGTGGGAGGAATGGAGGCAGATTGGTGTTGGATTGTAGAGGAGAACCCGCAGCCCTTTACCGCTCAGCGCCAAACCCCAATAGTGCGCGGCAACGATTGGAGCAACTTGGCGCCGAAGATGTTAGATTGATTGGCGTCACCCGATCCTGCGCCTCAGCTTGCGGACTCATCAGGCGCCGTTATGCAGATTTCCTTCGCCGCCAGACGCTTCTTGCAGGAGAGGAGAAGACATGCTTGGGAGCTCCAGAATGCGGCAGATATCATGAGGCTGCGCCCGGGCCTCAACTTCAACTTCACCGTCTTGGAGTTGGATGCGATGCTCCTGGAGCTGTTCAAGCACGACGCTGATCATCCCGAACGGTTCAGGTTGCCGAGGGGAGTCGTTCCATTGTGCAACAATTCCTCGCTCGACCGCATCCGCATAATGATGCCGCCATGCGACTCAAGCGTGGAATTGTTCCAACTCGCAAGAGCTGCAGATGACGTCCGCGCGGGTGTTCTTCGACATCTTGGAAGAAGTGCCGATCCGCCCGATGAGCAGAGGGCCTCACCCGCGACACCATCGACGACGCAGATGCAGCGCGACGCCACCCGGCTGGAGGAGGCGGCAAGACTGCTACCGCGGTCGGGTTCACCGTGGAGGAGGCAGAGGCAGCAGAGGCGGCAAGCCTTGTCGATTGAAGGGAGTTTGCCGGCGAGGAGGAGCTTGCGAACCTGAAGCCGAGTCAAGCGAGCCCGCCGAGGGCGCTTCCTCCCCACCACCTAGCAGCTTGGCGCGAACGGAGCCCCCAGCTCCACCAAGAAGGCGTCTCCGCAAGGCAGGAGACGAAATGGGGCGGCAGACGGACCAACAGCCGCTGCGCCGCGCGACGCGCTCCACCGCGGCAAGCACTCAAGCCGCTGGAGCACCTCACGCCCTGCAAAGCAATCGGAGCAGGGGCCTCCCAGCCATCGCTGCTACTCCCGCCAAGCGATCGAGGGAACCCACTCCTCGCCTCGTCGGGGCGAGGCGAGCCAACTTGATCTCTCCGCGCTCAGCTCAAGACGAGGAAGAAGAAGAGTAAGCTTCCGTGTTGTACTTGTATTTCTTCAATTTTTTTGCTTTGTCTTGTATCTGATTTGCTTCATTCTGAACTCTTTCCTTTTCAGGACGCTGGCTCAGAGAGCGTCGAAGAGAGCCAAGACCCCGGTGGTTGTCATCGAGGGCGATCCCCAGCAGCAGGAGGCGCGTCCGAGACCACCTTGCCGGACGCGGCAACTCTTCCTCAAAGCAGCCCCCAGCACAGCCCCCAGCGTAAGCATATGGTTTACTCTTTACTATTGGGCGTGCATGGGTGCTCTTTCTGATCGATATCTCGATCGTTGGTTTGTGTAGAAGCGAGCAGCCTCACCAAGAGTGCCCGGAAGCCGCCCGACGTGCCATCTGCGTCGACTACACCTCCAAGGGAGGATCCCCGCAAGGGAGTTCTCCCGCAAGGGAGCTTCTCCGCAAGGGGCAGTTCTCCGGCAAGGATAGCGCCAGCGACCCTCCGATGGTTGAGATAACGGCTGCAGACCCCATCGCGAGATAATCCTCTTGCTGAATATCTCCTTTGATTCTTTTTCTTCTTATTTTCTTTTGAACATTTGCTTGACTGTTCTTTCTTTTTCTGGTCGCCGATCCATCCGCCGTGAGCCGATGGAGACCGAGGTCGCCAGAGGAGGATCTGTGGCAATCTTGTGATGCCGCGCCGCCGAGGAAGAAGCCGTATTTGGCGAGCCCGCCGGGCGAGGAGCCGCCTGGCTGCCGCCGCAGAGCCGGCGAGGGGTCCAGCGATCGACCTTGGCCCCGAGGCCACAGGGCGCCAGGCGCTACACGACCGCCGATCCTCCTCCGCTGCCGCGCGCTTAGGTTCGAAGAGCCCTGCACCGGCAGCTACTTGAAGGCCGATGATGGCGTCTTCATCAAGCTTCCGGGCGCCGAGCTCAGGCGCGGTCGAAGGAGAAACCTTGACGAAGAGCTGCTCGCTCTGCTGGCTGGCGGCTGGTCGACGCGCCAAGCAGCAGAAGCGGCGAGTGCGAGGAGGAGCAAGCTGTTGCGGAAACTGCCGCTCTACCGCACCCGACAATAAGCTGGAATCTCGAGGAAGCGCTTGTCGCAAGGCGGAGCAGCATATAGAGAAACGCGCGGAGGAGCTCGGGGCATCAATCGAGGAAGCTCTCGGGCCTTGGCAGAGGCGGGAGCAAATCGTCGAGGCGCGCAAAGCCTTCATCCTCGAGAAGGCTGAGGTTGAAGAGCAACAACGGCTGCCGCCGAGAGGCTGCTCACAAGAAGAAGGCGGTGGCGCAGCGGAAGATCAATCTTGACAGCTATGAGGAGGAGCTTGCATGCAGCAAACATTTGGCGGGCTATCAAGGAAGCAAAGGATGCCACCGCATGCTGCCGAGGCCGCCAAGAAGGAGCTGGAGACGAAGGTGACGCTGCCGGAGGCGACCGAAGAAGGGCGGTGAAGAGCTTGCTGCACTCAAGCATGGCGAGAGAAGGACGCCTACACTCTTGGCGAGCAGGCAGGCCGCTCTCACGAGAGGAGCAAGGAGCTCAGCGCCGCCAAGGACTCCAAAGCAGATCTCGAAGTTGAAGCTGACCACCTTGACTTCGACGCTGGAAGGCGTCGGGGAGCGGAGGTGGCCTTGTTGGAGAAGATCAAAACCGACGAGGCGCGCTGGCGAAGTGCTGTTGCCGCCGAGAACACCTTCAGAGAGAATGTGGAGCACTGGACCGAGGGTCTCGTGAATGTTGCCGCTGCCATCGACGGGGAGTGATGGAGCCGGGATGGTGGATCTTGGATATTCCTCGATGAGCACCTCCAACCCAGCGCCAAGCTCAGCTTGTTCTTCAAGGGCGTGGTGGCGGCTCTTCACGACTCCGGGAAGAGATTCCAAGCAGCTGGCCGAGGAGTCGCGCCGGATCTGTGCGGGAGCTCTCGGAAGGTCTTGATGAAGGTGGCCTTCCGCAATCCAGGCCTCAACCTCACCGGGCGTCCTCAAGTCCTTGCCGCCGGATGCTTGGCGTGGAGGCACTCAAGGCCCTTGTCGCACCCATTGTGGACAAGGTGGGGAAGATCAAGAGGGTTGATGGCGACCGCGTAGATTAGGCTGCCAATTTTATCTTTTCCTTGTCGCTGCTGGTCATGTTAGGAGAACAATCTATTAGAGCTGCGACAAGCTATTTTGTAATATAACTTTATCTCGGGCAATGATTGCAATGTTATTTCCTTTACTTGATTCCTTCCTTTGTATGTTTTTGCCCTATGCTTTTAGGGAACTTGTCGGCGCAGGCACCTTTGCCGCGAGCGCTGAGTGCGGAACGTTAGCAGCCTGCTGGCGGTGCCGCTTCCGACAAGCAACCTTGTCGCAACTAGTTGCACCTCACTTAAGTTGTTGAGCGGACTCGAAACAAAGTAAGGGCGCGACTAGCTACGAGCTGGTTCCTCCGCATACGGGTTTTACATACAAAGCACGATCGCTCGAGGAAGATAACTTAATAATTTAAAAGCTGATTGCTCAAAATTTAGCAACTTAGCTTTTCTGTCCTTTCTTCGGTAAGGCGAAACTTCCTTGAGCGACGCTTGGTCCACACCATTATCTTCTCCTTCCCCCGCAAACTTGTGTGCGAGGGAGCCTTCCTTCTTTTGAGAAAGAGAAAGAAGAGAAATAAAATTATGGAGCCTTGCGGTCCGTTATTGCTTACGGGGTAGGTGCTGCACAAGGTGTCGGATAATGCATGCAATAAAATAATGAAAGCATGAAATTGACAAGTTGTGCTGAAGCACATGAGCTTCTTATGCACGGATCTGCTTGACTTTGTACAAAGGATTACATGCAACATCGGCAAGACTTGTACAAAAGGTGGTTGCGGAACAGGTTCAGTTCCGCAATCGCCCTCTGAGTAAAACTTACGAAGATGCTTTCGATGTTCAGGAGTTGCTCACGGGCGCCATCTTGGTCTCAAAGCGGTGGCGCTTGAGCCTAGTGACTCGTTTCACCCGATAAGGGCCTTCCCACTTTGGCGTAAACTTGTTGGAATTCTTGGCGGACTGAGCGCCGCGAAGAACAAAGGTCGCCTTCCTCGAGACTTCGGCATTAACTGCGGCTATGGTAGCGGTGCAAAGCTTGCTGATATTGAGCAGCTCGTCTGCGGCACTGAAGATGGTCCCCCTCAAGGAAGCAGTAGCGTCATCTTGTCGCAGCTGCTCTTGCTCAAGCTCATCATAAGCGAGCACTCGAGGACATCCGAATCGAGTTCCGTGGGGAGAACTGCCTCTGGTCCATAGACTAGGCGAAGGTGTCTGGCGGTGGCTCGATTTGGCGTCGTCTGATCGACCAAGAACCACCGCGACTCCTCAATCCAGTTTCTTCCGCGACTTGTGCAGCCTGTCGCAAAGTTCTCGGTCTTGAGCCCACGCAACACTTCAGCATTGCCCTCTCCGCTTGACCGTTACTCCTTGGATGAGCAAGCGAAGCAAAGCAGACCTTGGCGCCAAGATCTTGGGCGTATTGCATGAAGGTGCGACTTCGTGAATTGTGTGCCGTTGTCGGTGATGATCACATTAGGAATCCCGAAGCGGCAAACAATCGACTGAAGAACTTGATCTGCCGATTGTCTGTCACCTTCCTCACTGCTTCCACTTCCGGCCACTTTGTGAACTTGTCGATCGCAAGCGTACAAGTACTCAAAGCCCCGACTTCTTTCGGGAAAAGGGCCGAGGATGTCGAGCCCCAGATGAAAATGGCGAGATAAAGGGATCGTCGGAGAGCTTGAGCTGGCTGGTGTATCTGCTTGGAATGGGCCTGCACGCTTCACACTTGGTTACTTGTGCGGTTGCATCACGGAGGGCTGTCGGCCAAAAGAAACCTTTCCTGAACGCCTAGCCGGCAAGTGCTCTTGCGCCAATGTGGTGACCACATATGCCTCCGTGTGTCTCTGCCAACAGCTTCTATCCATCTTCCCGGTGAATACACTTCAATTTCACACCGTTGAGTCTTCTTACATGCAGTGTGTTGTCGACAAACTGGTACATACTTGACCGCCGGGCTACTCTTTCCGCTTCTTCTTGCTCTTGGGAAGTTCTCTGTCTCGAAGGAAATGGACAATTCTTTGCGCCATCTTTGGAGCTTGCGGCTCGACAACAAGGACTAAAGGCACATCTGCTGCTGCGGAACATCCGCTTCTCGGCAGAATCTGCGGCTCAGCGGACCTTGATGTTCCCCGACAAGCTTGCGAGCAAAACTTGTGGGGCGTCTGCGCTTCAACGAAACAAACCCTAGGGCTTGTCGGGGCAGACCTGCTCCTCGGCATTCTTAGTGTTGATCTTGGGGACCTTCTTGGCGGCGGCTTGGAAGCTCTCACGAAAAATAGTCACCGTAAATCAACTTCCTCTTCTTGTTTTGTCCGATTGATGGCGTTACGTTCGGTTGAGTCAACTTGAGCACAAAATCCCTGGTTCCACAGGTAACTTGAGTGCACGATTGCACTTTGGCAGACCATCGACAATATCGTTCGAGCTCTTGGAACATGTTCCATCTGTAGGCCGTCAAAGTGCTCTTCTAGCTTTCTCACTTCATCAACATAGGCTTCCATCAACGGACTCTGATAATCCTTGTTCATTTGGCGGACGACAAGCTGTGAGTCACCCCTGACAATGAGCTTCTTGATCCCAAGGTCTACTGCGATCCTGAGACCGGCGAGCAAACCTTCATACTTGCAGTATTGTTTGTTGCTTGCTCCTTGGGAAAGTGCATTTGGACTATGTACTTGAGGTGCTCTCCGGTGGGTGCGACAAGCAACACGCCCGACACGGCGCTTTGCAGCGAGAAGGCACCATCAAAGTACATCAGCCACTCTTTGCTTGCTTCCTTGGCGGGGATGCTCATTTCGGAATTTCTTCATCTTGCGTTGGCGTCCATTCTGCTATGAACTCCGCCAATGCTCTGCTTTGGATAGTTGAAGTGCTCTCAAACTTGAGGCCAAAGCTTGCAGTTCGATGCCCACTCGACAATCATGCCTGTTGCCTCACGGATTTTGCAGTATCCTCTTGAGTGGAAGCGAGTGGCACTGTGATCTCATGTGCTTGAAAGTAATGGCGCAGCTTTCGAGAGCCATGAGAAGGAAAAGCAATTTCGCACACTAGAGTACCTTGACCTAGCCCCTACTGGAAGGGAACGAAAGTAAAGTAAAGCGCTGCACCATCCTTTTATGCACCTTCTCACACTCTCCTTGCAGATCTATCTTTAGCCGGGACGAGCTTGGTGAAGTGCCTTGCTTGTCATTTGGATGCCTCTGCGCCATGGTTGCGGCTCATCATCCGCCTCCTCTCTCGCTACTAACGCAGCACTAACCACTTGATTGGTTGCCGCTATATATAGCAACAACTTCTCTTGTGGCTTAGGTGCGACAAATATGGAGTGGAGGACAGGTATCTCTTTAAGTCCTGCAGCGCAGCCTCTCCTTCGGAGTCCATTTCATTGGACCTGCCTTTTTCAAATTTTGAAAAATGGCGGGGCGCATTCAACAGACCTAGAGATAAACACGCTGAAAGCAGCGCATAACCGGCAAGCCTTCGTACATCCTTGGACGCGCTTTGGTGCTTCAATCTGCTCAATGGCCTTGATCTTGTCGGGATTGGCTTCAATTCCCAGCTGAGACGAAGAACCGAGAAGCTTGCGGAGGGACTCCAAACACGCACTTCTCGGGGTTGAGCTTGAGGTTGATCTTGCGCAGATTTGCAAAGGTTTCATCTAAATCTTGAATTAGAGTTGCTTTGTCCTTGCTCTTGACCACTATGTCATCCATGTAGGCTTCTACATTTCTGTGTATTTCTGGCTCAAAAGCGTGATGGACTACTCTTGCAAATGCTGAACCAGCATTCTTTAAACCGAAAGGCATCCGTACAAAACAGTATGTGCCACATGGGGTGATGAATGCGGTTTTCTCCTCATCCTCTTCTACCATGAAGATCTGATGGTACCCTGAGTATGCATCAAGAAATGAAAGCAAATCACATCCGGCCGTGGAGTCAACAATCTGATCGATGCGTGGCAAGGGAAATGGGTCTTTGGGACAAGCTTTATTAACATCGGTAAAAGTCGTACTGAAGCCTCCATTTTCCGTTTGCCTACGCATACGACTACGAGATTGGCCAACCACGTGAGGATGGAGCACTCCTCGACAAGGCCTGCTGCTTCCAGTTTCTTGATCTCTTACGCAATGAACTCTTGGCGCTCCACCGCCTGCTTCGACTTTACTGCGCTTGGCAGCGGCATGAGGACGAGCGGCAAGATGGTGCTCAATTACTTTCACAGGAACACGGGGATGTCGGGACGGTTGCCACGCAAACACGTCGGCGTTCGCCGCAGAGGAAACAGCAATGGCCTTCCCTATTTAGGGTCGAGAGCGCAGCGATGGTGAAGGTACCACCGGCGCCGTCCTCCTGGCGGACACCTTCTTGGTTTTTGGTGGAGCTGCCATCGTCTTCTTACACTTGCGGTGGAGCTCGATGGTGAGTCCTCGGCGGTAGCGCAGCACTCGAAGAGTGCGCTTGCGGAGTGGGTATTAGAGCTCTGCCGGACTAGGGTCTTCTTCTTCCCCGGAGCTTCAGCGACAAGTGACTTGCTATCTACATTGCGACTGCCGCTTCCCGGTAGATCTTGTTAGGCGCGGATAAGAGCATCCTTCTTGTCGCCGGGGACAGAAATGACACTTATCGGGCCTGGCATCTTGAGCAAGTTGTATGCGTAATGAGAGGCTGCCATAAACTTGGCGAGTCTTTGGATGGCCAAGTATCCCATTATAAGGCAATGGGAAATCGACAACGTCAAGGTGACCCTCTCGATCCACGAAGTTCAACTCGGCGCCAAATGTCACGCACGCGTGATTTTCCCCTTGGCTTGCTCCTTCCGGATTGATTCCTTGGAATGTGCTGTCTCTTGAGCTCGCCATCAGGGGATCCAAGCTTCGGAGTACCGCGGAGGAGATCAGGTTCAAGCCGGCCCGCCGTCAACTAACATCTTAGTGACCTTGAGGTTGCGGATAGTTGGTGAAACCAACATCGGCAAGCACCGACCGATGATGCGATCGGTGGTCCTCAATATCAAAGATGATAGGCGTGTTGGCCATTTCACCGGCTTGCGTGACTTGATGGATGGTTACGCGCATTGACTTCCCGCATCCTTTGCTTTAGTTGGCGGTGTGAAGTATGCGCGAAGCACCGTCAACGCCGAGACCTCTGTGGCTTTCTCGGAACTCCTGCTCGTCGGTCTCATCATCTTCCATGTCTTCATCGTCGTCGTCATCTTCATCCTTGTCGCGCCGCGCGAGGTCAATCTCCTTGCGCTGCTTGGCCTTGCTGGCGTCCTCCCGGCAGGCGTTTCTTGCTAGGTCCTCCGGCACCTTCTGAGCTTTCTCCTTGTCGCGCGCTCGTATTCAGCCTTACGCTGTTCGACGAGCTGCTCGACCTTCTTGCAGCTCTGGAGGTCATGGCCCTTGGTGCGGTGGATCTTGCAATCTGTTTGTTGGAGCCGTTCACGCTTGTCGGCGACCGCCATAGCTGGCGGTTGGTGCCAGCGGCAACCTCCTTGCGGAGCTACCAACTTTGGCTTTCTTGGCGCCACCTCCATTGCGGACTGCTTTCGACAACTAGCACATCTCTGCCTTTCTTCTTTCTATTGCTTCGCCGGCTTTTTTCTTTGCTGGGGTAGCCTCCTCACTATCGGATCCTACTACCTTCTACATTCTCTCCGGGAGTCTCTCCCTTCCTCATGCGTGCACACTTGTCGGCGGGGCATATAGCTCATCGGCGTCCTTGATCTTGCATCGCCATCTCCTCCGCATCTTCGCGGTTCCGCGTCATCGATGGAACGCGATTCTGCGCGCAGGGTGGACATTTGGGATGTTGTCTTTGTACAGCTGAATCTCTCGAATGAACTTGCGCGGGGCTCTCCTCATACGGGCAGCAGATGAAGGTTGCTCTCTTGGCCATGGGGTTTGTGACCGCCTGTGAAGGCGCCAACAAACTGATGGCATAGATCCGCCCAAGAGGATATGGAGTTGTCCGGCAAGTGCTTCAGCCAGGACCTGACATTGGGCTTGAGTACCGGCGGGAAGTAGTTGGCGGGATCTTGTCGTCTCGCCCCGCAGCTTGCACGCAATGGTGTAGATCTTTGAGGAACTCGACGGATCGTCTTGCGTCGTACTTCTCTCGCACGTCTGGCTTGAAATTCTTCTTGCTGGGCCCTTTGGACTTGCCGCAGCTCACAGTGAACGCAGGGCAACCTACGCGTCACGACAAGTCGCTGGTTCCCTGGCGCATGCATGTCGACGGAGGCCCAGGCTTCTGGTCGGATGTGTCGCGCTTCTCTTGGCGCTTCGATCGAGTTCGGCGTCTTCTTGCTGCCGTTCGTGAAGAACTGGCGCTGATCGCGACGAGCGTGGGTCCGATGGCGGTGGAGTCGCTGTCGAGGTGGATCCGGCGAGTCGGCGATCTTGGCCTTCGGGTGGAGAGTGCATGGTGGTGGTTTTGCGCGGAGTACGCCGTTGGCAAAGCCGATGAGACTACGGATGGTGGCCCTCCATTCATCGACCTTGTCGGCTGTTGGAGGTAATCTAGGAAAGTTGAGCTCTCGCCAAAGCTTGGCTGGAGTGGTGGGTGGCGATTGGCGAGCGCGAGGCGAGGCGGGATATGCTCGGACTTCTAACTATGTTAGAAGGAGCGATATCCGTCCAGCGACCGTGCCTCGCTCGATGCCAGCATGTTGGCGCACGCTGGTCTTGAGGGCCTCGGGATCCACCAGCTCGATCTTGATCCAACGAAGCGTATGGTACTGTGAATACCAT